>CM052538.1:52172988-52198235 GCA_028533065.1 Trachops cirrhosus
GGGCCTCACAGGACCCGGGGAGTGCCTGGCCTTTTTCGGGTTCACGGGTGTGGGTGCGCAGGTGCGCAGTCTCTGGGTCCCGAGGGGCGCTCACTTCTCCTACCTGCGGGGCCTGGGCCTCACAGGTCCCGGGGAGTGCCTGGGCTTTTTCAGTGTTGCATACTTTTATTTATTTTTCAGTTTTCTAGTTGTCAATAGTAGGAAGGCAAGTATAGTTGCAGTACCCCCTCATTGCTGGAAAAGTATGCTTATTGTAAATGTCATACCCTGACATTTGTATGAAAATAATTCAGAAGAAATCATGTGCTTGGTCATTACAAATTTAATTGGACCAAATAAGCTATCCACATCAACTCAATCAAGAAAGTAGAAGCATGGTGGGGTGAAAATGGAGACATCTGTACTTGAACAGTAATAAAAAAATAAAATTAAAAAAAGAAAAGGTAGGAAACTGCTTAAACCTAATTCCACCCACCTCAATATAGATATACGGTATACCTCATATACTCAATCTTGGTTTCTTAGGCAAAATTTAAGACTATTGGTCTTGTCAACCACATGGTTAAACTGAACAATATTACAGTTGAACTCCTTTTGCTGCCTAGCAGTGACACTGAACAGTGCTTCTACCACAAATCAGGAAGTTTCGTGATGACAGCCAGGCCCCACAATGACTCCTGGACACCTGGGAAAGTTCCCTAGGCTGTTGGGACAAGGTAATGTCCTTGTGTGATACCTGGTCACAACACCATGTTATCTGGGAGAAGTCTCCCCATCTTAGCTGGCCTCTGTGTGAAGATTTGACTAGGGTTTAGCACAAAGTGTGGCACTCTAACCGTCAAATCCAATACCAGTTTCATTTACTGGGTCTGCTCAGCGTGGGCTGACCTCTAGTGTTTTTTCCTGAGGGATACACCCTTCCATGACCATTATTTTGGATGTCAGAAGGTAAATGATACTCCTGCACATTTCTGTGAGGCACTCTTATAAAAAGACACCTTAAACCCTGACCGGTGTGCCTCAGTTGGATGGATATTGTGCTGCATAGCAAAGGGTCGCTGATTTGATTCCCCGTCTGGATTGTGACCCATGTGTGAGAGGCAACCAATCAATGATGTTTCTCTCGCTCATTGATTTCTTTCTCCCTCACTTTCTCCCTTCCTTCCTCTCTCTAATAATTAAATAAATAAATAAATTATAAATAAATAAATAAAATCTTAAAAAAATAAAAATGGAGCACTAAGTTCAGAATAACCCTATTTTTTAAGGGAGCAGCAGAAGAAGATAGGGACCAAGAAAAAAAACTGGAAATTAGAGAAGGAAGGATGTATCCATTCTTTCTTTAGCCAAGTCTCATCTGGCCCCCACCAAACTTGTTCCATCTCTTCCCAAAGTTTATCTCTTCCCTCAGCCAGCAGAGAGGGGAAGAACTGCAGTCTGTGAATACAGGATTAATTGGTAAAACCAAAGTACTGTGGCATTTTGGGAAAAAGATGTAGTTCATCATTTTTTCCCAAATCAACAGAAAAGGTAATAGACAAAGGTAATCATCTTTTGAAGGGAGCATTTGTTATGTACAAGACCTTCACGTGCCCACTTTAATATTATTGCCAGCTAATGGCAGACCCAACTGTGACCTGAGAATGGGAACATAGCAGTATAAAGTTCGATATAGCTCTTGTAACAATTATAACTCAATAGAAATCACATATGATTAGCCACTGGGAATGAGGGGCATTGTTTAAAGTGAGGGCTTTAAAGTCAGTGGGTGTGTCTTTCACACTTTTGGGGTGGCAGAAACCCCATTTGTTTCTGCTTTTCCCTGTGATAGCTGACTGAGATCTCAACATTTCCAAGAGGCATCACAATGAGCTGAGCAGTCATAATACAGGAGAGCGTTCTCATTGTAGAATATTCTAGGATCAGCAGTGCCTGGAACATTCTGGAATCTCACGCTGGCACATTCTAGAATCACCAGTGCTTGGCCCCTGGCCCATACCCATGAAGTCAGACTCTGGCAATAGTGCTTGAGTATCAGTATCTTTGTTAAAGACCTCAGGCCATATTAATGGCAGCCCGGATTAACGACCATTCTCTTACACTGATAGTTCATGTGAACCTGGACAGCAGTGATGACATAAGCAATTTCAATGGTTTTCTTGACCTGTTTAGGCTCCTTTGCCTCCCTTGACATTGTTTTTGCCCTGTTTAAATCTACCCACCCCACTGTGTCTGCATCAGACTTCTTTCTTTTTCTTTTTTTAAGAATAATCCATCAAGTCAGAAAATGAAATGCTCAAATAGGAAATGCTCTATAGTCTAGGATTTTCCAGTGATTTAATTATCTAATTACTGGAGCTGGCTGCCAAGCACAAATGATTTCATTCAGTCTCACTATTTTATAACACAGTTCAAAGAACATTTGAATTTCTAATTCAATTTTTGTTCTTTTGAGACTATTCTACAGAGTTTTGTATATCTCTAATGATAGCACCATTATTGGACTTATAATCACTTTGGGGTTGTACTTCATTTCTGGAGTATATAACACATACGCTGAAGGGGAACTGGTGCTGAGATGGCTTAATTATTCTAACTCGTTTTGTCTACAATAGACTTCCCTGATGAAAAAGACAGGGGTTTGAAGGGAAGGAAAGCTGGCAAAGACTTAGGATCCAAGGACTGAGGCTGCCACAGCAGCCAGTTTAGGAGACAAGCTGCTTATCTTTTCCATGTGACTTCTCTTTAGAATTGCAAACACTTCTAAGCGCCAGAACACGCCTGCTCACTGTTCTTCACACCCCCATAGCCAGAGAAGAGCTGGGCAGTTCTGGGAAGGAAAGTAACTTGTGTGGTTAAGACAGCATTCCCAGACCTTGACTGGAGAGCTGCTTTGTTTGAGAAGCTATGATTCTGCAACTGAGCCTCCACAGTTTATGGGCTGCAAGAAGTGGCAAATTGTGGGAGGTTCCTTCCAGCCAGCCAGAGGACCAAACAATGCCAGACACCTACAGGGTGATGTCACAACCACACACATCACAACCTGGGTATCAAATTCACCACACTTCAGCAATGTTTATGCTACAGCAATTCCACCGCTGCCCTCAAACCTACAAGTGTTCACTTTTGAACTACCATACAAATGATAGATTTAGGAATTGTTTTCCTTGTGAGGGTCCACTGAGGAGTAACAATTTCCAAATGGCCAGCAGGTGGCAGTACAAGGAAGGAGCAGTGTGAGAAGAGGCTTACCCTCCATAAACCCCAGGCTAAGAACCTGGGAGAGGACAGACCCTCTAGGTCCTGCACATGTGTTATTTGGCTTGCAGAGCACTAAATAATTGGGTTTTAATTGTTTTACATTAAAAAATGAATACATATATTTTACATAAAATGTATATTTCCTGATTTTCTTGAAATGCTAAAATACCCAGGGACACTAACTCTAGTGTCCCTAGACATTCTTTCAGGTTAAGAGCTGACTGGGGTTGAGTGGTGACTGTCCTTGCCATTGTCCCTCCTCCACTTCACTTGTTAAGTTACTGCCTGGATGCCGTGGGCTTTGGACTTTGTCACCAGATGCACACCCTCAGCCTAACCCATACAGTTCATTTCATTGAAGTCTTTAAAATTGCAAAGCAAGGAGAAGCTAATGCAAAGGATGGGGAATGTCACAGGTGACATGATTCAGGAAAGGATTTAAATGAATTTGCCTGGGACATCTAAGGTGTGTGGGACATTGCCTGAGGGACAGAGTAGCCTTGGAGATCTGAGCACTGGGCCATGTTGTTGGGTGTATTGGACCTTACAATTTCTTGAGAGGATGCATCCTCTCAAACTCCCTGGCCTTCTGTTTATTTTTCTGGTAGGCAGAGAGGGAGGGGAAATCTTCTTCTTGGCTTAAGTAGATGTTGAAAAATGTAGGGCTCAAGCCCCTGTGAGCTGAAGGGAGGAGGGGCTGCCCTCTGAAGCCCTTTCTTTATTGGACCTCTCTGGCTGCAGGGGTGACACCCCACTGGCTACTATTGATGCCACACCCGTGTGGCTGCTCCAGGTTCCTGGGTCGTTTCATCTTTTACCAATGTTTGAACTATGAACTTCTCAAAGTCAAGGAAGCTGCCTGAGTATAGTCTGCATCAGCTCTGTATCCTCAGTGATCAACCTCCTATTGAAGGCGGGAGGTGTGAGGCTGACACACAAAGCAGACACATGACCTCAGGAAGAGAGGTACCACCCCAGCTGCTCCATACCCACAACCAGGAGGTACATTATTCTGGTTTGTCAGATTTATGGGACTTGCTCACCAAGATTCATGACATGAAGGGTCATTTTCTCTCCCTCTCAGTTCCCACATAGTGTACATATTCCTCGACAATGGAAAAGGGTAAGTAAAATATTACGGAACATACTGTCCAGATAAAATGCAGATATTTTCCTCAACAAAATCATCCATGATGGCTTCTTTTCCTTGTGGATTAATCTTCTGGTTTACACTTATATTTCTAAATATATTGTAGTTTCTTGGAAAAAAAAAAAAGGTTAGCTGACTGTCTCACCATCGTGCCTGCTCATTGCAGAGAAGCCAGGAGCCGAAACATTAAGCAGGAAGTCTTAACTGCCTGTTTGAATGCTCCAATCGCTCCACAGGGCTCCTTTGCTTTCGGCTCTCCTCGGAAAAACAGACTTTTAATGGCCTTTTCATGTGTAAGACCATGCAGAGCTGGAAAAAGTGGTTTTATATTGACTGTGGTTGCAGTGGAAGGCTCTAGACTAAGACTGTGTGTGTGTGAAGGAGGAAACCATGCCTTTATGGTTCTACTGTTCATGTCTTCAGTTCACCTTTAGGAAAGGATGGTGGAAAGAACCCTGGGAAGGTACGTGGGTCTGGGAATGTGGGAAGAGGAGAAAAGTAACTTTGGGCAACTAAGACGGAAGACATTGACTACAAGGAATGCCGTCTGTACCTGGAGCTGTCGCATCTGCTGCAGCTGGAGCTTGAGTTCTGCCACACTCCGCTTCATGTCGAGCAGGCTGAGGTGGACAGCCGAGGTGCTGGGGGGCAGGGACTGGCTGAACGGCCCTGTGGTCTCTACGGCACCAAGAGTCTTCCCGCCAGAGACATGGGGAGCTCCTATGAGAAAAGAGCAGCAAAGAACCTAAGAAAACCAGAAAGGAAAGTCTAAGCTTAGTCCCATCCCCAAAGAGATGACTTGGTAACTCTAAAAATGCCCATTGCCTTCATTGTGAAAAAATTATGTTGGTCCTCTAAATGGCAAAATATGGAATTAAGTTTAAAGAAATTACAGAAACTTCATGCAGTGTTAGAGCATACAGTCTGTAAAAATCATGTTCCTTAGTGCCAAAGGGAGGCAGATCAGCGCAGTATTTAAAGCACGGTTAAGGAAGCTAGCTGTCTGTCTGTCTGTCTACACATCTTCTTTAAATGTGCAAGTTTGCAAAGAGAAGAGATCAGATGTATATGTAGGAAAGAATTACCAGTATCTCTAGCTGTTGGTGTTCTATGAGTTTTATATTTTTTATATTACTACTTTTTCTACTTTTAAATCTTCATAGTGAATATCTATAATTTTATAACAGAAAAATAATTTTAAAATTCTGGGACCTAACGCAGGTGCGTCCACGGCTATTTCCTGCAGGCAATATGCACCCAGGAACCCCAGGAACATGCACTTAGTTCTGAGCAGAGGTTTGTCTGATCACTGAGGGAAAACTAGTAAGAACTGAGTATTCTCCTGAATCTTTTCAGCTTTCCCAACCAAAAGAAGCAGGACCTCTGTCCCCATCTTGTTTAGTGAGAAAATCAGATGTGATACAAAAATCCTCTAGGAGAGGAATCAAAGCAGCAGAAAGAAACTCTTCCTAAATAGTTTCTAGCTGCCATAAACTTTATCTCCTTGAGTCTGACTCAAACCTTGTAAGTTCATCTGGGAAGTCCCTGATTTAACTAAGTTTCCTTTAAAAGTGACTCAGGCCTGTCCAGGTAGTTCAGTTGGTTGGAGCATCGTCCCAATGCACCAGGGTTGTAGGTTTGATCCCCACTCAGGGCACAAATAAGAATCAACCAATGAATGCATAAATAATTCGAACAGCAAATCAATGTTTCTTTCTCCTTTTCTCTCTCTCCCTTCCTTTCTCTAAAATCAATAAGGAAATTTTTTAAAATGCCTCAGAAGTGATCCCAAGTAGCACTTACAGAATGAGCAAGGTACAAGGAAGCTATTTATTATTTATTTATTTTTGCACAATGCATTTCTATGCAAGTGGCCACCAGAGTGGAATTCTAATCTCTCATCTCTCTCTCTCTCTCACTCACATGCATGCGTGCACACAAATACACACACAGAGCCTCTGAAGGGTCTGTTATACTCTTTCCTGTAAAGGTCAAAGTGGAGGATCTGCAATGGGCCAGGCTGGCCTCCCACCGCGGCGGTCTGTCTTCTTATCTTGGCTCGGCATCCACGGGAACCCTTCCTTTCCCAGCACAAGCAGAACTGCTGCCCGGAGCTACAGGTGGAGTGCCAGTGAGCGAGGGGCTGCCTCACAACTGTCCTCTTAATGTGTGGCCCCAGCAACACCGATGGAGAGCTGATGGCACACCAAGTCCCTCACCCGGATGGAACTGTTGCCCAGCCCTCTCCTGGTCCCCTTGAAGAAGGCAGTGGAACAGACCAGAAGGCATTTTAAGGATTTCCTAAGGAATCCCAGCAGAGCAAACAATGAGTTTTTTGTTGTTTTATGAGCCTAACAAGCCACTATCAACATCACCGTGGCTCTGACCAGATTTCGGCAGTCTTCCTGCCCCCAAATCAAAATCGCCCTCGTAAAAGCAAGATTTGTCATACCTGTAATTGTTCCACAGAATATTCTCCAATGGTGAAGGGTTTTAGTAAAAGTACATCCAGTAACAGTTCCATTAACAGCACCTTCAAGATCAAGTATTCTGAGGTACTTGCAATATACAGGAAGTTTTTCTTTTAAAATGGGTCAACTTACTTTGTCATCACTCGATCCCTCCTTCCGTTTCTACTCTGAGGGCACCAGGACACCTCCCGAACCTCCTGCATGGGGCAGACTCGAGTCTACCTGCTGGTGGTTACAGCTGAATGCTGGTAGCTGGTTTAAAAAATATCCTTCACAACCAAATTTCTTTATGGAATCTATACTCATTTGTAAAAAATGTCTACATCTATAACCTCTTAATCCACTAAATTTGGTTTCTACCTCTGCCTTTCATTGTAATGGTTCTTTATAAAGTGGACAACGGTCCATTGTCCACCCAACAGACATCTCCTTGGTGTGATGCTGTGCTTTGTTAGTTATTTCTTTCCTTTTTAGTCAGCTGGAACTTTCCTGTCTTTCCTCTTCTTACCTCTCTGCGGCTCCACTTGGTCAATCTCTTTTCTAATTTCTTCCTTGGCCAACTTCCTGGCCTTGTTTCTTCTCTTACTAGGCATTCTTTTCAGGGAGGTCACTTCTACCACCACCACGTGCCAAGGTCCCCCACATCTTTGTCTCTAGCACACAATTCTCTTCAGATCCACATACCAGTACTTTCCTGTTGCTTCAGAGGACTTCTCATCTTCCCCAGACCTCTTTAGGTCTCTGTAGGCCTGTTCTTAGCCAGTAGCACTATGACACACTTAATTATTTAAATCAAAAACATGGAAATTATTCTCAGCATCCACTTTCTAGTTGTGTGACATTGGCTGAATAACTTAACCTCTCTCCCTCTCAGTTTCCTCATCTATAGAACAGGTATATGGGTTATTGTGTGAGATAATAGAATTAACATGTACAAACTGATTAGCCTGGTGTCTAGCACAGAGGGGACCCCCCACCACCACCACTGCAATCAGCTGTGATTATTTCTCTGAGTCGAGTGGGCAGGAGGAGCCTCAACCCAGCCTCCTCTCCTCACCTGAGTGTCGGCAGATGCAGAAGGCTGGGAGTGGTAGCAATTGGCTGAGATCTATAGGGAGGTGCCCTGAAATCTATGCATGGAGCTGGATCTGGTGGGTGGGACCCTCAGTGATAACAGTTTCCCTTCAGATTAGGTTCACAGGACCTGAGATCTGCTCTCCCCACCCACAGGCAGGGTGGTCACACTCCATCTTCCTTACAGGGTTAGGTGTGTTACATGATATAATACCCGGTATGTAACATATCATATAGTATGCCTTTGAAATGGAAGGGTCCTTCTGTTCTCTTATATTTATAGAATCAAATATTCCTAAACTAACAGGAAGTCAGGGTTTTCCCTTTTCATTTACTCTTAGACAAATGAGCTCCTTGACTTCTATGTAATTCCATGTACTTGTCTACAGAACAGGCATAACGGCTCTTGTCTTACAGCTTACTTCCTTGGATTCTGGAAGGATTAACATATTTTGTGCACTGTACAAGGCTGCTATGGCAACAAAAGCCCTATGGACCACATCTAGCCCTGATACATTAGAATGAGAAAGACCAAACTCAGCAGAGACACCAGGGAGCAAACACTTCGCCTGTTGCTGGTGGCACTGCAAATTGGCTCAGCCTTTCAGAAGAGAAAGCTGGCAGTGTGTTGCTAGAGATACGCAACTGTTCATCCCTTTGGACTTATTGATTCCACTTTGGGAAATACATCCCAAGAAAATTACACCTGCTCCTTCCCCATGCTCCAAAAAAGACATTTGTAAAATTTTCCAGAACAAAGAAATGAAAAACCTTTATATCTTTAAAGGGACTGGGGCACCTTACCACAAGACAATGGCAAAAAATGACAGGTGGGTGGACCATGTGGATGTGTCACATGTGTGGAAGTGTGTTCAGTCTTCTCATTTGGAATGTGGGGAAAATGAGGATGTGCCAGGAGTTAACATGTATGGAAAGCACCCAGAAGAGTGCTGGGCACATTGGAAACACCAAATGCTTCTCTTGATGATGATGATGATGATGATGACGATGATGATAAAGATGATACTGATGTCACCAAAAGTGAAAGGAATAAAAGGAAAATTACAAAATTGCATGCACATATGTATTAGCACAATTATATTGGATACTAATCATTTCTAGACTAGAATCAAGAGGGTTGGAAAGTTTTAGTGTTCAGTAGTTTCCTTCTGTTCCCCCCAACTTTATTGGGATATAACTGGCATATTTTATTGTGTAAAGTATATAGCATGTTGATTCAACACACTTATATACTGCAATATGATTAACACTGTGGTGTTAGCTATCACATTCTGCATGTTTGTGGTGAGAACACTTAAGATCTATTCTCTTGGCAACCTTCAAGTATATAGTTCAGCTTTGTTTTTTCCTTTTTATTGAATTTATTGGTGTAACATTGATTAATAAAATTATATAGGCTTCAGGTGTACAATTCTATAATATATATCTTTATATTGTATTATGGGTTCACACTCCATGTCAAGTCCCCTTCTATCACCATCTATCCTCCCCTTTTAACCTCTTCTCCCCCACCCCCTCTCACTGCCCTTTTCCTCTGGTAATCGCCATTCTGTTTTCTGTGTCTATAAGTTGTTGGTTTGTGTTTTTTGTTTTTTGCTTAATCCCTTCACCTTTTTCACCCAGCCTCACAACACCCCTCCCCTCTGACAATTGTCAGTCTGTTCTACTTATGAGTCTGTTTTTATTTTGGTAGTTTATATTGTTTTTGATTCTGCATATGAGTGAAATCATATTTTACTTATCTTTCTCTGACAAATTATTTTATCTGTAATCACAATGCTGTGCATTAGATTCCCAGAACATACTCATCTTCCAACTAGAAGTTCGTACTTTTTGACAAACCTTACCCCTCAGCCCCTGGTAACCACTACTCTACTCTCTCTTTCTATGAGTTCCATAGGTTCCTTTTTTTTCTTAAGTTCATAATAGATCAAAAACTAAATGAGTGAATAGGTATCTCCAAAATACTTGCTCTGAAAGCAAACTTAGCAATTTCCGTGAAATAATTCTCTGGCTGCAGCCAAAGTCATTGATTAATTTCTAAGTAAACCAACAAGTCCCACCAGAACTGGGGTGCTGGAAGCCCAGCCCTGCTGGCTTTCCAGCTGAATTGCCTGTACTTAGCCAGTGTGGCACCAGGACTAACAGAGGTCTCAGCTGAAGTCTCAAATTCTGTCCATCCTACCAAGCTGCACAACACTCTGTGGCTTCCCCAAATTAGGGGTTTCACCCAACTTGCCACATGCTTCCTGTGTAATTCAGTAGCTGAACATTTTCCTGGCAATGATTTCTATTTCTAACCTAGTGGGAAGGAGGGCAACCTCATACTCTTGAGAGAGGTCTTCCTTGGGCCTGCAGGATGAGGTGTACATCATATATACCTGGATACTAGGGAACCCCGCATGGGATTTAATTGGGGCCTTTTGAGGGGGAATGTTGGCATTTAAAAAGCAGACCCTGGTCCAAGGATACTTTCTTCTCCTGTGTTGGCCATGGGTGGCTCCCTCTCAGCTCATGCCCCTCTCATCCTTGCCCACAGAGCAGCCAGGCTGAGGTCGCTCCCCAGTGTAGAGCCTTTTGATGGCTTCACTGTACTCTTAGAATATTACCTAAATTCCTCACCACACATCTGCTCATGCTTCTCCCTCATCCTGCATGGCTCTTCCCTCCCTTCCTCACTTACCTAACTCCTATTTGTCTTTCAGGCCTTAGTCTGTATCACTTCCTCAGGGAAATGTCCTTGGTCTACGTTAGATCTGTCAGTTAAACATTCATCCTGCACTTTTGCTTAGCACTCACCACTCTTATAATTACTTGTCCCATATCCATTTTCCCCATAGGATTAGGAATTCTGGGCAGGCAGCCGTGTCTGAATCATGCCCACTGTCCTAGCCCAGTAACTGGCACATATATATTTTTTGGATGTATGGCCATATAGATGAACAAGAGAATGAAGAGGGAATGAATGAACAAAGACTGAAGGGCCACTTCCAATCAAGATGGTGGTGTAGGCAGACACGGCTCGCCTCTTTGCACAGCCACAACTAAATTACAACTAAAATATAGAATAACCATTGCTCGGAACCAACAGAAATCAAGTTGAATGGCAGTCTGACAACTACAAAATTAAAGAAACCACATCCATCCAGACTGGTAGGAGGGGTGTAGGCACAGAACAGGCTGGCCCCATATCCACGTGTGGTAGATAAAAATTTGGGAGGGATATCTTGGGAGCAAGGAGTCCCAGCCCCATACCAGGCGCCCCAGCCCCAGCTCAGGATTCTAGTGCCAGGAAGGTAAGTCCCCACAACTTCTGGCTGCAAAAACTAGCAGGGGTTGAGTTGGTAGAAGAAACTTCTGGAGCCGTAAGCAATTCCTTTTAAAGAACCCACACATGGACTCACCTACTCAGACTCATGCCCTCTGGGCTCCAGCGACAGGGTGGTGGCTTGAGGGGCACCAGTGGCCTTCAGAGGGAGGCTGAGGTGTCTGGCATCATGGCGAGCAGAGGCTATTGTCCCTGTTCTGGGCCCTCCCTTCACAGAGCTGGCAGACTGGTGCTGCACCTAAGATTCCATCAACCTGGCTAACACTGTTTGACCTGCCCTGGAGATTCCCGAAGACTATGCCCCACCCAACGTACAGGCCTACCCAAGCTGCATTCTCTTTTCTTTTTTAAAAAGATTGTATTTATTTTTAGAGACGGGAAGGGAGGGAGAAAGAGGGGGAGAGAAACATCAACGTGTGGTTGCCTTTCATGTGCCCCCTGCTGGAGACCTGGCCCACAACTCAGGCATGTGCCCCAGACTGGGAATCCAACTGGTGACCCTTTGGTTAGCAGGCCAGCAGTCAATGCCTTGAACCACACCAGCCAGGGCCCAAAATGCTTTCCCAAATGAATGGTCTTGGCTCATGCTTCACAACTTCCTAAATCCTCTCAAACAAGCAGCAGTGTTGGGAGCCGACCAACAGCCGACCCCTGACACAGTCGGGATGGATGAGACGCATCTGCACAGCAGAGGCTACTGTGGCCAGATCTCCCATCTACCTCTTCCTGTATGCCTGTCCCTGCTAGCAATAGGTGGTGGGATTTTTAGATACATGTGCGTTAGAACAAAAAATCTGCACGATGCCTCTGATTCTGTGCAAAATGACTTGCTGACCACAGACCAGAAGTCCCTAACAACCCTAATGCTGTTACTTCCCCACCTGGGAAGTTAAGGACAAAATTAAACTATGGGCAGACCAGCTGCCTGAACGTTGGAGGAAGCTGTTGCTAGGAATGTCCCTTAAGGAGTCACCACTTAAAAGCTCAAGATTTATTAGAGCCACTATCCCTCCCATACCCTGGACAGGAATGTTTATTAAGGGGACCAGGTGGGTAAAGAAGCAAGGAGTTCTAGTTGAATATAATAATCTCAATACATGGAAATGAATACAAAACATGGGCGCCCCCCAAGATATATAAATCAAAAGACCTAGGCAGGAAACCAGTTACCTAACTTAGACAAATCTAACCTCAATGGACAATAGCTAATTTCTACATAACCTATAAATCACCCCTTGCACCCTTTAACTTAGACCAATCCCTAGAATCTTAATAGACACCTAGTTACTGATTGGCACCTGAAAGTTGCCCGTATAGCTTCGTTGGCTATCTGATTGATAACCCTCTTGGTCAAAATAACCTTTGTTTAACATGATTGATCTGTAAAATCTTCTGTACTTTTTGAGGTTATTTCTATGGTAACCGTTTCTGTTTTAATAATCACACTATGCACCTGCTCTATTGAATGTTGTATAACCTCCCTTATAAAAATAAAGATTGATTCTTCTCGGGGAGTGAGTCAGGCCCAAAAAGCCTGACTGTCCTCCGGCACCCCACCTGGTGTCTCGCTCCATTCACTTCGCCTTAGCCGTTCCTCCTTCAGGGACCCTGAGACCCGCCGAGGCTGGACCCTGGCACAGCAGCTGGTCTCAGTGAGCCCCAGACCTAGAACTAGCAGCCTAGATTCACAGTTTGGCTTCTCCTGGAAATCTCCAAGCCCAGTACAAGTAGCAAACATCTCAGATTGTTTTATAACTCAGGCAGGGTGGCACCAGGCAAAACACAGGTGGGGGCTGATCTTGGCCTGCACCACCTAGGAAACCCCAAGGGCAGCGCACCAAGTGGGTAGCTACAGACCATGTAGGAGCACCACAGCTGTGCCCCTGATTCTCCACCAGGGTGGAGTTTGGTAGTTAGTGGTCACAGCCAATCCTTGCATCTCACTGGCCTGGGTAAATCCCTCCCATTGGTCTGCCAACAGCAATCAAGGCTGAACGACAAGAGGAGGGTGTACTTAGCCCACAAGAAGGGCACACCTCAAATACTCAGCTTGGGTGATAGGGGAGGCTGAGCCACTGGACCCTACAAGACATTGACTACACTAGGCCACACTACCAAGACAGGGAGTCAAAGCAGCTCTACCTAATACATAGAAACAATCACAGGGAGGCTGCCAAAATGAAGAGATAAAGAAATATGGCACAAATGAAAGAACAGATCAAAACTCCAGAAAAAGAACTAAAAATAGAGATAAGCAACCTATTAGATGCAGAGTTCAAAACACTGGTTATGAGGCTGCTCAAGGAACTTTGTGAGGATCCTTAATAGCATAAAAAAAATCTAGTCAGAAACAAAGGATACACTAATTGATATAAAGAACAATTTATGGGGAAACAATAGTAGAGTGGATGAAGCCGAGAATCAAATCAATAATTTGTAACATAAGGAAGCAAAAAACAACCAATCAGAACAACAAGAAAAAAGAATTAAAAAAAATGAGGACAGTGTAAGCAACCTGTGGGACAACTTTAAGCAATCCAACATTCTTCTCATAGGGGTACCAGAAGGAGAAGAGAAAGAACAAGAAATTAGAAATCTGTTTGAAAAAATCTTCCTTAATCTGGTAAAGGAAATTTACATGCAAGTCCAGGAAGCACAGAGAGTCCTGAACAAGATGGATTCAAAGAGGCCTACCCCAAGACACATCATAATTAAAATGCCAAAGGTTAAAGATAAAGAAATGGGGGAGTGGGTGTGGGAGAATGGGTGAGAGGTGAGGGGATTAAGAAGTACAAATAGGTAGTTATAGAATAGCCATCAGGATGTAAAGTACAGTATAGGAAAGGGAGTTGCCAAAGAACTTACACACATGACCCGTGGACATGAACATGGGTGCATTTCCTTAGGGAGTAGGGCTGCTGGGTAGAGTGGGGCTAAGGAGGAAAAACGGGGACAACTGTAACAGTATAAACAATAAAATAAAATAAATAAGACTTAAGAGCTTAGGCCCTCTTGAATTGATCATGAATCTGGAATTTCAGCATCAACTAGGGAAAGTGTGAGGGTACAGGGTGTTATCTGGGAAACCTCTGAAATCACACCAAGCCAATTACTTAGGGGATGGTTATACACTTCTGCAATAAGCCAAGGTCATGGAAGGCAGCAGGCCTCCTGGTGCTCCAAGAACACTTACCTGCACTATCTGTGTGGTTCTTATTGGCTGTAGTTTTCATCATTTTCTCGCTGAATAAAAGAAAAAGAGAGTTAGCTATATAGTTTCTAAAATACCTTTTTTTTGCCCCCTCCATTCATTATTCTAAGCAATGAGCAGCAGGTAGTGATGGTATCAAGCAATGAGGGTATTTTGGCATCAGCACCACTATTGGCCAGGACGGTAAAGGCTTCCCAGGTGTGTATCTGACACTGCCGGTGGAATGTAGCAGGTGGGCCCTCACGACTTTCAGATGATGGCGGATGTGGAGACAAGAGGATGGCGATTGCAGGCACTGCACAGTGGTCCATGAAGCCACATGCACTGGGAAGCCCATTTACCCTTCTTGGGCCAAAGTGTTACCTTCGACCAAGAATTACCAGAAGAAAAAACAAACAAACAAACAAACCATGATTCAGAGAGATGTAAATATTTTCAGCCTTGAAATGATTACAAAAAAAACAGATTTGAATGAATTATCTCAATGATTAGAGAGAAACAGATTGAATTATTTTTAATTGATTTGCTGTCTTCTTTTTACCTAGATGCATCTTTGCTATTACTTGTGAGGGACCCTTTAAAAAGCGCAGACTGCACAAGGCCAGTCAAACTGGCAATCTGTTTCTCCATGGCTTGCATCCTCTCTCTGTAAAACAAGAGAACTGTTTGTTAAAGCTCTACTGACCTTCGGACAGGTTTGTCCAGGTGGATGATCACGTGAGGCTCATAAAAAGTACTACCTAGTAGGCCATCAGAGTGCACCCCGACCTGGCGCGGGGAACATGAAGAACCTGCAAAGCCGTGCTGAGCTCCAGAGTCGATGATCTGAGTTGAGTATTAACCCAAAGAGCTCACTGAAAAGACACTGCACAGACCTACAGAGGCCTCCCAGAAAACTGAAAAGCACCTCCTTCAGAAATAATTGTGTTTGCGTGCAGCAATTTTGAGCCTTTTTGCCTTGCTTTTGCAATTTCACCTCTGGCACCAGTGGTGCCCTAGGCCACCTCTGGCCCAGAGGTACAGGCGTCTAAGCTGTACTCCTCAGCTGGGGGAGCTGATGACTGCTTTTGGTGTAAATGATGGGGAAGTTTGTGTGTATGAGGGAAAACTTATTGTATCGCCTGAGAGCAACACCAATGAATGTCTGAGCCTAAGGAAAAATATGATTGAAATCAATGTTTTACTTGCAGGTGAGCTGTGCTCCATCTAAGGACATAGCGACTTTAACCTGGGGCTTTTGCAGGATCAAGCAAAAAAAGAAATATCCCTAACAATGCGGTCATCTCAAGACCTGGATGGAAAACCTTCCCAATTATTTACTGTGCAGGTACTGCACCTCTCTGTTCAGAGCTCTCTAATGCTTCATCGCAATCCATTTGGCTCACATTTCTGTGTCTGAGACAAGGGCAGTTTCACAGAGCTATTACCGTTATTTTCAGGACATACAAACATCGCAACAAGTGACCTTCCTCTGCTGGCTAGGGGCAGAGGACATCACATGCGTCATGGCATGCCGATTCAGTAACACTTATTGGGGAGTTTGAAACAATAAAGAAAGGTAGGGGAGGGCCGCCTAAATAGTGTGGGCACCTGGCCTGCCATTGCACTCCATGAGCAGGTGTTCCACATGAGCTGTGACAGAGAAGGCCCCCACTCTTCACTGCGGTCAGTCCCACCGACCTCTCATAGTGTGAGCAATGGCAATTCCTGGGCTACAAACAGTAAGTTCATACAGGGTGGCCGTTACGGACAAGTCAACTATTGTATCTTAGTGCCCAATGGGAAGAAATCGTGGCGGTCTGTACATTCCCTGGAAAACAGTACCTGGTTGAGTTGGACTTATTGAGAGATGCTGTATCTGTATTTTACACTTCATGGCATCAAGAGGACTTTCAAGGGTAATTTTGTCCATACACAACTTTTTGGCCTTGTGTTTTGCTTTTAGAATATGACACATTCAGCTTAGTTTCACAATTACAAGCTTCTGACTTCCAAATTCCATGCATTTTCTTTAGTTCAGTGGTCCCCAACCTTTTTGGCACCAGGGATGGGTTTCATGGAAGACAATTTTTCCACAGATGGGGATTGTAGGGAGGGAATGGGGGGTCAGGGAGGATGCAGGGCTGGGGAGTGGGGACAGGAGGCAGAACCCAGTCGGTAATGCTTGGCTGTTGCTCACCTCCCGCTGTACAGCCTGGTTCAGTCTGTGGCCCAGGGGTTGGGGACCACTGCTTTAGTTTAAAATGGATGGTTCTGTCAGAATACTGAGTTTCTTAGACATAAGTCATGTAGTCTAAATAGTTAATGGCTGTACACCAACTAAGGAAAAAGAAACAATTTAAGTATGAACAGTATGATTTCTTTGCTCCAGTAGTGTGGGGAGGAGAAGTCTCAAGCAGTGACAGTGGAAGTATTCCCCATCTCCATGTAGTGACTTCCCATGTGTTTCCAGGTATAGCAGTGAATGCCAAACCCCTGGGATGCAAAGCATTTGCTGTCACACCTGTGCCCCTGGTCTCCTCTCTGACAAAACACAGTGCATGTGCCAAAGAGAAAAATTAGTAAGAAACTCCACTCAAGAAAGCAGGTTAGTAAATACCCAAAAGATACCCAAGTTCATAGGACCCATCGCTATGGCATCTCAGGGATGACTGGGTGGTGGCTGTTTGTGCTGCTGCCACATGGGAGACACAGACTCACACAAACGGGCTCTTGGAAATGAGTGAGTTCCCTGGGGCCCAGCTGAGCACCGAGTGAAAGTTGTCCAGTGCCCTGTTCTTCCCATGGTAACGCAGGAAGTAATACATTCGTGGCCCTCAGAGTCGAGGTGCATTCAGGGCCACCTCAAGATGTACTAGTTTACTGTTCTGAGCCAATCCTGGACAAATGCAAGGATTTCTTTCTCTTTTCTTCCTTCCTTCCTTCTGTCCTCCCTCTCTCCCTCCCTCTCTCCCTCCTATCCTTCCTCCCTCCCTCCCTTCCTTCCAAAAAGCAGCATGGCATTTTCAGGGTCTAGACAGCTTTGGTAAGGAAGCAGCTTATTGGGTTCCATGAAGTTGGAGTGTGGGATAGGAAGGCATGGTGACAACCTAACTACACACAGATGGTAGTACTAGAGAGAAATGTAAGAATAGGCAAGTCTATGACTATAGAGAGTAAGTGAGACTCTGGCACAAGAGAAGTGGCAGAAGGGATTCCAACATTAGCTCTAGGTACAACCCAGATTAGGGCTAAATTGGTGTTCTTTCTGATCCCTCTGGCCAACAGCTTTCATTACCTTGTCTAAGAAAGGAGAGCAATAGCATTAAAACCCAAAACAAAGCGCCTGGATTGTTCCAGATTCATCACGGGGGTTAGAATTGTACAATGTTACAGCACAGGCTGGGTCATCTCCCCATGGGTGTCCAAAGGGTGGCATTTTCCTTGGCTCAGTGGGTACTTGGCTTTTTGATGCACTTCCCCAGATAATGGTTTTAAAGGAAATGGTTTTAAGAGAAAGACAATCCCCAAACCAAACCCACTCTCCTTATTCCTCAGTGATCATGCCAACATTGTTGCGGAACTTCCATGGGTGAAAGTCTGGATGCTTTGAGGGAAAGGACCTATATTCAGTCCAGGTATCCACACCCTCAGTTCTCCTTTTCTGCACCTGTGAGGATGGAGGTACATGCTCCCTGGGTGGCCTCCTCCAGGCTGTGTCACGAGCTGGGCCACCAGGAAGTAGACATGATCTCTCAGAACCTTTTAAGGGTTCAGAACACTTGAGCTTGACAGTCAAGGGGGAGCAGTTCTCTCCCATTGCCCAGGAAATGGTGGGTCCTGCACAAGGCCCAGGTGGTGAGCGCACCGATTGCGCACGTGTGTTCCACCGCCTCAGCCAAAACCACGTCACAAAAATACAATGCTCTGACACATGGGAATGAGAAAACTTTTTCCTTCCTATTTAATCATCAAAGTGTTTCTGGTTTCAGGATTCATTTGAGGGAGATTATCTGATTTATAAATTCATAAATAAGATTGTCTTTCCATTTCATGGTTGGTAATCTGGAAACAATTTTATGGTTTAACTAAATTACAGCAACTGGAAACTTATGCAGACTTTGCCCATGATGAAATGTCATGAGGTAGATTTTAATGTGAAAGGGAAAAAAGCGAAATGCAGTGGAAGAAGAGAAATTATATATGACCCTGTCATTTTATTGCAGGGATAATTTTGTATAATAATCGTCAGAATATTAAAGATGCTTAAACTAATTCTTGCCAATATCGCTTGGTTTAAGGTATTACAGGACTGGTATAATTACTGTTGAAAAGATGGTTTAAAGTGATTTCATAAACCATTTTCTATCATTTCATAAACCATATTTATGGGATTACTATGTATGGTTAACTAGTCATTTAGTGTCATAAGTCAGCCTGGATGAATGAATCTTTTTGGGACCCAAGCATAATATTGATAAAAACTCAAGTCCAAGTCCAGGTGAAGTGCTGATTCTAGTGTTTAAATTCCTGCTGCTACAGTGGGCTTTCCTGCAAGCCCCCATCTGTCTGTGAAGAAAACGAGCAAGACCTGTGCTGTGTGCCGTCCACTCTCTGTCTTCAGAGTAGAAAAGGAAAAAAATTGCATTTGAGGGATAATTTTTGGCAGTAACTCCATTTACACAACGTTTTTTATTCAAGTTTTCACCTTCAACATTGGACTTGTCTTTGTTCTGACCGAGACCTTATTAAGCCTGAATTAAGTCCTTATCATTGCCTATCTGAGTAAATTAATGGCTATTAAAAAACAAGTCAAGGCTGTAAAAAGTATGAGACTGGTAATTCCCCTATAATGAAGCCCTTAGGCTATGCTTTTGAATATCCAAAACAAGTGCTGGGGAGCCAGCTGAAACCAGCCAACCCAGCTGAGGATGGATTAGGACACCGGGCTAGGGCGCTCACCTTCCTCAGGAGTTACTAACTTTGAAACCCGGTGGTGCAGGATGGTCAGTAACAAGGATGAAAACCAGGGCGGGCAGGACTGAGAGTACTTTCTAGGTGGTCTATCACTAATATTTTGTGATTTTCCACCCCCTGCTCATCCCTGTCATCTCTCTCTCCCCAGAAAGTGATGAATGGTCAACATGTCAGCCACAAATGTTTTTGGGCACTTAAGTTGTGTCGGGCATGGTGCAAGCTGCTGTGGACACAGCAGTGAATAAAGTATCATTCTTAGGCAGTACCTTCCTTTCACAAAGTCACTTTCTTTTTTCTGGGAGAAATCTAAGTGAACTAAAACCCATGAGTCTTGGCAGTGCCAAAGGCATTTTCCAGACCTGAATAGTGAACAGACTTAAAGTGAGGCTATGCCATTGTTTGCTCATGCCCTGAATCTCCGGTATGAGGGAGAAAAACCAAAGTAATTAAAGACCCTGTTTTCAGATGAGTTCAACAGAACACTGGAATTCAAATTATGTGAACTAGTGGCAAAGCCTCAAATAGGACTCTGAGCAGCAAACTTTCTGTTTCTGCCCCACTTTAACCTATTGGTGAAAGAACTATACAACTGAAGACCTTATTCCCAAAACTCCCAACACATGTAACTTCTCATTGAAACATCAGATTTATTGAGGAGATACTGACGGAGCTGGTGCTGACTGCAATGGGCTACAATGTTTTGTGTGCATTAATATTGTCCTCCTACCCCTGCATGTCCTAAAGGTAACAGCCATTTCTTGCACTTGTCTTGCACTGGCAGTCCTTGGATGAGGCCTGGGTAGACAGAAGGTCATTAAGAAATACCGTTTATAACCCTGACCTTGGAGGCGGCTGTCCGCCTGCCCATTGCTCATGGAGAAGGAAGATTGGGTATGTTTTATGCTCCCTGTTGCCATGTCATTCCATTGCCCATCCCACCTCTCAACATCTCCCCCACTTCTGAATTCTGTTACTCATCCGTAAATTCCCTAGTGTCACTAGAGACCAAGGCTAAGATCATTTGTACCCTCTTATTCCCAATTACTGTGTATAGAGGCAAAGTCAGACAGAGAAGACTGATAGAAAAAAAATGATTCATTTGAAATACAGAATTGGAGGAGAACTCTTCCGATGCCCAGGACCACTAGAAAGACAAGCAAGTGGGTCCTAGAGCAAATTAAGCCTAAAACATCACTGCAGGCAGAAATGACAAAACAGAAATGGTCTACTTCAGATACATCATGAGAAGTCAGGGTTCTTTGAAAAGGACAATAATGCTGAGAAGCATAGAAAGGCAGCAGGACAGGAGAAAGACCAAATATGAGATGAACTGACTGCATTAAACAAGCCACAGGCACGTGTCCACAGGAGCTGAGCAGGGCTGTTGAGGACAGGACACTGTGGACATCACCCACTCACAGAGTGGCCAGGAGTCCGAGCTGAATCAATGGCATGTGACATGCACAAGTTCCCTGCCAATATCTAGAAAATTCCCTCACATCCTTGAAAAACTTCAGCCTGGGAAGACAGCCTCCTGTCTGTCATGCTCCAGTTCATTATCCTTTGCAGCTTCAACATCTGTGCTGATAATCCTTCCAAAGTTTGGCATTATGGATCCTCGAACTGTTCTTCGCAGACATACCCTGACCTTAAATTCTTTCTTGATGTAGTTTTCCTGCCCACATCAGAAACTCCAAAATCCTCTTTAAGTGTAGCACTCTTCAGTTATTTTGGTTCCCTTCTCCACACGAACCAGCTCTTTACCTGCACCCTCACCTCCTTCATCAACCACCAAGACCATCTGGAAATTCGTTTTACCCATCCTGCCCCTCACCCAGGAGGGCTGCACACACTCTCTCCCATCCTGACTGGATTCTCCTCTGGCTGGCCTCTCCCTCAGCCTTGCTGCTCCTGTGCTGGCTGACTCCACTTTCTGACAGGCTGAGGATGGAAATAAATGAGAGGAAAGGGCCCCTTTGTGCCCTTTTACTTCTTCCCCCATCATTTTCTCCTGGTGATACTTCAAGGAGATAGAGTGTGGAATACTCTCAACTGGGATCCAGGGTTTCCCAAAGTCAGGAAAGACAATAGCCAGAGCAAATTGTTTGTTCACCTGGAATGCTCTGCACTTTACTTATGACCCAGGAAGATACACATTGGATGACAACTGTAGAGAACTAAGCAAGCTCTGGCTGGTGTGGCTCAGTGGGTGGAGCTCTGGCCTGTGGACTGAAAGGTCACTGGTTTGATTCCAGATCAGGGCACATGCCTGGACCACCAATTGGGGGTGAGAGGCAGCCAATAGATGTTTATCTCCTCCTCTTTCTCCTTTCCTTCCCATCTCTCTAAAGAATAAATAAAATCTTAAAAAAGAAACAGGCCAAAAATGGAGCCCTGTTTACGAGGATCTGGGGAAAAGCTATTTCTAATCTTCATAAATTTACCGAGGCATTGAGAGAATGAGAGTTGATAATGAGAGGTGAGGAGGAAAATTGTGGGATGATGGTAATCCTGCAATAAATAGTCCTTTACGTACTATAACGGCGGCTATTTACCCTAGAGCCAGGTGATCTCTGATTACCAACAACGTCAACAAAACAAATGCTGGAGAGTGTGATAGCTTTGGGGGTAAATGCTGCCAGTCTTTTTTCTTGACCCAGGAGGCTCCACATGACCCAGCACAGAGGCACACGTGGCTGGACTCTACAGCGTGCATGTATTCTCAGTGGTCAAGTGGTCCTGGAGGGCAGAGTCCGAGGTGTCAGATGGGGAACAGCTACTCCATCCAGGAGGAAACATGTGAAGGAAGCCACCCAGAATAGTAGGACTTAGCCAGAGAGAGAAGAGGAAGGTGAAGAGAGTAGAGCAGCGTATTCTAAGTAAGGAGAGTTCCAGGCAAAGCAAAAACATTAGACTAATACAATTTAATGGAAGCAAAAACAGCGGACTAGGAATTAATCTAGACCTGTGCTCTGACTCTGGAGGTGGACATGGGCAGGGCGGGGGGGAACCAGACAGGAGGCCATTGATGCAGATCAGGTAAGAGTGGTAGTGGCTCGGACCAGAGCAGTGGAGTGAGACAGAGAGCAAGGGCTGGGACAGAGAATCTTAGGATATAGAGCTATGTCTGGGTGCCCAAATGTGGAGTGTGAGAGACAGTAATCAACACAACAGCAAGGTTTTTGGCCTAAGCAATGGATAAAATTGTCATACACGAGATGGGAAGACAGGCTTTCATTTTGGATATGCTGATTTTGACTCAACCAACAGACATCCGGGGGAGATACAAATCTCTACTCATAAATCACTTAATATCTGTAAGTCTCAGTTTCCTCAACTGTCAGACTAGGGGAAGAACTTCCTTCCCTGTCCCACCCTGTAGGGCTGTTGTCCTACAGAGACGTGGAAAATAAGCACGAGCCAGAAAATGTATGTGCAAGCACTTCATAACCTTCAATATGTCATGGGTGTGGAAGGCTTCCTTTCATCCCTTCAACTTCATTCACTCAACAAATATTTTTCTGGAGTGGGCTGTGTGTCAGGCACAGGGGCGAATGCTGGGGCTATGGCTGTGAATCAAACAAAGGGCTTCTTACCCTCACAGAACTTACATTTTAGGGTTGAGGGTAATGGTACAACAAGTTAATTAAGTAGAGAAATATATATGTGTAAATATAAAAATATAACTTACATATAAATATACACATATTATTTATTTAACATACCATTTTGTGTCTATGTGCATGTCTGTGTATGATGGTTTGTTGGGAAAGGCCTCCCTGAGCAGATGGCATTACGTGAAGCCCTGACTTTGGCAAGAAGCCAGCCAGGTAGGCAGACAGCTGGAAAAAAAGAACAAAGGCAAAGTCCCAGAGGTCAGAAAGTCCCAAGTTCAAACACAGGAAGCCAGTATAAGTGGAGTGCAACTGGTATCAGGGAGTGTAAAAGGCTGAATGAACTCTTTGCCTGCAGAGGAAACAGGGCGTTTAAGGTCCCCATGCCTTGTTAAATAGAGGCGCCCATTCGCTACTGTCCAACACGCAGAGAATACCACATCTGAAATTCTGCCAGACTTAGGCTTCCAGAATCACACAATTTTCTAGTTGGAGGGAACTTATTTAGGCCCCATAGCTTTCTTTCCATTTTAATTCCATGATCTTGACTGAAGCAAAAAAAAAAAAAAAAAAAAAAAAGGCGTGTCTGCTGAGCCACGCCCAGGCCTGTGCTCCCAACATGCACGATCAATGATTTCCGGCATTCTGACAGCATCCTGCCCGGCACTGAGAATGCTCCTGGGAGCACTCCAGATAGCCTTTACTTCGCAACTCACTTTCTGGCCAGCTGTGTTCTGGCTGGGACCAGATGCTGTCCCAAGTAAGCCGTGAGGACACACAGTCTCTCAGATCCAATGGACTACACTTACTGCTCCTTTGGGCAAGGGACTACAGCATCACAATTTTATGTCAATTAAGACTCTTATTTATAGAGAACTTTCCAGTTCACAAAAGGATTTTATACCCATTTTCATTTAAACTGCACGGAGCCCTTAAAAGGTCAGGGTTACTGCCCCGTTCCGGCAAAGGGCCTCAAGGCTTAGGGAGGAAGGGCTTTCCTAAGGAAACACGGCTAGTTTACCCACAGAGACACAAGCACACCCAGCGCTCCATGCAGGGCTCTGAGCTGCCCGCCTAGTGACTCACCAGCTGGGGTGAGGCCCTCCACTTCCTGGGTGATGAGAGCCTTCAGCCCCCAGGGCAAGCCTACACCCTGCTTGCTGAAATTACTTACTTTGCATTTTCTTTCTCTCCCCTAAGGATAATTTTTAATATTCATGCTCTAGAAGTGACAGCTCATTTTTTTTGTACAGGTACAAACCAGTATGAATAACTGTTTGTTCAGGTTCTGGCAACCTGAACACAGACGGGCCTGTACTTTACTTTCCAACAAGAGATGGTGTCAAAAGCTGTGGAGAGACAGTCTCCCGAGGGGTCCGAAGGGAACCTTGTAACTAAGCTCCCACTCCTCCCACTTTGGATCAGCAAAGTGTCGGCATGGGCTCAAAAGAAGTAAGATAATGACTCTTAAGGAAAAAGGAGAATATTTCCTATACTTGGCTTCTGTCGTGTGATTTTAAATTTTGTCTTCTTAGATACCTGTGCTTGTTGGAGGTATATACTGCCTTTATTAAAAAGACAAAAAATATTGAGACAGCATAAAAGTGACAACATCATTTGACTAGTGGCTCCAGTCATTGGACCTTTGGGAAGTCACCTGTTTCTCCTTCTATAAAGTCACCGATTAGGAGGAACAGTGTTCCCTAAGGTTCCTTCAGCTCTGAAGATGGACAGTGGGGAGAGGCGGTATTCCTGGCCATATGAGTTGGTCCTACAACTGTTGTGGGCAATACAGGCTTTTTAAGACTGAAGTTTTTGGAAGTTTAAATTCATGCTTAGAGGACTTCCGGCCAAGATGGAGGCATAGGTAGACGCACTGTGCCTCCTCGCACAACCAAGATAGGGACAACAAAGATATAGAAACAAAATAACAACCAGAACTGATAGAAAATTGAAGTTTGGGGAAGTCAGACAACCAAAGATTTAAAAATAGACACTTTCATCCAGACCGGTAGGAGGGGCGGAGTCCGGCCGGGTGAGGGACGCGGAGCGGAGAGCTGAGCACCCGGGGCGGCACACAAGTCTGCAGCAGGCAGACCCTGGGCGCACAAGCAGCAGTGGCTGGTGGACCCCAGCCAGGGGGTGGCGACCGGCAGAACTA
>CM052538.1:52198735-52327249 GCA_028533065.1 Trachops cirrhosus
AAGAACTTATGACACATGGACTGAAGTAAAGGGGGGGAATGTGGGTGGGAGAGGGTGTTCAGGGTGGAGGGGAATGAAGGGGGGATAATAGGACAACTGTAATAGCATAATCAATAAAATATATTAAAAAAAAATAAAAATAAATAAAAATAAATAAATACATAAAAAAAAATAAATAAATTCATGCTTAGAACTGACTATATTTTTGAATCACTTTATTCATGAAAAGTAAAGTCCAAAAGTCAAAACAAGTGCAACCTCCATGGTCTTCATCAGACAGAACGACAACTAGTCATCAAAGAGGCTAAAATGTAGCCTGGACATCATGACAGCCCAGGATGATCCAGCCACCGGGTTGTGGGACAACTTAGAGGAGCCCCATCTTCAGGCTGGGTGGAACCCGCAATGAGTCTGCGCCGAGTCATTCGAGGAGGCAGAAGCTGCACCTAAACATTTATGCGCCTACTCTCTGAAGAAGTTCCAGCCAGCAAGTAAAAGGGGCTTATCTGAATCTCACAGTATTTAGGTTCCTCAAGCTTAGCTTCTGGTTTCAGACCTAAGGCAACTGACTGACAGCAGCTCATGAATATTCAAAAGAGATACAAGGGAATATTTAAATTTCATCTAATTAGTGACAGATCATGGCTTTTCTTTTGAGAAATTGGTTTAAAGTAACACAGACCTTGTAACAGTCATTCCACTGGTGTTTTTGATAGTATATTCCTTGTGTAAGAGTAGGGCTATCTTCAAAATGGTCAGGTACTTCAGTATCATGTTTATCAGATAGCTGTTGCCTGAACTCAGCAGTTAAGAAATGACTAGCAAATATTACTTAACTATGAAGTTTATATTCCTGTGACTGAAGTAATAATTCAATTTAGCAACCTTACTTGACTTCTGATACTGACAAAACATCATATTTAGATGTCATTTTTTAGGTACCATAATGGTAGAAATACAGCAAATTTTGGATAAAGATCAGTCCGACTTCCCAAAGGGTACCTTTTCATTCCATTCTAAACACCCCTTACATTCTAGTTCATCTCGACATTCTCATGAAGGGTCTCAGACCAATATAGGTTCCGGAAAGCACTTCCTTGTCTGAATTCATAGAAATTATTGTCTGTGCCACTTGTTTGGAATTAATTATGTACAAGCAGTCCCCAAATTAGGCTTATAATTAAAAGTTTACTTGTACTTTCATTGTTTAGAACTTAGAAAAAATGGTGATTGAATTTCCAGCTGGTCCACAGAAGCCTCTAAAGCCTACAATGTATTGTTAGAGTTATCATTGTTCCTCATTGTTTTCAAGGAAAATGTGGCCTGACTTGAAGATGTTGGGAACAGAACTCCAGAATGAAGCTCCAGACTCTGGGAGAGCCATTCTTTCCCCTTAGTGACTTGGCATGGCCTCCTCCCTTTTCCATGTGTCACTAGGAAACACTGTCACTATCAAAGTCATAAGAAGAGAATCCCTGAGCATCACCCATGAATGAAATCCTATTCTTGTGGTTTTTCCTGCAAAACAGTTATTTAATGGGCATTCAGAGTTCAGAAACGTCCCTTCTGTGGCATTGCTTACATTTATATTACAATTTTAATATCTTATGACAATCTTCACAGTTTGTCTTCCTTGTGTGTAGGGACCACACAAGATGTTTCTTTGTGTCCTGCAAAGCATCCAGGGCACAGCTAAGCACATAAGAGGAGCTCAAAAAACATTTACTGATCCATAACTAGAGCTACATGGAAAGCAATTGAGATAAGAGCTGAATCAGCCAGGCACTATTCAGCATCAAGACAGATAACCTCATAATCTCAGCTGCCCCTGGTTAGGCATCTTCATCCTCAGTCACATGGCCCAGGTGCCCCTTTAAAAGGATGCCCTAATCCTGACTTGTCTCTTTGCTCCTGGATCCAAGATGTACAACCTTGACTACTCTCCTGAAGTGGATTTAAACATAGCTTTGATATTAAACATTCTAATTTGGATCCTGAAGCCTAACTGATTCCATTGTCTTAGTTTTACTATTTCCTATAACCTGCTCCCCTGCTTTAGTTCCCAACTGCTAGCAAGTATTAGACTGGGATTTGAACCCAAGCAATCTGGCCTTGGAATCCACGTTCACAAACACTGCTTATTACTGCCTCTCAATAAATGGTTGCCAGCAGATTGAGTGAAATGAAAGTAATAATAGCAAGTTAGGGCAATGATGTAGTTGCTTTACCCAGAGGTAAGAACTGAATTGTAAAAATGTCACAATCTGTGTTTTATGAATGTCCACATTTACATTCCTTAAGGTTAGGCCTTCTTTCATTTTTCCACTGCATTAAGTAAAAATAGTCCAAATTTCCTTTAGGGCAGTACTTCTCAACAAAGGACATTTTAAGCCCCAGGGGACATTTGACAATGTCTGGAGACATTTTTGATAGTCATGACTGGGACAAGGTAGGTTGGGGGATTAGTTTGCTACTGGCATCTAGTAGGGTAGAGACTGAAGATGCTGCTAAACATCCCAAAATGCACAAGAGAAGCCCCACTCCCAAATTATCAGGCCCAAAATATCAATAGTGAACAAACTTAAGAAAATCTTGCTTTAGAAAGATAACAAGTCTAACTACTCAGGATGTCTCTGACGTGGTTCACTTCTGACAATACATGCAGGAAAAGGGAAAAAAATCAATCATTCTACTTGAATCATTCAGACTCACCTCTCTAGCAGGATAAAGCACTGTTTACAAAATCTTCAAAGATCTGTCAGTCACTGTGAACATGTTTAAATGACATAAATCTGAATTTAGACTCTCACTCAAGCAACTGCTAAACGAAGGATGCATCCCACCCCTCAAAGCTACCAACATAGCAACTTTAATCCTCATAAAATGAGAAAATGATTAAGAACAGATACAAGCTACCAGTTAGCATGCAGGCTTCCTCTTATACACAGAATTTTTCTTTTCCCTTCTTTCTAATTGGCTCAAGACAAGAGATTCTGGTTATTTAAACCAGTGGTATTATAGAAATCATAGTGGGATTTCACGTGGCTTCTCTTTCTCCAGATGAGCATGCCCAGACAGGGCAAGAACTTGCTCCTGTGTGGACTCTTGACTAGTTTGTTGAATTTAGCTACTGAAGGTGAGGAATAGTAAAAAAAAAAATGATCTTAGTTCAAATGTACCATGTTTTGAAAAAATATTACACTAAGAGAAATCCGTTATACATTTGGAAGGAGAGTTATTAATCACTTTGATATGAGCACCCTTGAATTTTGAGTGTTATTTCAAAAGATATTGCACATTATATGATCTAAGCTATAACTAGAAAATAACAAAACATAAATATCTTAGAATTTTACAGTTCTTAAGGGCTGTTTTATGTGCCAGGAATAGAAATAATGATGCTATTTAATGACATAATTTTATAACCGAAGAAAGACAGGGCATCACGTACTAAGTCACCTGTCACACACCTTCTCTGTTGTCATTCCCTAAGAATCACAGGCATCCACACTCTTCTTGGAGTACCAGCTGAAGGGAAGTCATCTGAGTAAAGCCGCTCCATCCCCCAAGGTCATTTTTTCTTTCTAGATGCTCAGACATGAGAATCGCTACCCTGGAATCGAAGCAGTTGTACTCTACTCCTCTACCCCCGAGTCCAGGGCCGTCCGGGGAGGAGAGCCCTGACGACGTATCTGTTCTCCTATATACACCCTTTTTGAAGATTTTCCATGTATAATTTTTCATTACTCAATATTTTGTGGCAGCATCTTTATAAGACATGCCAAATTCATTAAATCAAGGCACGTGACTAAATATAAGAATCAAGATGAAATTGCTTTGAACTCATTTTCAAGTTAATAGAGCTCTTATGAAATCATGTGCCCTCAAAAAACCCCCCCAAAAACAAAACAACAACAACAACAACAACAAACCCAGCTACCTTTGGAAGTTTCCTGAGTACAGATGGAAAAGAAAGGACTTTTCTCTGTGATTTCAAACATCCTGCAGTTATTTGTGTTATTTCATAGAAACGCTCTTCTGAACAGCAGCTGAATCCCACCATGCCCAAAAGAAAGCATTGAGGACAGATCTCTCAGTCTCCCTCCTGTGTTTTTGTAGCTTAACATCTTAGATGGACAATTTCACTTCAGAGTTTTATATAAAAAGTACTCTCAGATTTATTTGCTTTCAAACATCATGAAGCTGCA
This sequence comes from Trachops cirrhosus, assembly GCA_028533065.1. Lineage (NCBI taxonomy): Eukaryota > Metazoa > Chordata > Mammalia > Chiroptera > Phyllostomidae > Trachops > Trachops cirrhosus. The sequence continues at coordinate 52,202,944 of CM052538.1, forward strand.
ACAGAAACTGGTTTGGCACTTCACAGGACTCTATACTCATGAAGTTCAACGTTGAGGGGTTGAAGACTCTTTAAAAATACTTATGCAGATTAAATATATCGAAAATAACATGATATAGGTGACACAACGAACTATAATTTTGTGCTTCAGTAATTTTTTATGTGCTTGTTTTTTAAAGTTTTCATCAACATAGTACTCACATTCATTTTTTGAAAATAAAATCTACTAAGAGTATTCTCTATATTTTTCCTTATTTCTGCATAATTGTGCTAATTTATTAGCTGGGGCAGTTATATTTTAAATGGCAGTGTATATATTTAGCAACATAATTATGCAAATTACACCAGTTTATAATTGTAAATATGTAAATATCCTTTAGGAGCAGTCACTTAGCATCTACTCCTGACATGATTTTTGGAAAATTCTTGTTGAAATGCTCAGCATTTACTCCTGAATTCACTTCTCTTCTCAAGGTGGGGCTCATAGTTCTTATTTACCAGGCAGAATATTGCATGCTGGTAAAATGTGTAGGCTCTTTAATGAACCTGGACATTCTATGTCACTTAATGGCTTTGTGGTCTTGGGCAAGTCACTTAACCTCTCTGAGCTCAGTGTTTGCATTTGTGAAATTGGGATGATGATAGCACATACCTCACTGGGTCATGCTGATTATATCCCATAATGTGTAGAAACAACTTAATACACACAGTGTTTGGCCCAATAAAAGGCTCTCAATAATAATTCTTCTTCTTAAAATAGTAGTACTTACAAACATAGTGCCTAGCAGTACTACACTTCGGTCCAGTCATTAAGTTTCTAAAAGAGTTCAGAACTGTAGTGGAAGAGGAAGTATGACTAGCTAGGTAACTATGGGGTGATAGGTAGCAGTGCTGGTAGCAAAGTTGCCAGACTCAAGTTCTTTTTACCAGAGAATCATTCTATATGCACTTTATCCATGTGCCTGGGTTGAGCTGGTGAGGTTGTTTAGGCGTTTCAGTAATGGGAACTCTCAGTGTCAAGGAGGATGTATGTGTGTGTGTACACGTGTAGGCCTAAGGAGAAAGAGTCTAGTTTGCTGATGTGTATACAAACTCTCCAATCTGACCCTCTGGAGATAAGCTGATTAACAGGTGAGAAATCACCTAGGTGAGATGTGAGATAAAATTCTTCCTCTGTTATTTAACATTTCAGGGAATGAAAAAAATTGCAAAAATGTAAACTTATATTCATAATTATAATCATATGTCAGAATATGGTAGTGATAATGACAGTATATTTTAGGTGAACATTAATCTTTTCAGTCAATTTTCCTAATACTTGTTATTTGAGAAATAAGATAATTTAGAGTTTCTAAGAAGGGTTTCTAACAGAAATCCACAGCACTTTTCTGAGCTTTGGTGAAACAGAAACCTAAAGAGGAAGCAGGGGCCCTGAAAGAATACTGATGCTACTTCAGGTTAAAACTCTGCAAGACTTCGATCCAATACAGAGAACACTCCACAGATCAGCAGCGGGCTCCTTATTTTGTTCCCTCCCATAACCAAATCCTATAAAAAACTGGGTTCAGTGATGCTCATTAAGTTATATACATGTGGTAACTGCATGCATGACACTGAGCTAGGCTCTGGGGAAGTCAGACACCATCACTGGCCAAAATGTGCCTACAACCCAGCAGCATGGAAATAGCTTAATATGATCCACAGTGGAATCAAGCTCTCATTGCTCTTCAACCTATGAGGTGAGCCAGCATGGGAGTGTGTGGTGATGGTGAGGAGGATGGATTCTGGCCTCCACATTATATCCTGGAAATAAGTAATTTTGATTGTTTCTTGTGCTAAATTCTTAGGACTCTTAAGACCTATTCTTTAAGTGACCCATTTTTCCTGGCCAACCCCTTACAGCCCACTGCAGAGGATGCGCAGCCTTTTCTTTGAAGCACAGGGCACAAGCTTCTGAGACTCAGGCACATCTTGGTAGATTTCCCCCCAGTCGTGACATTGGTCTGTTCCCATAAGCCTCAGTATTCACCCTACATCCTTGGTTGTCCATGGTCACAAAAAGTATCCCTTTCTTGGATTCTTAATATTTCATCCTCAAGCCTTTGGAAAAGAGGGAATAAATAGTTTTCCAATCCTTAATTTTTCTTAGTCCTACATAATCAAGCCAGTCACCATTGCTTTATTTTTTCCAGTTGTGCAAGAGGATTAAAATTGTTAGTGCATTAATGATGCCCAAACTTCCACATTCATTCTCTTTCCATCCTGCAGGAATCTGTCTGCTGTGACTGAACAGATAAGGAGAGGCGGCCTTCACATGATAAAATTCTGCTAATTAGGAGAGGGCTTTCTGATTTGGGTGTGAAAAAGTAAGATAGACAATACATATTCCATTCACAATTTTGGCATTCTTTTTATAAGGTTATGTAATAGCAGTAAGTGATATTGCCATTTTTAGTGAAGAGCAAGTAAGACCGGTTCTTACAAGGTACTGAATAATTAAATATATCTTATTTTCATATTTCTGAATTTATATATGACCACTGTAAAAGGCTTAACCTTTTCTGGACTCAATTTTTTTGACTAGATTTTTTTGTGACTATAATTATTATGTTGATTTTCTTTAACCAATTCGGGCAAGTGAAATTCCCTCTATCAAAATTAGCTTTTCTATTACTATATGAACTTTGGAGAGTTTGTAAGATGTAGTAGGAAGGTTCTGGACTGGCAAATTATAATAATATATATATTAAAAAAAACTAAGCCCTCGCTGGTGTGGCTCATTGGACTGAGTGTTGGCCTATGAACCAAAGGGTCGCTGGTTCCATTCCCAGTGAGGACACATGCCTGGATTGTGGGCCAGGTCCCCAGTAGAGAGCATGTGAGAGACAACCACACACTGATATTTCGCTCCCTTTCTCCACCTTCCCCTCCTCTCTAAAAATAAATAAAGAAAACCTTTAAAAAAAAAAAGAAATTAAAATGCCCAGAAATTAAAATGCACTACATAATTTTGCTGATCTCAGCCTTTACTCTGGAATGAGTATTAAATCTAAACCATCCTATTTTTATGCAAATTCATGTTTTATCACTCTAGATGACAGTCAGTAACACATTCTTTCCACTTTCCAAAACCAGATGAGAAAAAATTTTACCACACATGGAAAAATACAAATCGGCCTTTCAAACAGGAATATCTTGAACCAGTCACTCCTTGTGTTCTGCGGCAGATCAATTATTATAAGCTCTTGATTTATTTTTCTGAATGGTTTCTGCTAATCACAATTTTCTTCCAAATTATTCAGATGTAGGTAATGGTGACACTGTTTTGACCCACGCTCAGGAGGCTCGCACTGACCACTCTTGGTATGTCTGCCCTCAAAGCCAGGGGCTGCCTCACTTGACCTGCGCTGTGCCCTCGGCAGCATCCACAAGGCACACTGCACAAGCTGGGGCCCAGCTGATACCTGTTCTCTTGGTTTGACCTCTGAAGAGTAGTGCTCAGCAACACCCAGGCACATACCACCCTCGGCCACCCTCACCACCTTACCTGGTCTCTCTGTCTTTGGGTATCGTAGCAGTGCTGTAAGCAAACATTTGCTTCTCCAATAGAGGAGGGCCAAGGTCCACAATTCCGGATAGTCCTGGAGTCCGTGGCTTTTCAATATACACCAAGGTGCCTGCCTCCTTTTTGTAGGCTTGGCGGCTGGGCGAGACCCGGTCTGGCTGCATGGTGTGAGGGGGCCCGTGGGCATTATGATGAGCGTGCATGTCCATTCTCATGTCACTGACCCGGTGAGGAGAGGCAGGGGGCGTTTTGGAGCCCAGAGTAGGCAAGTGGCTTTCTGGATACTTCCTTGGTTTCTGTCTGTACAATGACTGCTCCATATGCATTTCTGCTTGCAAAGAAGGGTTGCAGTAAGCACTCGCTGACCGGATTGCTGTGCGGTGATATGCAATGATGTGATCAGGGACATCCAGTGGGTGCCCGCCGTGGGAAGAGGCTATGCTCATGCGTCCCTCATGATACAAGTAAGGATCAGCATAGAAACCCTCATTTCTGTACATTGCAATGTTCTTGCCACTCATGTCTTCATCTGGCTTTACATCTCTTCTTTCCAAAATGGCGCTTGGGCTGGGTGAGATGGATCTGGAGACTGGCAGGCTGGAGAGCCTGTCCCTGGGGATGGTGGCATTGCCAGGAACAAGCATGGGGCGGGTGCCCCCATAAGGAATTCTGGATGGGGAGGGTGGCATGGAATGGGGGACAGGAGTGGAAGGCGGAGAATTTGGAATGGCATGGGATAGATGAGCTGTGGATCCAGGTCGAGAGGCACCAGGGCCATCTCCTCTTGCATAAAGAATTTCTCTCTGCATCTGAAAATAAGAAATTAGAAAATCTCCTTTGATATTCATGTTTTTAGAGAAGACTCCATGTGACAGTGTGACTTCCCTGATGCAGTAGGCTGAATAATGGCCTTTGTAAGATGTCCATACCCTAATCCCTGGATCCTGTAACTATGTTCCCTTACACGGCATAGGGACTTTGCAGATGGCCCCCTTTAAAAATTATTCTGATGGGTTTGTTGCAATTATAAGGGTCCTTACACCTGACAGGGAAGCAGAGGGACATGTGATGACAGATACAGAGTCAGAGAAACACTAGAAGATCCTACACCACTGACTTTGAAGATGGAGGAGGGGCTATGTGCCAAAGAATGCAGGCAGCGTCTAGAAGTTGGAAAGGGCAAGGAAATGGATTCTGCCCTGGAGCTTCCAGAAGTGCAGCACTGCCAACAGGTTGATATTGGCAGGTGAAGCCCATTCTGGACTTCTGATCTCCACAACTGTCTGTAAGATAACACATTTGTGGTGTTTTAAGCCACTACATTTGTGGTGATTTGTTACTACAGCCACAGGAACCAAATGCACCTGAAATAGAACTCGATGTTGTAGGAAAAAATAGTGCAATGGTTTAAATTTTGAGGTCATAGCTTCTTAGAGACAATTAATAAATGTGTATCAAAAGTGCTAAAATTATGTTTTTGAAAACTTGTTCTCAGCATATTTTCTAGTATTGGCCTTGGAAAACTGTTAGTAAGTATCTTTCTCATCTTTCCAAGCTGGTACAATCTAGGGACATGACTGGAGAGGAAAAGGACATGCATGGGGAAGACCTGAAGGAAAGTTTCACTGATTCACCATCTCCTTACTTGAACTGAGCCTATGAGAAGGCAGGATTTGAGGGGTTGGGAGGAAATACCAGGAGGTAAGGGTGCAACAGGAAGCAAGGGAGTGAAGAGGGAAGGGAATCTTAGGAATGGAGGGGAGAAAGAATTCCAACAGTACATTCTGTGGGGCTGCCATGTGAAGACAAGAAGCCTGCTTGGGTTGGCCATCGTAAGCTTGGTACTTCTTGCTCAGGCAGCAGTGACTTCTGGGCTGTGTCATTACCATCAGTTTAGGAGTGGGGACTCCCACAGGGTCTTCCATTAGCTCTCCTTTAGAAGAAATGATGACTAAAATCAATGACTCAAGAATCATAATTACAGAGATCAGATTGGTGGTTGCCACAGGCAGGAGGTGAGGGGTGGATGAAGGTGGTCAAAAGATATAAACAGGTGGTCAAAAGATATAAACTTGCAGTTATAATAATAAATTAAATAATTAAGTCATGGTGGTGTAATGTACAGCATGGTGACTGTAGTTAATACTGTATTGTATATATGCAATTTGCTAGGGAGTGATTCTAAACGTTCTTAGTACGAGAAAGAAAGATTGTAACTATATGAGGTAATGGATGTTAACTAGACTTATTGTGGTGATCCTTTCTCAATATTCACATAGGTAGAATCACTATGTCCATCTGAAACTAGTACAATGTTATATGTCAATTATGTTTCAGTAAAAAGGGAAGCAAGTTAATGAGGAAAGGAAAAACTGATTTGCAATTACACTGCTGTTTAGAAGGGGGGCAGAATAAAAAAAACACAAATTAATTCAGGATATGAATGTTTGATACTTTTGTTTTGGTCAAAGCCCAGGAGGGTGATGCTCACTGAGACTTTCCAAATGGATATAAGGGAAGGGACTAACAACGTTGGCTCCTCCTGAGACCACCCATTAAGTTTATCTGTGCTGCCACGGGAGCCCACATTCCCCTCCAGACTCCTGGGAGACGTGATCTTTTCCAAGGCCAAGGACAAGGAGCGCATACATGGTTGGGGTAGGTGAGGTAGGGGGATGATTAGGGAGGAGGTGGGCTCAAATGGATTAGGACAAAGATGAGCAGCTGAGAGACCCACAGTGTGGGTGATGGGAAAGAAGAAAATGCAGAGGCAACTGAAGAAGATTGGAAATGAAGCAGAGCTGAATGCCCAAATGCATATCGATTTCTTATCTTACAAATTCACTCAGTTGGTAAACAGTATTTACCAGGCACTTGCTGAGAACCAGGCATTATTCTAGTATACAGCTCTAATGAGAGCCCCTAGTTCTCACCCTTAAGAGGGTGCTCTTGTGTACATCTCTTAGATGAGAATGCTGGGAAGAATGGTGGGACTCCCACGCTTCCTTGTTTTGTGTCTAGAAAAGATCCAGCAGTGCAGAAGCCCTGACCCAGGAGTTTTACACAAAATGGAGGATTTCATAATAGGAATGACCAGTAAAAAATGCAAGCAAGATGCAAATATGTATGTAACTACAAGGAATGCTTTCAGGCTACCTTATCTAAGCAGCATTGGATTGGCTCCTTAGCCCTATTGGTGTTGGTGGGGAGCTAGTTTCTGGAAACCTCAAAGTACACAGGCTCCTCACTTGCAATTACAACTTTATTTCCATTCCTTCCACCTCTCAACACACACACACATGCACACACACAGTCCTACCACCATAGGCTAATCAGTTGCTCCTCTAAACTGCATGTGGGGATATCCTCAAGCTGTCCTCATCCTGGGGCTCTCCCCATTTTCCAGCCCCTTGTGGATCCAAACAGAGGCTGAGAGTAAGGGCTGGGCTCCAGGTGCATCTGCTCCAAAGGTCAAGCCAGTCCTTTCTCAGCTCACTCACTTGACACGTCATGACTCAGTTGCCCAAGGGCACTCCCAAAGTGTGATGTTGTCACTCTGTGATAATGCTCCCAACTCGAGTTCCAGAATAGATGGAGCAGCCATGTGACAAATTTTGCAGCACAGCAACATGGATCATCTGTAAATACCTTTCCTACTCCATCTGCCACAAGGCAGGCAGGGCTCAATAAAAAGAAATAACTACCAACTTAAAGTCTAAAGAATTCTGGGCTGAGTCTGATGACAGTAACTCAGAAACTGAAGCTGCTTTACATCCTAGAAACAATAACACATCTACTGGTGATTTTTGATGACTAATAAGCTATAACAACTGTTGATACACAGTCTTTAAACAAATTGGAAAAAAGAATGAGGTCTGGCTCAGCAGTGAGCAAAGCAGGCCTTCCCAGATCATCAAATGTATGTTTGGGGGACTGGCTCCACTGGCAGGGCGTTTCCAGCCAAATTCCCCTTGCAATCAGACCACACAACACAGTAACGAACCCAAACAAATGTAAGGATAAGTTTATCATGTCAATTCCAACATGCCATGGTGTGTAAAGTGTAACAGAGTGCTCAAGGTGCATCAGGTACAGCAAATGGTAGGTACTATTATCATTATTCTTAATTCCAAAAATTAAAGGGGATTTCAAATGTCCAGAACCAATCTAAAATGAATAGTAATCTGAACTGGGTTAGTCACTACTGCCTCCCTGTTCCTTTCCCTCCTGATCTGGCCTCAGATTATATTTTGATTTGGGAGATCCTGAGCCCAATTAATACACATCAAATATACACCCCCCCATTTTCTGGTAAGAGAGTAAAAAGAGATATGGAGATTCTGAGGAGTATAGAATTATCTAGAAGGAGAAGGAATATTAATAAAAGAAAAATATAAACAACTTTATTTCATGAAAAGTTGAGTAAATTTCTTTTAAAACAAAAGGATGCTCACATAGGTGTTTTATTTTGTTTTGTTTTTTTCTGCATAGGTATTTTAAAAACATGTTTGGTGAAGTGATAAAAATGGTTAGGAGGTATATTATATAACTAACTTTTAAAATAAAACATACAAAAATCGTTAGACTTTCTTGATGTCATGTGTAGATGAGTTCAGAAAGAGACGTAACAATTAACAGTAATTCTAATATGCAGTGCATTTGTATTGGGAGTGTGGGTGATTAGTCAAATTATTTAACATTCAGTAGCCAGAATCACATGGGTACCAACCAACCAGAATGGGAACTCAGCCAATGAGGATGGATTCTAGCCACAAACAATCAGTAACATGTACCTGATGGTAATGCTGTGTATCACCCCTGCCTTATCCACTTCAAAATAATCTTGCCATCATCCAACAGGGCCACTGGAAGAATCATTGTCCACCTGACTTAACCACAGCACAGGTGAATACAAGCATTTAGCTATGGCAGAACAGGTAGGTAATCTAAAGTTGAATGTCTCCATCAGCACAAGTGACTTAGAGGTTGGAAGCCTTTGGCAGAATTCTTACATCGGTTTGCCAAGTTATGCCTGACTTTCCGAGACTGAATTCTAAAAAGAACCCTGATAATTTCATCCTTGGCTCTACAGAGAGCCCAAGGAGAGAATGACATGATGTTCCCATTATGTAGTAGGAAATGTTTTAAACTTACAACTAGAATGAACCCTTAAGATTGGATAACTAAAGGATATGGATCCACCAAAGGTAACTCACTCTCATGATGAGGCGGAAGGTATGGATGGGGACATGAGAAGAGAGAATCCTTTGGAAGTCTTCAGTGTGATCTCCCATGAAGACTATTGTTCTAAGAAAATGTGGACTTTATATACTCCAGGAAATACTCATTGTCTGATTCTATAATTCAGTAGCCCCCAACCTTTTGGCACCAGGGACCAGTCTTTCCATGGGGGAGGAGAGGGAGAGGATAGAAGGCAGAGCTCAGGTGGGGCAGGGCAGGGGTGAGTGTGTCAGGAGGCAGAGCTCAACCAGCTTCCCTCCAGGCAGGCTCCTAACAGGCCAGGGACAGGATGGATCCTCAGCCAGGGGTTGGGGACCCCTGCTACAATTCATAGTTTTAAAAAATCCCAGCCTTTTATGTTAGTGTTCTTTCAATGGAGGTGTCTTCCTAGAATCAGGCACCTACACAGTTTCCTTTTGTTTTTTAACTGGTTTTTTTTTTTTGGCAAGTGAGTAAAAAAAAAATGGCATTAAATATATACTGGGTTTTTCCTGCACTAGTACTCAAAGTCAGTCCTTTTATGAGAAAATTATATTAAACTTTAAAGGTAAAATAAATAAGCAAAACTCACACATATCCACACAGTTGCTATGCACCTTAATATACTTGACTCCCTTATTTTCCCACCAATCTCTCTGATGCCACCAGACTACTCTATCATCTCACTTCTCTTACTACGTTAAACATATCTGAATATGTTATGTCACTGGCCCTTTTGGCCCACAAAATTTTAACAGTAACATCTTTTTGTGAGCTCTAAAGAATTTCATTTTACATCAGAAAAGAGATGACCTACACACAAAAGTAAAGGTTCTTTTAACAGCTTACCAGAACACAACACAGATATTCCTTTGCCTACACAACGGCCCAAAGAAAACGTTCCTTTCTGTGCACCCGATATATTGGCAATGTATGGACAAGGCAGTCTCCATTGTTCATCTGCTGTGTTGGGCACAGAATCTCCCTCTTTCCATTACTGCCCAAACCACTGCTGGCTCTGGGTTGAACCCTTCCAGTTCTTGTAAACAGCATAGTTTCTTCCAGAGCCCAGCACCACGGCCCCAGCTGAGGCTGGTGTCCCTGACCACAGCTCACAGCTCAATATGCTTTTTGGCCTGAACTTCTTAAGACCGGAAGAAATCTGGGGCAGTTTCAAATGAACTGCCCAAAGTTTGAGTTAGAAATCCTAACATATATCTATCAATATTTTATTTCCCCCAAACATTGTAAGTTAAAGCAACTATTACTCATTGAGAGGTTTCTTGAATGTAGGATAAGAGAGGGAAAACATCTTAAAATTGTTTCTGGGAAAAAATTTAGTATAAAAAATGTTTACCTTAAATCATTCTCGGAAACTGTCTCATGTAATCATGTCTTTTGTGGAGTATTTAAAATACTTATATTGTTTGCAGAAAGGGAATATTATGTACACTTTATTTTATTTCAAACCCCGCCCTTTCAAGTCTAAAATTTATAAACATCCCACTCAATCAGACTACACAATGAAGTAACTGGACAAAACTGAAGAGGATTCTAATGAGACTCCTACCCACAAAGAATTAAAGTCACTTACTTTCTCTTAAGGAAATCACCTGTGTAACTAACGCCGTGAGAAATCACACTGGCTCAGCTCCCAATTACACGATTCCTTTGTTTGCTGCTTCATCTAAATCCTCAGTTCCACACTTGAATATTTTAGAGTTTTCAGAGAAGAAATCACAAAGAAATGTCCCCCAGCTTGAGTGTTCGTAACCAGTAAAGACCATCTTGTTCTGCTCAGTCTTCTGAAAGAAGCCGCCACAGGCATGGATAAAACGCCGTCCTCCCTGTGATAAGCCAATTTCTCCTCCCCTTGGAAATTAGTCACTAAACAACCTCAGCCCACATCCAACCACGGGCTACTGCACGGGTGACTCAGTCCTTTAGCAATTGCTTACATGGAAAACACACACCAGTGAACAAACTCTGGGAGACCTAGGTAAATGGGTTAACAATAAAGGAAACATTACAAAATAGATTTAACTAAGGCAAACAGGATCATTAAAACCAGCAAACAACCAGCCACCAACAACGGAAACCATCAGAAGACCCAACATGTTAATTGCCCTCAGGACCAACTCACAGGTCAGTATTCTGTGGAGAGAGGGTGCTACCAGCACCCCACCCCTGGTCTGCGGCCAGACTTTGGATGTCTCTGGATTGGCTGCGGAAGGAAACGTGAGCCAATTCCCCTGGTTTATAACACCGGAGGGAAAACATGAGCAAGGAGGCTGTCTGTCTACTCATTAACCAGACTGGTTATACCAAGCTGAACTTTGGGTAGCAGCCATTAATCAGTCTTACACAGTGCCAGGCAGGCAACTGCATTCATTCTGGAAAACATACCTGAAAGGAGAGGAGAAGATAGACAGTAGCGGACAACGCTTAGGCACAGAGGAAATTTGAGAAAGGAAACCAGAACCTTTCTGACCCGCCCTCTACAAGATGGGAGAGAAGGCCAGGGCAGTCTTCAGAGACTTCTGTGGGCAGCCACCGTCAAGGCAGCTGTTCTCTTCCACGTGAACAGGCACAGGGACAAGTGTGTTCCCAACAAGAAGGGGCTTGTGCAGTGCTTTGCAGATGACAGGTATGAACACATTGCTAACAAAAGAGGAGGGAGAAAGAGGAATTTCTTTAGCCCACAGGTAGGCTCTGTCAGTCAGCCATGCTTTCTGAGTCCTCATGGCCTGAGTGGAAGGGAAAGCTATCTGAGTGGCAATCCAGCAAAAAAGTCACACAATGCTGGGCTGGAAGCCTCCCCAGCCTCAGGCCACACCCCGTGACCACGCTCTGGGCAGCCTGCACATTTTTCAAACAGTTAAGGCTTTTAGAGGTTGTTCTTGCTGACCAAAAGCATTCCATGACGTTTCTCATGTTCGATTTCAGTCAGCATTGCAGGTTTTCTCAAAAAACTGTTTACTGCCATCGAGACGCTTTGTGGTTATTAAGGAAGGGACAAAACAGAGCACATGACATCGCCACCCTCCTAAGATGTCTCATTAGAAACAATAGTTGGATGCAGTGGTTGTTAGAGGTCAGACAAGAGAAAAAGGAATATGAAAACCCATTTTGATTTTTAATCTAATCAGCTGGAGTTTGTTATTTCCCACCAGAGCATGGGAAGCACACACCATCAGCCCCAGATGCATCTGGTGTACATCTGGCAGGTTTTGTTTCTTCAGTCCAACATGAGCTTTCCAGGAAGGTGAAGGCAGGGGCTGCTCTCCCATGTCTGATTAGGCCATGATTCCACCCCTGTCGCATCCCTAAAGATGCTGATTTTGGCATAAGACATCCTAACCATCAGGCTCTTGTACCAATTTTCCCGCTGTTTATCTGCGCAGGGCTGCTTGTTAGAGGGAACAAATGTGAAGTGTCTGGGTCATGTCCCCTTCCCTGGGAAACAGAAGCTCTCAGCTAACCACTGTTTGTCTAAGTGCATCATGCCACACTCAACATTTTCATCACGTCAGCTATTTTAGAGAGAGGTGGCTTCTGTTGACCCTGATACCAGGTAAGCAGAAGGTGCAAGGTGAGAGAAGATCTGGTTCACTTCTCCCCCTCTTCCTTCCTGTTAGGTTCAGAACAGTTTCCTTTTACTTTCAAAATGCTCCCAGGTACCATCTGCAGAGTACATACAGCTCCATCATTACCAGAACAGTAATTCACTGTCAGAGTTTAAAGGCTTGCCCAATTCTGTGGTGAATCAGGATGAGTTCGATGCCCTCTAGTAAGAATCATGCAGCTCACCCAAGAGAAAGAGAGGCGGTCAATATCCTAAGTGCTGCCTGTGGAATGGGCAAGCTGATTTCCTAAATACTATCCTGGTGCCATGCAAGCTTTGGCTCCAGCTGAGTGGCGGCTGCTCTCCAGAGAAGGGGTCCTTCAGGCTAGGTCACCACAACCCAACCACTAACACCCTATGCTCTGGCTCCTGACCTCACCAGACCCTCCTCAGTAGAGCCATCCTTGGATGTTGTAGCCTCTGTGAACCTGCTCTTCCCAGCTGGGTATAGAGTCCCACTCTTCATTCTCCCTCTTCCTTTCACTCACTGACTGGCCCTTTAGCAAAGTGGAAGCAATGTATGTCTTTTGTGTTACTATTAAGCAAGGACATGCCAGAAAATTCAGCATTACCTCAATAGGAAATATGCTCTTTTTATGCTCTGGTAAGGTTAAGAGTCTTGAGAAATTTATTCCTATTTCCCTCTTCTTATTATTCATTTCTTTGTTAGCTTCAACACAATTACATATGCTAAAGGAAAAATCTTATCAACATGAAAATGATATTGTGATGGGAAGTGATCATGATGTTAAAAAATTTTCAAGTTCATATTGCTTACACCATTAAAATTGGAAAGATGGTCATTTGTAAGGTCTTAGTGAATCTATTAATATTTCATATGATCATAAATGGAATCTTTCCCAGACATGAAACAGACTGTTGCCAAAATTATTTAATTCTCGGGAAAGAGATGGTCCCATCAGTAGTTAGCTTGTGGCTATATTTAAGGTAATCATTATTTGCACAAATATTTTGACATGGGGAACTCTGCTGGGCCTTCCAGTACCAGATCTGACTTACTTAGTATTTTCTCCAATTGTGATTAAAGATCTCGGTCTGGAACACAGTAAAAAAGTAATGTTAAATAAATCGCTTAATTTCCACAACTGGTCACTGTGTTGAACTGTAGGACAGACAAAAGAAAATTGTTCTTGCACTGATACTCAATCTTCTGTTGGGATACTCCTGCATTTTCCAGGCCAAGGACAACCTCCTTTTGTACCTAAAATAGTTGCAGTTTGTAAAATGATATCTTCTTTCCACCACTTGCAACAGAGGGTGCAAATAGCTTTCTCATTAGTTATCTCCATCTCTGCACATCATTCATTTCCCAGATGGACACTGTTCTTTTAAATGGGAATCCCTTTTGGTGTTCTAGATTTGTTGCTAGTAGCAATTCATCTCTTTCACTCAAACATAACTTTCAGTGCCTTAGACTGTATTTTTCTTTTTATGACAGTTCTCTAAACTCCTACTTAACTTGTCAACATACTTTCTGCAATATATAACATATTGTTTATTTATTTATAACATTTCTTATTCTATAATACAAAGGATTTATTTGCCCCTCTCGCATGCGCGCGCGCGCGCACACACACACACACAAACGATAACATTCAGCAGTTTGCAGCTTGCACAGCACTTTCAATTGTGATTTCATTTCATGGGACTCAGAAATGCAAAGGTTAGGTTTACTACCCCCATCTAAATGGATAGGAAATGGACATGTAAGGAGGTGAGAACCTTGCTTAGCATCCCATCACTACTAAGGAGTGAAGCAGTGAGAATGGCCATCTCTAGCCAGGTCAGTGCCACTGCTCCTTTTGTGTTTAAGCGTGAGATGGTGTGTCCTCCAGGACAGTGGGAGCTGCTCTGAAAGGAATGGTGTCCCCAAGCCCTCCCTACTGGGATCACTGAGGGTTTATCTGAGTTTGGACCTTCTGTGTGCAGCATGGTGACCTCTGTGGGAGAAATACCTCATTCACTTCACTCACAGGTTGAAGTTTTCATGGCAAGGGAAAGAATAACTGGGACACAGTGAGCTTAGGATCTAATTACCTACATACTCTCTTGACTTACTAGTAGGTTTTATCATCTTGCCTCAAAATTAGCTACATCAGTTATATTATTAATTATACATTCTTTTTAACTAATATACATATGCTTATATATTACACTTACATATACTTATGCTGTGTATAGTAATTAATTATCACTCTATAAATATTTCATCACTAGTGATATGTGTAAGTATGTATATATACACATAGATGTTTTCATTAGTCGCAGACACCAAATTACTTGTGGGATAAAATATCTGGGCTTTATCTGTTAACAGTTGTTATCATTATGACCACAATCCTGCTACTGGGTGACATTCCTGGGACCACACCTCTCAGAGATGCTGAATCACTGCAGAGGCATTACACCTCTGTAACTGTGCCCAATGTCCTTCTTACCTGTCATTAGGGAAAGTGATCAAGTTGATTATGTTATAAGTGAAAAAAGTTGAAACTTCCAGTCAAGATGATGGTGTAGGTAAACATGGTTTGCCTCCTTGTACAACTACATCAAAATTACAACTAAACTATAGAACAACTATCATTCAGAATCATCAGAAATCAAACTGAATGGAAGTCCTACAACTATGGAATTAAAGAAGAAAATACACTGAGACTGGGAGGAGGGGAGGGATCAGAGATGTCGAATGGGCTGGTCGCACACCCATGTGTGATGGATAAAAATCAGGAGGGGTATCTCAGGAACGAGGAGTCCCAGACCAACACAAGGCCCCCTCCAGCCCAGGCTTCCAGTGCCAGGAAGATCAGTCCCCATAACCTCTGGTTGTAAAAACTAGTGGGGATTGAGTCTGTCTGAGACAAAAACTGCTGGAATCTCAGGCAGTTACTCTTAAAGATCCCATCCACAGACTTACTCAGACCCACTCCCTCTGAACTCCAGCACAGAAGCAGCAGATTGAAAGGCACCAGGAATACACTGGGAGGAACTGAATTGGCTGGCTTCAGGGCAAGAGCTGGGGGAACAAAAGTGCTGGCAGAGGCCACTTCCTCTTATGAGCCCTCTCCTGACCATAGCCACAGAGCCAGCAGGTAGGTGCCATACCTAACACTCCATCTACCTGGCTCACATTGTTCCCCCGACTCTGGTGATTCCCTGAGGTCCTGCCCCACCCAACTTTCAGACCCATTCAAGCTGTTTCCAGTGGCTTTTCCATGCAAATGGCTTGTCTTGGCCCTTGCTTCAGGTTTTCCTAAATTCTCTCAAACAAGCAGTATCTGGCTTCAGTGAGCCCAATACCTCTCTCTAAATTGCCTCAGGCCCAGCACTAGCAGCAGCCCACCTTGGTTCACAGCTTGGCCTCGCATAGTCACCTCAGAGCCCAGCACAAGTAGCAGCCATCTGCATATCACTTTGTAGCTTATGCTGTGTGACCCCAGACAGAATATAATCAGTGGCTATCCATGGACATGCCAACAGCAATCAAATCTCAACTACAACAGGAGGATGTACATAGCCCACATAGTGGGTGCATCTTGAGTACCCAGCTTGGATAATAGGGGAGGGCTGTGCCATTGGACCCTACAAGACACTTCCTATATTAGGTCAGTCTACCAAGTCTGGGAGATGTAGCAGCTCTACCTAATACAAAGACACAAACATAGGGAGGCTGCTAAAATGAGGAGACAATGAAACAAGGCCCAAATGAAAGAACAGAACAAAACTCAAAAAAAAAGAACTAAAGAAAATGGAGATAAGAAAGTTACTAGGTGCAGAGTTCAAAACACTGGTTATGATACTCAATGAACTAAATGAGAATTGGAGCCAAGAATCAAATCAGCAATTTGGAATATAAGGAAGCAAAAAATATGTAATCACAACAAAAGGAGAAAAAAAGAATAAAAAAATGAGGATAGTGTGAGGAGCCTCTGGGGCAATGTCAAACATATCAACATTTGCATCATGGGGGTGCCAGAAGGAGAAGAGAGACAACAAGAAACTGGAAACTTATTTGAAAAAATAATGACAGAAAAATTCCCTCACTTGGTGAAGGAAGTAAACATACAAGTCCAGGAAATAAACAGAAAGTCCCAAACAAGATGGATGCAAAGAGGCCCGCACCAAGACACATCATAATTAATATGCCAAAGGTTAAAGACAAGGAGAAAATCTTAAAGCACCAAGAGAAAAGCAGTTAGTTACCTTCAAGGGAATCCCCATAAGACTGTCAGCTGATTTCTCAAAAGAAACTTTGCAGGCTAGAAAGGATTGGAAAGAAATATTCAAAGTCATGAAAAGAAAGGACCTACAACCAAGATAACTCTACCCAGCAAAGCTATCATTTAGAATTGAAGGACAGATAAAGAGCTTCCCAAACAAGAAAAAGTTTGGGTTCGTCCTCACCATATGAAATGTACTATATGAAATGTCAAAGGGACTTATGTAAGAAAAAGAAGATAAAAAATATGAACAATAAAATGGCAATAAATACATGTCTATCAACAATTGAATCTAAAAAGCTAAATAAACAAACAAGCAGAACAGAAACAGAATCATAGATACAGAAAACATTTTGATGGTTGCCAGATGTAAGGAGGTCAGAGGAATGGGCAAAAAGGTGAAGGGATTAAGAAGTACATATTGGTAGTTACAGAACAGTCATGGGGATGTAAAGTACAGCATAGGGAATAGAGTAACCAAGGAACATACATGTGTGATCCATGGACATGGACATCGGTGTGGGTATTGCATGAGGGAGTGGAGGAGGACTGGGTGGAGAGTAGAAAAGGGAGAAAAATTAGGACAACTATAATAGCATAAGCAATAAAATATAATTTAAAAATCAAAATAAAAAAGTTGATATAAAATTACTTAGCTTTAGGATAATCATCACAATGTAAGACTTAAAAAATATATAGTAGGTTGATGATATATCCTCAACATATCTAAACTTAATAAATTGATGATAATCTATATAGAATTTTTTGATCTATAGCTACTGCTTAAAAAAATAGATATTTCTTCAGAGACTGTTGCAGAATATGGTAGTAAACATTGATGAATGGTAGATGCCAAGCTGGAAAACAAATGGTCCTTTATTTGTGGCCTGTCACTGTCCTCTCACAATGCAGCCACTCAGATCTCAAGACTTCCCTTGGATCCTCTCATCAAACCCTTTCTCATGCTTTAAGCAGCCTCAGCTTCTTAACACCAAGCATCCCCAGTAGGTTTAACCCCTTCGGGTTGGCTCCTTGTCTTTTCTGCACTTCTCCTCCTTCTCTCCTCAGAGCCTTTTGAAAAACAACTCTGTGAACCTGGGTTAAAATAGTGGCCCTTCTATTACAATTATCCCATTGCTTGCGTTCTGCTCTGTTTTTATATCAGTTGCAGTAGGATATGTGCTGGTTCTAATACCAAGTAATAGAACACACACGCAACACATAGTAAGCTCTGTTGGCAAAACCCATTTTAAATGGAATATTATGGATGGCCTCTGATGAAAGGTTTTTCAGTTGTGCCATTATTTTGATCCTTGGCAGAACAATATTAGCCAATGTGTCAAGAAAAAGAAGGGTTGTGTGAGGGAAGAGCCCCAGAGGATATCAGTGAAGGACAATAATTCAACAAACCCACCCAGTTCCATTTTCCTTCAAAATAAACATGAAAAAACAATGATGGAAATCCAGATCAAAACAGTCCTTGTGCCAACTCTTCCAGGGTTCAGAAGAGCCACTTACTTTCCTCTTTACAGCAAGTTTTGAAGCCAAAAGAAGTTCCATGGGTATCCCAGATATATTGAATTAGTGAACTGGGAAGAGTTGTATAAGACCGGGAATAGATGTCATTTGTTTTATAATTATATAGGATCATGAACTTTCCCAGTTCTCATTAGTTATAAAAGAATTTAAAGGGTTCCATGTTTATAAATGACATGAATATACCTTCGAAAATCCATTTGTTTTCCTTGAATTTTGGTGGAGACTGTGGCAGAGAGCACAAGAGTACCTGCTAGTCTGGATCAGATGACTGGCCTCGATGCCCCCACTCAGGGTGTCTGTCCACAGTCAATGCAACTTCATGAAGTGGGACAAACACCAAACAGGGAATCATGGAACCTGCACTCTGGTCAACATCAGGTTTGTAACTATAAAGAAGAAGTCTGATCTAGACTGTCTCTGAGGCCCATTCCAACTATAACATTCTGTGGGGTCACAAAATATTTATTGAGTACCCACTATACATGCAAAGCCCAGAGTTAGGCTGATGACAAAAAAAAATCATCTATAAGACATAATTCCAACCTTTGACAAACTAACATTCTAGTAAAAAAAAAATAAGGCATATACATGAATATTCAAAATAAGACAAAGCAAGAATACTTTGGCAATTATCAAATGAGTGCCATAGTCAAACTCTTGGCATCTATAGCAGAGTAATATACTTCTGGCCAGAAGAGTTGAGGAACACTTTTCTGAAGAGGTGAGATTTAAGTGAGTCCATACATAATGAGATTTTTTACTAGGTAAGAGTTTCCTCTCTTAGACATTCGAGGCAGGGGGTAAGGCTCTGTCAGAGACAAGAGGTAGGGAAGTGCCAAGTACCCTGGAGCAATGGGTTGACCTCTGACCCAATCACTAAGCTGCTCTGGGGCAGTGGTTCTCTAACTTGAGCATACATCAGAATCACCTGGAGGGCTTGCTTCAACACAGAGCAATGGGCTCCACCTCCAGTGTCTGATTTAGCAGGTCTGGGTGGGGCCCAAGAATCTATATTTCTATATAAGTTCCCAGGTGGTGCTGACCTGATGGTCCAGGGACCACACTTTGAGAATCACTTCTCTAAGAATTAGAGGGAAGAGAGAAGAGCACATCAAAATCTCCATTCTGCTGTGGGCTTAGTAAATCCTACTTTAGAAAGCTGACCTTACTAAACTTTGGATAACAATCAAAATTACCTAGAATTTCTTTATCTGTACATATTTGCAACAAAACTTGCTAGGAGAAGATGGAAAGAGGGAAAGGAAATTCATATTTTTGGATACTTACTGTTTGCCAAGTGCTTTCCAGAATTCCCTCATTTAATTGCTAGCTTGTTCCCACCAGGTAAATATTATAATCCACATTTTACAGATGAAGAAACTGGGGTGCAGAGGTTTCAAATGTTTTACCCAAAGTCAAGGGACAGGGCAGGGATCTATGAAGGCCAGAACACTCTTGCACTCTAGTGTTAAGAAGTCAGAATAGAGGCCTCACCTTCTTTGAGCACTCTTCAAAGGAGGGCAATAATAAGACCAATATTATTTGTCTAAAATCACGTCCAGAAATATCTGACCAGAGTCATCCATATTGAATACTGCAGGAGGTACAAGGGAAGTAGAGCAGACCATATTACTGTTATCTATAAATTTGGAAGAAACTGCCTTCTAAACTACCCGTAAGCCTCACAAGAATGCTCCATTTCAAAGAAATACCTTTGTGTTATCAGTTCAAATATCAAGTCAGTCAGCCAGTCAGCCAGCCAGTCAGCCAGCCAGACAGTGGACAAGTCTCAGCTCAGAAATCTGAGCTGGTCAGCAAAACCACTGCTTATTTATCCTTATTTGGATAAATAACAGCCTCAAAAACAGCCAGTTTGGGAGTCATGCATACCCTGAGGCCTGGTTGGCAAGTTTCTCACCAGCCCTGCCTTCCCATGCTATGTCCATCAGCCAATCACTGCTTCCCCAAAGGTTCCCGTACTGCCAGGAGCCTCCTCCTCAGAGACAGGATCTGCTTCCCTGCATCCTAATGACAAACTGCCAGGACTTTGAGCATTCCTGAATCAGAGGAGCTCATGAGAAAAAAGATAGCTACTGGTTCAGTGACTCTATGTAAATAAGTCTCACTCCATGTGACAAAATGCCCACATTCAGCACAGGGGCAGCCAAGGTCTAGTCTCTTCCCCCAAACACTGCCCCTGACAGGAAAGAATCCTCTGTCACACAAGAAGTGACGCATGAGAAGAAAATGCTTTGGAATCTGTGAAGCACCTCTGAAAGTTCATGATCAACAGCAACAACTTTCAAATCCTTGCAAAGAGAAAGAAGCTCCAGGCTGACTCCAAAGTAGTTCATCTTCCCCCACTGTCCAACCCAACCTCCAGTCTTCTTTCTTTTTTATATTATCCTTTCTTTTGCTTTTCTCTCCCTCTTTGACAAACAACATTGGGGCAAAATTTCTCCCAGAGGGGACAGGGATATATGCGGTCAATAAACAGACAAAAGTTTCTTAAAATTAGGGCAGGGAGGCAATGGCTTGATACCAATGACCCTCAGCTCTCAAGTTCTCCTTCAATGTACAGAAGTCTACAAAGTAGTTTCCAATTTTTAAAAAGTGTTTGATCATTCTCTTCCATCAGTACGCCTTCCCACCTTGTGCCCAAGGAAGGCAGTAGGGTGTGGTGGGATGACCACTGGATGACGAGTAAAAAGTGTGGGTTCTCTTGCTGAGGATCTCCTGGCTACAGTCTCCTGGCCATGACTGTGGTCCCCCCATTGAACTTTTCTGAGGCTCTGGTTCAGGCACTAAGTTGGTTTAGGGATATCTTCTATACTTACCCTCCTGGTGCTGTGGATATCACATAAGCTAAATTATTCTTATATGACCTTATACGCAGAAAAGTGTGATCAACATGTTATTAAAATCACCACCAAACATTCATGGGCTCACTCAATGAATTGTGAGAGCAAAGCAAATAGAATGGACAATATCCACTTTAATATTATGCTTACAGGAGGATGAAGGAAACGACACATTATCTTTTTGAGATATAAGAGCTCATGAAAGAATGAAGATTCTGAATATAGCCCATGTAAGAACACCACGCTGTATTATATTCCAAAGTATCATTCTTGAGAAAAAAGTCCAATTATATGTCATGGACTCACATTCAGGAAGGTGCCTTTACTCATCCTCATTCCCAAATGAATTGGCCATAGTGAACCTAGATCAGGTTAAATAAAAGACTCCCCCCATCCACTTTATACTGGTATGACAAGTACATTCAAATATCAATTATTTATAAAAATTATGAGATGAATAATTATCCACATTTTCTTCCTCTCCCAGCTTATCATCCAGGAGAACCTCTCTTCGGGAATGAAAAGAGAAACTGTGTCATCATTTACCTGTGGATAAACGTTTTGATTGGCTCTGGCCAGGTGGCTCATTTGGTTCAAGTATCGTCCCATACACCAAAAGGTCGTGGGTTCTCTCTCTCTCCCTCCCTTCCTTTCTTTCAGTATCAATAATCACATCCTCAGGTGAAGAAAAAAAAATAAGAAGTATTAAAAAGTTTCGGTTGGTGAGGAGAAGCCAAACCAATTAGCTAAACACAAGTTTTTGAATGCTCTCAGAATTACAACTATATTGTTCCTTCTGGTCCTGTCCCATATTTATACCAAAAACATTGATCTGTATGCTTTAGTTCTTGGTAGAAAAACATTTATCTGTGATATAGCTAAAATATATTTTGGGGGTTTTGGGGGGGTATGGGTGTGTAGTAAAGTATAGTGATTTAATGGAAATGTAGAAATGTTTTGTTATTGAACATATATGCTAAGACAGCTTTGCACATTTATTCACTGTGTCTACTTTAAAATAGAAAAATATTTTGGTAGTTTTTGTGTTAACATGTATTATGTATATGAGTACAATTCTGTAGACCAAAATTCTCTGTCAAAATTAAAAATATCAAAATACCACATCTGACTCATTGTTATGCTGTAATCACAAAGAAATACTGAATAGAAACTTATTAGCATTTCACTAAATTTCTTCAGATCATTGTTACAAATAATAAAAATACAGACACATTTTAGAAAAACATATTTCAGTCTTAAAATGGTCAGATTAACATAATTACAGCCTTAGGGTGCCAATAGTGGCACGTTTCTCATTTTCATGAGAATACAGAGGTTCTCCCAGATCTCAAGCTAATAGGCTCCTTGGTCTAAATATATACAGTAAAATCTGCAGCAAATTTTTGAAGCATTAAGATCTGAACCCTGGAGACATCTAGTGAGTAATTTGCGCTGCAGTGGACCAGATTTGTTTTGTTTTGTTTTGCAGTGACACAGCTGCTAGGAAATATATTTTTAGATTTGCTTTTAAAGCAAGCAAAAATGGCATCCACTTTGTGGATATGCATCTAGAATGTTCCCTCAGTCCCTTCAGTAACAGGTCAACCACCTACAGAATGTTCTATTCAGTTGCCTTCCTCGGACATGAGAGAAAAAAAAACAACAAAAACACCCCAAAACAACAGCACTAGACACTCATCTTAGATGAAGCCCTCGGAGCCTGACTGGGATGCCTCACCCTTCAGAGGCGTGTTTCAGAGAAAACCACGCACTGGAGTTTAAGCCCTGTAGATCAGGCCCCTGGTATTTCCGAGTCACCTCATCATTGACATTGTTATGATTTCTTATTGTTGTTTGGGTTTGCCTTTGGCAGCTCTTCCTACTATGTCAAGAGCAAATGAAAAGAGATAGGTTCAAAGAGTTAAATCAGAACAAGGGCAAGCATGACCTTTGATTCCACAGGAAAATAAAAAAAGAAATCAAGTACTTGTGTCAACTGAGTGAAACACATTTCCTGTAGTTCAGAAATAAGGAGTGTGCTAGTGCTTCCTGAACAATAAGAATGGTCCCCTGGCTTAAATGACATGCTGGGTATTCACACCTTCCACCAGGAGAGGCCTTATGTAAATAAATCTGCACAAAAAATGATTGAGCAAACAGCTCCTCTTTTGTGCCAAATAACGAGATGCCAAAGGTCTTGAGAACTCTTAAACAAGAGTTTGATTTGATGCTACCATCTAAAAATGATTCATTTTTCCAACTGTATGATCTTTAATGATGTTTTTCTCTGTCCTCTCCATGAACACCCTACTTGGGCTTTGTCATAAGCCTTGGTTTCTACACTTCACTCAATAACACGATATTGTCACCATTTCTGCCATACTAAATGTACTATTATGCTTTTCTTTAAGTCAATTTTAAATGGACTTTTTTACTTAGTTGTGATAAAGCAATAATATTCATTAACTTTCAAGTTCTTGGTACTAATCTTTCCAATACTCATTGAAACATTATCTAATTATTGAAAATTTAAAAACCTGTTTCTCTATTGCCAATTAAAATCACTGCAAGTGAAAAACAGTTTTGAATGTACTTTGAATATAAAAACATTAAAGTTTCAAATAGAGTTATTGTAGGACCCATTTGCCTTAGTAAAGAGGCTGAATTTTGAAAATAACACTATAACACTATATATCCCCTTTAAGCCAATATTGTTTTACTCAAAGTATCTCATAATTTGAAGCAGCTGTTGTTTTTCAGTTGACTCGATGGCTTATTCTCCTTTAATAAAAGATTTAATAATAGAAATCTGTTTAGTTCAAATGGGGGACATCTGTAATAGTGTCAACAATAAAAAGTTTTTGTAAATACAAAATAAAATATAAAAAAAACAAAACGAAACAAAACCCAATCCATTTATTTTTGGTCCAAACCCATGCATTTCTAATTAGTGAGCTCTGGACACACAGCAGTGTTGTGCTGACATTTGACAGTACGTGAACCCGGGCTACACTACACTCACCTACAACAGTGGATGGCTGAGAACTCGCATGCACAATGCTTGCCTAAATCAATCAAGAAACAAATCTCGAGACGGTGGGAAGAAAAACAGGGGAGCTCTGGAAATGGACAAAGGGCTGGTGTGAAGGGCCAGTGGCCCTGGGCCCCAGCCCTGTTTTTGGCATTTGCTTATTTTGTGGTCTTAACGAAGTCACACCAATCATGCGAGGCCTCTTGAGTTGCCACTGACAGGGGGAGGGGTTATAAGAGATGATGCATAAGACCTTTCCACCTCTAAAAACCTGGTTCTAAATGAGCCAGGCCTGTTTCTTGAGGGAACATCAATGACACTGGTCAGGTACATTTCCTAGTCACAAATCTACAGTAGCCAGCTCCAGACCCTCAGGAGCAGACAGAGTCACTTGTGCAATTCACATGCAAGCAAAGGGATCACCAACCCCACGGGAAAGGGCAGGGCTTACCATGAGGCAACATGTAACTTAAAAATGCTTTTTCCTCTTCAAAAAATGAATGCGTGTTTTCACCCAAATGTACATAAAAGTGACACACGCTCACCTGAGGAACTTTAGAAGCAGCATGAGGAAAAGAATGGTTACCTGGAAGCCCTCTGCAGGGCAGGATCTTGGGCCTGAAGGAGCCTGTGCTGACTTCGTTGGAAACAAACTCCTACAGTTCAAGCTGCCCTGAGGGGGACTCACAGAGGAGACTATAACCAAAACCCTAGGGAGAAAACGCAGGTAGGTGGCAAGGGGTACAACCTCAAAATACCAGGACATGTGATCCTAGTCAAAGGCAGTTTCTGCTGACATTTATATTTGTAAGAGCCAAGAAAAGGATGTGGCTTGGATATCAAAAAGCTGAGGGTGTGGCATAACCTTTCCTGAACTTTCTAGCAAGGCACAGAGCTCTTAGGAGTTCACCCCAGTAGCTGCTGAAGGAGGAGGAAGGTCCTGTTCCAGTCAACTTTCAATTGTTGGTTGTTTAGCCGGCCCCAGATCTTATGCAGAAATGGGGTTGGAAGCAAGTTGCTTTGATTCTGAAGCCCAAGTGCAGTGCTGTGACCAGCAGCCTCATCCTCTCTGGATGCTGTTGGCAGTCATTACTTTGCATCACAAATCACCAGGAGATTTTTGCGGCTAAGTGGATGTCTCAGTCTTCAGGAGGGGGTGAGGAAAGCAACAGCCCCTGCTTCTGAGATGCCTTGGCTAGCTGTCCTGACTCCAGAAACCTCCACCTTCAATGTTCTTTAACATTCTTCCTGCCTGCCTTTTACAAGCCTGAAAGGACAGCAGGCAGGCACATGTAGGAAGTCCCCACTCAAGGGCACTTTCTTACTTGCAAATCAAGCCCTGCCCTGTCCCACGACAAGATTTCAAGAGTGTTATAGCACATGAAGCAATGAAGGCGCTAAGGAAGAAAGAGTCCTTTATCCACAGGGCTTTTGCTGTCTCCACACTATCTGATGTTCACTCTTTTCATTTCACTACGAGTAAGTTGTAATCAGATCCCTGAACAACAACCAGTCTGATACTAGGTTTTGGATGCTACAGATCTAAAAACCCCAAAATTGTACAAAATAATTTATCTTGAAGACAAATATGCATTACTTATTTATTGATAATTATTGCTTTCAAGATGACTTATCTCTATCTGACTCCAGACTTAGAGCTCTTAGCTCCTAATAAGGTTGTACATTGTAGGACCTTGAAACGATGACTGTAGAGACAGTCAGCCTGGGTTTGAATGACAACTTTGCTACTCACTAGTGTGTGATCTTGTAAATAATCTCTCTCAGCCTTGGTTTCCCAGCCTTAAGATGGGTATGACAGTACCGATGCCATAGGGTTATCATGATGACTAAATGAAAGAATATATATTATTTAGACCACGCTGGAAAACAACTTATCATGCATATTAACTCATCTATAAATTGAGATACAGAAATCCACAGTTATGGGTAAGCAGATCCATGCATACATGTACCTTTAAAAAAAACATTGATTTGGTACAACATTGTTCTTAATAAATTATTTTAAAAGAAATAAATGCAAAATATTGTGACTGAACTAGTACCCAAGTAAGACAGAATAGTTATTCTCAAATACATGCAATTTCTGCCAAAGACTTTTTTTCAGGCAATCATTAAACCTGATAGAAAAGAGATATATCTGTTACATAAAGCTGTAGAAGTCTTTTAATGTTATCTTAAAACTTAAATTGATAGCCTGAATAACAACCAGTCTATTTTTATTTTAGAATTTAAAGTGTGTTTCACAAGAAAAGAGGAATAAATTCTCCCTTAAATGTTAAAGGACACACACCAACGCCCCCACATCTACACCACACCTTCACGTTTTCTACGTTTGCCTCAGAAACTAAATGCAAGCGAGCATCTTCGTGAAAACACTGAAAATTGTCACAAAACACAGAAGTCAATGAGATCTGTACTAACAAACAGTGTTGACCATTTAAATCCTTTTCTACATTATAAAATTAAACAGAAAATAGATCATAAGATTTATAGACTGAAGACAGTCCAATGAAATTTAAATGGATTTAAAAAAAAAGACTAATGCCAATAACAAAGAAGTGTGCTTCTGAACAATTGAAATAAAAACCTAAAATTTTAATTCCTCATTGAATCAACTTCAATACAGCAAACCTGACTGAATTCAAGTAAATGTGCCACAGCATGACAAAAAAAATTTGGAAAATTATATTTTGTTATAAAAGCACAGTTCTTACCTTACATCTTCCATGAACATTTCTCTTCTAGAAGAAACTTCCTAGACTTTCAGAGACCTTGAAACCACCCATCTCTCGAAAGCTTCCAGCTCTGTTTGTCTTTATGGTGACTGAATGCAAGGCTTGAGGGTTTTTTTTTTTTCAGAAGGAAGCTTTTAGTCAAAATATGTGGTTTAAAGGAGCAGTATCCACCCTTGTTAAAACTATTTCACGGACGTTCAGAGGTTTTGTTTCTACTCTATGAAAGTTAAATCTGAGTAGGAAGGCATTTTTCCTGTCCCGGAAACCGGCATAACTAAAACCAATGCTGAGCTAACGAGAAATGTTTCTTCCATGTGTTCTGTCTGGCAGAAACTGCAAGCCATATCAAGGAAACACGTGATGTTTATAAATACAATATGGCTCATATTGTCATAACCTCTCAATGACAAAAAGGAAAAATAAGTGCAAAGAAAAGCAAGCAGCCACACAGCAGGAAAGATGAGATTTGTATCACTTGGAAGCTGCCTATCAGATGTGCA
Source organism: Trachops cirrhosus (assembly GCA_028533065.1). NCBI lineage: Eukaryota > Metazoa > Chordata > Mammalia > Chiroptera > Phyllostomidae > Trachops > Trachops cirrhosus. Next base: position 52,230,278 of record CM052538.1, read on the forward strand.
TATATTACCCCTTCTTGCTTCTTAAAAATCAAGTATAACTAGAGCAGCAAGGGAGAAATATCTACCTTGTCCTGGATCACCACCGTATCTAAATGTGTTTTCCTAGGTAGTTATCTTGGTAAGAGTAATTCCTGACCATTCTAATAAAAACATCTTTTTCTCTGTCAGAAAGACACAGCATAAAAGGGACATAATCACACCTATCCTGCATAAGTGAATTCTGCAGTGTTAAATTGAGCCTATAACAGAATGAAAGCAAGGATTTCACATAGGCGGGAACTGATGTGAATATTATAGATGTCTGTATCATTATTGATTATTGACTTTCTAATCTCCTATTGGACTGTAAGATTTGTGAGGCCAGTTACCATACTTGGTGACTATTATAGTTGACTCTTGAACAAAGTAGGAGTTAATGGCTCTGACTCTGCACAGTCAAAAATCTGCATTTAACTTTTGACTCCCCCAAAACTTCACTACTAAGAACCTACTGTTGACTAGAAGCCTTATTGATAATATAAGTGTTGATTAACACATATTATGTATGTTAAAGTTATCATATACTATAGTCTTACAATAAAGGTAGAGAACAAAATGTTATTAAGAAAGATATAAGTCTGATATAGTCTCATTCATTTATTTTTGCTTTTACTGCTCTTGCCTTTGAGGTCAAATTCAAAAAATGTTCTCTGAAACCAAGGTCCACAAGTTTAGTACCTATGTTTTCTTCTATGTAGTTTATTGTTTCAAATCTTATGTTTAGATCTTTGATCCATTTTGAGTTAATTTTTGTATATGGTGACAAACAGCACCATAAACTAAGGAACTAGTTTAATTCCTTTGCCTGTAGCTTTCCAATTTTCCCAGCACCACTTATTGAAGAGGCTTTCTTTTCTTCATTGAATGCTTTTGGCTCCTTTGTACAATGGAACACTACTCAGCCATAAGAAACGGTGAAATACTGCCATTTGTGACAACATGAATGGATCTTGAGAATATCATGCTAAGTGAAATAAGTCAGACAGAAAATGTCAAGAACCATATGATTTCACTTATATGTAGGACATAAAACTAAAACAAATAAATGAATGAACAAGACAGACAAAGGGAAAGGAGGGTGTGGGGGAGGTAGCAAAAAGTAAAGGAGGTCAAATATATGGTGCTGGAAAGAGTTTTGACTTTGGGTGGTAAACACATGCAATACACAGATGATGTGTTATAGAATTATACACTTGAAACCTATACAGTTTTATTAACCAATGCCACTCCAATAAGTTTAACTAAAAAATTTTAAAAAGTCAAAAAGAAAAGATACATTCATTATTAGTACTGCACTATAAATGAAAAAATTCTGCATTTAAGTGGACACACACAGTTCAAAACCATGTTGTTCAAGGGTCAACTGTATATCTTCAGAATCTTTCACAAAAGCCTGAACCAGTGAGGTGGTTCAACAATGCATGGTGGTTGGGTGAGTGACGCAGTGAAACTTTACAATAAAGGAGTCAGATTAACTGTTCTAAAATAATCACTCCTAATTTATAAGTTTGGAGGTATTTAAAATACTAACTGCCCTGCCAATTCAATCTAGAAGCAAGATTTGCCCTACTGAGTTACAAATACAGTGAAACAAGATCTGTCCTTTTTAATTTGCTATCTGGCGATTTGTTTCCTTTCTACTACAGGGGAACTTAACTCCTGGAAATAAAATGCAGATATGTGTGCACTTCTGACAATCACTTAATTTAATGTAACAAATCTGTTATTCTCATCTTGAACTTCAGGGCTACTCACTGCTATAAAATTATATTGATAGAAAATTTTGTTAGGCTAGACAGCCATTCTTATTTCTCATTTTGGTCAGGAACTACTTCTGGGATAAACTAGCAAATATGTTGTAAACCTCAGACATTTCCACTTATAAATTATTGTACTGATCTTGGTAGAGAAGGCATTAACCAGAAATTTGTGAAAGGAAAGTGATGAAGTGAGCTCCCTTTTCATCCAGACATTTAGTGAGAATTTTCTGAAGGCAGTACATGGTCCAAGGGAAACACAGGGGCTTTCCCTGGGTAAGCGTAGAGCTTAGAAAAGAACTTAAGACGTGTACATCAATAACTACAGGGGGTAGGCAGGAAAAGGTGAGTGTACTATGAGAGTGGGTAGGCACCTGAAGTTCTGTAGAAGTCAGAGAAGAAACAGTGTTGACTGAGGCTTGGAGGAAAGTGGAGTACGAGGATAGATGATGACAGTGGCTTTTTGAGTTAGATCTTCAAAAATGGGTGGCTCACAGACACTGATGATGAAGACAGTAGTGTGGAGAAGGACAGTAGTGATCACTGGCATGGTTAAGAAGGCCAATTCTGGAGTTGACCTGTCTAGCTCTGAAACCAGCCCCACTCTGACAAAAGCTGTGTGACTTTGAGCAAGTTCCTTAACCTCCCTGGTCCTCAACTTCCACATCTGAAACGGGGATAATAAGAGTTCCTTTCACATAGGGGTTGTTTTAAAAATTAAATGAGCAAAATGCTCAGTTTTCAAAATGCTTGGCATGGTACCTGGTCCAGAGTAAGTATTTCGTGAATGTTAGTTGTTAATACTACTGCCATTATGTGACATAATGTGCCTTCACTCACATAATGCTGGGTTGGGTCAAGGAGGGTCTTGAATGAATGAGCATTTTCTGAAACTTCCATTTCTATGGGATTCTTTTTTCTTCCATGTCTATAGGATTATTTTATTCATTCCTGCCCTCCCCATGTCCAAAACACTTCTCAACCAGAGCACTATCTACCCTATACACGGGGAAAAAAGCTGCAAAGTGAATCATGCTTCTTTTCTTTTTCTTTGATTTTCTCCCCCACCTCTTTTTTTTGTGGGATATCTTTTTAACCTTGTCAGAAGAGAACAGAATGAAACAAAGTCAAATATAAAAAGATGCCATGATAGAATTATGAGGTGAAAAAAATATTTTAAAAGGATGTTTTATGTGTTTTAAAATCTTATGAGAAGCATCATGTCAAAATTTGCAAAACTTGTATGGAAATATCAAGAAAAAAGACTGTGGACTGAATCCAAAGAGTCAGAAAGAACAGGGCTCTAATCCAACATCTGACATTTACCAGTTGTGGGGGCCTGGAAGAGATGTCATTGCCTCAGCTGTAGCATCTGTAAAATGGAGTCAGAATACCCACTTGCGGGGTTGTTGCCCAATTTAAATAATATGTAAAGTATTTAACACACTGCCTACCATAGAGACACAAAAAAGTCTATTATCATAAATCCAGAAAAACAATGGTATGGGATATTACTTGTATCTTGACTGATTCCACAAAAATTTAATAGAGTTCATATAAATTATTACAATTTTGCCAAAAAAAAGGGCAAAGTGGAACATATGACAAAAAGAACATGAGGAGGAAAATTAAAAAGAGAAGCCAGGAACAAAGCCAACACACAAAATACACGCTGCAGAATGCCTGTGCGCTTGCTGTGGGTGGGCCCCAAATTTAATTCTAAGCTTTGGAGTAGCAATACAAAGAGGGAAAATGATCACTTACAAGATTCAGAGTGTCCATATGACAAAAATAAACCAGGAGAAGCACAACTATTTCTGGTGATGAGAACAGGGAGATATTTTTACAGTGGGTTCTCATTAATGACAGAAAATGAATAATACAGCATTTGTAGCTCTATCATTACAGCGCCCAACGCGCTGTGTTTAACAAATGTTTACACTCATCATGTGTAAGACACTGCAACTGGCTTTGGGAGGGATACAAAGACAAACATGAGAATGTTTGTGCCTTTGGAGAACTTACAGTCTTAGAAGTGAGATGAACATGCATTTGAATGATTATAACACCAAACGAATATGTAAAATGCCCCCCAAAAACAAAGACTATTTTGGACAGAGCATTAGAGAAACTGCATTTCTTGATTTGGCTTCTAAAAGCACATGTTTATTTTTTTACATTTTATTATGGAAATTTTCTTAAAAAAAAAGATTTTATTTATTTACTTTTAGAGAGAGGGGGAGAGAGGGAGAAAGAGAGAAACATGAACGTGTGGTTGCCTCTCACACACCCCTACTGGGGACCTGGCCTGCAACCCAAGTATGTGAACCAGCAACCCTTTGGTTCAAAGGCCAGCACTCAATCCACTAAGCCACAACAGCCAGGGCATTATTATGGAAATTTCAACCATAAAAAAGTGGAGAAAATAACATAACACACTACCACCATTTAGCTTTGACGTTTGACAATTTTGTTTCAATATTTTCATTCTTTTGGTTTGCTCACTGGAGTATTTTAAGGCAAATCCCATTAATTGTGCCATTTGACCTGTAAATACTTCAGTTTGCCTCATTTTTAAAAACACAGCCACCAAGCCATCATTATACCCAACAAAATTAACAGTGACCCCTTAACCTCATCTGATTCCCAACACATGTTCAAATTTCCCAAACACTTTCAAACATGTCTTTTAGAGTTGGTTTGTTCCAATCAGGATTCAAAACTGATATGCACATGGAATTTGGCTGTCACAATACAGAAGAGAGCAAGGAACACAGTAGTGTCCCCTCCTACTACCCTTTATCGATGCCAGCAATTTGTTGATGTAATTGGCCAATTGTCCTGTAGTATGTTAGATGGGTGGGATTTGAAAGGCAGATATGTGAGGTGGGGGAAATCATTATACACTTGGAATAAGAACTCTGAGGCAGCTTTGCTGGGTTTTGGGGGGTGGGGATGATACTGACCATTGCTGCTAGTCTCTGCAAAATACGAAGTTGGGCTTAGGGAGATGACTTGGGAAGCAGTTGTCAGACTGGACTATGAAGAGTTAGGGAGACTGGTTAAAGGCTATTGCATAACTGACTAGGAAAATAACAAAACTATTAAGTATAGTAGTATAGCAGTGTTACTAACAGCCTAGAAGCTGGAGCCCAGCTGCCCAGGTTCAAATCTCAGCCCCGCCATGCTCTAGCTGTGTGGCCTTGGGCACAATTCTTAACATACTTAAGCAACTGTTTCCTGAGTTAAAAATATGAGGGTTCATACCAATATCTGACTCAAAATGTTGTCTTAAAGATTAAATAAAATTACCCAGAAAAGTGATTAGTAAATGCTCACAAAAGTCAGCTGCTGTAAGAGTGGCAGTGCAGGCATAGGCAGAGGGTCAATGTAAGAGGCCTTGCACAGCAGGGTGGCCCTGGTAACTGGCGGGGTGCGCTGAGAAACAGGAGCTAGGCAACTGAAAGCTCATAGATAACTCAACTTTTTAAATCTCTTTCCCCACCCCTCAAAACACACACACCTGTGTGCACACACACCAACACTCACAAAATAGAAAAACAGGAGGAAGGTGGCTTGGAAGAAAAAACAGATTAAGATTTTTTTTTCTTCCACAGGATACGTTGGAAATATTGGAAGACTATCCATGTGCAGACAATCAGTTGGAAGTTGATCATCTGCATCTTGAATTCTTAAGAAATGGCAGAGCTAGCAATATAATTTCAGGGATCATCCACATTGACATAGTGGCTAAACCAGTAGAAAGATAAAAATTACAAATGAAAAGGAGCAGATAAAAATAAGCAAATTAAAAGCACACATATACACAAACTAGTGAAGAAATCTGCCTGAACACATTGAAGATGATAGAGGGCAAGAGGAAGAAGAAAAGTTAGTGAATGAAAGGTGCGGAGGTATGTTTGAATGAAGGCAGGAATGTAGAAATGGCAGAGTAATGGAAGCCAAAGTTTTTAGGGAGACTGTCCATCAGTGTCAAAGGCAGAAGTCAAATAGAAGAGTTCTGGGAGGCAGCGGCTGAATAGGGTATTACCAGTAATTTAAGATTCAGGGCCAGTTCTGGGGATTGTGTGCTAGATGCAAATCTGGAAACTCTACATACAAGTAAAAATTAAAGACATGCAAGAGGGAAAGAAGTGAGTGATAGGAGTAGAGAATGTTGGGAAGTAATCTCAAAGTGCATGAGAAGGTGAAAAAGCCTGAAAACTGTGAAAAGCCACTGGGTTTGGGGGACAGGAAGTCACTGGTGGTATCTTTGGAGAGCCAAGGACTGGAATGGCTCATCTGTGAGTTGTATGATACATTTGTGAACTACAAACCTGTGAGTACACACATAATTTTTTGCAAAAGGGCCTGTTTCACATGGTGAGTACAGTACCATGGGAACTGAATGATCAAAGCTACTATGTAATATAACAAAACAGAAGCCAGGCGATGGAAAAAACAAGGACACCAGTATGCTCAGTTCCAGCAGAGAGCCACAAGTCTCATTAAATAAACTAACCTCAAAAATGCTCAGTTAGATGCTAAAGGAAAACTAGACCTGTTTTTCTCACCAAGCATATATTCCATGCATGCTCACACCCTCAGAGCTAATACTTTAGCCTAATGTGATTCTTGGGTAACACCGTTACCATCACAGCTCTGTTCTGGAGAACTGACTGTATTAGACCCAGAGTCCTAATATCTTTTCTTTCACAGGCAAGACATTCAATGCATTGTGTAAGGAAAGTTTTAGAGGCTACTGCACACTTCTGGCATTACTCTTATTGTGTCTCTGCATGGTGCCACCAATGTTTTTCATGATACATGTATGTACTGGTAATGAATGGGCAGCTGGAAGTCTGTCTCAGGCTGTCTCTGGAGGCTGGTGAGAGAAGGTCAATGACATCAGACACAGGGCTGCGTAACTGACGCATGTGAGCAGTAACCACATTCCTCCACAGCCACGGACACATTGCAAACATACGGGAGGATGGAGTCCCTTCAACCCACTGTGCAGCTCAGTTTAGTCTACAATAATTCATCCTTGCTCTGTTCTCTATTTCTGTTCTTCACCACAAGCAATGGGGCTATGCAGCTGCACTCCAGACAAAGCTTCCTTTCCTTTAACAGAAAGGCAGCTACATTCATCAGGAAGGAGAGAGTTCCAATCACTAGAGCCAAATGCTGAGGCTGAAGGAATTCCATATCTTTTAATTTTTGGAATCTGTGATGAGGCCAGGTTACAAACTGCAGATACAATCACATCTACTTGGTTTTTAAACTGCTCTAGCTCTCATTTCTAAGTTGTCTTCAATGAAACCAAAAAGCTTTTCAGTGGGTTGGATGGTGAACATTTGTTGTCTCCTCATCTAGGGACAACCATTGATTTTCTCCCACAAAAAAAAAATTGCTGTATAAAATAGGCTGTGAGCAACTCAGAAAGTGACTGTTAGGGTCTCGTCTAAAAGTAAAAACACAACAACTTCACTGAAACCCACAGCAAAAGTTCTGAATTCTAATAGGCTTTGTTCATATGGTTAATATTTGATTCTCTCCATGGTCACCGCTGGCCCCATATGTAGGTACCAAAGCTGCTTAAGAGTTAAAACAGGTGTGTCTTCCCCGGCCATAAAGAATGTTTTCAGAGGTGATTGTGGAACCCCTGTGTGGGCTCTACGTAACAGAAACAGATTCTGAGCACCATGAAACTCCAGTTCAAAAGCTAGACTTACCAAACACAAAGACTTCCAAGGGAGCAAAGATTCTTAAGAATATCACCAAGAAAGAGAATAACAGAGTAATCAAAGGCAAAGGCAAAGGGTTCTGTAATACTCAGTCCATGCTTCCTGATTAGCATGACCTGACCTGTCTTCACATGGTGCTGGTTTACATTTTGAGTGTAACTGGCTATAAATAAATCTCAAAATCCTAGATTGTATGAAGTGGCCACACAGCCTTCACTTCAAATCACACATCATTTCTGACATAAAAAAAAAGCAGCAGTTGAGTACATAAGAGGCCTTTTCCTCCAGAAGTGTAGGCTCTGATCCCACAATGTCAGCACTCATATTCCAGGCCAGAATTACAAAGAAATCCTTCCAGCACTTTCTGTTGGACCTCTTGGCCTCTTGGTCCTAAACTCACATACCCTGTGTGGTAAATAGAACAATGATGTCTACATCATAAACCCTGGAACCTGTGACTACATGGGAGAGGGGGATTAAGGTTGCTAATCAGCTGACTTTAAAATAGGGAGACTGTCCAGGAGTACCAGGGAGGCATCCTTAACAGTGGAAGAGGAAGGGCTGGAGATGTGACGATGGTAGCAAAGCCAGAGAGAGGCCATTTGGCTGGGTTTGACGAAGGAGGAAGAGGGCTGCAAGCTGAGGAATGTGCACAGCCCCTAAAAGCTGAGAAAAAAATGAAATACTCCCCACAGCTTCCAGAAAGGAAAGCCAACATCCTGCTGATGACCCCTTGATTTCAGTCCATCCATATTGGATGTCAAGCCTATGGAGCTATAACATCTGTGTCGTTTTAAGCCATTAAATGCGTGCTAATTCCTACAGCAGCAACAGAAAGCTAACACATGCTGCTGGGCAGGGAAGGTGGCTTCACCTCAGGCTCTCTACTCCAACTCCAGGCCAGGCAGCACTTGTGTTTCTTTGCCAACAAAGCCAATTCACTTACTTTTTCTAGTTAAACTCCAGCATCCAGCTGAGTGCTAATCCTCAAGAAAGATGATATAAAATAGCACAGCATTTCCTAAATTTGAGTGTGGGGACAGGGAGGAGGGAGGAGGTACAATTGGAGAAGTTAATGTTTCTTTTTTTCTCCCATTTTTCTTGCAGAGGGATGTAGTGCTATTGTTAGAAACACAATCCCTTTCTAGTGGACCTGCATTAATGTGGTTTTAAAATCTGTCTTTTCAGTTTCTCTGCTCTTTTTTCTCCAAAACATCTCTGTGTGCTTTGAATCTTTGGATAATCTAAGGTGTCCTAAATCAAGAGAATTTTAGCTCCCAAATCATGCAGATTTTTGTACTATTATGCCCGCAACATGGTTCAGATACGATTTGATAATATTTAATATAGTACAACAGCAAAAGGTCCTGAATGAGAAGGTGAATAATTTAGAGTGCTAGGACTTGAAATAGCTGATGTAAGAGGTTAATAGATTTTACATGCAATTATTTATGGTTTTTTCATTGTTGTTTGTATGCTAGTTTTGTTTGAATTGGGAAAAAACATAGCAAGAGATCCTCTAAGTAAGTTAATGTGATATGGACCAAGAACCCTTTTATGGAAAGATTTTTCTGTATCTCCTTGGAATGAGGACATAACTAAACTCCATGCTTAGAGATGAATGAGGATGTGTGAGGCCTAATTTCAATTCCTTTTTTGTATTTGACCAGAGAAGTCTTTCTCTACCAAGAAACAAATGAGTCATCAGACGAGATGAATGGGGAGAATAACCAAAACCTGGTGGTGGGATGTGATTACATCAGGAGCACATAGAAGAAGAGATGGCTTGACCCACCAAATAAAATTAAAAATAGAACAGGAATACTTACCCTCATGTCTCCATTCACAGTTTTGGGCATGTGATTGAATGCATGTGCGGGATCCTTGTTGTACACTTTGAGGAGCGATCTATCCTGAATGTTCCTGGAACCAGAAACATCGGTAACTATGACAGACAAAAGGAGCCTGACTTCGGACATTTTCTTTGTCCGCCCATAAGAATCAGGTAAAAGTAGCAGCAGACAACCAGCTGTTGTCCACAAGCAACCAGATAAAAGTTCTTCTACCATAGAATAGGCAAAAATAAATAAGGATAAAAAAAGTGACCTCAACTTTCCTCTCCCTTTTTTAGGGTTCCTTTGGAAAGTATAATTTTTTCTGTGTAGTTCTCCACCCATAGATATCAGGTGGCATGAACTTTCAAGACTGTGAGCAAGGAAAGGTAACACTTTAAGAAACAATAAAGCTCCAGTATACCTACAATATGTTCAAAAAGATTTGGTTAATATTTAAATATTTAATTGCTTACTTTACCCAAACACCTGGTTTTCTGCTTATCTCATGAGTGCACACAAATGAAAAATGCTTTTCTCCCTTCAAGCAGTTTTAGCAAGAGAAAGAACATCTATTTGCAGTCCAGGAAAAAAAATAAAAGGATCCCAAAGATCAAAACTAGTTTCTTTACAATGCGTTTTTTTTTCTTCCACAGTGGATTTTAAAAATACTTTTCTACGTACAAGTTGACTTCACGGATATGCAGCGTATTTGGAAGAAATAGCAGCAGATAAATTCTTCTACCTCCCTGTCTCTTCTCCTGAACCCAGCATTTAAAGCTGGGAAATCAATCATACTGCAGCAAAGAACAGAAGCCCCACATCTTTTTCAATTCCTACCTTAAAATTATTTAAGAGCATATGAATGTCTACGAAGTCCTTTTCCCTCCATATTCAGATTTCATTGACAGAAGGGCCACCAAGGCACTTTCAGCCTCGTCTGCACTATGATTCCTTCTAATACCAGAGCAGTGAGCTCAGGGAAACGTGTGCAGGAAGGCGCATTCCTTTCCTCCAGGTGCAGCCACACGTTTTGAGGGCTGATTGCAATCTCTGGGATTACTGGGTTATGTTTCTGAGAATTCTTGGACTAGACTTGCTTCCCTCCTTTAAATATCCGTCAGTAATTGCTTTGAAGCAATGACTAGCCCTAGCTTGCACGATTGCTCCAGATTTCAAGTAGCTCATTAGAAGTCGGCTTAGCGGGGAGTGTGCAGTCCTCATTATGAGAAGGGCTAGGTAGGTTACTATGAAGGGAGTGGTTCACAGAAAGTAAGAATGTGGGGATTCACTAAAGGAACTCACGCTGTGGCTTTGGGGAAAAGGTATAGTAGTGATACGAAGAGACTGAAGACCATATTTGAGCCACAAAAGAAACATGGTGTGATTCTAAAGGTATTTAAAATACATGACGTTGGTTTGGGATTAAGTCAGAAACATGTTTGTCCAAGATGAACCAACGGTATAGGCTCAGATTGCATTTACCATGGCAACATTTATGACACAGCATTTCAACCTGAGCTCTCTGTAGCATTTCCCTAAGGAAAACATGGAGAACCCAACACAATGATTAAATAGCCAAACATTTAACAAGTTTTACTCTCTCTTCGAAAATACTGAAGGATGCAAAATAAAATTTGTCTTTGAGTTTAGATTAAAGCCATTGTCTTCAGTTAAAATCCACATAATACATTTTAGGGGTGGGGAGGAAGGTTCTATATTATGGTGATGCTGAAAATTTATTTGCCATTCAAATAAGATATAGTTGCGGCATTCTATGCATAAAAGAAGTAGAGTAATTCTTTGGAAAGGACATACATGAGATTATCGAATGTAAACATTATATTCACTACCAAGTACAAACATTTTTAGATCCATTATTATAAGTTAAAACACTAAAAAATAAAATTCTAGACAAATTTATAAATCAATGACTTCCCACTTAAACATTTTAAATGTGATTTTAAAAAAATCAGGCTATCAAAGATATTCATTTTTTGCAAATATAAACATATTAACTGAAAACTATCAACATTAAAAGGGACCACTTCTCTCAAGCACTGCTATCGTCTAGTTGATCAACTGAATTTGCTTGAAAAAAGGATTATCTTAATTTGAAAACCTTGGGGACCTTTTCCTCTTCATTTTCCCTCCCATTTGTCTTTCTGACTATCTAATGACACTCCCTCAGATGCATAGAGGAAGTATTAGTTATACCCTGAGGCTTGGGAAAGGCTCTAGAATATTGTGCCACGTGGAAATGTAAAAATTCTTGCTCAGGCCTTGAGGCAGTGGGGTCCAATTGTTCATAATGACCTCATCAGCCTGAGCTCCATAAGCAAAAGTGGCTTTGCCTAGAGTTTCATGCTTATTTATCATTAATGTATCCCTCAATTCCTCCAACTGCAAAATATGGAGATTCAAGATGATTGTTGTAAAATGCTTTGTCCATGTAAAAACTCTACATGGGATCCTAGTACTGCAAACATGCTCTTTAAACATAACATGATTACTTCGTGTTTAAGTTTATGTTTTGTAAATCCCCCTCCCCTTTTTTGGTGACAGCATGATTAATAATTTATTCATGAAACAAACATACATTTTCTGATACTCATGAATATTTAAATACATTTTTAAAAAGGAGGAAGGTTGTGCGACAGCTGCAGCACCCTCTACCTTAGGGCACGTGTCAAGCTTTGAAAGCCCTACATTACTCATCCACCTTGGCACATGCCGAAATGTGTCATTTGTGATCACTGCGAGATATTTATCAGTTTTCATTTATTATGCAATAAAGGCATATTTTTAAAAGTGGTTTCCACTAATTCCATAATGCAGAAACAGGCCAGCCTGCTATTCCCACAAGGCAAGGACTCAGAAAGCCAAGTTGTGGCCTAGATGAGTTGAGGAGGGAGCCTACTGGGGGAATAAGAAATCCTTGACCAAGAATGTGGACAGTCAGGTTTGGAGCCAGGTGTGGTAATGAACTATCTGTGTGATCCTAAACAAGCCAATTAACTTTTATGGATCTGAGTGTCTGGTACCATAAAATGAAAAGGCTGGATTAGTCACTAAATAATTTTTTAATTCCTAAAATGTTTAGGGGCTATATTAGCACCTGCTTGTTGGTGCTGATTTAAATCCTGTATCTTAGGTTGTTTGGCTGAGACAGATCAGATGGGTCCCTCCTACTCTATGCACACACCACTACAGTTGAGAAGGATGCTTTTACTTCCAGGCCACCTGCAGTAGCAGGAGTCCATTTTGCCTCACTTTAGAGCACATTCTACTGGGAGATGCTGGAGAAAGCCCACCTAGAAAGTCAGATCCTTTGGTAAAGGCTGACTATTTAACAAACAAATGGAAAGGGAGAATACTTCTCAGCCTCTTTTCTTGTGGGCAGTGACGGAGCCCGCTGCTGCTATTCCAACTTGCTCATGTAAAGAATGACTCAGTGTGGTCATTACCTTAGATGTCTACAGGCTCTGTCCCTGAGGGACAGAGCACTTGAGAAGAAGTTGGGAAAGTTCCAGTCATAAGTAGTGCCTTCAACCCATGATCTCGATCAAGTGTCTTTACCTGGGTCTTAATTTCCCTAACTCTTAAATAACCACTGGATTGAGTCACTTCCTAAGTTCTCTTCCAATGTAACATCTAAAGATCTATGTGGGAGAAGTCTTTCTTGACTTTGTAAACCATACCTTGTAAGTAAATTAGAGAAAAGCAGTTAGTGAATTCACACTTGGGTAAGATAAGCCTGACAGTCAGGGTAAGAGCAATGCTTTCTTCCCTGGGACATGAAGAGTTTAGGACTCAACACAAACTATAGCAAAGCTAAATGCAATATGATGGACACACACACATGCACAGTGTAACTACTTACCTTACATCATTTAATTCATAATACACATTTCTGCTTTCATCTTTGATGTAAATGGCGACACTGGGCGACTCCAGCATTTTCATGGTGAGCTGCTGTGGAAAGGCACTTACGAAGAGAGCCCGGATCGTGTCTGCACTTGTGATTTCATTCGGCATCCTGAGCTGCTTGGTTTCATCTCCATACTGCAGGTAGAGAACCCCTGCATGCAAAATGAACACAGGGATCAGTCACAGACCAAGACTCACAGCACAGCTAAGCCATTCTGTCTAACCACAAGCCGGAATGTTCTGGGCAAGCTTGAGAGCATGTAACAAGAAATACATGTTTGGAATTTCCAAGAAATGCATTTTCAGGTTATCTCAAAAGTACCTATTTTTATTCTTTGGAGTCTAAGCAGGTGTTAAAGAAGCTAATTTTCAACTTCTTTGAAACCAAAAGAACAAAAAGCTAACCTCCAGTAGCCTAAAGCAAAGTCAATACTAATTCCCTTGAAAAGTATATTTAGGAATTTAATCATGTAGGATGATTTTTTTCCCCATGTCTTTCACTAACTAAAAGCACATTCATTATAGCCACATGAAAGATAAATAGTGTTAAGTCTTTATAGTCCATTCAGAAACACTTTAAGTGGCAATGCTACAATATTTCTGTGGTCTAATACATATTTATTGAATGTTTACAGCATATGAAACTATCTATAAGAAAAGCATCTGGTACACCAATGTCTCAGAAAGAAACTGGAACAAGAGTTACACAAGAAAAACAAGCACAGGATGGTGGAATTCCAGAGTTCCAGAAGGGATGTGGATCCCAATGAACCATGCTCCCCAGTAGTCATTTATGTGCTCTTATAAAGTGCAGTTTCTCCCCAGATCGAGTCTGAGCTTTGCCACGTGGCTTGTTTTGGCCAATGGGACATTAGAAAGTGAGATGTAAAGTGGAAGCTAGAAGTGCTTGCATGCTAGAGCTTGTCCTATTGGTGAGCGTGATCATGGATTCTCCCCCACAGAATCAAGCTTCTATGGAGACCAGCCAGGCAACACGAGGAGGCCACATGGTGAAGAATGGAAGCCCAGTCTGATGGACCCATTAAACAACCATTCAACTGGCCAGTCATGAGGGTGAGCCTTCTTGGTAGGGTACCCGTGGCCCCAGGTGAGCCTACCCAGCTGACATCACATGAACAGAAATGAGATGCCCCCTTGAAGCCCTGCCCAAGATGCAGAATCAGAAGCAAACAACTGTGGTTGCTTTAAGTAACTACGGTTAGGGTCATTGTTATTCAGAAAGAGATAAGTGCACCAGAGCATTGAAGGTCCTGACATTTAATTTGAATCCTTTTTCTTGTGAGACACTACTGAGGAGGGGCTACTACCACTAGAGGAATCTTTGGCAGAAGAGACTAAGAAGAGAATAGAAAATGACTTCTGGTTAAATATGGCAGTTTGTGGAGTAAATTTATCTCTGTCTGCTCCTGAAATTCCATTAAAATAAAAACGAGGAATAAAAATGTATACATCAAGGAATTAAGGGAAAGAGAGAGGAAACCAGAGCAGAAAAGAGTAAGCTGACACCTAGGTCCTCCAGGAGACAGCTCCACATAAAACATGCCGGCCCAGGGAAGCTCAGGAAATGAGGCGCCAGATCTGTTGAAGGCAGGAATGCAGAGTGAGTGGAAAGCATGAGTCCTGATTGAACTATTTTTTTAATGGCACAGAAATCTGCCCACATCTCCCTTTCTATCCCACTTAGCCAAGTGACTCCCCATATCCACAGAAGACTGAAGAGGTTGAACCAACATACCAGATTCACTGGGCACAGGAGAGGGTGGGTGAGGTGCCCTCTGACAGAATGCTGGCACAGGGGCGACATCTCATTCAGGAAACTAGTGGAACCCCTCTAGAAAAGCTGACTGGCCCATGACAAGAGACCCACGGAATTTTGAGTGTTACTGTTCAGATTCTGTTTGGTCACCCCATTGTTAAGCAGCCTGGCCCATATATAAAAACTTCCTCCTGGTATACCCATGCGTCGCTCATACAGTAGCAGACTTAACAGACAGTTCATAAAAGCCTCTAATGTGAAAGAAAATACTGAAATAAACAGAAAACAGAAACTCAGAAGAAATGAGGCATGAGAGCAGAAATTAAAAATTTAGTGAAAAACAAAAAGTTGATAAAATTTGAGTAAATGGATGAAGAAAAGGATGAGAAAAGGATGAAAACCAATAAGAAAAACAGAGAATTACTTCAGAGAATCCCAACAGCTAATAATGGGGATTTGGATAAAAAGAGATCAGGAAAAACAGAAGTTTTCTAAAAAAGCATTATAAGAATCCCTCCTTCCCTAAACTGAAGGACATGAGATTGGAGATTGAAACTATTCATGAAATGCTCAACACACACATGCCTGTCACTGAGAAATTCCAGGTGGCAGGGGAAACAGAGGTTCCTACCAGCCCAGAGGGTGGGGAGAAAAGTCACAGAAGGATCAGGGGTCAGAAAGGCATTAGCTTTCTCAACAGCAACCCAGAAGTGAAAAAACCATGTGGAAACAGCCTTGACAATCTGAGAGAAAATGCGTTTGATTAGGTTCATATCCACTCCAAATCATTGGTCAGGTACTCATTAAAGGCAGCTTCTCAGCAAGGCCTTTCCAGACCACCTTGTTCACTACTTCAGCACCCATTTCCCCTAATATTTTATACTCCCACCCCTGCTTCACTTCTGTTCTTAACATTTTTCACTACACAGTTGACTTGTGAACAATGTGGGGGGGTTAGGGGTGGACCCCTGCACAGTTGGAAATCCAAGCATAAATTCTGAATCCCATACAATGCAACTGCTGATAGCCTACGTTGACCAGAAGCCTTACTGATAATACAAGGTGGAGTGAAAGTGGGTTGACAGTTGTGAGTACATGAAACACAGTTTATTCTTGTATTATTATTTATTAATCGTTGTATTACTTTCCATGTGAACAAGTACAAGCCTACTTTTGTCTCACCTTGTATAAACAGTAGATTAACACAGTGTGTACATTATACCTATTATATACTGTATCCTTAGCATAAAGTAAGCTAGAGAAAAGAAAATGTTATTGAGAAAATCATAAGGAAAAGAAAGTACATTTTTAGAACTTATTGCAAAAAATCTGTGTCTAAGTGGACCTACACAATTCAAAGCATGTTGTTCAAGGGTCAACTGTATAATTTATATTTTAATTATTGTTATTGTTATTGTTATCGTCAGTCTCTTCCTCTAAAATGTAAGGTTCACAAAGTCAGGGATATTTAAAAATGTTTTATGTTGTTGTTCACCATGGTATCCTGAGGACCTGTTATACGACGTGTTATATAGTGCAATAGGTTCTCAATAAATGTTGAATGAATAAATGAATGGATGGATGAATGAATGATTTATTAGCCATTCAAAAGGAATGTTCATTTGGGGTCTAGTTGAACTATAAGAGCTTGGTCTTTCTTTCTTTCTTTCTTTTTCTTTTTCTTTTTCTTTTTCTTTTCTTTTCTTTTCTTTCTTTCAGATTCTATTTATTTATTTTTTGAGAGAGGGGAAGGAAGGGAGAAAGAGGGAGAGAAACACTGATGTGTGAGAGACATCTGTTGCCTCTCACACGCCCCCAACTGGGGACCTGACCTATAACCCAGGCATGTGCCCTGGCTGGGAGTTGACCAGCGACCTTTTGGTTCACAGGCTCAATCCACTGAGCCACACCAGCCAGGACTAAACTATAAGAGCTTTCGATGCCCGATGTAAATAGCCGAGTGACCTCCTTCCTGCTTTGTATACACAGTAGAACAACATTCTGAAGTGTCCTTTTGTAGTCAGCATAAGCGGCCCAGCTTCCCCTCTCTGCCCAACACAGTTTTGATCCTTAGCTTCTTCATGAACTTAGTTCTCCAGAATATCCATTCTGTTACGTGTTCTTGGGAGTGCAGAAAAAAACTTTCGAGCCTGTCTGGTCACAGATTGTGCAACGTTTTTGCCCCAAAGAGGAGATGTGGTGACTGCCCTTGTGGTTGCTAATGCCATATCCAAAGGCCAAAACCAGTCTTGAGGTCTGGGCCCCAACCATGTCTGGGTGAGGCCCCTGCTGATGGTCACTTACGGCCTCACTGCAATCAAATATTATGGCCTCACTCCCCAAACAGCCTGGTTTTCATTCCCACATCTGCATTCTGTACATGTGTGCACTTTAAATAGAATTTGTAGGCTCTGAGTGAAAAAAAAGGGGGGGGCCTAAACTAAGGTGACCTCAGGGTTTGGCTGGGGCAGCTGCCAGCTGGGTACACAAGTCCAGTTACAGATCATGAAAATCCGGAAAAGATGGGAACGATGCCTTTATAAACAGAGAATAGACTTTTCACACTTGATTCAGTTTGGTTTCTCAATTCAGGAAAGGTATTTAGAAATGCTTAAACTCAGAAGGAATTCTCTTAATACACGATGGCGTTTTGTTGGCACAGTGATGAGAGTCAGTGCGCTCTGGCATACTTCCCCAGCTCTGAGTTCATGCTGCCTGCTCCAGCCTCACAGAGGAAGTCTGAAGGGCTTTGGATTATAAACTCTTTCTTTCTGAAGGAATAAGGACAGGAAAACGCATTTATAGGATGTCTGCTATGTGTCAGAAACAGCATGCATGTATAGCAGGTCTTCAAAAACGCTGCTAAGTTGTAATATTGATGAGATGCCCTAGGAACGTAACTCTTGTTTATATCAACTAGCCTATGGTAAAACTGGTTTCCTTATCTGTCATTCCACTTCTAGGTGCAGAACCTATAAATGACGTTAGGTGACGACGTATTTCATTTAATCAGCCCAGTGTCTCTCGCCAGGTCAGTGTCATGGCCCCATTTCACAGATTGTACCTAAAGTTACAGCCACTAAATGGCTTAACTAATTTATATATCCAGTTCCATTCATCTGCAGAACCAATTGTCAACAACAATATAAATGGAGCCACTTTAAAATGGTGCTGGGGCTGCCACGCCAGAGGAACTGCCTTGCAGTCTTACACCTCAAATCTTGGGATGTTAAAACAAGACACAATATGGCCCTGGCCAGATAGCTCAATTGGTTAGCGCTTCATCCTGATAGCCAAGGTTGTAGACTTGATCCCAGTCAGGGCACATATAAGAATCAACCAATGAAGCCCTGGCTGGTGTAGCTCAGTGGATTGAGCGTGGGCCTGCGAACCAAAAGATCGTGGTTCGATTCCCAGTTCGGGCACATGCCTGGGTTGCAGGCCAGTTCCCAGCAGGGAACCCATGAGAGGCAACCATACATTGATATTTCTCTCCCCCTCTCTTTCCCTTCCCCTCTAAAGATAAATAAATAAAATCTTAAAAGAAACAAAACATGGGTTAAAAAAAAAAAGAATCAACCAATGAATACATAAGGAAGTGAGATACAAAATTCTCTCTCTCTCTCTCTCTCTCTCTCGCTCTCTCTCGCTCTCTCAAAATCAGTTAGTTTAAAAAAAACAGAGCAAAATAACCATTGGATTGGATCTGGGGGCAACATCTTGTCCAAGAGCTACTTGCAAAGATAAGAAAGCTGTTATTATGACTATTGGACTGGTAAGTATTGGATTGAAATTTTTAAAAAAACTGTTTAGAATTAACATCATGTGTTATCTACACCAATAGAAATGCCTTTCTTTTATTGATGTAATTATTCCTCTTCCCTTTCTCATAAATATCCATTACCTTTGCCTCCTAACAGGAACATTATCTGAGCTTTTGCCTAAATTAATGATTCCAGAATAGCTATTCTTATCGATGTCAAGTAAACACTTGTGTGTCTCTCACTTTGAGAGGCCTTTTTATGAGGTCCGCTTAGCTTAGGACCATGATCTCTCTCTTGAAGCATACAGCCTAAATAAATGTCTGCATTTAGTGACATCCATTTCCTCTAACCTTCCTGTCTGGATGAACTTAGCTGTCCTCACACTTAGCCTGACCATCTGCTTGAAAATGTTGAGACATGATGGGGGCAGCTTGGAACAAACATTCCTGTCTTTAAGTCAACTGAAGTCAATGCTGACCCACAGTTAGAAACAATGCACATGCTGGGAGAAGTGGGGAAGGCAGAGCTCTGAAGGCAAGAGAGTTGAAATGAACCTCACAACACTCGGAGCCCTTCTGAGAAGCCTGAACACTCACGGGTGCTCCCACCCTGATGGCTCTACAGAGGCAATGTGCATTTTGTACCCAGAACTCTTGGTCCCAGTTTTACAAAAAACAAAGTGTACTTCACAGGAGACCCTTATATCACATATACTCATAATCCTTTGAATTTTAGAACAGTTCCAGAATGTGGGACATCTTCTGAAATATTCTTTATTTTAATATGACATGCAAAATTTTCACAGTGTGACCTTGTTGGAGACTGAATGTTTTTGTTTCTCCAAAATTCATGTTAAAACTTGAATCTCCAACCCTGGCTGGTGTGGCTCAGTGGATTGAGTGCTGGTCTGTGAACCAAAGGGTTGCCAGTTTGATTCCCAGTGAGAACACATGCCTGGGTTCTAGGGCAGGTTACCCAGTAGGGGGTGCACTGGAAGCAACCACACATTAATGTTTATCTGCCTCTCTTTCTCCCTCCCTTTCCCTCTGGCTAAAAATAAAATGAATAAAATCTTTAAAAAAAAGCAAAACTTTGAATCTCCATAGGAAGAAACAGAGGGTTCTCTTTTTCTCTTTCCACCTGGGATACAACCAAAGGAAGAGAGCTATTGGCAAACCATGTTCTCCCAGGCACCAGATCTTCTGGCACCTTGATGTTGAACTTTCCAGCCTCTGGAACTGAGAAACACATTGTTGCGTAAGACACCCAGTCTATGGTAATTTGCTATAGTGGCCTGAACAGACTCATACAGATCTCAACCTACTGTTCCAGCCTCATTCCTAGAGTACTGTAGTGGTTCCAGACCTCTTGCTGTTCCGCAAATGTAACTCAGTGGCCTGGGTGGCCTTCCTGCCACTTCTGCTTGGCACCCACATTACCTCCTCCAAGCAATCTTTCCCAACTCACTCCACTATCACCTTTCCCTTAAGATTTGAGAAATTAATTTTCCTTACATATGTACTTACATTGTGGTTTACTGAAATTGCAATCATGGCTTTTAATTCTGCATTATTATTACTTGTATTCATCAGATGGTAATATATAGTAGGGTATTGGGTACATAGTAGATGTTCGAATATCTTTTCGTAGATGTGAAGTCAAATCTCCCCTTAATGCAGCCATGTTAATCAATGTGTGCTTGCCTTCTGGGAGACCTTCTATAATTTCCAAATGAACTAAATCCCTCAGTTTCTGCAAATCCAATGTAAAATTATGCAAATCAATATCTGTACTACAACTATGGCAAATGCCAAATGCCTTAAAAATAAAGAGCTCTTATAACACTTTCTGATGGAAATGAAAGTTTTCAATTTAATAAGAAAAACATAAAAATTAAAATAAGATAGCTTTTTACATCTATGAAATTGTCAAATGTTTTTACAATAAAATACTCAGTGCTGACAAGGGTTGGGAAATGAGATCTCTCATATACCACTGTAGGGAGAGTAAATTAACACCATTTCTCCAAAGGGCTATTTGTTAATATGTATCAAAAGCTCCCAAAATATACATATGCTTTGAGCCAGTAATTCTACTTCTATACAATTATGCACTAAGATGTACTTACTAGGATGCTTAAAGCATCATTTATGAGAATAATATGGGGAGTTTTCAACATTAGGAGGTTCATTTAATAAATCAACTCATTTCATAAACCTATTCAGAGGAATACTACATTCTTATTAAAAGGAATCTTAAAAGAATATGGCAATAAGGTAAAAATGTACATTTTGCTAAGTGACAAAGTACGTTATAAAACAAAAAGAAACTAGATTAGAAAAATTAATCAGTCACTTTAATGGTAGTGGTAAATCCAGGCTTTGTGGGGCCTAAAGCTTATTTGGTTTTGAGGGACCTCTTTAAAACTCAGAATACAAAGTTAAGAAACATTAAATTCAGTAAGAAAGTTAATTATGTATTTATAGGGGCCTGAACCTTGGTTTCACTAAGTAAAATGGTAATACCATTGAAGTGAACATCCGAAGGCACTTCCCTTAAAAAATGCCTTGAAAAATCTGTTGATGACCTTTGAAAACATGAATGTTAAAGATGCTGATTTCTGGTGCTGTTATTCTGTTCATCCCAATGGCTCCTGCTGCCCTTTGACATGGATTGCTAGGAACTTGTCTATAAAGAATCTGTAACATAAAGTCACTACAGAACTTGCAGCAACAACCAAGTCAATAAATTATTTAGTCTTAGAGGTTACTCAACTAATAAGGGAGAATATATTATAAAAAATGTTGTGAGAAGCACTATAGCTTATTGTATATATACTACAATTTTAATTGAATTCTCTCTTATACTTAAGGTGAACTGTTGGTTTAATTAAGAATTGTAATGAACTCATCATAAAGCTGAATATTAGAAAAGCAGAATTAGAAAAGACTTCAAATTTAAATGCAAACCCTTCATTTAAAGACTTCAAATTTAAATGCAAACCCCTAAATAAAACATTAGCAAAGCAAACCTAGCAATGTATGAAAATACATCAGGAGTTTATCTCAGGAATGCAAGGATAGTTTAACACAAAGAAAGTCTAGTACCAATACATTCTCCGATAATAAAAGAAACCATACTGTAATCTTGATAGTGTCAAAAATATAAGAAAAACACATTCATGACTTAAAAAATCATATAAGAACTAAAGAGAACTTTCTTAACTTGATAAAATGAATCCAACAAAACTCTTAAAAAAGCATAATGCTAAATGATGTGACATTAGAAGCATTCTCCTTAAACTCAGAATTTTTGCTATCACTGCATCTGAAATCCTGGCTAGCACAGTTAATACAAGAAAAAGAAATAAAAGGCATATGAATTAGAAGGGATAATCAAAAGAGTAGTCTCTAATGATAAATAGAGAATCCAAGGAAACCAGCAGATGCACTATTAGAACTAATAAGGATTCAATGTGACTGAATGATATAAAATCAATATATAGAATCAACGGCAACCCCAAACACTAGAAAAAAATTAGAAAATACAGTTCAATAAAAACATACTTCTTATAACAACAAATGGCAATTTTGAAAAACAATGGTAAAGAGAGTACTTGTTTTACCAAATACAAACTCTATTAAAACAATATGGGTTTGGCAAAGGGATAGAACAAATAGACTATGGAACAGAATAGAGAGCCTGGGGAAAAAACACATTTGTTTTTTAATCAAGCTCCTTGGAGAAATGACTGTTCATTCAATAAATAATGCCAGGAAAAATTCATCCTCCATAAAGAAAAGTAAAAAATATATTCTTTCCTTACACCATAAGTAAAATAAATTCCTGGTGGCCTAAAGACCAATGAAGCTTTAAGAACATAACAAAACAAAACATGATATTGTTTCCTAGCATATTGATATAGGGAAAGACTTTTAAAAGAAACAAAAATCATAAACCATAGAGAAAAACACTGCTTAATTGTACTACATGAAAACGATTGTCTTGTACTGCAAAAGACATTGCAAACAAAGAAGACAAACTACAATCTGAAGGAGGACACTTACAGCTCACATGCTCTAACAAAGATTAGTATTCAGAAAAGTATTGGTTCATAATTTTTTATGAACCAATAAGAAAATAGAAAATGGACAATAATGAAAAACCAAAAATGGCTATAAATAGGCAACTCATAAAGGAAGAAATCTAAGAAGCCAATAAACATTAGAATGCCCAACTTCATAGTAATTATGGGAATAAAAATGAAAGCAATGACATATTATTTCATAGCCACCAGGTAGGCAAAAGTCAGTAAATCTAATAACCTCAAGTATTGATGTGGTCTTAGAAAAATGGAGTCTGTTATTCATTGCTGGCAGGAGTGTAAATTCGCACAGTCACTTTGGGACACTTGGTAAAGCTGCAGATGTGCATCCCAGAACCTAGCTACTTCTTTTATATTATCCATCACAGATAAAAATTTCATTTGTGGGCACTTGTCCCAGGATGCTGTTTGAAGCTCCATTTCTCATTGATTTGTTCTCAGTGGCTTATTCATATAATGGAATAGTAAACAGCAGTTCTAATGAATGGAGTAGAACCATATCCATCAACACAGGTAAACCTCAAACACTAAAGTTGAGTGAATACAGAAAGTTACAAAAGGATATATATACAGTATGATCCCATTTATGTAAAGTTTTATAGCACAGAAAACAGCAATATATATTCTTTATGAATATAGAAAATATATTAGAAGCACCAACATTTGCATGACCTCCAACGTCAGCATGTGGTTAGCTCTAGGAAAGAAAGAGAGGGGGAAGGAAAGGAGATGGGGTTTTATAATGTTTTCTTTATTTAAAAATGTAAGAGGCCCAAATCACTTATAGAAACATACCTTTCTCTTCAAAATTTGACAACTTACATAGCACTTGCTAAGAGTCAGGTGTGGATCTAAACCCTTTCCAAACATTAACTCACATCATCTTCTTTATGAGGTCATCACTTTAATTATCCCCATTTTTACAGCTGTGGAACACTGAGGCAAAGAGAAGTAATTTGTGTGACATGCACAGCTAACAATCTTTACCTTTGTGCTATGCTCCCTCTCAGGGGTTTAACATGTAAGAATATTTGTTTAATTTGGTAATATCTATTCTATCATTATGTTGTCTGTACTTTTTCATTCAAATAAGTAAAGAATAAGCCATTTTTTTTAAATGTCAAATAATGCTGCCTCTATAGCATCCCTTCCCCACAGTACCCAGCTCTGACCCAGGAGCTTAAACCTGGGTGTAGTTACAGGAATTTGGAAGTTTTTCTTTGGCTTTTGGTAAAAGAGTGGGTGTAGAAATTCTATAATGCAAAGCAAAGAGTAAAGGCAACAAAAGAAAAGAGCTTTTCTTAAAGATAAGAACAAAAGTATAAAAGTATAATGATTAAGGTCCCAAGAAAAAAATTAACTGGCCTTTTATGGATATGGAGAGTTGCAACTTTTACAGTTTCCAATGCATGTTTTCAAAGAATCAGAAATTGGCTATAAATCAAAGAAAGTCTATAGCCACCCCCACTAGGAGATTATATATCCTGCATTCTTTTCAATCACACTGATTAGCAGATCTAGGCTCAGAGATTATAGACATTAGTGAGAAACCATCTGAGTTAATCTGAAATTTATTTTCTTCTCTGCTAAATTATTAGTATTTTGCATAATAATAACCAGTAATTATTATGGATGAATGAATACATCTTTAGAAAAGTTTTCAGTATGAAATGTTAGTTTTTATATAATTACATGGTGATTTTAAAAAACACACCAAATACAGTGTTATAAATTTTATTGTTCAGAATTTCTTTTAATTTCTATTACTATAATAGAAATTAGTCTATTTGAAAAGGTATAACCTGTATGGTCCCCAGGCTGGGAGAAAAAGACATAGGGAGGTGTCCATAGGATGAACTTCTTTTCTCTTCCAGTAAACAAACCTCAGGATAATCAAGAATTTGCAGAGGAAACCTTGAGGGTAAATGGGGACATAGATGCTTCTTTGTATTTTTATATGATAAGTCGTGCCACCAACAAAAATAACAAATGCCATCCTTGATGATAAACATTGTAAGTAAGTGTCAGTAGGCCCATATCTGTGGCATTCCATTTCATAAGACAGAACCTTTACTTTTTCAGGCTCGTGTTTCAAAGGTCGTAATGTGGGGTGCTTGGACTCCCAAGAGCCTTGCCCACTGGTGCCTCTTCCCACATCTTGTCCTTTCTCGCCCTCATTCCTGGGGCCACACCTGGCCTCCTGCTTCTGTACCATGCCTTTTGCAGGGGCTCTCGTCGCCAGCAATCCTAGTCCCTGTCAATCTGTAACTCTCATGAAACTCATCCACCCTCTAGCATCTCAAGAAAATATTTTGGGGAAAAAATGACCACCAGTCTGCAAACAACTGGTCTAGAGTTTCACCCACTCATATCCTGGGGCCTGAAATGGTGTGCTTCAGTTGAAGGGTGATACTCTGGCCATAGGCAGCCATTGAGGGATATTTCAGGAACACTCAGATTTTACTCTTTGCTTTTCTAGTCCCCCAAGGAGAAGCCCATGGAGGGGAACGTGCCCCGGGGGTGGGGCAGGGGGGAGGCATGTGCTGACCAGCAGCTGTTTGTTCCTCTTCTGGACTGCTTTTTGTTAGCTTCTTCCTAGGTGTCTGAGGGGGAGGCTCAGAACTTTTTCCAGAGAATGGTGAGAAAGAGGGTGTGGGCTGTTTGGGGAATTCATATCTCGCTGGCCTTTAAAAAATAGATTTTCTGTATCTCCTATGTGACCCAAAAACATAAAGTTCCCTAATCCATCCAATGCAGCACTCATGAGAATGATCAGTTTCTCTTCAGGTCTATGATTTGACTTGATGGAAGTGTGGGGCTTTTGAGGAGTGTGCTCAAGAGCCCCTGCCTCAGGCATGCACTTTAGAGACCCCTGCCCCCGGTAACTGGTGCATGCACCCCAAGTATGGAGGGTGGTCAAGGCACAGCTGCTTGCAGGGCATGTGGGAGGCAGGCACCCGCCCCTGCGGGTGGGCAATTACTTGTGTGTGCAACATGAAGGGAGCGGGAAATAGAACGAAGAGGGGGACCCTTCTTCATCTCATCATCCAGCACAGAACTCTGTGAGAAGTTCTGAGAATTCTGAAATCAAACCTGGCTTTCTAGGTCATTTTATAAAGGTGCATTTGTCAAGGATGAGGACAGAACATATTTTATCTAACAGTGTGTCAGCTTGATTTATAGCTTTAAAAATATTTAGACAGACAGTAGATGAGCCTCTGTGTTCTTGCCCCAGGCAGGCTGTGTGAGACGCAGAAAGATGAGGCGTGTCTCCCAACACTGGCCTCAGACCCAGGAATAGAACCTTCTTTGCCTGTTGTACTCAAGCTGGTGCGATGTCCACTCTATCAACAAGTGATTTTATGTCTATTTTTGAGTTGTCCTAATGGAGGCGGGTACCTGAGTGTCCTCTACTTCTCCAGGGATTTGGTTACTTTATTTTTGGTTTTCTGTTCGTGGGAAAGACTGAGTCATGCTGAGCAGCTTTTAGTGTCTCTACATTTTATATACTGGTGAGCTGCTTTTGGCATTAATTTAAACGTTAAAATTTTCCTATTACTAGTATGTGCTAATTATTGTTATTTGTTCACTATCTGATTCCTTGGAGCTTTCAGTAGAGGTTTTCTTGGGTCTGCTATAAAAGTTTCCTCCACCATGGCCAGCCACAGCTGCCAAGTGGACACTCCCGGGCAAACCCATGCTGACCCCAGTCTACAGTGGTGACAGAACAGGCGGCAGGGTCAGTCCCTTCTGAGGCCTGACCCTGGCTTCCTGCCTCCTACCCCTCCCTGTATCCTCCCTGCTGCTCTAGTGTCTCTTCTCTGAGTCCTTGGGCCTAGGCCAGAGGGTGTGGATCTTCTGGAAGCCTCTTCTGTGCTCCTGCCTTTGCCACTCTCCATACCCTGCCCCTGTGGAGAGAACAGGAATGTCCTTCTTACAGTCCTGGCCAGCAGAATAAAGGGGCCCCCAAGACAGCTATTGTCTAGGAAGTTCCAGAGAGATGGCAGAACAAAGTGCCCCAGTTCTCTGAGATGGATGCTCAGGACCACAGTTCTGTGTGAACGGGACAGAAGAGAGATGGTGGTTGAGAATGATCTGGGTCATTTGGTGGCACCTATCCTGGTGGGGAAAAGGGACTTTAACAAAGTTTTGTAAGGCTTATTTAATTTTTGTAAAGCATATCCTTGTATGACATTTCTTGCTTTAAGAACAAGTACAAAAGGAGAGGGTTTCTGCCAATGGAACTGCAGGTGCGGGAGAGGGGTGAGCAGTCAGGCCCACAGTCTCTCCCCCAGCCGCCCAGTGCCAGCACGCAGGGACTCTGACTAAGGAAAGGCTGGCTCTGGGGCGCTAGTTCCCGCGACCCAATCACCGGGACTAGACTTGACAAACTGAACTTTCTAATCTGGCCTCAAAAGATCCAGAAAGACTTTTCATTGGACCTTTACCTTCTGTTCCCCTCTGTACTTTCTGAAGTGGCATTTAAGAGATATCACATCTGGCTACTGCTTCCTCCCCATTTTCCTTTGAAGTTTCAGTGCTGCCATTTACAAGTAGCTTCTATTCTCAACTGCAGGATCACAGTGAAGAACAAGTGTCTGAGGGTGGCTAAAGCAGCTCTGGGAGTGGTGGGGGGGCACCACAATGACAAAGTGGCCCTGTTCAGATTCATGCGCCCAGGTCTTCTCTATTGCAGCCTGCAAAGGACAACTCCTGCATCCAGATTCACAATAAATAAATAACCAACCTTTCTCACTATTTTCATAGCTAAGAGGCCCATCTAAATGCCTTAAGATCAAAATGACAAGTGTTAAAAATCCTACTGAAAGCACCAGAAAGAAGCAATAAGCATTGTAGTATCTACCCACTTTACTAGCTAAGTAATAAGTTGAGCAAAGTTGCTGCCTTGGGTGCTCCTATCATCTCACCCATTGAACAAATTGGGCAGCTACCCCAGGCTGGCAGACACCTGAGAAACAAGACCCAACCCAAATTACTATGACTTAGAAGCATCTCTGCATTCTCTTGGCTTTATCTACTACAATATCAGTGCAACTGATAGATAAGCATTATGCTTTATAACAATCACAATAAAAGGGAGAATATGGAGTATGTTCCTTTTCAACAGGACAAGTAATTCAACCTACACGGTGTATTTAGGCAAGTTAAAACAACTAAAAGCAAAGTATATTGAACCCTTATTTTGATCCTTAAATGAAGGCTGTAGGGAAAGAGAAATATTGACAAAACTCAGGGCTGTTTTAGATTTACAGAGCAGCAAAATGGCATTCACTTACACAGAATGAGAACAACAAAGATGAATTTCACACATTCTAGAAATATTTATTGATACCTGAGTGTGCCATACAGTCTTCTAAAGGCTGGGGATACAAAGGGAAGCTCAGATAGCTTTGCTTCTATTGATGTACAATAGACAATAAACTCACAGACAAGAAAGTGTAAGAGTGTGCCAAATAATAGGAAGCAAAATAAAGCAGGGTGTGGGGGGTGAACAGCATGGGGTGGAAATGGGTGGATTGCTATTTTATTTGCAGTGTTTGACTTCCTGCTGACAAGGTATTTGAAAGAAGTGTAGGAGCAAGGTTCAAAGACATTTGGGTGAGGACAATCCAGGGAGAGGCAGCCACAGGTTTTCTTGAGGCAGGAGCATGCCTGTCATGTTCCTGGAACAGCAAAGGGCTAGTGTGTTTGAAGAAAATGAGTGAGATGGTGAATGGGGTAAAATGAGATTAGAAAGTCAGCAAGTGGTCACATTGTGTGGTTTCTTGTACTCAGAAGGAACTGGGAAGGCAACAAAGAGTGATGAGCATAGGGGTTACAGATGAGATCTATTTACCAGGGTTGCTTTGTTAAGAACTGACCATGGAGACAAGGATTAAAATTGGAAGACCATAGAAACCTAAGGCAATAGTCCAGAAGACAGATTATTGGAGGTTGGGCCTGCGCAGGGTGCTGCAGATGATGAGAAGTGGTGAGATTTCTGGACACATTTTGAAAGTAGAGTGAATATTTCCTGACAGATGGGATATAAAATGAGATCAAAAGAAGTCAAGGGGAATGATAAGGTTTTGGCATTAGCAACCGGCAAGATGGGGTTGCAACTGACTGACATGGGAAAGACTCTGAGAGGAATAGATTTTGGGGTGGGGGGATTACAAGTACATTTTTGAAACTGTTAAGGCTGAGATATCAAGTAGGTAATCTAAATTATTAATCTGGACTTCAGGGGAGAGATCCTAGCCAGAGGAGTCATCATCATTATTATAGACTCAATGTTTGTGTCCATCCAAATTCATATGTCGAAGCCCTAACTCTCAATGTAATGGTAGTTGGAGGTGCGGCCTTTGGGAGGTGACTAGATTTAGATGAGGATTTGAGGGTAGGGCCTCATGAAGAAATTATTGCTCTTATAAGAAGACACACCAGAGAGCTTGCTTCCTTCCTTCCTTCCTTCCTTCCTTCCTTCCTTCCTTCCTTCCTTCCATCCTTCCTTCTTTCCATCCTTCCTTCCTTCCTTCCTTCCCTCCCTCCTTCCTTTCTGGGCATACACCAAGGAAAAGCCATGTGAGGACACAGTGAGAAGTTGGCCTTCTGCAAGCCAGGAAGAGAGGCATCACCAGAGGGTGATCATGTTGACACCATGATCTTGGACTTCCAGCCTACAGAACTATAAGGAATTAAATTTCCATTGTTTAAGCTACCAAGTCTGTGGTATTTTGTTATTGCTGCCCACAATAATATGACCATATGGGTGATATTTGGTGCCATGGGACCAGAGAAGATCACCTAGGCTTAAGAATAGATGAGGTCTGGGGGCTGAGGCCAATATTTATGGGTGAGAAGATGAGAAGGAACCAACAAAGGTGGTCAAGAAGGAGCTGTTAGGGCAGTAGGAAGAGAACTGAGAGGCAGAGGTGTCCAAGAAGCCAAGAAAAATAGGTGTCTTAAGGACAGGAAGTGGTCTGGTGAGTCAAGTGTTGGCAGATCAAGTGCAATAAGGGCTAATTAACATGTGTAGGTCACTGGTGACCTTGACCAGAGCTGTTTCTATGGAATGGTGGGGTTGAAGTTCTAAATGGATAGGTTCAAGAGCAACTATAGCAGACAAACTGGAGACAGAGCCTAGAGGCTGTCTTTCAAGTTATTTTGTCCTAATGTGACAGTAGATGGAAGGAGATTTCATAAAATCTGGGAGCTTTAGCAAAAGCATTGAATAATACAGTCTCAGAATAGTCCCAAATCATTGCTGAAGATTGACAGGCAAGTCAGATGAGACACCGCTTAAATGCCATCAGTAATAACAGAAATGTTTTTATGAGATTCAGATTTATTTTTTTAACCAAGAATTTTTATGGTATTGTTACAATCATAATGGAAAATTATAACAAACATAAAATTGTCCAGGATCTTTCTTTTAGAACTTTTCAGATACAAACAACTTTCAGTCACAGTGCTATCTGGCAATCCAGCAGGAACTCGTTCCTATGAAGATATTACTAACCCGCCCTCGGCAACAATTTCTTTGTAAGGCATGTTTTGTGCACAAAGTGGGGTTACATTCATGATCTTTGTGATATGCTTGGCCAGAAGCAAAAGCATCAATTTTCATTAGCAACTTCCTACTGATAATATCTAGTCTCCAAATTCCAAAGAAAAACTAAAAATTTTAATGTTCACAGCTAGGCTCAAGGAAACAAACTAGGGTCTGTTTAAATGTGAAGTGTGATGAAAATTTTAAAAAATCAGTGGAGTTTTAATTTTCCATTGTTTCTTTTCTCTCTCCCAGAATATACTTGCCTTAGATCATTTAGTGATGTTTGCAAATATAATGGAAAATGGTGTCCCAATCTAAGAAAATCTATGTTTGTATGCATATATGCACATAATTTTTATAGGCATAGGTATGCATGTACGTGTATGTGTATATATATGTACATGTGTATATATACACACATACACACATATGCACATACATACTTTTTCAGACAAGCCAAGAGAAATTATTACTATTGTGAAAGAACTCACCAAACACCACCTTTGGTGGTTATATCCAAATGAACTTTATCACAATTATAAATTATTTGACCAAGGGTCTTGGGAACATAAGTGCAATAAGGGGGATAAACCAATAAATTTAAAGTTAAAAGGAAAAGATTCTGTAATAATTCACAACACAAAAACAAATAATGTTAAGGACCTCAAAAACAGTATGCTTTCCTTGTGTTACAAAATACTTGCATATTTGTTATAACTTGTCTTTGTCATTGAGCATTAAGTTAGTACGCAGTTGCACACAGCAGGAAAAAAATTAAAATGCATCTATTTGGAAATATACTGATCAATTTGAGAGCAATTACTTTGACAGGAACAGATTTATTAATTAAAGTGTGGCCCATTTTACCTCAGAGGTGGAATATCAGCCTTAACTTAAAATCTGATGTGCACATCTTGCTGCTATTTTCACTGACTTCAGTTTTACTGATACTGTTTTCAATATGTGGTTCCTCTCTTGCATGGTAAATTTTAAAAAAAAGAACATAATCGTGAGTCCTGTACGTGCCAAAAGACATTTAGAATGCCTCATTCACAAGAAGAGAAAAAGATCGTGTGCACAAAGAACTCAAGAAACAGATATTTTCAGTACCTTGAAAAAAGAGTAGAAGGAAGAGAGATGTGACTTTTATGCTGAAAAACAAAATTCAGAGTTATCCAATTTCTAATTCCTGTGCCAAAGCTGCTGCTCTAGATTACCTCAGTCAAATCATTGAATTCTCAATTTATTCATCTAAAAGTCCTATAAACCCTCTCTTCCTCAAATACTATTGAATTCCTTTTGGCTAATTGACTTTCACTTAAGGGATGGAACCTTGTGTAAATGCTACAGAACACCTCCAAATGGTAAAATCAAAGTCCCCCTTTCAACACAGAAGAACACGCACATAAGTGTTATTGTAAATCGGGGGTGGTTACTGTTCAATACCCAAGCCTCACCCACCACCTGGGTGGGCAATGCAGGGATCTGAGAGAATACAACCGGATGGTGTGGACGTGGGCTGTAGTCAAACTGCCAGGAAAATGTTGTGATCTTGGCCAAGTTAACTTTTTTTTCAAAATAGCTCTATTGTGATAAAATAACAAACAATAAATTCTACACATTTAAAATGCACAAATAAATTCTATACTTTCAAACTGCACAAACTTGATGAGTTTTAGTATAAGCATATACCCATAAAATTATCACCAAAATAAAGATAATGATCTGTTTCTGCCACTATAGAAACTTGGAAGGGATGTGACTCATTCTTTATAGGTATAAGTACAAGAAATTTGCCCCCCATGAAATCTCCTTTGTGGGATTTAATAAGGTAGTGTAGATAGAAGTGCTTCAGCAACTATAAACCATTATATCACCTACTTCAGTTCATTAACTGACTTAACACATATTTATTGAGCGTCTACTACATGTAGGCAACAAACTGAGAGCTTGTAAAACAGCAATGAATACAACAAGATACCTGTTCTCATGGACCTTTTATGCTAATTGGGGAGAGACAGAGACATGTCAATAAACAAATGAGCATATACTATGTCAGGTGATAATTAGTCTACTGCATGGAAATTAAGCAGGTTAGAGTAAGTGTAACAGGAAAGAAAAAGATATTTCAGAAAGTATGTCCAGAGAAGTCCATTTCAGGTAAAATGACATTTAAATAAAGACTGAATGAAGGAAAAGCCACTCTTCCCACAGATGTTTAGGAAGAGAAATTTTCAGGCAAAGGAAACAGAAAGCATAAAGGTTTTGAGAAGCAATAAACTAAGCTGTTAAAGGAACTACCAAGATACCAGTAGCTAGAGCAGAGGGGTGAGGAGAGGGCAACAGGAGCTGAGGCCTGATGGCAGATGGGCTTTGTACTTTAAATGAGATGATGGGCTGTAAAGGATTTGGAGAAGACTGGTTTGAGGTGACTTAGGGGCTGAAACAATGATTCAGGCTGCTCTGTAGAGACTGTTGGTTGCCAGAGGAAAAGCAGAATAGTTAGGAAGCTATGCAATAGTCTCAGCAAGAGGTGGTGGTAGACGAGCAGTGGAGGAGGTAAGTGGTCAGGTTCTAGATACATTTTGCAGGAGAGCTGATAGCTCATGATTTATTTTTCCAGAGTGGTTTTCCAAAATGCTTAATAGTAACACTTCATCTCATGTAGTGCTTACTATGGTTCAGGTACTATACTAAATAATTAATATAAATTAACTAATTTAAGCCTCAGAACAAAATGAAGGAGGTTTTACTTTTATACCCACTTACAGATGGGGAACTTAAGGCAAAGGGTAGTTAAGTAATTTGACCAACATCACGTAGTGATGGATGATAGAGTTGTGTTCCCATCCATGCAGTCTGGGTTCAAAGTCTATGCCTTAACCACATACTATATGACTTCTCAAGGTTCTTGTATAAGAGAAATAATAACAACTTGATACAAGTAAACTTCAACCAATCAAAAATAGGGAAACAAATGTTCAAGTAATCATTTCATTGGAAACTTAGAGTTTCAAACAAAAATTTCAGAAATGACCTTTTAAAAAATCTTTTATTAAACCAAATTTCAGTGAAGCCAGTTTTCATAGGTCTACTACCTAGCCACTACTCATAACAATGACCATATTAACGGTGAGTGCTGTTAAAATCTGCAGTGAAGGTGACTCTCTGGCAAAACACCGACTCCAAAATAGGGCTGGGTATGATTAATTCAGAGCATATGGCCATGAGTGCCTGTTTGTTGGTGAATCCTTTCTTTCTGGCACTTTCCTTATGGTTCTCCATATTAAAAGAATAGCTGTCTTCTCATTATTAAGGGTACAAAATGAATTAATGATCCCCTACTTTGTTGTCACTAAGAATTTCTGGGAGCTTCAGTCATGACAGTAGCATAGGTAAAAGTAGTACTTGTGTCTTCCTACAAGCAAGTCAAAATTGCACCTAACTACAGCCCTAAACCATTGTTGTGTCTCAGTTGGTTGGGCATCATCCTGCAAGGCGAATGGGCACATGCCTGGGTTGTGGGTTCGGTCCCTGGTCAGGGCATGTATAGAAGGCAACTGATTGATGTTTCTCTCCCTCTCTTACTCCCACCTTTCCGCTCTCTGAAAAAAAAAAATACAACTAAACTACAGAACAATCATTAAGAACCACTCTACCTGAACAGAGTCCTATAACTAAGGATATAAAGAAGAATCCACATAGAGACAGGCAGGAGGGGTGGAGACACAGAACAGCGGGTTCCACTCCCACTGTGGCAGCTAAAACTTGGGAGGGATATCTAGACTCTGTGGGTTCCCCATGAGGAGCGAGGAGTCACAACCCCATACTAGGTCCCCCAGGCCAGGGTTCCAGTGCCAGGAACAGCAGTCCCCATAAATTTTGCCTGTGAAAACCAGAAGAGATTTTGGGTAAGATCCGAGGGCTACTGGAATCCTAGGCATTTCTCTTAAAGGACCCATACATGGACTTACTCAAACTCACCCATCTGAGCTCCTGCACTGGGGCCCCAGGGATATAAGGGGAGGAACTGAGTAGTCTGACATTGAAGTAACAGCTGGAGGAGCACCTTTCTCCCAGACAGAAGTGTTGACAGAGGCCATTGTTCCTTTGTAAGACCTCCCCCGCCCCATAGAAGCAGCAGGCAGGCACTATATCTGAATCTCCATCAACCTGGCTAACAGTATTTGCCCTGTTCTGGTGATTCCCTCAGACCCCACTCTACCCAACTTGTGGGCCCACCCAAGCCATTTTAAGGGGCTTTCCTATATAAATGTCCTATCTTGGTTTATGCTTTAAACTTTCCTAATATCTCTCAAAAGAGCAGTATCTGGCCTCTGTGTACCCTGTGCCTCTCAGTAAGTGGCCCCAGGCCTGGCACTAGTGGCAGCCATTCTCAGTTTGCAGTTTGACCTCTATCAGTCACTGCCAAACCTGACACAAGTAGTAGCCATCTGCAGATCACTCTGTAGCTTGTGCTGGGTGGCCCCAGACAGTGCACAGGTGGAGGCTAACCTTGGCTTGCACTTCTTGGGAGGTTCCAGAGCCAGTGTACCTAGTGAACAGCTTCAGATGGTGACAAAGCACCTCCACTAGGACACACTCAAAAGCCAGACTCAGAGGGCACCTGAGTCCTGCTCCCTGGGGTTGGTCCTTTGCACAGCTGATCCTCCATGGTTGTGGTGGCCAATTCCTGTGGCAGATTGGTGTGGGGATAAGTCCCTTCCCTTAATGTGCCAAGAGAAATCAAAGCTCAAGTACAATTGGAGGGTGCACACAGCTCACATGGTGGGGCACACCTAAAGTGCCCAGTTCTGGTGACCAGGCAGCTGTACCACTGGGCTCTATAGGACGCTTACCACATAAAGCCATGCTACCAAGAGAGATGTAACAGCTCTACATAACACATAGAAAAAAGCACAAGGAGGCAGCCAAAATGAGGAGACAAAGAAACATGCCCCAAATGAAAGAATAGAACAATATTCCAAAAAAAGAGCTAAACAAAATAAAGGCAAGCAATCTATTAGATGAATAATATTTTAAAGATACTCAGTGAACTTAGGGAAGAGTAGATGAACTTAGTGAAAACTTCAACAAAGAGATAAACATAAAAATGGAGATAGTAAACATAAATCATACATCAGAAAAAGAAAACATAAAAAAGAACTAATCAAAAATGAAAAATACATTACAAAAAATAAGGAGAATACTTTAAGGAGCTTCTGGGACAACTTCAAGTGTACCAACATTCGCACCATGGGGGTGTGAAAAGGAAAAGAGAGAGAGAGGAAGAAACTGAAAACCTTTCTGAAAAAATAATGACAGAAAAATTTCCTAACCTTTTAAAGGAAATAGACATACAAGTCCAGGAAGTACAAACAGTTGCAAACAAGATGAACCCAAAGAGGCCCACACCAAGACACATTATACTAAAAATGCCAAAGGTTAAAGACAAAGAGAATCTTAAAAGCAGCCAGACAAAAGTAGTTGGTTACCTACAAGGGAGCTCCCATAGACCGTCAGCTGATTTCTCAACAGAAAATTTATAGGCCAGAGGGATTGGCAAGAAATATTAAAAGTGATGAAAAGCAAGGATCTACAACCAAGATTACTCTACCAAGTAAAGCTATCATTTAGAATCAAAGGACAGATAAAGAGCTTCTCAGACAAGAAAAGGCTGAAAGAGTTCATCATCATCAAACTAGTATTGCAAAAAAAGTTAAAGGATCTTCTTTAAGAAGAAAAACAAAGGATAAAAAATATAAATAAAATAGGAACAAATACATCTCTAACAACAATATCTTTAAATACAAATAGGATTAAATGCTTCAATCAAAAGGCACATGGAGGCTGAATACATAACAAAACAGAACCCTTACATATAGGTGCTGGAAAAAGTAGGCTTACAGTTGTGAGTATGCAAAACAGTTTATTCTTGTATTGCTATTTTTATTATTGTATTACTTGTTTGTATTACAACTACAAACTTACTTTGCCCATCCCTGTATGCTGACTGCAAGACACTCACTTCAGATTGACACATAAAGACTGAAAGTAAAGAGACAGAGAAAGGTATTTCATGAAAATGGAAACAAAAAAATCTATGGTAGCAATACTTATACCAGACAAAATAGACTATAACAAAGGCTATCACAAGAGACAAAGAATTACCCAACAATTTCACTTATGGGTATTTATCTGAAGAAACACAAAACACTAAATTGAAAAGACATATGTTCACTGCAGTGTTATTCACAATAGTCAAGATATGGAGGCAACCTAAGTGGACATCAATAGATAAATGGATAAAGAAATAGTGCATACATACAATGGAATATGACTCAGCCATAAAAAAAGAATGAAATCTTGCCCTCTGCAACAAGGGACTTAGAGGGTACTGTGCTGAGTGAAATTAGTCAGACAGGGAAAGATAAACACCATATGATTTCACTTACTTGTGGAATCTAAAACACAAATTAAACAAACAAGTAGTACAGAAACAGATTCATAGATACAAAGAACATTTTGACGGTTACCAGATGGGAGGGGATGAGTGACAAGGTGAAGGGATTAAGAGGTACAAATTGGTAGTTACAGAATTGTCACAGGAATGTGAAGTGGAGCCCAGGGAATGTAGTCCATGATATTGTAGTAACTCTGTATGCTGTCAGATGGGTACCAGATTTATCAAGGTATCACTTCACAAGTTATGTAAATGTCTAATCACTATGCTGTACACCTGAAACTAATATAATATTATACATCAACTATGACTGAAAAATTAAAACATTATTTAAAAAAATAAGCCTGTCAGAGAAAGACAAGTACCATATGATTTCACTCATATGTGGAATCTAATGAACAAATTGAACTAACAGGCAAAATAGAGAGAGACTTATAGATAGAGAGTAGGCTGACAGTTCAAGGGATGGGGCTGGAGGGCTGGGGTGGGGTGGAGGAATTGAGCAAAAAAGGAAGAAAAAAGAAAGAACGCATGAACATGAACAAGAGTGAGGTGACTAGGGGGAGCAGGGGCAGTAGGTGGAGGTGGAAGAGGGTATAAGGGGAATTAATGGTGATGAAAAACATAAAAAAATAAATTAAATGTTTAAAAAAAACAATTTCTGACAATAGCCTGCTTTTCATTGCCACTTCTCTAGTGCCAGTCTTCCTCTCAGATCTCCTGGGAAATGGGTCAGGATTTAATGGGTGAGGAAATCGAGGCCTAAGAAGAAGAAATTTTCCCAGGGTCTCCAAGTTTTTCCCTGACAGCTGGGATGTCATGCTGGATCAGAATGTTCCTGATGTTTTGATAGAAGGCTCTGAGCTCAGCTCGACAGGTGCTTTTGTTGTTTCATTAGATGAAATTATTGGGAAACAGTTGGGCAAACACATATGACTGTAGAGTTTGAGGCTACATTTTGCCTAATGCTCTGTTTGGGTATACTTCAATACTCCCTGCCAATGTGGAAATCTGTACACATTAAGGAAACTTGGATTGTTCAACAATACACCTGATTATAATTCTAACTTCAGGAGGCAACACATTTCAAATTTTTTCTAGTACAATTGCTATACTCACCCTAAGTACAACAGATGAGGCATAAAATCTTTTATGAGCTAGTAAATAGAAGCTTCTGCTGCAAGATAAAAGTACTGCTTCTTTTCAATCCCATAACATGGAGAGCTGTAGTCATTTGTTCCAGGCTAAAAGGAGATAAAAGTCTGATAGACTAGAGACTAATCCTCAGGTTTCTTTTATTCCAAACTGTCAACACACATGAATGACTGAGCCCTAACACCTCTTTCCTACAGACCCACTGCCAATGTGTGTGCATTCCTCTGCATGCTCCGTGACTACGTGTGTAGGAAAATGTATCTTAACATACCTGGGTTCCAAGATCACTTTAGAATCAGAAGAAACAGATTTACAAATGGAAAACTAACCAATAGTTCAAGAGACTTGTGGTTTTCCTTCATGTTTAAAATATCACCTCCTTTATCTCCTCCACACAGGATGAGACAAAATTTTATTTCTGTGCTCATTGTTTTACTGAATAAACAAGAAAACTGAATGTTAATTGATGCTTTTCATTCTTCCAGGCAACACACCTTGTTGAATGGTGGGCTCCCATGAAATACAGCTTCACAATGATGGTTTACAGCTGATTCAGGAAGAGAAGCTATGAAAGCTTTCTGTATGGCACTAAGTTTGGCCCTTGTTTAGCCAATGAAATAAAACACAAAGGGCAGATATGAAAGCTTTTTATTTTACCCAAGCTTGTTGATGATTCAGATCTCATTTCCAGAAAGGAAAAAATATTTCATCTTCAAAACACTGCAGGCACTACACTCAGAAAATTAATTTATTTAAATATTAATTTTGCCCAGGAGGGCATCCTGGAGTTAAAAAGCCACAGGGTTGGGTGTCAGGGCATTCTATGTTCAAATCCCAGCTCACCACTTGCTGCTATGCCCATTTATGTTATTCAACCCCATTTGGCCTCTGTTTCTTCATCAACGAAAAGCAGATAAAACCACCTTTCAGGATTATGATAGGAATTTGTGATGTTGGTATGTTTCCAAACACAGAGTAGATGGTCAGTATATGATTTTAATATGAATTAAAGTATTACTGGTTGATTTTGATGCAATTGTACCTTTTTATCTTAAATATATTTCAAACACATGGTTTTTATATCCCCCTCCCAGACAATGAGTGAATTTTAGAATGAATGCTTTTAAAACTCTGATCACCCTCTTTGGTCTTATATTGTTAACTACCTGTTATTTTTATTTCATCTTGCTTTTAACTCCCTTAAGTGATTCATAATGATGGATGCTTGTTTAGATTTTCTGAAAAACATTTATTTTATCACCATCACTTCACACACTTCACTCTTCCCTCCTAGGTTTAGAATACTTCTTAGTAAAATATATATTTAACTTTTCATTTTGAAATAATTATAGATTCCCAGAAAGTTGCAAAGAAATCTACAGGGAGATTCTACGCACCCAACCCCCTGCTTCCACCAATGCTGACATCTTGCATAACTATCTACAATAACAAAGCCAGGTCATTGAAATTTGCATGACCCACAGAGCCTATTCAGATCTGTACGTGCACTCATGAGTGAGTGTGTGTACTTCTGTGAAATTTAATGCTGTGTAGCTACTACCCAATCACACAATATATTATTGTGCCATCATAACAAGGCTCCTTCATGCTGTCCCTTTGGAATCAATACCCTCCCACACCCTTATTAATTTCTAATCTGTTGTCCATTTCTTTAATTTTATCTTAATAATGTTTTATATAAATGGTACAGTACCTTTAGAGAAGGGTGCTTTTTGTTCACTCTGCATGATCCCTTCAGGTACATTTAAGCTGTTGTATAATATTAATAGTTTGCCCCTTTTTTTGCCATGGTATTCCAGGGTATGGATGGACCACATTCTGTTTAAGTGTTTATCCACTGAAGGGTATTTGGAGAGTTTCCAGCTTTTGGCTAACACAAACAGAGCAGCTATGAACTTTCATGAACAAGTGTCTGGGTGAATATAAGCTTTTGCTTTCCTGAGATAAATAACAAAGAGTGTAACTGTTGAGCCATAAGGTAAGTCCATTTTCCAGTTTTAAAAGAAATTGTAAAACTATTTTCCAGAGTGGATGCACCATTTTACATTCCAATGAGCAATGTATGAGTGACCCAGTTTCTCTGCATCTTTGCCAGAACTGGCATTAAAATTATTTTTATTTTAACCATCCTGATGTGTGTAGTGATATCTGTTTGTGGTTTAAACCTGCATTTTCCAAAAGGCTAATGATGAACACATTTTCATGTGCTTATTTACTGTCTGTACATCCACTTTAGTGAAATGTCTCATACTGTAATTTGTCCATTTGCTAAATAGATTGATATTTCACTATTGAGTTCTGAGAGTTATATATCTAT
This sequence comes from Trachops cirrhosus, assembly GCA_028533065.1. Classification (NCBI taxonomy): domain Eukaryota; kingdom Metazoa; phylum Chordata; class Mammalia; order Chiroptera; family Phyllostomidae; genus Trachops; species Trachops cirrhosus. The sequence continues at coordinate 52,270,740 of CM052538.1, forward strand.
TCTATATACCAGTCCTTCGTTGGTTATGTGACTACAAATAGTTTTCTCCCAGACTATGACTTTTCTTTCATGCTCTTAATAGGCTCTGTTGGGGATGGGCCCATTCTACCATTTCTCCTTCTATGGATCATGCTTTGGTGTCATGTGTAAGAGCTCTTCACAAAGTTCAAAGTCCTAAAAAATATCTTCTACTTTTTTCCGAAAAGTTGTATACTTTTTTTATTTTTCCTTTAAGTCACTAATCTATTTTGGGTTAATTTTTTAATAGAGTATGAGACAGGTTGAAGTTCTGGGTTTTTTGTCTTTGGGGCATCATTTGTTGAGAAAGCTCTCTCTCTTCCACTGAATTGCTTCGGAATTTTGTCAAAAATCTGTTGGGCATAATTGTGTGGATGTATTTCTGGAATCTCTATCCTGTTCATTGCTCTATGTGGCTATCCTTCTGCCCATACTTTACCATATTGATTGCTGTAGCTCTACAGTAGGTCTTGAAATCAAGTATATTGATTCCTTCCATTTTATTCTTCTTTGTAAATATTTTGGATGTTCTAGTTCCTTTGCCTTTTACATAAATTTTAGAATAAGCTTGCTAATGTTTATTAAAAATACTTGCTGTGATTTTGAAAGGTATTATTTTAAAGCTATAGATCAATTTAGAGAGAAGTAACATTTTTACTTTGTTGAGTCACCCAACCTAGTAGGTCTTGATTTGTTTTATCAGCGTATTGTAATTTTCAGCACACAAATCCTACACATGTTCTACTAGATTTATACCTAAGTATTTCATGTTCTTTGGGGAGATAAATACATATATATATATGTATACGGGCTTCTAGTTGTTCACTGCTAGAATATAAACATAGCATTGATTTTGTGTGTTGATTTTATATCCTGTAACTTTGCTGAACTCACTATTTCTATGAAGGAGGGTTTTCTTTTCTTTTCTTTTTTTTGGGGGTATTTTCTTTGGGATTTTCAATGTAGATAAGGTCATCAGAAAACAGAGAAAAATTTCTTTCTTTTTTTCCCAAATGGCATGATTTTTAGTTTCCTTTTCTTGTCTACTGTTCTGACTAGAACTTTCAGAATTACCTTGAATAAGAGATGTGAGATTAGACATTTCTGCTTTGTTCCCAGTCTTACAGGGTAAGCATTCAAGCTCTCACCATTAAGTATAATGTTGGCTGTAGACTTTGTATAGATGCTCTTTATGAGGTGAGGCAGTTCCACTCTATTCCTAGTTTGCTAAGAGTTTTTTTCTTAATTATAAATGGGTACAATCGATATAATCATGTTTTTTTTTCTTGAGCAGGTCAATATGATAGATTACATTGACTAAAATTTCAAATATTGAACTAGCCTTGCATATGTGGGATAAATCACTTAGTTATAACACATTATTATTCCTTTTATACAGTATTAAATTTGATTTGCTAATATTTTGCTGAGGACTTTGTGTGAAATACATATTCTACTAGTTCTTCCAGCCAGAGCCTGTGAATGCTAAATACTCTTAATCTTGTTTCTCTGAAAATATCTTCTTTTGGCCCTCACTCTTAACTAATAATGTTACTGGTTTAAGAAGCATTAATTGAAAGTGATTTTCCCCCCAGAATTTGTAAGATATTATTCCATTGTTTTCTGACTTCTTTGCTAATAAAAGTATGCTATCATCAAATTTTCTTTTTTTTATAGATAACCTCTCCTTTCTCTCTGGCTGCTTTTAAGATTTTTCTTTGATATTTCATGTTTTAAAGCTTCTCCATAGAGGGCCTACATATGCATGTTATTTTTAAATTTTGCTCGGGATTTTGTGCTGTGTTTCAGTCTTGAAATTCAGGTCTGTCTTCAGAAAAGCTCTCATCAGTTTTATTTTCTGTTATTGTCTTTCTCCAGCTATTTTTAGTCTTGTGTTCTGGAATTCCTATTAGACACAGGTGGTCTTGGTCATTTCATCCTGTCTCTGAATTGCCCTTTCACGTTTTTTAAAAATTTCTCTGCAGACTGTGCAATTTCCTAAGATTCGTATTCTCATTGATGACCTCCCTCCTCAGAAGAATAGCCTGTTCCAGAAGCAGCAGTGATCTTGATCAGTTCTACGTAAATGTAAGGGCTTGCTATGGTTGTCACTAGTATTGGTCCACAAATATTCTAGTTTTTCTCTAAGCATACTGTTGGCTTGTACTTCCTTGTCCCATTTAAAGTAGAGCATGGCCTTGTGACTTCTTTTAACTGAAATAGCTCTGCTTGCTTTAAGAGGCAGAGGAGATTTGTCATACTCCCTTTATCCAGCTCCAGTGACATGTTGAATAAAGCTTCTATCATCATAGACACACCTGCTAACCTGTACTGGACATGCAATTTGAGTAAGAAACAGGTTGGTTGTGGTAAGTGCCACTGAGATTTGGGTGTTGTTTATTACTGCAGCATTACCCACCTATGCTGACTGATATACTTGGGGAACTTCCCCAAATGCAGGTATTGTAAGTTCAGACTCCATCCCTGTGCATGGCTTATGGTTTCTTCCAGATGACTTTCTTTTCCATCCAATGGCTGGGTCAGAAGGACCAGTTATTTGCCACATTCCTTGGCTGGGAGTAAGGTCTTCCCTGCTCCCATCCCATCTTATTAAATGACCAGGCCATTTTTGCAGGGGGCTATTAGTCCATCTTTCTGTTCATTTTCCTCTTGCTGGGTAAGTATTAGTCCTAGCCTAAAGGCCTGGGACCAATACCCACTTCTGAAATATACATGCTCACTGCCATTTCCATTGTTACAGCCTTCTGGATATTTCCTTTCCTTTCTTTCAAACTCGGCCACGTATTTATTTTTTGTTGTTATTATATTTTGTCCTGTGTTTCTATGTGTTTGTAATAAGGAGGAGACTGTTGGCACTCTAAGCTTCTTCACCCTGACATATTGCTAGAAATCTGCCCATCATTCTTCCTTCCTTCGAAGCATAATTTCTGTATTTCCTGGGTTCTTTCTGAAGCATTATCCACATTCAACTTAACACGAGCTCTCCACAATCTGGGTTGCCTGGGTCATCATACTCTTAGGGCTGATGATTAGAGGACTTGAAAGACATGGATCTATAAACACAGTGGAAGGTGGAAAGGATGTTAAAATATAGAGACAGAGTTTAACAGTCAAATAGAGAGGGGATACCATGGATGGGGCCAGTTACCTTACAGGGAAATTTCCAGAAACAATTTAGCCTAAAATGTGATTTAAAGGCATGTGACTGATAAAAGTAAAAAATATAAAAAATCAGCCAGCCTAAAATGTAATTACTGTAAAAATAACTATAAACTGAGCAAAAAAATTATAATAATGCGAAAGGGCAATGATGGGGTATTTATTTTGAATTAGGGGAAACTGGGGTGATATGTTTGAATTAACTCCACAGGTATATAGAGTAAGTTAGAAGCTAATAAATCTCATGGGAAATGTTTTGTATTTAACATTTTGATGTAATATTTCTAAATGAAATTCATGCCTTATCTTCAAAAACAAAATATAATTGCCATTTTAAATTATAACTCAGGCCATCATTGTGAACATCAGTTAATTGATAGAGTACTTACTATATACCAGGCACCATATTAAGAACAGTACCTCTGTGATCTCAATTGGAAGTAGTAGGTATTTATGGAGGGAAATCACAGACTAGTTAACTTGCCCAAAGTCAAACAGCAGGTGATGGAGTCCAAACGAGATGACTCTAATCACTATACCAACTGCTTCTGTTACACTCAGTCCCCTTTTTGGTGGGGGGCAGAGGGAGAGGGTACGTAGCTACAGGTGTATGGATGGCCTGGGACATGGGTGGGTAAGTACTGTAGAGAGAAGTACACCACTGAAGTTCCGGATCAGCTTCTGGAGGGGGTCGAGAGATCAATACATGGAGCTATTATTCTGGTTCTGTCCTCATAAAAAATCTGCCCCCCTTTTGAACTGTCAAACTGCTCTTCATCCCTCAATATCCAATTCAAATGCTGCTTTTCATTAAAACATTCCAACTTTTCCAAACTGGAATTTCTTTCTTTCTCTCTTCAGTACAGTCTAGCAGTTTAGCACATGGACTCTGGAGACAGACTGCCAGGGTTCAAATCCTGCCTTTGCTGCTCAGTGTGTTAGGTACATTCTCTCATAAAGTGAGTGCTTAGCAAACGTTAGCTACTATGACAGCATTTATGTTTTCTTATATATATACCTCCTCCATTAGAACACACACTCCTGGATGGCAGGGTCTAACCTCACTCTAATTTCGTAACACCTACAGAATCCAAATTCTTCTGTCTGCATCCACTGCTAACATCCTGCCTCCCTAGATTATCATAAGACTCCTTACTGGCCTCACGGCTTCTGTCCATGGCTTTTTGATTTGTGCCAAATCCAGCAGCCAGCATATAATCCTCATAACTGAAGCGATGCCACCTCTCTTAACTGGGCCAAATAGCCATTCCCATTCCGATGTGGCCAGCATAGCCCAAGTCTCTGCTGTTGGAACAGCCCTATATCATTCTCTCTAATCTCAGTCCCTCTGTTACTGTGCAACTCCAATCATAGTGGTCTCCTTGCTGCTCCCTGAATGTGCAAGGTATGCTTTTGCTCAGAGCCTTTGCACTGGCTGTTCCCCCTGCCTGGAAATCTCCCAGATATCTGTGTGGCTTATGTCTTCACATGTCCCAGGTCATGGCTCAAATGCCACTTTCTCAGTGCTGCTGTCCATTATTTTAAAAATGAGACACCTCTCCTACCTTTATCTCTGTACCCACCCTTCCCCTATTCCATTTTTCTCCACTGCACTTAAACCATCTATTATATATTTTATTTATCATATGGCACCACAACGGAATAATAGCTCCAGGATATCAAAAGGTTGTGACTTTTTTTTTAAATTGTACCCAAGACTATTTTAGTAGGACCTCAGTAAGTATTTGTTAAAATAATGATTTTCTTTCTTCCCACCTGATATAGCAACATGTACATTGTAGGTATTTAATATATATGTGTTAAATTGAACTCTTTTACTCAAAAAGTTTCCTATGTTACTTGGCTCATTTTTTTAAGATTTCATTTATTTACTTTTAGAAAGAGGGGAAGAAAGGGAGAAAGAAAGGGAGGGAAACAACGATGTGTGAGAGATAACCTTGATTGGTTGCCTCTCGCCAGCCCCCAAATGGGGCCCTGGCCCACAACCCAGGCATGTGCCTTGACAAGTAATCCAATCAGTGACCTTTCAGTTAGCAGGTCAGTGCTCAATTCACTGAGCCACACCAGCCAGGGCATTACTTGGCCCTTATGAAGGCAAATGGGAGCACAGGAAAGTACATAACCCAAGAATCATGCAAAACCAGTTACTAAATCAAAGTACAAAGCATGTTGCCCCAAGGGGAACTTTTTCCCCCAGGAAATCTTCAGCTGCACTGTCCTGGTCTCTTTGCCTCTGCCTTGTCAACACAAGAAGGAATAGCAACATCTGGGTGCTAACTGACCATGAATGGGGTAGAATTCCCTGGGGCAGGCGAGGACAGGAGTTTGGTGGGACAAGTCCCTGAATTCTGGAAATTGGGATGTGGTATAGAGAGGTGGGGAGTCACATAGAAAGGTCAGCCACTTTTTTATTGTTGAGTCTGACTATATTTCTAAGTGTGTCAAGCTGAGGGACGAGGTAGTAGATAAAAGTAGTTCAGAGATCCCTGCCTTGGCAAGGTAGCTGGTAGCTCTGTTGGTTAGAGTGCCACCTGTGATCCCCAAGGCTGTGGGTTTGATCCCAGGTCAGGGCACATACTGAATCAACAAATGAGTCCATATAAATAACTAGATTAAAAAAATCAATGTTTCTCTCTCTGTGTCTCTTCCTTCCTCTCTCTAAAAACCAATCAATAAAAAAATTACCAAAAAAAGAAAAAGTAGTTCAGAGATCAAACAGGGATCAAAAGTACGAACAAAGGCAAGACAGACTGAGGTGAGCAGGGTCCTGCTAGTCACGTGTACTGGGATTAAACACTCTAGTTCAAGGACATGATGAAGGCCAGACACTTGAGCTCTCCTTACTTTTCTGCCAAAGTAGGACTACTTTCCATCCCCCATTGGAGGCTGCTTAAAATGCCCTCATGTGGTGCTGCATTGTAATAACACTTGAAATCTTTCCTAGGGAATAATACTACCCTAAATCAGTGACCCCCAGACCAGCACCAGCATCACCTGGGAACTTGTCAGAGACACCAAATTCCAGGGTCCTACCTCATATCTGCTGAACCAGAGCTATAGAAGTAGAGCTGGACAAAGCTTGAGAACCACAGTCCTGAATGTAAGTGTCATGAGAAAAAAATGCAGCAGAGTAACACAGGGTGGATACTATCTTACTCACAGGAGGGCTCTCCGAGGAGCCCCATCTGAACAGAGGTCTGAATGATGTGAGGAGGGGGGTCATGCAGACGTGGGGGGTGGGAATCAGGGGATGAACCCAGGCAGAGAGAGCAGCACGGGCACGGCTCCTGAGGGGGAGCTGCCTGGAACAGCCAGAAAGCCAGCAAGTCTGGGTTTAGCACGGCTTCTTTGTAGTCTTTGATTTATGTGTGTTTTAAAATCCTTACATGGTTACCATGTGCCTTTAGTTATACTGAAAATTCCTTAAATACAAGAACCAGATTTCATATATTTTTGAAATAACTCACCAAGGCACTGTTAACAAGGCCAGAAATTTAACAGATTCTTAATAAATGCATATATATATATGAATGAGGAAAACATTGAGAAGTAGGCAAAACTTTTGTGTGTGTTGGGTGGGGGATGCAGGATCTATTTTTATCAGGTTTAGCTTTATATTACTGGAAGATACTTAGCCAGAGATGTCAGAAAGCCAATTAACCCCTTGGAAAAATTCTGAAAGTGAAAAGTTGGTGGGAATATAATTTTTAATGACATTACCAAGCCTTGGAGGACCTAAACTCAGCATGATGAAGTGAGAGCTTCCCTTGAAGGGAAACAGTTACGTCAGTTAGGTGCCCCACCACTTTCGTTTGCTCCACTGGAGGACGGGGCTTGGGAGACGCCAAACCAAAAGGTAGTCACGGAAGCTGAATCTGTTCCAGGGGGGTTAAGTTTCCCCTCACAATGCTAAGAAACCTGTTTGACACACTGTGTGAAGGTTGAACAGGCTAGGATAAAACCAAATTAAAATAAACAGAAAGCCTGATGGCACTATTTCACGGTCTTGAAGAAATACTTTCTGAGTTTGGGATACTGCCCTAAGCCTGACTGTCCCCTCAAGTGAGAAAAGGAGGAGAAGGGAGAAGAGTGCCCTGTGCCCCAGATTAGTCTGCTCAGGCTGCCATAACAGGGCACCATGGAAAGGGTGGCTTAAACTCAAGAAGTTCATTTCCTCACAGTGCTGGAGGCTAGAAATTTGAGATCAAGGTATCAGCAGGGTTGGTCCTTCTGAGGCTTTTTTTCTTGGCTTATAGGTGGCCATCTTCTTGTGTCCTCACAGGGTTGTCCCTCTGTGTGTGTCTGTGTCCTAATCTCCTCTTCTCATAAGAACAGCAGTTATTTTGGATAAGGATCCACCCCATGGACTTCATCTTGATTTAATTACCTATTTAAAGGCCCTCTGTCTACGTACAGTCACATTCTGAGGTACTAGGGTAGGTGAAGACCTCAGTTTATGAATTCGGGGGGATGCAGTTCAGCCAATGAAAGCCTGTAAAGGAGCAACTCACACTGACAAGAACTGAGGCACCACCATCATGGCGGTACCTTGGGGACTCACCTGCTGTCCTGCTCAAAACCAGCTTTTGGAGGGAGAGTGAGTCCCCTGCTGGGCTAGGCAGGACCTCATCTCCAGACCCCGAGACAGCTTCACTGCAATCCTGTATGACAGAGCTAACCTGGGAATTCTGATTGGGAAGTGACCTGGACGCTTCACCAACTCCTTCACCTCAGAAGACATACAGCTACCCTCTATTAATGCAGAATGTGTTTTTTTTTTTCTCCCAACATACAAGAAATTGCCAAACATCTCAGTTTCTATGTCAACAGGCAGCCGTCAGCAGGTCGGCGCTAGGAGGACAGCACCAAAGATAGAGTTCTACTCTAAAGCTGACTTGTACCTTATTGTTATTTTTACTGTTTATTAGGATATTCTTTATTGCTGATACCAAAAAAAATTGTCTGGGAGCTCTTAGAATTAGATGAACCTAAAGGATTATATTTTAAAGTAGGTTTTTAAAGGACAAATTAACGGGAAAAAACTTTGAAGGGTGCAATGAACCTTGCATTTACCACCCCCCCCAAAAGCAAGACTTACTCAAAAAATGTTAGGTAGAGTTTTCATAGCAAAGAAAAACAAGAGACTGACAAACTAAATCTCTTCCCTGGAAGTAGTTCAGGCACATTTTGTTAATGTTTTCAGTTCCAATACATCATAGCAGAGCATGTGAGAGTACGTCACTGAACCCAGGTACTTCCATCTCATTCCTGGAGAGAGTATAGAGTAACAGCTGGCATTACTAGAAAATATTAAAAAATCTGGAATTTTGTCATCACGGGAGAGATTCCTTCTCTAACTCCTTCTTACTGTTCAATGCCTTCAACAATGACCTGCCCCTCAAATGTTCTTCTCCACCTGAAGTTACCAGTTGCTAAGACCAAGAATACCCCACAGCCAATCAGCTGAGGGCCAGGATTATATCAACTTTTTCCATGTCTCAGATTAGCTCATCAGAAATCTAGAGTTCAAAAGACATGGCTTCATACAATGCCCTTGGATATTCACATTTTATATAAAGATGTAGCTATATGAAAAAAGTTTTCATAAAACAACTGGTAAATGTAACTGTTGATTATATAATGCAGTGTCAATATTAAGCTATAGGAGTTCTTGGATTATAATTCTTTAACACATTTTTTTCTACTAAGCCAGGATAAATCTCTTCTTAAATAATGAAATCTACTTGATTCATTACATTTCTGCTTTTATCTCCTTTTTTTTTTGTTGTCTTGGCTGCAATTGCAATTATCCTTATCTTAATTTCTCTGACACACATATTGTGCCCAACTGCTATTACATTAATTCTTGTTTTAATGGTTCTTACATACTTTTATTGTTTTTGAAAAAGCCAAATCAGAACTATTTTGGACACAGAGAGGTGTAAATAACAGATAAAACTTGCCTTACATTCTCTCATGTTGTCTTTCATAATTTGATGAACAGTTCTTTTTTTGAATGAGTATTTTTTACATCAAAAAAAAAAGCAAAAGAAGTTTTCTAGCTGCCTGGGTTAGGAATGGGCTATCATGGCTGTAACAGTGACAGAAAGAAATATTACACACTGGCTTATTGGTAGATTAACTTTCTGAAATGGTTGAGGAAATTAAACCCCGTAACTCCATAACTGGCTACTTAACCTCTTATCTCCCCCTGCATCATTGAAATGTTTTTATATTAACTTTACAAAAAGGTGACCTGCAGTCCAGGTTTAGGGATCCCCTGGTGTAAAGAAAGAAAGAGAAACAGCAGATCCCAAGTCTCCTCCAAGACTCCCCATCATACCCACTTACAGACCCGAAAATAATTGTGACTTCGGGAGAGCTCCAACCCTTGGAAACAATCAAATCTCCTCTTCACCTCTGCTGATGCTTTTTATACCTGCATTCCGTCTACAAAGTAATCCTAGAGATACTGGTAAAGGCCATTGACCTTCTCAGGTACCTCATTAACTAAACAATTTCTGCAAGTCTGAGAAGTCATTCCAGAGTTTCAACCCAGAATTTTAACAGCAAGAGACTGCTAAAGACATCTGACTAAATTTGTTTTGTAAGATAAGAACAAACACATCATGAGTCTACATAATCTTTTACAAGAACATTCTTTTTTATGGGTGAATTGAGAGCCAAGTGAGTAAACGCGAATAACTACACCTTTCTCTCAGACAGCCCCATATATGAAAATTCAAACTCCTAAGGGAAAACTAGGGGTGATTACTTTTATCACAACAACTGTTTCACTATACCAAAAGATTTCCTGAAATATTCCTTTTAGTTAGTTCCTAGTCCCAAATCCATTTGTTTTCTTTTATAAAATCTACCTTTCAAGATATTCATTACAAGTGCAAGAAAGCTAAGAGGTAAGCTTTTTGACTTACTAATTTAGCCAAATTAAAATCCTAAATACTTCCTATTGTAAAAGAAAATTTCTTCAGAACTTCCTCCCTTCCTTCCTTCCCTTCCCTTTTCTTCTTCTCTTTTTTCCTTCCTCCCTTCCTCCTTCCCTTCCTCCCTCCCTTCCTTCCTTCCTTCCTCCCTCCCTCCCTCCCTCCCTCCCTTCCTTCCTTCCTCCCTTTTCTTCTTCCTCCAAACCCCTGATCTATTTAACATTTTTACTATGTATGTATGCTAGTAGTTTAGCATAGCTCATTTTTTTCAATGAAATATTAAACTACAATATTTATAGCAGAGAAAATTCCACAGTACTCTAGAGTTCTGAGGGACACAATCTGAAAACCACACCTCCAGTTCACTCTCCAGTTCACTGCCAAGTCTCTAGACGTTGTTTATCTGAACTTGCTGGTACTTGTCATATTTTCTGAAATACCCAGAATAGGCAGTACTACAATTTCTACAAATCAGCACATCAGACCCCTTGTATCAGTCAGGGTTCAGTTGCAGAGAACTAAGTTAGTTTAAGCAAATATAGATTTATTATGTGGTTTTCAGAATCATTAGGTTGATTTAAACTATGGAACTGGGATACGGCAGAACCTATCTGACAAAAGAAGCTTCCCACATCCTGGACAGCTGTGACTCCAAAGCCACACCGCCTTGAACAGGAAGCTGACAACAGGTACTGGAAAGCCAGGCCACACCTCTGCCCTCAGTACTAGAAAAATGGATGCCTTGCACGGTGAATCTCAACGCTATCAAGCTGGTGACTATGCCCGGGAACTTTGGCAAATGATGCTGAAGAAAACCCAAATGCTTCCAAAAATGCCTTGGTTCCTACTTCTGGAACCCAGCTCATCTGATATTCCAGAATGAATCTGTTTTCTTCCTCCAAAGTAAAGGAAGGCAAACCAGTAGGAGGCTGGACTAGACCGCGCCAGCCAGTTGCCGTCCACCTATCCCATACACTTAGTTCCCAGACTAGAGATACTATTCGGACCTTTTCTTTGATAGCACCCCAAAAAGGCCAGGAATGTGCCCCAAACCTATTGACCTACTATGAAACTCACTCTTGTAAATTCTTGTTTTTTACATTACATTTCAATCACTACTAGCACGTAAAAAAAACAAATTTCATAAATGTTTCACTTACTCTAGAGAGTGACACTACTTTTCATTTGAATGAAATTTATTTCTATTTTAACTATTCAAGAGATAAGGTTCATACTCAAATAATCTGAGTCTTACAGTCTTTGCTCATAACCCTTCTTGGCTTTCAACTTGGAAGATGGAGATCCCTGAATCCTTTACTCTAACCCTCTACCTGCTCTTAAATTCTGGCGACCGTGAACTTTCTGTTCCTTAAATCCCTCCCTTGACCAGGGAATGGTCACCATCACTGTTGCCACATTGGAATAAGAGAACAGCCATATAGATACTCAACAAGTCACACGCACGGAAAAAGTTCTCCCTTAATTAGTCTAAAATCCTCCTGAGCCATTTATAGCCATTCTCACTTGTTGAGTCTGAGTGTTTAAAAGACAACTCATTACAGAAATGGCAACACCTGTGGCTGCAGGCTAGTGAGGGAAGGTCTCTTTTCTAATTGTCACACCTTATACAAAAGTCAACCCAAAATAGACCATGGACCTAAATGCACAATACATAAATATAAAACTTACAGATATTATTTAGGACGTTTACCTTTGAGAAGAGTTCTTAGACATAACCGTAAAAGCATAATCTATAAAAGGAAAAACTGACAAAATGGACCACCTTCAAAACAGATCCCTCTGAGAAGATGAAAAGACAAGCTAACCGTTCAGACTATGATCAACACAGGCATCTGGCTACAGCGAGAAGGAAGTGCTGCTGCTCTTCTTGTTTTCACAGGAGTTTTATTTTCAAATTCCTGAGCGCACACAGAAGGGTGGGAACATCTTGCGGCTACTTTCCTGCCCCCCGCCCGAGGCTGACTGCAGCACGGCCAGACACCAGCCCCTGCCTATGGTCACATTCCAGGCAGGCATTTATAAGACAGCGATGATTAAAAGGCAATGAACGACCCCATCATTGAGACCCAGACCTAATATCATTAGCGGGGCAGTTTTTCATAGAAATTATTTCTAAAACCAAACTCTACTGCAAAGCAGTTTTAACTTTCTTCTGTAGACTTCCTTTCTCCTCATCTTCTCCATTTTCACTGAAGAGAGAGGGCAGGAGAAATGGTATAAATGCCACTGAGAAGAATTTTGTTTGGACTACGATGGGTGGCACAGGCAGGGAACCCAGCACTCTGCAGAAGTAAAGGTTTTGAGTATACGATCACTGGAACCTGGTCATGCTATAAATCAGAGCTACTGAGCATCTTTCTTTCTTTACTTTTCTGCCTGGTAAAGCTCCAAGAATGACTAGCTTGCCATCAGCATCAGAAAGGACGTGTGTGCTGAGCTGTCATTTGGTCCTGCCTGCAGTCCCAGTACCCTCTCTTTCAAATGAGAAGCCCACATCCAGCCTGCAGGAAGGCATCCGAGGGAGAATCTTCTAATACACACCAGCGATGGCTAAGTTCTCTGTCCTAAACACAGTGGCTCTCCCTCCTCTATCCTCGTGTCTTTTTAAAGCCTCTGTGAAACCTCCCTGCATTTCTCCCATCCCCTAAAGATGCTCAGGTAATAGCAAGGAGGAATCTGTCAAGTGGGAAAATGATTAAGCAAGCAGGTTTATCTGTAGGCACAGGCCACCTGAAGCAAGGGTGAATTTCATCCCCTCCAGGGAGCGGTAGTGGAGTGAGGATCTGTCTAGTCCAGGCTGTACCCTCAGGATACCAAGGTCTCCCCGCTGCACTGCCTGAGCTGTGAAGGTCTCAGTGACACACTGTACATGTGCAGAACAGTAGCTCCAGAACTGGGTTTGACTGGTCTCCTTCCGGCTCTGTGGCTTTGAGGCCATAGCAGTGGTATGTGTCTTCCTGGGGTGACACGTGGGGCAGCCACTGGAGTGAGGAGAGTGAGGCACTCTCCAGGGGTATAAAATTTAAGGGGCCCCAAAATACTCAGTAATCAAGATCAATAATAATTTACATGTGACTTTTTTTTTTTTAAAAATCAAAATTAAAGCAAAAATCCATGACAAACTATGAAATTTTAAATAAGGACAGGGTCAACAGGGCTTTGAGGGAGATCACAAAATTTTGTGGATTAAGGTAAAAATGACAATGTATAGATACTAAAATATATCCAGGTGTCCAAATGGCACCAACGGTGGTTTTGCAGGAGGTTCCAGCTCAGCATCGAAACTGCATGCTCTGAGGCCTGGAGGCACCAAGAGCTGGGAGACACCTGCTGCTCTTGGCTCCTGGCTCTCAGGGGAGCCATAGCTTGAGTGTTAAATAAAGCCAGGCACACAGGAGTTTTCCTGAACACAAAGGTGAACAAGGCCCCTGGCAGGGAGACTGTGTTTAGTCTCTCTCTGACTCACTTTCCTGTTTATTTCCCATCCAGGTTCAACTGAAGTACTCCACAAGGTCAGGTGCGGCTGGGAGGACATTCCCACACAGGCCACCAAGAGGTAGTCAAGGGCAGCGCCAATCCCACTGGCACAATGCCAGTTCATTTTCTGGAACCACAGCTAGCCTTGTTTGGGCAAGCTTCTCATTCCTCTCTTCTCACTGTGTTCCTTTGTTTTTATCCAGGAGTTGTAAAAATCCCAGGCCGAAAGCCCCTCATAAAGTTGGGAGATTAAACATCCCGGATGCACCTTTTAATCAGCTGTGACTCTGCACCCGCAGAAGCTTTATAGCAAAGAGTGCTCAGAGTAAAACTCAGCGTTAGGCAGAAGGGCTGCCACATCAAGAGAAAACACCAGCCACCCTCAGTAATTTCTAGGGCAAGGCTGCCATAGGCTCCTGCAGCCTCTAGCCCTGAGGCTTGCTTCCCAAAGCCACCAGTATCTACCTATACTGCCAACTGTGTTTTGGCTGGGATGCCAGGAACTTCCTGCCTGCAAAACAAAGGGTCCATTATCCAACAGGCTCAGTGTCCTGCAGTTATGGGGGAAGGCACAGAGGCATTTATTCTTATCTTCATTTTATTTTGCCAAAACACAGGCTACCTTTACAGAGAATTGAACCTCACTCACTTCCTGCAAAGCACAATGGAGAAATTCCACTCCTAAACTGTCTCCTGGTGCTCTTGCTTCAAGTATGAGTGGGTTTAAGAGAGCATGAGTTTCCATAATCCAGCTGCAAAGCCCAAGAGCCGGTATGGGTGTGGAAGCCCGTGTCCTCCTGACACTGCCCGGGCCCATAGACTCCTTTGGTGTATCACACCCTTTTGTGCCCCTTGTCTTCATTTGTAAATGAGCCAATAGGAACTGAAGGCCTAGAGTAACTGCTTCTGCCATTCAATTACCTTTGTGACCTCCAAAAGTGGAAAAAAAAAAACAGATTTTCTGTGGCTTTTTTCTCTCATTTCTGAAATGAGGAACTTGGATTCTAAGCTAAAATCAAGCACAGAAATTTAATATCAAAAATTAATATTGATAATGCAAATAATAATAGAGACTTTTTTGTTTTTGTTTTTTAAGGATAGCTAGGACAATGCCTGAACCCAGTCTCATCATCTGCACGTGAAAAACAAATTCAGGATACCTCCTCACATCTTTCATCTCTTTTCTTCTTCAAGCAAAGCATTTGCTAGGCTTTACAAGGTAGAATTTAGCAGTCTTGTGCATGGGCCCAAATCCTGAAGCATTTTCAAGCTGACCTAGTTCCTGACCCCATCTGTCTGCAAACGCAGGTACCAAGTGGGAACCTTGAAATGGCAGGTTAAGCAACCAGCACAATTGTCAAAGAGGACAAAGTCCCCATAACCTGTACATTTTGTTCAAGGGCCAGAAAAAAATAGTAGAGCAAGATAGAAAGTGAATATCCAATATGAAGATAAGTGGTAAGGCAGAAACAGAGAAATCTCCTGTTTTTCTTAAAAGCTCATTGAAATGAAATGCTATGCCAAATGCATGTGAAGCCCCTCTATCCTTTCATGTGCCGGAGGGATGAACGGCCCAAGTTTACAGCTTTCACTAACATTCACTGGTGTTTTGGCCACATTGTACCTCTTCTTTCTGGAACCATTCACAGCCTCCCCTGGACTGCCAGACAGTCGCAAGGCTCATACCCCAACTGGCCAGGCTTCTGAGATGAGGAAGGTGGCTCCTGAGAAACAACACTCATTCTGGTCTGTCCCCTGTTATTCCCTATACCGGGAACACAGGCAAATACGGTGGGCATTTTGGCTTGAGCAGCTAACCCCAGCGAGGTCTGAGTGGGCCCAGTCCTAAAGACTCTTAGACCTGCTGCTCCCCGGCAGGCAAGTCTTCATTTTGATGTTCAGTCAGTGAAGGTTCTTAGGACTTGTGTTTTTATAAATTAAGATCAAATTAACATTCAGTTGCAGGGGTATGTGTTCAGAAGTATAAAAACAGATGCAATAATAAAGGGACATTAGAAATTGCTTTTTGAGGCTCACCCAGAGATCTTTCTTTCGTCTGGTTGGTCGTTCTCACCACTGGAAGGCTTGCTCGAGTCCGGCTGCCTCTGGAAAAAGGACTTGGAGCTTCTCCCTCAGACATGGCTTCCAAAGAATCACCCGATGTCTCTGATAAATGCTCGACTGGCTCACCCAAACTGGGAGGTTGAGGACTGTGAGACAGTTTTGGGCTTCTTGTCTGCAAAAGGCATTTGAAAGAAAGTGGGAAAATAAACTATTATTAATTATGCTAAAAATATTTTCAATGCCATCAAGGTCTACCAATCTACAAAAACAATATAGAAAGGGGAGGAAGTCCATCCATCAGAAAGACTGGATAGAATTAAAGACCCAGTGGGTCAAAGTTCTAGCTGTAAAAGTTACTGAAAAAAACAAAAATCCCAACCATATTGCCACTGAGCAATCCATTAAAATTTTTATCTCTGAACATCTACCTTACAAATGCCATTTTGATTAAGGCATTGAGGACAAGCCACATTATAGGAAATAATGATGGCATATCAATTCCTTTTGCCAAACAAATTCTGACAGTTATTATAACGCATGGGATTGTGCACATTTATATACAGCCACGAGCCAAAAGCAAAACAGCATTTTGGTCACTGATTGACTGCATACACAATGGTGGTTCTATAAGATTATACACAGCCTAGGTGTGTACTGGGCTACACCATCTAGGTTTGTGCACTCTATGATGTTCGTGCAATGACAAAATCACCTAATGATGCATTTCTCAGGACATATCCCTGTCATTAAGAGGCACATGACTATATACCTAAATGGATAATGCATGTACACCAGAATATACTAAACACTACCTGTCCTTTAAAGTCTTATATCAAGAATATTTCCAAAATCAATAACCTAAGATTATGAGGGAGATATTTATATCACAGCCAAACTTTCTTTTGAGGCACAAATCCTAAAAATAAGATGATGTCTATTTGGTTATTACCTTGACAATCAGCATGAAGTTGTATAATAACTTACACACATATATAATTGAATTTTTCTCTTATCTATACTGTAGTGGCAGGAAGTAGCATGTGTAAAACCTACAATCTTACAACCTATTAGTCAATGACATTCTTTGACCACGTATTACTGACTGAACACTGTGGAAGATGGAAAAAAAAACAGAAATGGGGTCTGATGTCAGAACTTCAAAACTAATCAATGAAATTAGTGAAGGACGACAAATAACACAACATATCATACCATTAAGTGTAAACTATGAACTGTGTGGTACATCCGTTCATACTTTCTACAGACATCTGTTGAGCATCCACGATGCTCCAGGCACTGTGCAAGGTCTGGGGACAGAATGATGCACAGAACAGACATGACTCAACCCTGATGGTGCTTACAGTCCAGTCAGGTGACAGAGATTGCCACAAATTAAAGGTGCAACAACCCAGACTGGTGGGGGGAGCGTGCATATGGGTAGAGGGTTGAAAAAAAGCTGTAAACTGTGATTTCAAGAAATAGGGAAGTTGGGAGGAAAGGGGAAACTGCAGGGGAGGAATGAAAAGCAGGAAAGTCATTCCAGGTGGAGGGAACAGTACATGCAAAATACCTGAGGCTGAAAGAAGTTGGCAAGCACTGGAGGCTTGGTGGGCTAGAGTCCGGCAGAGACCAGAACAGACATAGAGGCCTGGAGTCAAGGTGAGAATTCTCAACTTGACTCTAAGGTACTAGAATATCATTTCGGCAAGAAAAGGGGCCAGGGGGCCAGGATCAGATACACTTTTTAGAAGATCACTCTGTTATTGTGTAGAGGTTGCAGATTATACATGTAGATAGTCAGAGAAAGGGAGTCAGTGAAACTGGGGGGTATTCAGCTGAATGAATGTATCATCTCAGGTTTCCTCTCCCACCGCCTGCCCTCACTTGTGCCTTCTGGGAGGCAGACTGATCTGAGTTAATCAGGTAGGTGAGTTTTTACTTCATAAGATGCCAAAGGTACTGATGGGCTGGCGGTGGGATATACGATTTATACATACATACTGTTAATGACCCTGGTTGACCAATTTTTTTGTTTTTGTTTGTATTCCTTAATTTTCTTTGTCTTCCTAAGGATGTTAATGCATTTTGAAGTTAGGCACCGAGGCACTTAGCTGTCAAGGCAGGACCTGCTTTGTGGGTGAGCAGCCTAGGTGGTCGGTCACACAGGACCCTGTCCTTGAAAGGGCTTCCTAGTTGGCTTCACAATCTGCTGTGGCTGTCTTGAAATCATAATGATTTTAGCAAGAAGGTACACTGATAATTACGTAGCCAGAACTGCCTCAGGCTCCAGCTATAAAGCTCTTTCAGGGATTCCCAGATGTGCCTGACACTCTAGGGGAACCCTCAGAGGGTAGGATGATCAGCTTCTTTCCCATTTTTCTTCCTAAAAGTACAGGGACACTCCTCTTGGCAGAATGCCGCACCTCGCTACACTTCTCAGGGCCTTTCCATGGGGGAGACAGGAATGAGGTCAGCACACAGCACCCCACACCCGCTTCAGTGCAGGATGTGGCTTCGAGGAAGTGGACGACCTGGGTGTTCTGTAGGAAACGCTCAGCTCAGATCACGTGCCAATAATAGAGCCAGAAAGAATACCCACTGACAGTTAAATTGTGTCTCTGGGTTAATTTTTCTGTGCAAGCCTCCAAAGTGGTTTATTCCCAGATTTATTTCTTATAAAATTCGCTTCTGTTACGGAGATTAAGATTTGGCACTGTTTAAGAGTATTGTTTGACTAGAAAAACCAACCCTACATCACTGTGCAGCTCACCAAACTTTGCATAAATTCATATGGTCTTCAATGAAGTATGTTGAGCAATGAACCTGTTACTATGTTCAGCAGAATATCAAGCTCAGATGTCCTCAACCCTGACTTAAAAAAAAAAAGACATTCAGTTTAGCAAAATAGCTAAGAAATAATATTACTTGAAGCAACATGGTCTCATTTTAGAACCTCTGTTTTCTGGTGATCTTTGCAGCCGATGGCAGACATGATACATTTAATGAGTTGTCATTTTCCAATGCAAAGGGTAATAATCCTTGAAGAAAATCAAAATTAAATTTTCTTTTCTTGTTCAGGGTCATCATGGTAGTAGTATGTATAAAAATAAAGATGTAAGGGCTAAATCTTCATTTTTAGCTTCCTGTCCACAGCAACTCAGTTCCAAAAAACTCCTCTACTTGTTTTAATGTCATTCACTTTCTCATGACAAACAATAGTTTGTCATGCAAACTGTTATTGCATATTAGCAATCTCCTCACACAGTACCCTCCCCTCTGATGCCAGCTTGCTGCTGAGAGACATCACTTAGTGCAAAGAAAAGACAATGGGAATTGCTGACACCAGTGTCAAATACCCTATGATTTTTGAAGAGACAAGTAAAAAGCATTTGGAACAGGGATTCAGCACTCAGCACAGGACTAGGCTCCAGGGGTTAGAAGTGTCATATATGGTTCTTGAGCTCAGAATGTTTTTAAGGTATAGTTTGGAGCTAAGGACAATATGCACTTAACATCTGGACAAGAAGAGCTAAAAGGAGGTCACTGTGAGTGTAGAAGGGCTTTTGGGGTACAAGTGCTGACATTAAAGGGTCGGCTGGGACAGAAGGAAGAACATGGGTGAGGAAGTGCTAAGGGGTGTGCTGAGTGAGGTCACCTGCTCGTGTTCTCAGGTCTTCATGTACTCAGCGGGCATACAAGACAAGAAGGCAGGACAGCTAAGTTTTTCCCTACTGTGCATACTCTGAGGAATGGGAGCCTGATGTCTTTCTCTGCTCCCTCAACTAAGCTAACAAATACATGTCATCCAATAGCACTTGAGTACCAAATTGTCTCTTTCCACAGGCAGCCTATGGCAGGATTATTGTTCCTGCAACCTTTCCAGTAATACTGAATACATAAAAAAGCTCCACTCTTATTAGTTGACTTGACAGCCATTTTTTAAAGGGTTCCTGCCCCCCAAAAATGTTCCCCTTCTCCTAGGAATCCTTCCCTGCCCACATGAATAAGCCCCTGAAGCCCAGTGTTCCATATCTAGAGTCAACATACTTTGCAGCTTCTCTGGGACAGTTCTGCCTTGTACCTGTTGTTCTAATGTAATTATTATTAGTAACCTCCTTTCAGTCTCAAACATACACTGGTTTGAGCAATAAAGTGTACAGTCAGAACTTCCAGCCCCATCTCAGATGATTGGTTAGCAATGGTCACCTAATTTTAGATAGACCAATAATTTTCTTCCCCCCTGGAAATGCAGACCTGGGACAGAGGCGCTATTGGTGTCTATTGAGAACATGAAATGTGAGGTCAGTTGCACCTGAAATGGGCAGGAAATGTGAAACAGAGAAAGAAAGTACAGAGAACACATGAAGCAGATCTGTATAGGAAAATGGAGATGACAGATGCCTGTGTCCCCAGTGGGAAAGCCTAAAAGATAAAAAGAGGAGCTATCTGGGCCCCCAGGAGTCGCGGTTTCTAATTCTAGTACACTGAGGCCCTTACAATTCCTTCCAATCAATTTTAATTTTTGTTCTTAAACTAGTTTAAGATGACTCTGTGCCTTGCAAACTGACCATCACTGACAGAGACCAATTCTAACAGCTCTCCTGCCCAGGCTGCTTTGATGCTCACACATTTATATTAGTAATAACCATGGGGAAAGCTAAACTCTCTGGAGCAATAATTCCCATTGTTTTGTATTTCAAAGATTGAACTTACTTTAAAAATATATAGGGGGACTCCTGGTCAAGATGGCAGCATAGGTAAACACAGATCATCTCCTTGCATAACCACATCAGAATAACAACTAACACATAGAACAACCATCATTCAAAACTGTCAGAAGTCAAGCTGAATGGAAGTCCGACAATTATGGAATTAAAAAACTACGTCCATCCAGACTGTTAGGAGGGACAGATGCAGAATGGGCTGATCATATATCCGTACGTGGTGGATAAAAATTTGGGAGGAATATCTTGGGAGCAAGGAGTCCCAGCTCCATACCAGGTCCCCCAGCTCCAGGTTCCAGTGCCAGGAAGATAAGTCCCCATAACTTCTGGCTGCAAAAACCAGTGGGGATTGAGTCTGTGGAAGAAACTGCTGGAGCCACAATCAGTTCCCCTTAAAGCAGGAGTATCGAACTCATTTTCACCAGGGGACACATCAGCCTTGTGGTTGCCTTCAAAGGGCTGAATGCAATTTTAGTACTGTATAAATGTAACTATCCCTTAAATAGGGGCAAGGAGTTCTACATCCAGCCCTTTGAAAGCAACTGTGAGACTGATGTGGCCCCTGGTGAAAATGAGTTTGATACCCCTGACTTAAAGAATCCATATGCAGACCTACTCAGACTCACTCCTTCTGAGCTTCAGACCAGGGCAGCAGGTTGAAGGGCACCAGTGGCACACAGGGAGAAACTGAACTGTCTGGACATCAAGGCAGAAGCTGCGGGACAGATTTCTCCCAGACAGAAAGGTGGGTGGAGGCCATTGTCCCTTTTCTGAGTCCCACCCCTAAAGAGTCACAGAGCCACAGACAGGTGCCATATCTGAGACTTCATCAACCTAGCTAACACTGTTTGCCCCATCCTGGAGATCCCCTGAGACTCCACGCCACCCAACCTGTAGGCCCACCCAAGCTGCTTTTCCATATGAATGGCTGGCTGGTCTTGGCTCATGCTTCAAAACTTTCCAAATCCTATTAAAAAAGCAACAGCTGGACTCAGTGAGGCCCAGGCCCAGTCAGCCTAGATTCACAGTTTGAATTTGCCTGGGACTCTCCAGCCCGGAACACTGGCAGCCATCGTAGATTGCTCTATAGCTCAGGGAGGGTGGCTCCAAGAGAAACACAGGTGGGAATTGACCATGGCATGCACTACCCAGGAAACCCCAGGACCAGCGCACACAGTGGACAGCTACAGACCACGTTGGAGCACCACTACCCTGCCCCTGCATAGCTGATCCTCCACAGAGGGTGGAAGTTAGTGGTCAGTGGTCACAGCCAGTCCTTGAAGCTGACCAGCCTGGGTAAATCCCTCCCATTGACCTGCCAAGAGCAACCAAGGCTCTACTACAAGGGGAGGGTTTACTCAGCCCACATGAAGGGTACACCTCGAGTACCCAGCTTGGGTGATAGGGGAGGCTGTGCCACTGGACTCTACAGGACACCTACTACATTAGGCCACACTACCAAAACACAGAGTCAAAGCAACTCTACCTAATACATAGAAACAAACACAGGGAGGCTGCCAAAATGAGGAGACAAAGAAACATGGCCCAAATAAAAGAACAGATCAAAACTACAGAGAAAGAACTAAACAAAATGGAGACAAGCCATCTATCAGATAAGAGCTCAAAACATTGCTTTTAAGGATGCTCAAGAAACTTAGTGGGACCTCAACAGCATAAAAAACATCCAGTCAGAAATGAAAGATACACTAATTGAAATAAAGTACAATTTATAGGGGAACAACAATATGGTGGATGAAACTGAGATCAAATCAAAGATTTGGAACATAAGGAAGCAAAAAACAAACAATCAGAAAGACAACAAGAAAAAATGAATCCTAAAAAATAAGGCTAGTGTAAGCAGCCTCTGGGACAACTTAAGAGGTCCAACATTCACATCATAGGTGGTACCACAAAAGGGAAGATAGGAGCTTCACATAATTTCAGATTTGGCCTAATAGAAAAATCCTGTTGGGAATTATTGTTGCCATTTTGGCTCAGGTGGAACCTTTTCTTGGTCATGCACCATCTACAACATGCATTTGCAGTGTTTACCCTAAGCTGTTGGGTGAAGATCTGCCCCTAAGTGGGGAAGATGTGTGAAGCAGCAGATGGAGGAAATGCTCTCTGAGCCACCTGAGAAGGACTTAAAGGTCTGTAAGGCTGGATTTCCCCTGTGCTTCCTAGGGACCCATGACACCAGCCAATCTCCCTCTGTTCCCATTACAGTCTTCCAGAGTTTTTCCTAAATCATCAGGCAACCCTAAACCTACAAACCAAAATGGGAAGTTAGTTAGGGTCATGCAGAAAGGCATGGTCTGTGTAACTAATTCACCTGAACCTCACTCATCCTTTCTAGTCTTTTCTTATACAAAGACTGCTTTTCTATAACCAAGAGACACTAGGGTAACAGGCTTCATGCCGTCTTCTATGCTGCTTCATCCACAGCATGTGCAGACTCTAGGAATATTCTCTGCTAAAGAAGGGGTGAAGAAAGAGAAAGCAACTAGCAAATCAAGTACCTACTGCACTGTGCTAGGTGATTGTCATGTGGTAATCTCATTTAACCTTCACTGCAACTTCATTAAGAAAACAGTTTAAACCTGAAATTCTAGCAAGTGTGGGAACTGGGACCAAATCTTTAGAATTCCAGAGCTGACATTTAACTAAGGTCATTTAACCAGGAGTCTTGAAGATGCTGGCTCTAGTTTCAGTTTCTACAAAAACTGAGCAACATATAATTTACTAAGTCATGTTCTTATCTGTTAAGACAAGTTGAATTGGCTGGAACTTAGCCCTTTCAGGACTAAAATTTCCTAACTCAAAGATACATACCACACAGAGAAGAAGAAATCATATCACACAGAAAACTTCAGTTTATTGACATTTTCTTCAAATTGTTTACCTTCTAGGTCTTGCTGTACAGAAACCTGCAGGGACCTAGCACTAGGATCTAGGTGCTGCATTTGTTTCAGGTGCATGAGACACAGACACACAGCATTTCATTTTAAAGGTCTGCCAAGCTTGTATTTTTATCATCATTAACTAATATTTGCTGAATTATTCACCATGAGCATGCTACACTAGATGATCAACTTTGTTCTTATTTGCAGTGTTGTTTTTGGAGACTAAAACCAAAGAGAAAAGAAAGAGCTAGAAGCACTGGTGATGCTTTTTCATTTCCATTCTCCAGACCCTTTAAACTTGAAATTGAAATAGTGAGGTCCAAAAAATGAAACCTACAAACAAAGCTTTAACATAAAATGTTAACTGCGGGGAACACTGGAATTTCTGGTTAGCCTACTTCACTTCCGATTACCTTATATTTTGAGAAGAAAACTCAACATTGCCTTACTGAAGTTTGAGTTCATCCTAATTAATGCCCAATTGGCCTTAGAGTATTAGGAAATACAATGAAGCCTCCCATATGGAAATGTATTCAGAATCACTCAATATCCTAACACTCATTAACTCACATGGTTGATTTAATAACAGCATTCAGGCACTTTCACCCCTTTTCTTGCGCTTGTGAAACTTTCAAACCAAACCTAGTCAAAATTCTGAATTTGGTTAAGAGAACTTCCTAGTAGTTAGGTTCTCTTATAAAAGATTCAAGGAGCACAATATTACATGTTAACCAACACTGATCATCTCAGACTTTAGTTTTCCCCACAATCTTCTAGCGTCGGGAGAACAAATTGTCACTATGGAAGGTTTGAATTTGTAAAATTGTTTACAGCATTCTTTCTAGAACCATAGAGTAGTCACTTTCCTCTCTTTTTTGCCTTTCCTTATCTCCAAAGTCTAAGGTCTTTGCTGGGTTTAGGTCTGGGGATGGGAAGAAAGACAAATAGCTTCCATAATCATACCTGGCTTCCATCCTGCCTCTTGTCCCCCCTCCTTACATATATCCATCCCAGGTGGCTGAATCAGGTGAGAGCCTCTGCCTTCAGGCCGCCACCTCCATTCTCTGGGTCGTGGGACCCAGAGCCAGGTGTGCTTCTGAAGCAGTGGGCCTGGGTCTTTGCATGGCTTTTTGGCTACTTCCCACAACTTCTGTGGCTGATGGCCAGAAAAACACAACCCAAGCCAATATCTCCTCAGTGCCAGTCTTGGGCTGATGGCCCATGTGGGGAACAGACTGAGGACATCCACAGTTCCAGAATATGACAGGTGGATATGAGAGCTGCAATACAAACATAAGAGAGAACTGTAGTTGAAGCACAGTTATAAAACTTTGGAATGGACTTGGCTCTAGAGATTTAGAGGAGAAGAAACCAGCTTTTGTTTTTAAGAGAAAACTTGGTGAAAGAACTAAGCAGGGGTGTCCAACCTTTTGGCGTCTCTGGGCCACACTGGAAGAAGAAGAGTTGTCTTGGAGCACACATTAAATACATTGCAACACATAATCACAAAAAAAATCTCATAATGTTTTAGGTAAATGTATAATTTTGTGTTGGGCCACATGCATAGCCATCCTGGGATGCATGCAGCCCACAGGCAGCAGGTTGGACACCCCTGCAAGGGTCCTGCTATTATGATAAATGCACACAATTGAGTGTTTAGAGTATATCTGGGTACTTCCTGAGGGCAGTCTGTGGACACATGCCAGGTTGACGGGGAACTTCTGGGCCTGACAATGACAGGACATATCTGCACAAACTCCCGTCTTAACTCCAGCTTCCAAGTGTGTGTCTCGAGGCTCTCAGACATCTCATCTATCTTAAATTTAGCTCTTAACATTCCTATTTCCCTTCCCCAGCTTGGACAGAGGGGAAGCCTTTTCTCTAAGATTTATTTTGATGAATTATCCTTGATAAACTCAGCTTAAACCCTGTTTCTCCAAGGGTAATATTTCAACCCCTTCCTCCCTCCTTCCACTAAAAGGGTACCCAGACATTTTTCATGATTTTCACCTGTGAAAACAGAAAGATGTTTGGTCTGGAGTAAAATCAGACGATTCAGCAGTTGAGCAAAGTACAACCGTGTCTTTTGTTTCCACATTTCCTTCACCGTGTCTATTACTTCATTATCAGATTAAAACTATAGTAGTCACTGCCCATTGCCTTCCTGTCTAGAGCCAGCCACAGGCATCCACGTGGCAGGCACTGGACTGAGCCAAGGGAGCCAAGCAGGACCCCTCTGCCCACCCACTGTTGCTGGGCAAAGCCTCCTCCTACACATGCCAAGGAACAAATGACAAGGACACCTCTGAGCAAAAAAGGATGTTTGCTCATTATTTAAAGTGGCAGCACAGTGCACAGATACTCTTTCATGTTATTTGTGTGTCAGATTAATCTTCTGAGATATTCTTAATTTATCTTGTCCTTGTAGTTGTCAGCAACAGACAAAAAAAAATTACGGACTATCTATTCCTCTCCCCAAGTTCCTGGGAAAACTGCCAAGTCTTTGTGTTCTAAGGTGTTCCCAGGGGGAAGGGCTGTTAACAGTGTCTCTGTGCTACAGAGGCCACCCTGAAGTCCCTGTCCTCAGAATGGGCTCAGAACTAAAGGCATTTGGAAAACAGACCTGGAGTTGCCCTCTAGAATGGGAGCAGAGGGAACTGCTAGATGGGCAGGAAGAGGATTGCTAGCTTTGGTGGTGCTGGGGTTGATGGTGACGGTATCCTTCGACTTCTGGAGAGCTGGATTCCATTTACAAGGAGTGGTCCCAACTGGGAGGAAGGATGTGTGGCATGCTTAGGGTGGCTGAAATGGGGTACCTGAGCTTAGGGAGCACGTCAGGGAGCCCCACAAGGCCACCTGCAAAGAGGCTGCATGGGAAGCCATTTGCTGTGAGTCCCAGGAGATTCAGAGGCCTTGTCCAGTTTTACTGGACTAGATGTGCTTGCTCCCTGGAATTTCTTTATGACTCCAAGTGACATGAACAAATTTTTCAATAATTGTTGAAAACAAACCAGTTTGACTATATTTGCAAAAACTAAGAAAAGTGATATTTCCTGTACTAGAATGTCAGGGAGAAAAGCTGTACATATTATATCTTTATCAGAATAAATAAATGTAGAAACAACATAGAAGGCTGGTTAACAAATTACAATGCAGTCACACTATGCAGTCACAATCAAGGTGTTTTGAAGGATTTTCTTTTTAACAACAAGAAAGGGAAATAACACCAAATATTAGCATTAGTTTTCTTTTTGTGACAGTATTTTGAGTAATATGCTTTTTATTTATTTCTCCAAACTGAGAACATACTGCTTTAGTAAGGCGGAGAATTACTGAGTAGGGATGATATTTTTAATGAGTGGATCAAGGGAAGGGAAGGCTTTTTCACAAAACATTGAGAACCCAGGAGGATTCTCGTCTGTGGTGACCTGAAGATACTCATGCCATTCCTGTCTCCTGTGCACTCTGGATGACTAGATTCCGATAAAAGGACTTCTCCTTATGGAAAGCCCCTGAAATGAGGACACAAATTTATGGGAAAAACATGGGCACAGAGACACAGTTTCATTTCCATGCCATACAAAATTTTACAGGAACCCAAAATTGCATGGACTTCCAATTTCAAAAATTAAGAGAGAAGAGCCAAAAGCCATCAAATAAATTTTGGACATGCAGATAACGTCACATTTTAAAAAGACAGCATCTCACATCCATAGTTCTGGCACCATTACAGCTAGGCCCTTAAAATTTGATCCAGGTAAATTTGGGATTTTAACAATTTTCTATAATCCCTTGAATATTTCCCAATTTTCAACCCCTTCACAATGTGTAGATGATTAGATTCTCCTTATTTTCCCTTTAAGAGGTTTGCTGTGCCTGGAGGCACAGCTAAAGCCTGTGGGCTCCTCACCAGGACTGCAGGCAGGCAGCCTCCTCCACTTCCAGGATCAGACATCAACCTGCTACTTGCCTGCCCACTCGGTGTCCTATCTGTAACACGACATAGACTTGCTTCTGAAATACCACCACGAATTTGGCTACTCTCTGACTTTCCTCTGAAGCCATCATAAGATAAAGGCTATTTAAAGAAGAAAAAGAAGGCCTAGCCCGCCACATCTCTATTTAGCATCCTTCCGTCACGTTAGAAAGTTACACACACCATCAGCAAGTTCCAAATATGAATCTCAGCCCTGCATCCCTTTCAGATATGTGTTTCTGCAATTGTTATTATTGTTTAAATCTTATTTCTTTATTTTTAGTTACACAATTGCAGATGTCCCCATTTTGTCCCCTCTGCCCACCTGCATCTAACCCCCACCCTCCTTCTCTCTGGCCACCACCACACTGTTGTCTGTGTCCATGGGTTATGTATATATGTTCCTTGGCTAATCCCTTCCCCTGAAATCATTATTTAGTGTTATGTCTTCCTTCTGAAAGAACAAATGAAAGACAAGATGAAGAATACTGCTATTTTCTTATTGACCTGTTATGTCATTACATCAATGTCCCTTTCATGAAGGCATGAGCAAACCATGTTTCTTTTAGAATATGAAACAGGAAAATAATTTTGTGTCATAAAGGAATAATAAGTATTACTTTGTCCTATAATGAGAAGTGAATAAAATATCATGTATATTGGAAAGGCTGAAATTAAATTTAATGTTCAAGTCAATCCCCGTTTGCTGTATTCACAAATTTGTCTCCTCAGCCTCTTGAGTGTTAGTTTATCCACCTTTGGGTGGATGCCTCTTAGTGGCCAGCTGCCTTGACTCAATCAGCCTCTGTTTATTTTTGAAACAAGAAGGTGTGCATTGTAAATAAAGGAACAGTTTCCCAGGCTTTGGCTCCCACAGTGCTCATTGGAGAGGCCTGAGCAAAGCAGCAGATGCCTTTGCCATTCAGAGAGCCAGGAATGTACTTAAAAGCCTTCGGGATAAAAGGTGTCTGTGTGAGGATTGCTGTTATTATAGTGATGAAAGGGAAGGGACCTGCTTGCAGGCTTTGAAATTTCAAGTCAAATACAACCAACATACCAAGTAGTGCAAAATATGCACCTTTGAAGGCCTCCTGACAAAAGCCATTATTAAGCTCATCCCTGCAGCCCTGGCTTCAGTTCTTGCTGGAGAGAGCAAGTGGGGCCCCAGGCCCAGGGGTGGTGCCCCAAGAGCTGAACTGCCTTGTTGTGAAACCAAAGAGGTTTTCTCTGATAACAGAGGCCACCTCCCCCAGCCTGTTTTGGAGATCTGAGGATGTCCTCACTGTACCCCAAAAGAGGCCACAGGGAGCTGGTCAGAGGGAATACTTAGTGCTCCAGGCCACCAAGCCTTCCAGGTGCTGGTGGCCAGACCCTCCCAGACATCTTGGGAATAGAGTTTGTTGTTTGTTTCCAACTCATGTTTTCAAACACATACCCCACCACCAACTGCCCTCCCAATCTCACCAGATTAATTTTACAATGAAAAAAATCACCTTGTGAAAGTTCTGACTAGCTCGTCAGGCTAAGGGTTCTTTTCCCTCTAGTCCTGCTAGAGGAAAGAACACCAGGGTTTCGAGACAAGGAAAGGCGGACAAGATTTAGAAGAAGACTTTTCTGGTCACACTATTCTTACAAAATGCAGACTCCAATCCTGGCATGCACTGGCTGTGCAGCCCCACATAAAAGTTTAATTTTGAATGTTAGTTCTCACTTTTGTAAACGAATCAGAATATTTACTTAAATACTTGTGGTGAGAGGCAACTGAAAAAATGCAGAGATCTGTTAACCAAAAATTGACATTTAAATCCCTTTATGGCATGCCCCTCTCTGCAGAGCGTTTCTAGATGGCTCTGTTCCCTACTATCCTTGAGGTAGGGGTCCCATGGCTTGTGGGGTCCTGTGTGAGAGGACAGGATACCAACCAATCTCTCACTGTGTCTGCCTTGCCTTTTTCTTGGTCATGTGAAGCTGGTAAATGGATACTTCCATTTCAAAATAGAGAATTTGACATGTGCAGAGGCTCTGAGTTAGTTACTCCTTTACCAGAGGGCAAGAAGAACCCCTTCCAGCTTCCACCCTTAATTTTTATCCACTCCTTCCCCAAGTCTAAATCATACTCAAGTATTAGAAAGCAACTTCATCATTTTGTTCTACTTATATTATGGAAACACAAGACTGATGTGATAAATGTTTATGTGAAAGTAAGTTAAAATACTCTCACAATAAATATAAAATAAAAATACTAGGTGTTAACAAAATAATAATATGTAATAATTGTAACTTGTATGTAAATGCTTTGTAAAAAACCTTGAAAGCATTTTCCAGTACATCATTATTTTGCTGTCAAAATTATAGTCAAAAAATAACAAAAGTCAGCACTGAGAATTCATTTGTTTTAAGCATAAGAAAATAATAAGAGGGACTCCAAACTGTGTATTTTTGATGATGGGAAATCCTACATCATGATGTCAAATCTCTGTTTCAACAGCAGAAGGAAGGGTGGACGGCAGTGTACACGGTTGTACAGGAGAGTGCCCCATGCTTCTTTTCTTCTGCTGCTTTTCTGCTCAGTGCACAATGTGTGTGCAAGGGCATTGTAAAGATGCTTCTATTTTGCACGAATTATGGAAATGTGGGAATAGCAGGGGGAAAGTAAGCTGACAGACCCTCCAGAACTCAGACAGGGTCGTGTATGACTGAGTCTCTGTATTTCGTCTAGCTCAGCTTTTACTTCTATGTCGATGTGTTTGGGCAGGGGCTTTCTAACTTGAGCTTGCTACCCTGCACCCTAAAAATATCAGAGACTGATTAGTAAGAGAGGGAAGGCAAAGTGGTCAGTGTGGTCACTGAAGACTGACTGAGTGGGAAGGAGGCCACCTTTGTATGCAAGTCCCATAGCTGGAAGCTCACAGTACAGACCAAATCGTTCTGCCCTGCGTCTGGTCGGGAGACAATAAAGAAACAGCCTACTTTTGGGGGACAAAAAGGATGTAGATGGCCGTGTGCCAAAGGCTCAGTGGGCACAGGTATCCAATACTAAGCCACGTCTCTAAGTACTGAAAACTCTTCCCACTGCATTTTAGTTTTAACCTTTTAAACTGACCTATGATGAAACAGAGAACATTGAGGATTTTGAGCAAATAAGATGTTGAAAAAACATGGGGCTAGAGTGCCTAGAGTCAAATCCAAATTCTGTTACTTATCAGCTCTGCGGATATGGGCAAGTTACTTTAATTTCTCTGTGCCTCAGTTTCCTCAATGTGAAATAGGGACCATAGCACACCTATCCTCTGGGGTTGCTGTGAGAAATTAATGCTTGCAAAGCACTTAGAACAGTGCTTGGTGCCTAGTAAGTTCTACATAAATGTGTCTGTTCCTCTCACGTGTATTATTAAAATGTATGTCAGTAACATGAACTCAACCCGGAATTGAATGTACTGGACCTGGGCAAAGGAAGAGCCATAAGAGCTCCAAGACGATTAGAATGATGCTGGTTTCTGCTTCACTCCCACAACTGCGCTGCCCCGAGTAAGCTGACGAGGACGGGGCCTCCTGTTAGAGATCCCCACTTGTCAGATGATTGTGCCCAGATCTCTGACTTGCTGTAGCATTATTGCTGATTCCACAACTCAACTTGTAGAAAATAAACAAAATATTTCAAAGCAAGCATGCAATTAGTGTTTGTTTTAATAATAACTATCACAATAAAAAAATTCACATTGCAGAATGCAAGCATTTTGGCTTTGAGAGGTTTAAATCTGGGCTCGGGCGGACTGGGCAAAGTACAGGCACTCTGTTTAGTGGCTGACACTGATTAGAATGCCACATGCAGTTGGGTAAAAAGGCAGGAGGTGAAGTGCGACTCAATGCAGAAAAAAGAAAAGATAGAGTACTAACTCGCTGAGATGATTCAATTTTCATCAAGTACCTTTGAATGTCAAGTTCTGCCTGTAGAGAGATCAGCATGCACTGCAAAGCCTGTGTATCAGGAGAAAGAGAAAAAAAAGAGAGAGAGAGAGAGAGAAAAGAGAGAGGGTGAAAACATGAAGAGAAAAAGTACAGATTGACCAAATGGACCACCTATTTGTTCCTGATGAAAATGTAGCACAGTTGACTTCTCTCCTCTCAAAAAAAAAAAAAAAAAAAGAATAGTGACAGTTGCATCTCTATGTGTTAGAAATGCTGAAGCCCTGACTAGCAATGAGTTTTCCCTAACATACTCTGCCACAAACCCATCTAAATCCAGCTTGTCATGTGAGAACATGTCACATGATTGGCCTATTGTCCTGAGGCTGTCCCAAGTCTGCAGGGAAATTACCAGAGCCAGAATGAAATACCAGGCTTAATACAGTCTGGTGAGCCCCACCTGCCAGCTTGATTGGCACTGGCCACTGGGACAATGGTCATTGGGCTGTTCTACAAAGACAGGCATGCAAATGTGGTGGTCTGTGTCTGTGCTTTGCCTTGCAGGATGACAAGACTTGATTTCATAATTAGACCCAATGTGAATACTTACAAAAACAGAGATGAGAATTAGAACTCAGGGAACACATTCTGACCTCTGAACCTTTCAGGGCGATTCTGGAGTGTGCCGCCAGTTTACTGTGTTTACTGTGCCAGTATTTAAATACTTCAATTCTTGTTCATCCACAGACTAATTTTGGCAACTTTGTTTTTTTTTAAAAACCATGGTTGAAAAATATTTCTGTGTTTAAAACAAATGAAAATTTCTATAACCCTCATACAAGAAAAATAACTTACTCTTGCATCCAAAATCAGTCAATGAGAAAATAGGTCTTAAAGAGATATGTGTGCATCCACATTCATAGCAACATTACTCCTAATAGCCAAAAGGTGGAAGCAACTCAACAGATGAGAAGATAAACAAATGTGGTATACTCATATAATGGATTGAAATAGGCAGTCAAAAAAGACCAAAAAAAGCCCAGACAGTGTGTGAGCCCACTTATGTGAGTCAGTTCACAGTGATAGAGTGTAGCGTGATGGTTGCCAGGAGCTGGGAGTAGCGGAGAACAGGGAGTTGCTCTATAATGTGTACAGGGTTTCAATTTAGTGAATGGAAGAGAGTTCTAGAGATTGATTGCACAACAATGTAAATGTGCTTAATACTAATGAACTGTGTACACTTAAAGATTGTTAAAATGCTAAATTTTATGTCATGTATATTTCCCCACAATTAAAAAGAGAGAGAAAAAATCAGCCAAGGACATGTCATGGCTTGGCAGCTCACTTCATCTATTACAGTTCATGCATACACACAGGCAGCCCTCAGAGATATTGCGGGTTTGGTTCCAGACCAACACAATAAAGCAAATATTGCAATAAAGTAAGTCACACAAATTTTTTGGTTTCTCAGTGCATATAAAAGTTATGTTTAAACAACATTGTATGCGATAACATTATGTCTAAAAAATGCAATACCTTATTTAGAAAGTTTTGGTAAAAATGCTAACACTAAAGTGGAAATGCTAAACAACACAGGGGTGTCACAAACCCTCAATTTGCACAAAACACAGTATCGGTGAAGCACAATACAGCACAGCACAATAAAATGAGGTGTGCCGGTATCTGCAAGGATAACCAACAAATGCGGAACCTTTAAATACCATCTGAATTGAATTACCGTATTTTGCTGTGCATAATGTACTCCCATATATAGTGCACACCCATGTTTTTGGCCCAAACTTTCAGGAAAAAAGCTTTCATTTTAATTTTTTAATTCTATTTATTGATTTACATTTAGAAACAAAACCAATGATCATATTCCAGGGTATTATTTTGCATACAGATATCATTACTGCTTCCTAGAGTTATACTTTTACTGCATAAGCAGAAATAAAAGAATTAACAACATTATATAGATATGGAATTAGTACTACCCTTATATAATACACACTCTTATTTTCCCCTCAAAAATCTGGACAAAAAAGTTCACATTATATACCACAATATATGGTATGTAATTTCCAAGATCCATACCACCAATATGTACATGTACATATGTAATATGTGTATATTTCTGAATAATTTTATATTATTCAGAGCCTAGTCTCACATTATGCACAAATATCCATGAGAAAAAGAACATCCAAACAAATAGCTATATCCAAAAGACAAAAAGCCCAAAGACAGGTCTCTGAACAAGAACTGTTCTAAAATATTCTACCCAGAATGCACTTAGAGGTTAAAAGAGGAAAAGAACTCAGAGGGACTTTTAAGGCAAAAGGGAAGTGACACCATTAGAAGAACTATTAGCTAGACTGACCTCAGGAAAGCTCTTTTCGCCCTGGCTGGTGTGACTCAGTTGGCTGGAGTGTCATTCCATACACTGAAAGGTTGTGGGTTCAATTCTGGGTCAGGGCATATACCTAGGTTGTGGGGTTGATCCCTGGTCTGGGCATGTGAGAGAGGCAACCAGCCAATATTTCTCTGTGATGTTGATGTTTCCCCCTCTCTCTCTGTCTGTCTCTCCCCTTCCCTCTCTTCCCCTCTCTCTGAAATCAGTGAGAATGCCTGGGATGAGGTTAAAAAAAAGAACAAAACCTCTTTTCAAGGTGAATATATTCTCGATAGAAAGGTGAAGGTTGCTGTAGAGCCCTCTGGTTCTCCTGCCCCAAAGTTTACAGGCTGCATCTACTATAAAAGAAATATTCCAAAGTACAGTACAAATAATCAAAGCCCTGTGTAGGTACATGATAAATAAAAATGCAAGATTAAAACAGGATGATAGATTTGAAGAGCTGCTATGGACAGAAAAGGGGATAAAAGGATACAGAAATATCATGGAGTTTCCATCACAAGGAGATGGGTAATAAAGTGGTTGAGGGCAGAGAAACCAGGAGAGTCACAGCCCAGCACAGAGATGCAAACAGGAGGGGACCAGCCCTGCTGATGAGACCCCAACCTCTCTGCAGGGAACGTGCAGCAGAGGAAGCTGCAATAAGAACAGAGTACCCGGACTAAGGGGACAAGGAAAGTCACTAAAACAGAGTAGGCCAGAATCCTCTGAGATTCAAGAAAGTAGGGGCCAGAGAAACACACAAGTGGTCAAAGGTTTCAAACCCTGGAACAAATCTCAACTCTATCAGTTTGTCCTTTCTTGTCTTCACTGACTGAGGCCAAGGAAACAGAAGTGGGAACAGTCTCCCAGATGCAGAGGAGGAAGGACCCAAGGGTGCTGGAGAGAGACAGGAGTCCCTTCTCAGAGGATGCAGTGGAACCTGAGGCCACTGGAACGTTAGCCTCTATAATGACAGATAAATTCTCTCAGGATTACAAAATTAAACTCCCAGAAAACCTTTCCGCTTCTCAGCAGCCTTCGTCTGCATGGAAAATGTTTTGAGTCCTATGGGTTTTGAGCTCTAGAGTAAGATAACAGAGAAAGAAAACTGGATTTTCTTAGGCCACTCACATACTCTTGTTAAATCAAGTGTGTAGAACTTAAAAGCCTGATTTATGAATCTGACTAAAAAATAGAAAATTGTTCCTGAAAAAATTAAGAGTGGGTGGGAAAGGAGCTGAGCATCTTTGAGCCGCTTGAGAGAATTATAATGACAACCAAATACTTTATCAATATAATGAGCTTACATCAAGATTAAGGAAAAATGCAAGACTCACCAACTCAAGGAAACAGCTGGAGCATCAAAAATAATAATGACGTAAAAATTAAACAAGACACTTTGATTATTTCAAAAACTCTTAATAAATCCAATGAGTATCATAAGAGGAAAATGGCAAAGAGAAACTACAGAAGCTTCTGGTTATACTGAAGGTTACTTGAGATTTCCTTGAAAGGCTAAGTGAGGCAGGAAGCAAAAGGAGTTCACAAGTTTCTTTCCTAAGAATAAAGGCAATGCTGATGAGCCTGAAAAGAACTGATCAGAAATAGCAAGTTGGGGGCAAATGCCTAATGCACAGATGTAGCAGAGAGAAACAAAGATGAACAAAGTATTTATAACAGTAAGTGATGACCAATATCTGTTTTTTTCTTTTGCTACATCTATTTCTGAGTTTTGTATACTAAAGATAATTACATAATATACAGAAAAGTATCACTAGGTGAGAAAAGTAAAATGTAGGTCTCCAGTAAGCAACAATAAGAGATAAACTTTAAGGAATGGTGGAGATAGCTAAAATTTTAAAAACTCACTAAAAGTTTTGGTTTTGTTCACAAATTGAAGATTTTCTGGTGTCATTTTTACTTCTAGTCAGCTTGTGACTACTTGGAAGCAATTTCACAAGGTTTAAGACTAATTGTGGCTAACAAAAATACATTCATGAAAAGAATCTCAAGATCTAGTGAAATCATGTCTGTGTTAGGAGTCGCCTAAACTTTGTAATTACACAATAATCATTGAGTTGTCCAGCATTTCTTCTTGTGACATGAAATCTAATTGACAGAGCAGTAGACTAGATTTTTATTCATGTTTCCAAATTTATTTTCTTTTCCTCCTCTATTACTGTTGTGAACAACAAAAAAGACAGTAGGAAGGGCTCCTGGTAGCTAACTGGGCTCAAAAACAAACAAACGAACAAGCTTAGCAGTCATTTCTGCAGAGGGGCCTCTTACACAAACTGCATTTCACAGAGAAGCCTTACTCTGAACTGCCTGCCTGCACTATGTTTCTGTCATCTGAGCCAGCCCCTATAAAGGAGTTCCTGGAGTCCTAGACCTACCAAAGGACTGAGGCTTTCCCCATCCAATTGGAGCTCTGACCAATCAGAGCAGCCCTATTCTGGTCAATCAGAGACCAGGGAAGGGACTTCTGTCTATATAAAGCAGCTTTGCTGTGGCCCGTAGCACATTCCATCCAAGAGTGAAGACTGCCTTTCTGCCTGGAAACACCACATGGGAGCATCATTGTTGTGAAAATTCACAGCTGTGCTGTAGCACTATTGAGCTGTTCCGTGGCAGCACTGTTTTCCGATCCATGCTATGTTGTAGTTGAACTGTTTGCACTAAATACAGTGTCCTTCTTCATTGCACCCCAAATTGGGGATTCCCGTTGGCATTTGAATTAGTGCCAATGATGACTGGATGACACTGTCAACTTCTTTGTACCGTATTTTACCAAAGAATTGTCAGTATTAGTTTCCACTTAGATCAAGATTCAAGGAATGAAAAGTGCTATTTTTATCAAATTGTATAAACCTACTATCCCCCTGCTTTCAAAGTCCCATAACAGCTATTTAATTTTTTAAACCTGATTTTCCTTCCCTGTAAAGTGGGGACAATAATAGTATTTACTTCACAGGGTTGTTGTGAGTATTAAATGAGAGTGAGGCATGTAAAACACAATGTACAATTCCTGGTTCAGACTAGGAATGTAAGTATTACAAACCACAAGCTTTAAAAAAAATTGCATTCTCAAAAAGACACTTTACTTTAATAAATATCAAATGTCTTAAAATTCTGCATACCCTTCTGATTCAGCCATTCTATTTCTAGCAATAAACTTTAAGAAAATGCAATAATTAACAAAGATGTACACAATGGAGCTGATCAAAACAAATAACCACTAACAATGAAGGAGCCAATTCTAACAATGCAGAATAAAATTCACACTTATAACTAAGTAGAAAAAAATCATGTTAGATAAAACAGCAAGTGTAAGTTTTCTGTCTATACATATAGAAAAAAAATAGCAAGATATGCATGAAAATGTTAATCCACGTGGGCCATGAGATTATAAATGATTCTTTTACTTTTTATATGTTCTTTCTAACATTCCTAGAATATATATGTATTACCTTTGTCATAAAAAATAATTTTGAAAAGTCACCTGGGGTTTGGTATCAAATTATTTAAGCTTGTTTTACCAGGATATTATATAAATAGGTATAGATTAATTTAAAAGGGAGAACAAGATTTTATCCATTTGAGAGCCTTACAAATGGGAATAAGAAACTCATCTCTAGACTCAGAGCCTCTTTATACTTGCAATTTTGCCATTATTTTTTTCTCACTTTGATTATATATTAGTTCCACCACCAGGGGGCGCCTTGAATTCAGCAAACACCCTAATACAACGTGTGGCAAAATTAAGTTTACAGTTCTGAGTATAGAAACCTCAGTTTATTCTTGTATTATTACTTATCAATTATTGCATTATTTATCATATAAGTAACTGTAAACTTCCTTTTGCCTCATCCTGTACAATCTAGCATGATGGAAGGAAGTGACTGAAATCTCAAATTTAGGAAATGGGATACACTCCACATTGATTGCTCTGAGTAAATCTTCTCTAAAATGCCTCACGGGGTCCCTTGTACAAACCCACTTGGCTGTATGTAACCGGTCTGTGAAAAGTTACACCACTTGTGTAGGTAACGCCAATGACAGAAGGAAGAGCACTGATTTCTGTAAGTCTAATAGATTTAATAAGATTGTCATCAAAGAAACAAAATTTAGTAGCCCCTGTGACGCAAAACTAAAAAACACAACAAATATAAATATTGGGAAAATAGTCTTAGAATCACTTCTATCCTAAAGACACACAATTTTATCAGTAACTGGAGGACCAAAGCAATTTCAGTTTATTAGGGGTAAAAAGAAGGTTCTCCATTGAGAAACCCAGTTGTAATATAATTTCATTTCTACAAGTGTTCAAAATACTACAGATGGAATAACATTAGGTACCTTTGTGAGACTTTGTAAATGACATAATAATAATCTTAAAATATAGGATCAAGTCTGAGGGACTCTCTGGGGTAATGAAAAACAAAAAAGACTGCAACATCTAACAAAGAGTTCAGGGCAGGAATCTGAGTAAGTTCTAATTTCCTAGGAACCCTAAGTAACCCTACAGTGAATTTAGGATGGTGGTTGGGAGGTGTAACTTCTGGAAAGAGACAGAATTGGGCTTGAGCCCCAATTTCAACACAACATCTGTGAGATCGTGAGCACACATGTGACCTTGGAAATGCTGCCTTGGTCATGTTTCACATGCAGCTTCCTCAGCAGTAAGATAATAAATATAGTAATAATGTTGTTTACATTATAGTTTGTTGTATGAAATGATATGACTTGTGAAAAATGCTAAACCCAGTGATATACTAGGCATATTACAATAACACAGTTTACTGCTTAATAAAAGCCCAATAAATATTCGGACTGCCATAGACCTTGTGCCAGTACGTGGCTGAGTGAAGTGTTCTCATGAGTCAAAGGGAGGTAAGGAGTCTGATTTTCTTTTTAAGCAAATATACTTCATCTACTTATGCATACAACAGAGTGCTGGCTTTCAAAGTAGTAAGGTGGCAGGATTACACAATTATTCCTATCACCCTACCAATGTCTGCAAAAATAGACTGCAAAGTAAGCAAGTAAACCTGCCATATGCAAGGTGGACATCCAGCCAGTTCTCCCTAGAACCGCACCACTGTTCATGCCCACTGGGTCCCTACAGTGGATAGCCCTCACCACAGCAACTGTTAAATACTGTAGTATTAACCCTGGTCATTTATCTTCAGTACTATGTTTCAATAACCACCCTTCCGACTTCATGGAGTATGAGACTAAAATTATGCAACAGATCTATGAGAGATTAGAAAACGTTAGATCCATGCTCAGATGGTAATGTCTAAAATGAATGAAAGGCTGGAAGGAGGCATAGGTTTGGGGGAGCCTTGGCTTGATTTGAGGGTTTCCCCTTGTTGGGTCTGAGGTGTTCATATATGTGCTCCAGATAGCTGTACATACTCTGGGAGCTGGCCAGTGAGCTCACCACTACTCACATCAGATTCCCCAGCCAACCTTCGGACTCCCCCCCAGCCACCATTCAGGGCTCCATGGAGAGAATTTCAACCTGTCACCCTAATTCCCCCTTGCTTTAGTGATCCTTGGCTGCTTTCACACCTTCTTGAAAGGAGAAAAATCTCCATCTGATATGGAATTTATGTTGGGTAGAGTTTCTCTTCAATGTCCACCAAAACCCTCCTTCCCTGGAACATTAAACTCAAGTTAAACAAAAATACTCAAAACCCCTCGAGAAAAAAAGAGCTTCCAAAACCAGGTTTATATTTCTCCCTTATTACAAAGGCTTTGTAACATAGTCCATCCTCTCTCTAATAGCTGCCTATTGGTAAGCTGCTACAAGGGAATTATGCTTCCTGGTAGAATGGCAGGCGCCAGTTAACACTTGCCTCTCCATGATCCGACCAGGTCTTACTCTAAGAAGCAGCCTTCTACACTTGAGCCATGACTAAAGATAACAATTTTAATAGGGAGGAGAATAAGAAAGCTCAAGGCTGGGCCCTGGCCTCACGTCCCAGCTATTCATTTCCAGAAATAGCCATAGTATTTGGGGCCTACGATTATTGTGAAAGCTGATAAACTTTATTGGGGAAAAAAATGCCTTCTTATACAAACACTATCTTTGACAATCCCATTTCACTGCTAATAGCAATCAAGTAAGAGAGTGATGCCTTTTCTTAAACTCAAAGACTGACTGATGTTATTTTGACAAGGAAAACATGGGCCATCATCAATGGCAACTCTGCGATGCTCAAACATTGTCAGTCTAATAAATACAACATAACTGGAGCTCTGATTACAAATTAGTGTTTTTAACGTTGCAATTAAGGAAAATAATCTCTGAAGGAATAAAGAGAGAAAAAGGAGCGGTAGCTCTGTAGCATGATTTCCAAGTTACTGTTGCAGAGTTCATACATTCTCCTAGATGAGTGAACACTATCAGTTATTTAACACTATCATTTTTAACATCCAGTCTAATCTTTTCTTCATAAAGCAGGTAAAGATTCCAATATTTTGG
The DNA here is from genome assembly GCA_028533065.1 of Trachops cirrhosus. Classification (NCBI taxonomy): domain Eukaryota; kingdom Metazoa; phylum Chordata; class Mammalia; order Chiroptera; family Phyllostomidae; genus Trachops; species Trachops cirrhosus. Next base: position 52,310,862 of record CM052538.1, read on the forward strand.
AATCAGAAATTTAGATTCTAGTAGTTCTTGGAGAAGTTTAACATGTGTCCCTCTAAGTACAATGAATTGAAATAGAATGCACATAACAATTCAACTCTAAACAGACTTTGCTAATTGTCTGGAAATAGGAGGCGCTGAAAGCAGTCTGTGAGAACACAAACTGCCTCCGGCCCTACACTGTGAAGCTGAGAGTGAGATGGAAGAGAGAAAACAGCCCCTTAGCAAAATTAGCAGTCCTGTTTATGGCTCCTGTTTATCATCTTAAGTATGGAACTTTCAGAGCTGCGGGGCAACTACAGTTCACAAAAGATCATCAGGATTGTGGGTGGTGCCACTGAAAGGCTTTCAAAAGCGCGTTTAAGAAGATTACAAGCTTCCCTTCCCAGAGAAGGGAACAAAAAGTTAATGGAGAACTTCCTTGCCACTCCTTCCATCCAAATACAGAAATAAATCAAAAATATCCAATGGCACAAATCTAAAGCAATATGCTTTAGAGAGAAAGACAAACAGAAATTGTTACTCACAAACAAAATATATTATTATTGAAAAAGGATTTTTTTTTGTTTGTTTGGTTTTTACCAAATGGGAGTTGCAGTGATACTATTATTTCACAGGTACTTCTGTCTGACCATCTGCCTGGGTTGCCTCATCTCCTGTTCTTTTTAGAATATCAGGCTGGTACCATCCTGAAGTGGTAATGCTAAGGCATGAAATGGATTTATTTTCCCTTCTCTAAAGGAGGTCTGCGTCAGCAGCTTTGGAATGGAGTATGGGGTAGAGGGACCTGCAGTCAGGGATAGAGAGGAACCATATCATTCAGATGGGTACTCCTTGTTGGTCTGAGCACCTCCTGCATGAAATACTTCTCTCCTCTCCCTCTGTGCGGGACACGAGAGGCTGCTGTAGGTGTGAGGCCAATGAGGTCCTGATGGGGCTCTTGGGGAGATCTCAGCATCATTCTCCCTCCAGCACTCCTCAGAGAACCCACAAGAAAATGGCCAGGCTCCACCACCATCCCCCACCCCAAATACCTACAATGCCCCACTCCCTCCTTTGGTTTGCACAACCAGACATACAGGTTTAGGACAAAGTTGAGAAGGTTAATCATAATTTTCTAACTATTTGCGCCATCATATTTCAACTCTTAGTTGAGGATGTCTGATATGGAATCTCCCTCTTCTTAACCCCCTAGCCCCTCTCATAATTTACCAAGTCTCACGATGACCTTCTACTTCCTGCATAATGCTAATAAATCTACTTGCATATCATCAACTACAGGATGACAAGAGTTCGTTTGCCTCTGGTAACAGTAACTCACTCTTTCAAGGCCAGATTGCCAAGCAAGTATAACCTTGACTCTCCTTCTACTCCTAGTTTGACACTGACCTTCTCAATATAGGACTGACTTTGATGTGTAACTGAAAAGCTTTACAACCCAGAGCAGAGAACAATTGAAATAGGGCATTTCATTGGTTGGCATTAAAAAAGTATATATATATTCAGTGGAATGGTGGTGTTCTGGGCACCATAATCTATAATGGTCAGATCAGCACCTCTTCATGAGGTTAAAACTGTTTTGTTTTCAAGTTTACACGTGAAGTACATACACATTATACACACATACCATGCAATTAATTACATGGCAATGCAGGACTGTTAGGTGGCCCATGATTTTTCCATGTGGAACACTGGGAGAAGGTAGACTTTCTAAGGTCTGAACCTCTCTTTAAAACATTGAAAGAGGAGTCACCCCTCCTCTCCATTCATAAGGCAGTTCTTAGGTTGGCTGAGAAGACTTTAGGTGAAGGTATAATCCAATTTAGCTATGTTGTGGGTTTGTCTACTGGTCTCTTTCCCACTGCAGGGGAGCAGATGGTGCGGCATCAGGGGAAGGCAGGCTTCCATCAGGCATGGGGAGTAGCCACACTGATGGGCAGCCCTCGCTAACCAAGGATGAAGAAAGGCAGTGCAGCTGGGCAGTCACCCATCCTGAGGGTGTCCAGAAGACCCATTGCTGGCCCTGACCTCTTACACCCCCAGCCAGCAGAACACAGTCCTTCTCCATCGTGTTATCAGCCACCAGCATGGGTAGATTCTTGCCCTGTCTGTCAACCACAAGGACTGGATCAGACCTGTTGATAGGAAGGGTAGTAGCTCGTTGTGGATGGGTGGTGGGGAGTAGAGAATGATTTCATGGGAACTAAGAAGCCATCTTTGTTCCAGGAGTGCCTCACCAACCTGCCAACTGAACCCTACAAATCTATAGCTCCTTGGTGCACCAAGCAGGGTCTCTGGACACCATAATTAAAAGTGCAGACAGCACTGGGAGAGATAGATATAACAGTTGCCTTACCAGGCAGTTAGACTTAGTGTCAATAAGTTTAATAGCCTTTCTTGAGAGGAGATTTTGCTCAGATGTAGTAAAGAGGGTCCAGCAATAACTGTCACAAAGGCAACGATTCTTTACTTCATTGTTTTCCATGAGTTCTGCCTAGACACAAGGTGGGGGAAAGTCCTGTATTCTCACTGGCTCTCCAGCTCCCCCTTTCCTACAAGACAAACCTCTTCATTTTACAATGCGCAACAGGTTCAGGCTGTGACTGAGACAGTGTCTCTTTCCTGCCAGCCATGGGGAGGCACAGCTACACCCACCCACAGTGTGGATAACCAAATGAAGACATGAATGAAGGCTGACCTAGGATTGTGCTGTGAAGGGCATGGCCAGAGAGACTGGCTGCAACTCTAGAAGAGAATGAAGCCCAGGGCCAGGAAGAAAAGAAAGACTCCAAAGGGCAAGAAAGGATGCCAAATAGAAGGTTTTGAATAGTCAGATTCCAAAAATCTATTTAAAATCCAGATAGTCACTTTTACAAAGAGTAACATTTGAAATGCCTGGCCCATGTTGGCTAGCTCCAATGAATTCAGGTGGACAGGATTTGGGCACAATCTGTTTTATGAAGTTTTTATGGTTCTATGACTTAACTTCAGGCTAACAAGAATAAAGCTGAGACTCACTAGCACAATACAGAAGAAGTACATATCCTGTTTCAAGGTCCACAGCTAATGGGTATGTAATGGGTAAAAAGATTTTACTGTCCCTCTAGAGATGTCGAAAATTAAATAATGGACACAGAGTTTCCATGATTCTTCTGTGAAGGGCAGTTTTTCTTTATCACAGATATGTCATGGCTTGGGGAGCCCGAACTCAACAGGAAAACACCTCAAAAGTATGTAATCAACATAAAGACCTTTTAAAAATACAAACAGGCAAGACAGGTTTATCTAAAATTCTCTCAGAACTAAAACACAATAAAAAACATCTTTCCATACAAGAGAAGTGACACTAACTAACCTTCCTTTGGTTAGTTCATGATATAAATCAGGCTGCTTTCCCTCCCCCTACTTTCACAAAGACTACCCCATGGCCTACTGGAATTACATGATATGAAAGAATATTATCCTTCAGCGTTGATGTCATCATTATTTGGGAGTCAGGTCACAGTTTTAAAACCAGGAAGCATCTGCAGCATATAAAATTACTTTCAACTTCTGAGGCTTCAGGGCCCACAGCCAAAAGGTGATGAGTTACCTCAAAAATATTTTCTTCCCTTTCTCTCTAAAAAAAAATATTTGTGGGGGTAGAGGGTGGAACAAAAGCAATTTATACCACTTTACCCATGGTTAAAGAGTAATGCCCTATCATGCCTGTTTTTAATCTCCTCACTTTCTGTTACCTGTGTTTTCTTCCAGGACCAGAATTTTTTCACACCCCAAATCTATCTCTTTTTAGCACCATTACCCAAAGGCCTGCTCTTCAGCTCTGGGACTAAAGGCATTCCGAGTACACACGCTTTTCATTATTGCTTAAATTCCTTTTCTGCTGACCATGATTGCATATCAACTTGCCAACAATCCCCACTCAGGAGAGAGATTCGATTCTTTTTAAGAAGAAAAATCATTTGGTACTTTATTTCTCAATGCAGCTCTCATTATATGAAGAAGTTCAATACATCCAGCAGGTGACTCATTTTCCTTAATGGCTTTCAGATACTGGAATGCACATCCCAGCATTCACAATTTTACCACCGAAAACAGAGAAGGTAAGAGAGGTTATATGTTACCGAAGGCCATATGTAAGATTTTATGAAGGAGGTGCCATATAAGTGTGTCTGGTAGAACAAGCTGGCCAGGAGCAGGAGGCACAGGCTTGAAATCAGCCTGTCCTAGATATGCTGTCTACCAAATTACTTAGCTGGACTGAGCCTCAGCCTTCTTGTCTGTAAAATGGCAATACCACCATGTAGACTACCCCCAGTTTCAGTGAGGAGTGAGATACCGTCTGTGCCTGGCACATGACGCACGCTCAACAAACATTTTCCTTTTGCTCATTCTCCAACCTCTCTTCAAAAATCTTGCTAGAATACACACAGATTAGTGGATCACCAGGCAAGGGGAGTTGTTCTCTGTAGTACACATTGACTGGTTCTGGCAGTCATTTTTTCTTTCTGTCAAATGACCAAGGTTATGTATTCTTCATAGAATCACTACATTAATGTGCATCCACTGATAATCAAAATAACCTCCTATAAAAACGTTAGATCCCAGCTTATTTTGCATGCATAGGTCTACACTATCAGATTAGTAACTTGCTCAGAGCAACATCTACTCTTTGCTGGGACCCCATATTTCTCCCCAAAGTCATTGCTTTTCACTGAACCCATTGCTCAGGGAACAGGTATGAGAATTTAACCTGCTTATTCTTGAGATCTACTCTTAACTTATATCTTTTTCTGGTTTTCATTATCTACAAGGTCTTATGGGATGCACAGGAAGTGGCTTTCCTGATAATGTAGACAATATTTATTCTTTTCCCCCAAGGCCTCACTAATTTCTAATTTAAAACATTAATAACTTTTATAAAAATATACAATAATTTTTAAAAGATCTCTTATATCATAAATACAGAGTAAAGAGGAAAAGGAATGTCTACTGTGAGTACACATGAATATACTAATAATTGCGTCCTTTTGCTATGCTGTTCTAATACACTATTCTAAAACCACTGTATCCACTGACAGTAGAAATGGGCATGCACTCACACATTTCCAGCTATTTGTGTACATCAGGTTACACAGCAGGTATATTCCAAAAAAGACGCATATAAGTCAAACAAACTTTAATGGAATTGTATTTTTCACTTCTTAACAGGTTAAATATTTGGATTCACCAATGCTTTTGCTTACATTTATAGTTAATTTTCAATTAAATTTTTATCATTTAATGTACAGCTATAAAATAAGTTGATTCTATTATTGGAATGAAGTAGAGTTAACTGCTATTTTGGAAGTAAGTTTATTGATAATACTTTCAGGATTAAAAATAATCATACTGTAAGTTCAATGGGTCATTAATTATATCTTAGTTATAGTGCAATTTTCCTAAGGCAAGAAATGATACTCAAGTGGCCAATGCATAGAGATACTATCTTGTTTATTCACTTCAAAACTCAAAGCATTTCTTCACAAAACTGACACACAATTTGCTTTTTTATGTCTGTGCACTTTTTTTTTGAAATCAGTACTCTCTCTTTTATCCTCCTCCATGTTTTTTTCATTCTCCCTCCCCTCCTGCCAATAGAGAAATCCCCAGCTATGAAAACAAAATATCTGAAACACAAAAATCATGATATAAAGCCATACGGCTTGTGTCACAGCATCACCCCACCATCAATCTCCCACTCACCCAGTGCCAAATGTGGTCGGATCTGAACGCATGGGGAAAATAAATGCAACAAGTTTCCATTTCTTTCTTCCTCCAAGAAACATGAGGAAAGTGTTGAGTAAGGGAGGTACTCCAGGGCAAGAGGATGTGAAATAATCTAAATGGCTCCCCCAGGCCCATTTTCCAGACCTCCTAGTGTTGATCTTGTGGAGGCTTTGAGAGAGTCTGGTGAGAAAGATCACATACTATGTCTTTGAGGAAATAAACACACACCTCAAGCTTACAGGTAGGAACATATCCATGAAAAACACACCTTTCTGGATGCTGGGTACAGGGAAATCAATTCAAGAAAGCAAACATCTTTCACCAAGTGACTGCCACCTTTACCCTTTGGCTTCTTTCATGGATCTTGTAGCTACCTGTACTTGAAGTAGGAAAGATTTAAGGTCTCAAGGCTAGTGATCAATTGCTGTAATTTATTTTTAAGGCAACATTTGGACTACTAAGGTGTGCATTAAGACTCACGAAGATGACTCACAGTGACTGACAACAGTAAAAGACTTACCAGGAAGTATCTTCATATTCCATTTTGTTGAGACATATTCACATGGACAGTGGTAGCGTGTGTGTATATTTTACTGATTAAAAGTGAACAAAACCCAAATGTCCATTGACAGAGAGATGGAAGAACAAACTATGGTATACACACACTATGAAATACTATTCAACCTTACAAAGAAAGGAAATTCTGATGCATGCTACAACCTGGATGAACTTGAGGACATTATGCCAAGTGTAATAATAAGGGAGTTCCTACAGAACTGTGCACTGAAAAATAGTTGAGATGGTTAAATGTTATGTGCATTTTACCACAATTAAAAATTAAAAAAATTTAATACTGTTGACAATCAAAATAAATAAATACAATAAGAGAAAAAACATGGAGCCCTGACCAGTGTGACTCAGTTAGTTGCGCGTCATCGCATGAAGCAAAAGGTTGGCAGTTGAATGGCCTTCCTGGGCACATGCCTGGGCTGCAGGTTGGTTTCTTGGGTGGGGTGCTAACGAGAGGCAACTGATTGATGTTTCTCTCCCTCTCCCCCCCTCCCTTCCCCTCTGTCTAAAAATAAATAAATAAAATCTTTTTTTTTTTAAGTGAACAAGAAAGAACTTCTAGCCTTGGTTTTCTACAAAGTATGTAAATATAGAAGGAGGAATATATTCTACACTTGAGAAGTGTCAAATTATCCTTAATATATCATTTGTGATGTGGGGACAATTTCTTGCTTGTGTACATAGTCAAAACTAATTCTTATTTTAATGGCTCTCTCCAGAGGGGAATGGCTCTGTTCTCAATCAAGTTTGAATAAAGATTTCAGCAATATTTCATTTCATCTAATGGTCTTTTTGGTATTTTCCCAATCTTTTGATTCCTTGAGGTATTTAACCATGCCCTTACCTCAAAAGCGGACTATATATGAATGCCCTTTGGACAGGCTTCTGAGGCAGACTGCAGCTGGTTTATGCTACCCTTCTTATCTGGGGAGAGTGGTCTGCATAGACAAATAATGCAGTACTCACATCCCATGGCAGCTGGGTCCTGGATACTGAGGAGAACTCAAACTACACTACACTACAACTGTTCCTCAAGTGCCATGTGTTAAAGCTTTTCACAGCCCCTTCTGCTGTATTGAAAGATGCAGTTTTCATGAAATCACTATGCTTGGTGTCTCAAGTTAATTGAACTGCAAAGAGTTTTTTCATATTTGAAGATACGACAACAGATTATGCATATCTTTAGCACACACCCACATTGCTTCTCTGACTGGGGGTCTGGGACTAATGAGCACGTATGTTTTTTCAGTTGAAAAGAAAAAATCAAACTACTCATTCAGCTTAAGATGATCAACTGCCTGGACAGTTGATATTCAGTTCTCTGGAACAGTCTAAAGAGCTGATTCTCTTATTAACTGTAGCAATTCACTGAATGCACATGGTCTGTTTTAACTCAAAATACAATCCAAAAACACAATTCTACCATTAAATATATGGAAGAGAGATAGGAAGAAATGTCATTTATTCTCTCTCCACATAAATAGTAAGGTTTCTCCTTTAACTGTAACATGTACAAATAAGGAAATTTTAAAGCAGGGACTTTTCCTTGACCATATTTAAGCACAGATCTGTGTAAAATTATTTCCTTTTTTAGAAAACACTTAATTAGCATGACTGAAAAAGACCCTTTACTATTCATATCATTAACTAAAGGAAGGCAATAGGTTTTTACATTCCCTACAGTTAAGATCAAAACTGACTCTTGGAATCTACCCCAAAACCTCAATTTCCTGCTCTGGAAGAAGATTTACCTCGGAGAGCAAATAGGTCCCAACTGCTGCCAAAGCAAAGGCCTTTATATGAAATCAATCAGATCTGGGCAACCCATAACTCTATTTGATGTGCCACATAGTAAAAGATGCAACTCAAGAAATATTAATACTTTTCTGGCTGATCTCCTACAAATGTGTGTGTGCATGCACACAGAATAAGCATATCTCATTTTATTATACTTTGCAGATACTGTGTTCTTTACAAATTTAAGGTTTGTGCCAACCCTCTGTCAAGCAAGTCTATTGGTGCCATTTTTCAAACAGCATTTGCTAACTTTGTGTCTCTGTGTCACATTTGGGTAATTCTCACAATATTTCAAACTTTTTCATTATTATTATATTCATTATGGTGATCTGTGATCAGTGATCTTTGATGTTACTATTGTAATTGTTTTGGGGTGCCCATATTAAGATAACAAACTTACTCAATAAATGTTGTGTGTGTTCAGACTGTTTCATCAACTGGCCGTTCCCATCTCTCTCCCTCTCCTCAGGCCTCCCTATTCCCTGAGGTACCATGATATTAAAATTAGGTAAATTAATAATTCTACAATGTAGCCCTGGCTGGCGTAGCTCAGTGGATTGAGTGTGGGCTGTGAACCAAAGTATCGCCAGTTCAATTCCCAATCAGGGCACATGCCTGGGTTGCAGACCAGGTCCCCAATGTGGGCCACGTGAGAGGCAACCACACACTGATACTTCTTTCCTTCTCCTTCTCCCTCCCTTCCCCTTTCTAAAAATAAATAAAATTAAAAAAAAAATAATTCTACAATGTCCTCTAAGTGTTCAAGTGAAAGGAAGAGTTGCACATCTCTCACTTTAAATCAAACACTAGAAATGATTATTAAGTTTAGTGAGGAAGGCATGTCAAAAGCTGAAATAGCCCAAAAGCTAGGCCTCTTGTGCCAAACAGTTAGCAAGGTTGTAAATGCAAAGGAAAAGTTTTTGAAGTAAATTAAAAGTGAACACATAAATGATAAGAAAGTGAAACAGCCTTATTGCTGATATGGACAAAGTTTTAGTGGTCTGGATAGAAGAGCGAACCAGTTATAACACTTCCCTAAGCCAAAGCCTAAGCAGGAACAAGGGCCTAACTATCTTCAATTCTATAAAGGCTAAGAGAGATAAGGAAGTTGCAGAAGAGAATTTTAGCTAGCAGAAGTTGGTTCCTGAGGTTTAAGGAAAGAAGCCCTCACTATAACATAAAAATGAGAGGTGAAGAAGCATCAAGTGCTAATGTAGAAGCTGTAGCAACTTATTCAAAAGATCTAGCTAAGATTATTAATGAAGGTGGCTACACTAAACAACAGATTTTTCAGTCCAGATGAAACAGCCTTACATGGGAACAAGATGGCATCTAGGAATGTCATAACTAGAGAGAAGAAGTCAATGTCTGGCTTCCAAGCTTTAAAAAACAGGCTGACTCTCTTGTTAGGGGCTAATGCAGCTGGTGACTTTAAGTTAAAGCCAACGTTCACTAAAAATCCCACTAAATCCCATTACTGCACTAAAAATCCCAGGGCCCTTAAGAATTATGCTAAATTTACTCCACCTGTGCTCAATAAATAGAACAACAAAGCCTGGATGAGAGCACATATAATTATCACTTGGTTTACTGAATATTTTAAGCCCATTGTTGAGACCTACTGCTCAGAAAAAAAGGATTCCTTTCAAAAGATTACTGCTCATTGAGAATGCACCTGGCTACCCAAGAGCTCTGATACAGATGTACAATGAGATTAATATTGTTACTCATGCCTATTAACACAACATCCATTCTGTAACCTATGGATCAAGGAGTAATTTTGAGTTTTAAGTCTTATTATTTAAGAAATACATTTTGTAAGGCTATAGCTGCCATAGACAGTGATTTCTCTGGTAGATCTGGGCAAAGTAACTTGAAAACCTTTTGGAAAGGATTCACCATTTTAGATGCCATGAAAAACATTTGAGATTCATGGAAAAGGTCAAAATATCAACATTCACAGGAGTTGGAAGAAGTTGATTCTAATCCTCAAGGATGACTTTGAGGGTTCAAGACTTCAGGGGAAAAAATAACTGCAGATGTGGCAGAAACAGTAAGAGATCTAGTGTTGGGGACCACTTTGTGTGGTATTGGAAACTGTAACTCCACACAAGCAAGGCCTTGCCTGTAAGTCTCAACCAGAACACCAGGAATGCAGGTGGCAGGCACGACCTGATATTAACACCAAGGGTTCCCATGGGAAATCCAGCCTGAAGAATACATTGTATCCTTTGAAGCTTGCTTTGCTTTGTATAACCCTGTTGATATAAACCAGATGTTTAAGTTCAAAGCAGAAGGGAATGAACTCTTAATCTCATGAACTATGCCTTAATGACCTTACAGGTCAGCATATCTAACAACCCTGACCTGAGGCAGATCTCTGTGTTTCCTCAATTGTTATCTATAGATAATATCTGTTTTCTGTAACTATGGCCTTTAGGCATTGATTGATGAGCTTTGCGTGCAAACTGTATACCCCTGCACACACTGATCCCAGTAAAAGCCATTTTGGAGAAGGGCTCAGGGCATTCTCCACTAGAGGGAATTGCCACCCTCTTTCCCACTGGAACAATAGATTGTGTCTGGGATGACTCATTCTCATCCAAGGTGGCTGAGAGAGCTCCAAGGAACAGGGCATCACACAATCTAGAATTAGAAATGGGGCCTGAAGGTGTGAATGAATTGCTGTAATTTCATAATAAAACTTAAATGGATGAGGAGTTGTTTTTTATGGATGAGCAAGAGGTGAATTTTTTGAGATACTATTTACTCCTATTGAAGATGCTGTAAAGATTGTTGAAATAACAACAAAGGATTTAGAATATTACATAAACTTAGTCGATAAAGTAGAGGCAAGTTTTGAGAAGATTGATTCCCATATTGAAAGATGTTCTGTGGGTAAAATGCTATCAAACTGTATCACATGCTACAGAGTAACCACTCCTGCACAGAAGAGTCACTTGACATAGCAAACTTGAATTTTATCTTATGCTGAGTGAAATAAGCCAGGCAGTGAAGGATACATACCATATGATCTCACCTATAAGTGGAACCTAATCAACAAAAGAAAATAGGAAGCAAAATATAACCAGGGACATTGAAATTAAGAACAAATGACAGTAACCAGAGGGGAAGGTGGAAGGCATAATGGGAAAATGAGGAAGGGTTGTCAGAAACATGGATAAAAGACACACAGACAAAGCCAAAGGTGGGTAGGATCGAGGGTGGGAGGTGGGGATGGCTGGGGTTCAGGCAAGTGGTTGGGGGGAAATGGAGACAACTGTACTTGAACAACAATTTAAAAAATGTGAAAAAAATTGCCACCCCAACCTTCAGCAACCACCACACTGAACAGTCAGCAGTCATCAACAGAGAGGCAAAATTCTTCACCAGCAAAATTATGGCTTACTGAAGGCTCAGGTGATGGTTCAGAATTTTAGCAATAAAGCATTTTTAAATTAAGGTATGTATAGTTTTTAGACACACACTTAACACAGTACAGTATAAACATTTCTTTTTTATTCACTGGAAACAAAAAATTCACATGATTTGCCTATTTGCGAGATTTGCTTTATTGTGGCAGTCTGGAACCAAACCTGCTATATATCTCCTAGGGATGCTTATAATATCTTATTTATGGAACACTGTCACAGAAGTGAGATTTCCAGAGAAACTTTTTAAAATATATTTTGGAAGCTATTTAAAAACCATCACATTTAATTTTAATTCGGCATATATTTAATCTTTAAAGTTTAGTATAATGACAAAATATACTTTTTATTTCTTTTACTTCTTTTTTTGCTCACCTGAAGAGACTTTTTCATTGATTTTAGAGAGAGGAAGGGAGGGAAGGAAGGAGGGAAACAGAGAGAGAGAGAAACATTGATCTGAGAGAGAAACATCAATTGGTTGCCTTCTCATATGTGACCCAAATGGAAATCAAATCCACAACCTGGGTATGGGCCCTGACCAGGAATCAAACCTGTGACCTTTCATCTATAGGATGATGCTCCAACCGACAGAGCCACTCCAGCCAGGGAAAAAGTTAATTCTTTTTAGATGATACAATGTCAATATGAACATTAGTTCTGACAGTGAGAGAAAAATTGAAAACAGAGGTCCCTTCATTAAATAGTCTCAAAATAGTGAGCCTATGAACTGAGCAGAACAATGGCTAATGTTCTCCTTGCTTGACTCATATCTAAAAATACAGTAACTAAAACATATTGGAGTCAGAGGGAAAAAAACAGTTCAATAGAACCAAACATAGAGTTCGGAAATAAACTCAAGCAGAAATTTGGATCGCAGTCGGTGGAGAAAGATTAATTATTCATTCAGTGGTAGTGGCACCATTGACTAGCCACTGGGAAGAAGAAATAAAGCTGGATCCCTATTAAACTAAACTTCAAAATAAACTTCAGTTGGATCAAATATTACAATCTCATAGAGTTAAACTCTAAAAGTACTAGAATAAAACACAAACAACTCTTTAATTTGTAATATTTGAATGGAGAAGACTTTCCTAAAAACATGACTTTAAAGGTAGAAATATGAAAGATTCTAAATTTGATTACATGAAAAATTGAAATTTCTAGTGAAAAAATCTTCACGACGTTCTGGAAAAATATTTGTTACAAGTATGAGAAAAAGTTAATTCCTTAATTTATGACAAAATTCTGCAAATCAATATGAAAAACAGTAGTCATTTAATCTAAAATGGGTAAGAACTTCCGGTCAATGTAGGCAGACAGGGTTTGTCTCTTCGCACAACCACATCAAAATTACAACTAAAATACAGAACAACCACACTCAGAACTGTCAGATATTGAGTTGAATGGAAGTCTGACAATTACAAAATTAAAGAAACCACATCAGTCCAGACTGGTAAGAAGGTGGAGACACAGAATGGGCTGGTCCCACATCCACATTGGTGGATAAAAATTCAGGAAAGATATCTCGGGAGAGAGGAGTCCCAGCCTCACACCAGGCCCCCAAGCCCCAGGTTCCAGTGCCAGGAAGCTAAGTCCCCACAACTTCTGGCTACAAAAATCAGCAGGGATTTAGTTAGTGGAAGAAACTTCTGGAGTCCCAAGCACTTCCTTTAAAGAACCCATACATAGACTTACCTACTAAGACACTCTCTCTGAGCTCCAGCATCAGGGTAACAGCTTGAAAGGTACCAGTGGCATACAAGGAGAAAGTGAAGTGTCTGGCATCAAGACAAGCAGAAGCCATTGACCCTTTTCTAAACCCTAAACACTCCCCCACCAGAGCCACAGAGCCAGCAGGCTGGTACCCTATCTGAGGCTCCATCAACCTGGCTAACACTGTTTGACCTGCCTTGGAGATCCCCAGAGACTCTGCCCCACCCAACTTACAGCCCATCTAAGCTGCTTTCCCATATGAATGGCTGGCCTTGGTCATGTGGAACAACTTCCTAAATCCTCTCAAGCAACAGCTGGCCTCAGTGAGTCCCAGACCAGGCACTAGCAGCAGCCAGCCTAAATTCACAGCTTGGCTTCGCCTGGGGATCTCCAAGTCCAGCACAAGTAGCAGCCATCTCAGATAGCTCTGTAGCTCAGTCAGGGAAGCCCTCAGCAGAACACAGGTGGATGCTGACCTTGGCCTGCACCACCTGGGAAAATTCAGAGCCTGCATACCCAGTAGATAGCTACAAACTACATTGGGGAACCACCACCCTACCCCTGCACAGCTGAATCTCCACGTAGGATGGAGGTTGATGGTCTGTGGTCACAGCCAATCCTTGCAGCTGACCAGCCTGGGTAAGCCCCTCCCATTGATCTACATCAGCAACCAAGGCACAACTACAAGAGGAGAGTGTACTCAGTCCACACAAGGGGTGCATGCACCTCGAGTACCAAGCTTAAGTGATAGGGGAGGCTGTGCCACTGGACCATACAGGACATGTACTACATTAGGCAACATTACCAAGACAGGGGAGTCACAACAGTTCTACCTAACACATAGAAACAAACACAGGGAGGCTGCCAAAATGAGGAGACAAAGAAAGATGACCCAAATGAAAGAACAGATCAAAACTCCAGAAAAAGAGCTAGACAAAATGGAGATAAGCAGTCTATCAGATAGAGAATTCAAAATGCTGGTTATAAGGATGCTCAAGGAACTAACTCAGTGCGGACCTCAACAGCATATAAAGATCAAGTCAGAAACGAAGGATACACTAATTGAAATAAACAATTTACAGGGAAACAACAGTAGAGTGGATGAAGCCAAGAATCAAAACAATGATTTGGAACATAAAAGAACACCCAACTGGAACAATAAAAAGAAAAAAGAATCCAAAAGTACACTCATTTTTGTTGGACAACTTCAAGAGGTTCAACATTCTCATCATACAGGTGTCAGAAGGAGAAGAGAGAGAGCAAGAAATTGGAAATCTATTTGAAAAGATAATGAAAGAAAACTTCCCTAATTTGATGAAGGAAATAGAACACAAGTCCAGAAACATAAAGAGTGTCAAACAAGATGCATGCAAAGAGGCCCACTCCAAGACACATTATAATTAAAATGCCAAACATTAAAGATAAAGTGTCCTAAAGGTAGCAAGAGAAAAGTTACGTGCCCACAGGGAAGTTCCCATAAGACTGTCAGATAATTCCTCAAAAGAAACTTTGCAGGCTCCAACAGATTGGCAAGAAATATTCAAAGTCATGAAAAACAGGGATCCAAAGCCAAGATTGCTCTACTCAGCAAAGCTATCATTTAGAATTGAAGGGCAGATTAAGAGCTTCCCATACAAGAAAAAACTAAAGCTCTTCATAATCACCAAACCATTATTATATGAAATGTTAAAGGGACTTATTTAAGAAAAAGAAAATCAAAACTATGAACAGTAAAATGGCAAAAATACATATCTATCAATAACTGAACCTCAAAAAAAAACTAAGCAAACAAGAAGAACAGAGACATAATCATGGATACAGAGAGCATTTTGATGGTTGCCAGATGAAAGGGGGCTGTAAAGGAATGGGTGAAGAGGTGAAGGGATTAAGTACAAATAGGTAATTATAGAATAGCCATGAGGACATAAAGTACCATATAGGAAATGGAATAGCCGAAGAACTTACACGCATGACCCATGGACATGAACAATGGTGGGGAGATTACCTGGGTAAGTAGGGAGTGCTGGGTGGAGGGGACAAAGGGGGAAAAAATCAGGACAACTCTAATAGTATAATCAATAAAATGTAATTTAAAAAGCGGGCAAAAACACAAACTGGAACCTAATATAGTAAAAAAATCAACTAATTAAAGGAAAAAATATACAATGTTATGATTTAAAAAAAATAATTCAAAAGTCTTTTTCATTTTTAGACTTGCAAATTAAAAAACAGTTTTTTACTCCTTACCAGAGGTTATTTTCTATTATTGATTTTAGAAATAGAGGAAGGGAGAGAAAGAAACATCAATTGGTGCCTGACCAGGAATTAAACCTGAAGCCTAGGTCGGTATGTGCCCTGACTAAGGATTGAGCCCACAACCTTTTGGTGTACAGGATGATGTTCCAACCAACTGAGCTACTCGGCCAGGGCTCAATATGCAAAATTTTGAAAAATGTGATACCCAGGGTAACAATAGAAAAAAGCAGCATTCTTATATGTTGCAACAACCTTTCTGATAAAATTTATAAACATTTTGAAGAATCAATTCCACTTTCAGAAATTTACCCTGTTGAATAACTGGCAAAAAAAATCCCCCAGATATAGGAACAGCATGTTTAATGCAGCTTGGCCTTCCTAAGAAAAAACAATGAAACACAGGTTTTGCAGGTTGAGAAAGGTGGAAACAAGATAAGTGATCATTTAATTTGTAAAACACACACATTTAATGTTGATAAACTATACAGTGGTAAACAACAGTTGTAAACAACTAAGCAAACAACTTAGTCATTAAACAGTAAGTTGTATCTTTATGAACTGATGTGGTTTTCTTGAAGATGAACCAAGAGGAAGAAGCAAGGTATAGAACAATTATACATTATGAAGATTTATGTAAATATAAATAGAAGTTATGCTATACCTACTAGGATATGCATATACCATTTTTTGGAAAGGCTCTAACAAGAAACTCTTTTTTTAAAAATATATTTTATTGATTATGCTATTACAGTTGTCATATTATCCCCCCTTCATTCCCCTCCACCCTGAACACCCTCTCCCACCCACATTCCCCCCCTTTACTTCAGTCCATGTGTCATAAGTTCTTTGCTTCTA
>CM052538.1:52327749-52345652 GCA_028533065.1 Trachops cirrhosus
CTTTTCAGTCAGTGACCGAAAGCTCTATTTCCCGGTGCTGGGACCCTGAGTTGTGTGCAGTGCCTTGCTTCACAATGGCCGCCTCGCTGGGTCTGCCGGTTGCCACCCCCTGGCCGGGGCCCACCAGCCACCGCTGTTTGTGCGCCCAGGGTCTGCTAGGTCTGCCGGTCACCACCCCCTGGCTGGGGCCCACCAGCCACTGCTGATTGTGCGCCCAGGGTCTGTCTGCTGCAGACTTGCGCGCCGCCCCGGGTGCTCAGCTCTCTGGTCCGCGTCCCTCACCCAGCTCCGCCCCTCCTACCGGTCTGGATGAAAGTGTCTATTTTTAAATCCTTGGTTGTCTGACTTCCATAAACTTCAATTTTCTGTCAGTTCTGGTTGTTATTTTGTTTCTATATCTTTGTTGTCCCTATCTTGGTTGTGCGAGGAGGCACAGTGCATCTACCTATGCCTCCATCTTGGCCGGAAGTCCCCAAGAAACTCTTAACAATGGTTACTTTCAGCAAGAAGAACAGACAACTGGGGGTAAAAGCTTTTAATTTTCTGGGTGTATGCATGGTTACTGTATGATTCAAATATTTTACTGTGTTCATGCATTATATTTAATTTTTTTCTATTCTATTATTATTTTACTTTTTAATTTTTTTCTTTTTTATTGTCGTTCAAGTAGAGTTTCTCCATTTTCATCTCATCACTCTCCCCCTACCCCAGCCATCCCCACCTCCCACCCTCGATTCTACTCCCCTTCGGCTTTGCCCATGTGTCCTTTATATCAGCATTACTAGCCATCAGAGAGATGCAAATTAAAACCATAATGAGATATTATATTTAAATTTTAAAAAATTAGTCCTCTTCTTGCTGTCATCTGCCATTTTTTTCTCTTGTCATAGTTTTCTATGAAATTGGTCAAGTATGTAGGGTAGGTGGCCATCTTTTTAACTAAAATGCTTAGGTGTAATGACAATCATTTGTTTCTCAACTGTTTTTTTTCCAATCTGAATTTATAGCTATATTCCCGATGCTTGTGGCTGTTGCTTTCTGTGATCATGGCCCTGCACACATTTGTACACAGAGTTCACTGGCTACTCTAATGTCTACAGTGGATGGTGCTTCTCAAAAACACACTGACTTTCTGAAAAGGCTGCACTGCTATATCATGAACCTAATTTCATACTAGTGAGAATGGACCACTCTGCTTTCTTAAATTTTAATTATTTGCCCAAAATGTGTGGATCAGCTCTCCTTTTAAACAGCATAAATTATTATAAAGGACTATCTTGTAGGAACCAATATGGATATTCCTACTCTATACAGCTATCTTATTTTCAAAATCCCAGAATGTTGATGCTAAAGAAACCTCTGGGACCATCAGGTTCAACCCCACATTTAAGAGATTGGAACTAGACAAAGTTCAGTGCTTTGTCTAAGGTCACCAGTTAGCAAGTGGCAGAGCCAGTGGGAAATCCTAGATCTTCTGAATACCAGTTTCATGAATTTTTCTCTAAAAATCATATTGAATAAATCTAAACTCCAACTTCAGTTCATAAGAAAATATTAAAGGATATGAAATAGAGTATAAAAGGAAATACATTTTGTTTTCCTGATTCAATTGCATATAGTTTTCCTAGGAGTGTTGGGTCCCAATAGGGGAGATACAATACTTATACAGAAATAGAAGCAATAAAATAAAAATCAAGTCTCCACTGAAAAGGAAAGCAAAGGAAAACTGAACTCTTGGTAATGATTAACAAACATCTTTGTGAGTTCTCTTAGGAATGAAGGAGAAAGAATCATCTCGGCATGACAATCTTTTGGCTGGACTTCTGATTGCCATGCCAACCAGAGGTGTAATATTTTGTATACATGCAGAAGTCATGATAAAAAGGATCCTACAACATTTAACTGCAGGATGCTTCTTGAAAGAAAATTTTAAGAGAGTCCATTTGCAAGCTGGAACGCTAGGTCTCACTTTAACCCAGGAAAAATGCATTTCTCAATTTTCCTTTTTTGTGATGGTTGATTATTTTAATGGAGTAGTAGGATAACAAGCAGTCCTAACCCACATGAACTCGGCAGCTTGTTGAGCATAACACAGTATCCACAGGGAAAGAAAGAGCAAAGCAATCAGAGAAAAGGATTTGCAGAACTATCTTCACATAATGAATGTGTCATACCTTTACAGACACACATACACGTACGTGCATACACATACCACTAGAAAGCTGGATTGGATGCTGAGGTATTTCTTTATTCAAAAATATTTATTTATTTATTTTTAGAGAGAAGGAAAGGGATGGAGAAAGAGAAGGAGAGAAACATCGATGGGAGTGAAAAACCGATCGGTTGCCTCTTGCACATACCTGGCCAGGGACCAAACCTGCAACCCAGGCGTGTGCCCTGACTAGGATTCAAACCAGCAACCTTTCACTTTGCAAGATGATGCCCAAACAACTGAACCACACCGGTCAGGGCTGCTGAGGGCTGTTGAAAATAATTTGCAAGTGAATTCTATAATTCCTTGTGAGGTTGATACCTCAGAGGAAATCAGTAGTCCACTAAATGTAAGGTACTCAGCTACAAAAGGGGGCTGTCTAGTTCTCTCAGTGACAGTTTAAGGCCAAAGAATGCTCCCAGGTGTAAACTTCACAATGAGTCAGTCTGCTTGGGTCAGGGGAGGCTTGCCTGATCTCAGCCCTAGGATGGGCACTACAGGGATGGGAGGGAGGAGGCGGGAGCAGGGAAAACTCTGTAGTAGTGCCAATTAGCAGAGGACAGCAGCTGTGGCTGTGTTGGGTCCACACCACACTTCTCCAGACCAAACCAGGCAGTCTTTCTTCTCATCCATCCCAAATGGCCTGGAGGTCAAGTCCTGATGAGATTCTCCTTTCCTTCTATGTGCAACTGCACAATCTGCAGTAGGGTTACTTTCCTCATTATGACACTATGAGTCCTTGGAATTAGTTATATTTATTAACACTTTCCAAACAATGAACAAGTTTTTGTGGCAACCAAGGAGAGTGGGAGAGAAGACAAAGTCAGAGGAAACGAGAGAATTTGCTTTGGTGGGATACTAAAGTTCCATATGTTAAAAGATGTCTCCCTATAACCATGATCCCTAGGTGCAATTAAAATGTGAAAAATAATGAAAGTGGCAGACAGGCCCAGGTGCAGCACTGGTCCATAATCTTAGTGTGTCATCTCAAGTGAGTTAAACCAAATCTGCGGGCATCCATTTCCTCTCCTGTAAAATAGTGATAATAATACCCATTGGAGAGCTGTGAAGAGTGAATGTGAAAAACATATGTAAAGCACCTGCCCTAGTTCCTGGCCCACAGTAGTTATTAAACAAATAGTACCAAAATTCCTGACTATCGTCTCACCCAGGTGATGAGGCAAAGCTAGTAAGAGGTTACTAGCTTCTTAATCCAATAATTCAGTAAATCCATGTGCAGTTGAGGCCAAGCCCCAAACATGTTACTTTGTCACTAAGAAAGCAAATCCTTTACAAGAGATGGGATGAGATTTCCCCCAATTGTGAAGGCTAATATTCTTTAGATTGAAATTAGGTAATTACTAATGAATTATAAATGAGAATTTATTTGAATGGTTGCACTGGGTGACCATGCCCAAAAGGAGGAAAAAATACATTCAGTAACTGAATTGCTATGATTACAACACAGAAATATATTTCCTATGCTAATAAAGAGAGACATAAAAAAGAGGAAATATGTAAGAAAAAGAGGTCAAGTCGAGATAGAGAAGAAGGAATGGGGGAGACGATTATTAAGAAGATACTATGTATACCAGATACCTATCAGGATCTTTCACATGCAGTATTTTATTCAATCCACATATTAACACTTAGAAAATATAGTGTCTTCAATTTTATAGACAAGAAAACCAAGCTTCGAAAACCTGCTTAAAAATGCTGGTTCAGGCATAAACCTGATATTAATACTAAGAAAAATATGATATCTTGAGTTTTATAGATAAGAAAATCAAGCTTCAAAAACCTGCTTAGAAAGGCTGGCTCAGTTGGTTGGGTATTGTCCCACAAAGCAAAGGGTTGTAATTTCAATTACCGATCAAGGCACAAGCCTAGGTTATGGATTTTGTTCCCGGTTGGGTGCATACAAAAGGCAACCAATTGAGGTTTCTCTCTCACATCAATTCCCTCCCACTTTTTCTCCCTCCCTTCCCCCCTTTCTAAAAAAAATAAAAAATAAATAAAAAGGCTGTTTCAGGAATAAAGCTGGATCTAAATGTGAGTCACTTGGACTGAAAGTGTTCCTTCTCTATGCAAATGGAATTTATTCTACTAACATTAGTTTATATTTTTATATATGTCCTTCTATAAGATAGTTTCAACATGACTCTGTTAAGATGACATGACTTTCTTAAGAGCCATCTGTATTCTGTCTAAATCTCATAGCCACAAGAACAAAAGAAATGACTTAAACTGCTTTAAATTGACACTGTTTTGAAAAAATATGTATTACCTCTAGAATCAGGAGAGAACATATAAATTTATATTATGTGAAAAGAAAATTCATTTCAAACAAGTTTTAGGTTAGAGAAAAAATATCTTGAACATCAAGGTCAAAATTATAAAATATGCTCAACATCTCAAAAACTTGACAGCTGCCTCTTTTTGAAGGATTAGATTCAGCCCAGCTCAAAAGCATGAATAATTTCATGAGCTTGTTCCAGCATGTCCGCATTCTATAGTCCTTTGAAAGGAAGGGGATTTTGGTGTGATTTGTTTCAGGGCCATGTAGGTGTGACCTGCCAGGACTGGGTACTTGGGCGGAGGAGGTTACTTAACGTCCACATCCCCCAAAATGGACTGTTGAGTATTCTGGAAGGTACACACAAAGGCCTTGTACTTCAAAAGACTAGAACAACATGGGTAGGTACCTTGAAGGAAGCCTTGACAGAGAAGTACCCACAATGGGACGGACTACTCCTGACTTCTGGTGACAAAAAGGACTCAAGGGGAATTGAGAGAAACTGGTAGGACATTGAGACTGTTATGCAGGACAGGGCATTTGCTGGTTGCCTTCTAGACTACAAATTCACTTTAGTTAAATTTAGAAAATATTTTGAGAGATTACAATGTGCCACCTATTGTTGAAAGTGGCAAAAAGTCTATCAAAAAGGCAAATACAAAAACACTAAGTCTGCAGACTAATAAACTGCTATGTGCCATGCACTCACAAAATGAAGTGTATGGCGGCCCACAAAATGGGCCGTCCAACCCAAGATGCTGAGCTGTAGGTCATGAAAGAACGAATGTGTACACAGTGTCAATTTTTCCAGATTTTTTTCAAGCATCATAATTGTATTCCATCATTATCAGGAGGTCTTTGGTTTCTACTAATATCTCATAAATCGTAATAGTATCTTTCAAAAATATATCATATGTAAATATATTTTAAAATTACTAAATCAAATGAATTGATTGATATAAAAAGTCATGAGAATACCTCTCCTCCCTCCCTCCTTTTCTTCCAACAGCCATCATAATGAGTATGAGGTATTATCTCATTGTGGTTTTGAATAATTTGAAAAATTCTTTAAAATGCATTTTTCTAAGCAAGTAATTTTGTGAAGGTCATAACAGAGTCTGTACCATTTCTTTAAGCAAAATTTCCCTAGGCCTCTATGTTTAAATACAGATAGCACAGCAAACACCTGTGGTTGCTTACCACAAGCCAGATCCTGGGTAACAGAACCACACAGAGCTACAGAGGACAGGATCGCAGTCCTCATGCCTGTGTTGTAAAGGGTGAAACAGACATGGAAACCCACACTGCGGATCATTCAGGCCAAGCTCAGGATTAGGAGGTCTGCACACAGTCGAAGAGAAGACAGCAACAGTCTGCAATACTGGTTTTGTAGGAAAGGTGCTTGCAAGTTGTATGATTCTTACATACAGTTTGCCAAAGGCAACACTAAATAGTAGAAAACATTTTGAATTTTGTGCTGTCTAAACTCTATGTTCTTCCTGCTCATTTCCTCACTGGAGACCTCTCAGCATGGAGCCAGGTGCCCCCACGAAGCCATCCATTTGAAGTGTACAGTGCAACAGTTTTCAGTATTTTCATAGGGTTGCACAACTGTCCTGACAGTCAATCTTATCATCCTATAACGAAACCCTGTGCCCATTAGCAGTCACTTCCCATCTTCCCCTGACTTCCTCAGCCCTAAGCAACCACCAGTCTATTGTCTAGATCCACGGATTTGCCTACTTTGGACATTTCATATCAATGGAATCATAGACTATGTGGTCCTCTGTGACTAGCCTTTTTTACTTAGCATAATGTTTTCAAAATATATCCACATTGTAGCATATGTCAGTACCCCATTCCTTTCTTTTTCCTAAAGATTTTATTTATTTATTTTTAGACAGAGAGGACGGGAAGGAGAAAGAGAGGGAGAGAAACATCAGTGTGTAGGTGCCCCTTGCGTATCCCCAACTGGGGACCTGGCCTGCAACCCAGGCACGTGCCCTGAATGGGAATTGAACCAACAACCCTTTTGGTTCTGAGGCTGGTGCTCAATCCATTAAGCCACACCAGCCAGGGCTCCCATTCATTTTTATTGCCAAATACTCCATTATATGGATATACCACATTTTGTTTATCCGCTCATTAACTGATGGACATTGAAGTTATTTCTACTTTTTGGTAGTTACGAATGATGTTGCTGTAAACACTCATGCACAAGTTTTCAGGTGGATTCAATTTGTATTTTAAGAGCAGATAATTAGAAAGGAAGATCTTAGATTCAAATGACACACAATTCCAGTAGTGGGACGTTAACTGTCCCAATTCCAAGATTGGGATATACATTTCAACAATATTCCAGGCTCCAAAAAAATCATTCTAAATATGCCAACCTTCAAAGCCGTCAAACTTCTATGTCATAGTTCTTTCAACATTACCATTCATTCTACAAATATTACAACTGTGTGTTAGACCTGAAGTTGCAATAGTGAACAAGATGAATGTGGTCCATTTACAGAGCTGAGAGGCATCCAGGAGGCTAAGTAAGCAAATATAATAAAAACTTAAAAACACCACCATAGAGGAATTACATGGTAATGAGAAGAGAGCTCAGCATACAATTGTAGTGGGAAGAGGAAAATGCCAATTAAAATTTTTTTTACAAAAGACCAAGTCCTTTAAAACAAATTTGGATGAATAGTTGAAAGAGATCAGAAGGTACATCTCCTTCATAGTCTGCTTCAAGTCTGACCCCAAACATTTAATAAATGTATGGAGTAAACTCATCCCAAAAACATAACTGCTCTTAATTTTGAAGATCCCTAAGGAAGCAGCACACGTCCTTCTTCAGTACCTTATCTCAGTACTTAATAAGGGTCATACTACTTCCTTTCAAATCTGCCCCAAATCCTTCATACAGGTATTTGCCCTCTTAGTTTGTCATAAAAAGAAAGACAAATGTGCTTTTGGGAGTCATTCAGACACTTAACATAAATAACTTATCACAACATTTTCCACACCAAATTCAACTTTTGTTTTGCCTGGGAGCCTTATTTGCCCCATCCTATTAACCACCTTTATGACTCTGTTCAATGTTTCCAATCACTCTGTTATTTGTAAAGCTAAGACTAGATTCTTGGTTACCTAAGGCTAAGACCTGAACTTAAAACACGGTACTTCATTACTTGACCTTGTATGTTGGCCTGTTGATTTTGCACTTCATATCCATAAAGCCTTCTCTTAACTCTAGTTAGAGGGCAGTTGGTCCAGAAAGGACCATGATCAAATAAACTCAAGATGTATGTCTTCTGAGTGTGAATTCAAATTATGATCATAATCCTTACATACAAAAATGTAAGTACAGGGTGGGGCAAAAGTAGGTTTCAAGTTGTTCATCTGGAAAATAATACAATAATTAATAAATAATAATATAAGAGTAATCTCTGTTTGTGTACTTACAACTGTACCTACTCTTGCCCCACCCTGTATGTGTTACTTGACTGTTATTGGTAAGGCTTTCTCAGTCAACAGTAGGCTATTAGTAGTTAAGTTTTCGAGGAGTCAAGAGTTATATCTTATACAGAGCTTTTCAACTGTGCAAGATCGGCACCTCTAACACTCATGCCGTTCAGGGGTCAACTGTAGTTGTTTAGAATGACAGCCTCACAGAACACCACCTGTTGAGAGAATACAGAGCTAGAAACAGGGCAACATGCCATTTCTGTGTAACATGAAAGAAGAATGACCTTAAAATGACAAATCTGAAAGTTTTCATGACCTGAAAGGCAATGGGAAGAGTGTAGGGGAGAAGTGGCAGATACCATCACAAAATGGACTTGAAAACAACTTTCAGGCTGAAAGGAGGCAGGTTCACCACTGTGGTCGGAAAGAGCAAGTTCTGTCTGACTAACATAGTCTCTGTGACACAGAGCACCCCAGAGGCTGAGGGAAAGTGGAAGAAGTGAGCTAGTTTGACTTCAGGAAAGCTGACAATGTTTCTGCACTGGTCACACCTATAGGACCTCAAAGAAGTAATTTTTTTTCACTATGCAACTCTTTGAGGGGTTACCTCATGTTGGAGCACAGTGAAAGTGTATTTAATTAGAAATTAATGTGCACAGTGGAGTGGGTAAAGTGGGTCATAGCAACAAATGTTCTAAAGGGAACAGTGCCAGATCCAGTGCTTATTCAAGTGTCTATAACCTGTGAGATGTGCAGGAAACATGGCAAATTGTGGGGATGAAGAGGAGGGAGGGGTTTAGGTCAGAATAACTGTGGCCATTTGGAGGAAGCATGGTTGAAAACAAGGCAGTAGAAGGAGATGTAAAAGGCAGAAAGGTAGAGGATAAAAGAACACAGGGGTGGGAAAAAGTAAGTTTACAGTTGGAGTACACAAAGCAGAGTTTATTCTTGTACTATCCTTTATTAATTATTGTGTTATTTATTTGTATCACAACTGTAAACCTACTTTTGCCCACCCTGTATATACACATGCACACACACACACGTTGATATTTTAGTAACATTGATAAGAAATTTTCAGCTCAGCTTCTGTCTAAATGTATAAATCTACCTTACAACTAAAACAAACTACCATATTAGTCAAAACTACATTTTCATATTTTGTGGCTAACTTTATAACTATAGCATACCTGATTTGAATGGAGACCAAATAGGAAAAGGACACAAATGCATATTATTCATGTACACTATGTACCATATACAAAAACAATAAAAATTTTATACTCATTTTTTCCTGCCCTAACAAAATAAAGATAAAGGTATATTTAGTCATTTGTCTACGTTTTTTCAATTGCTTTGAGCAAGTACACAATTGCTTTCAACAAATCTGCATTCACTAAGAAGTAATATTTAATATACTCATATGAAACTGTAACTTTTTTTTTGTTTTGCTGGAATTTGGGTGAATAAAATTATACAAGCAGATGATAGGGCGAAAGTGCCTATATCAAATTAGACTTAAGGCTGTGCTTTTAATATACTTACCTATATTGTATTTTGTATGTTATGTGTATCATATATTGTATTTTATAATAAAGTAAGCCAAAGAAAATGTTAAGAAAATGATAAGGAAGCGAAAACATATGTACAGTAGTTACTGAGAAAACCCTGCACATAAGTACATGCACATAATTCAAATCCGTGTTGTTCACGGTCAGCTGTATTTCAGTACCAATTGGTGCCCACAGATGTTCATATAAGCAGTCAACTGAAACAGCCTTTCTCCAGCCTTGTAACAATGTTGCTTCCTTCCCCTACTCCCAGTCAATACTACTAGACTCTTAAAACAAGAAGTTTTGCTTTTTGGAAAAAAAAATAGGCAACTTGACCTATTGCTGTCATTTAAAACCAACCCCCTCTTCTCCTAAACAGAGGAATGACATTTCCCTGTCCTGTTGCGTCTGCTGTATTTGAAGAATATTTCCCTTGATGTGTTTTGAAAGTTGCTTCTCATTTCCTGCTTTGAGTTTTCCCGGACCTGACTCTGCTGCTTTGTCTTTGGATTCTTCCTTGGCCCTCTGCCAGCCCCGACTTTGTTGTAGCATTCTAGTTTGCGTCTCAGCTATTCAAGCAGTTCTTTGTTCATCCGGATGCGTTTCCTCCTACCTTCCCTACCTTAGAATGGACTCTCATTGTTTCCTTTAACCGATTTTCATTAAAGCCATAGTGAGTACCACTGGATTCTCATGTCTTTTTCTAGTCAATTGCTGTAGTGATAATTTTCACTTAAATACCTGAAATTCACTTTCACAAATTCAACTTTATTAATGCTGCTGAATTTTAGCCAGTGAAGATTCTAAGAAATATTAGCCTCTTTCACAATTAGATGCCAATCTAATTTCTGCATTTGGAATAGTTATTTTAAAATAGGGCAGCCATCTTCATTGATTTTTCTGCTTTCTTCTCCAAAACAACCCTGCTGTTTCTCTATAGGTTTATTTGGTTTATAAGGCAGAAGAGGGCAAGGAGACCCCTGACACCACCCAGGTCTTCAACTTGGTCAGATGTTCAGAAACCCTGTCCATGGCACCTCTTAAATGAGAGTTCTATGTCAAAATTCCTCGAAAAGATTCCCTCTGCTTTTTCTAAAGTTTTACTTCTGAAAATACAAGCTTTCTGTGTGATGATGTTCTTTTATGTCCTCTTAAAATCACAAAAAGAATTGTGCAAATGATAAAATAGTCTTACTTTTCAAGCCCCTACTTACTTATTTACTTACTTACTTACTTATCTATTTATTTATAACAAAGAAAGGAAGAGAGGAGAAAGAGAGTAACATCAATGTGAGAGAGAAACATCCACTGGTTGCCTCTAGCATGAGCCCTGACTGGGGCCAAAAGCTGCAATCCAGGCCTGTGTCCCAACTGGCAAATGAACCATTGACCTTTTTGCTTTTCAGGGTGACACCCAATCAACTGAGCTACATCGATCACGGCTCTTTTTTTTTAAATCTTCACCCAACGATATGTTTATTGATTAGACAGACAGAGAGAGAGAGAGAGAGAGAGAAGGAGAGAGAGGGAGAGAAAGAGAGAGAGAGAGACATCAATAGGTTACTTTCCACACATTCCCCAACTGGAGATTGAACCCACAACCAAGGTATGTGCCCTGACCGGGACTCAAACCTGAAACAGTGTGATGCTCCAACCAACTGTGCCACCTGGCCAGGGCAAACCCCTACCTGTTCTTAAACATGCCACATTTTAAAATTCTTAGGTAAGTTATACATTAGACAAGTCCAGCAGGTTCTAAGTCTGGGAGAGAAATGTCTTTGCCCCCATTTTCCCTTATTTTTTCTATTTTAGGCAAATCCATAAAACAGTACTCCCTTAATGCACTTGCACAGCCTCTTGCCATTATGATTTCTTTGTTAATGGTGGAGCTCCAAAACTGTTCAAGTCCCTTGTGGCAATCTACTAATGATTAAAACATAACATATTAATTATTAATTTTTTCCTACTAAATAAAAAATAAATACATTGGCATCTCTGTTAGTAGAGTGGTTTCACTGCCCACTGGCCCAGTCCAGGTCCCAGTCAGGGAGTCTCAAGGTCGCACACAGAGATGACATTAGCGTTTAGCCTTCAGAACAGAGTGCACTATGATGATCTGCAGCAGATGAATAACATCAGGTCCGAGAATCCAGGGAATGAAGGAATTAACAACGTACAGATTTATGATTACATTCGGTAGAAATAGAGTTTGAATCCTGGCTCTGCCATCTGTTAGCTGTGATCCTGGGCAAGTCATATAAACCCTTTGTGACTCTACTTCCTCATTAGTAAAAAAAGAATAAAAATATTACTTATCTCGAAGGGTATTTGAGAGCACATAGGTAAAGCACGTAGGACTCAATAAGCAATTCCTTAAACTTACACAGAAAGGGGAGTTTATATCAACTAACAAAATAGTGAAACACTTAGTCACATAGGTAACCACAGCTGGGGAGAGATTGTTAAACATGCTGAGACTGGTCTGGGCACCACAGTGATGCTCGCTTACTGAACTAACGCTTCTGAAACATTTGCATTTGACCTCGTACCATGCCAGTGAAGAGAGCACCCAGGAAATGGCTTTCTAAAATGCTGACAATTCCCGGGCTACTTTTCACCAAAAGAGAAGCAATATCCAATTTGAAACACTACAACTAACTTGCATCCATTCCAGTAAAATGTGATGAGCTTGCCTTTTCATCTTAAAAAAAAAAAAGATCAAAACCAAAAACTTTATGCTGTCTTTTCAAAATATCAAGAAGCAATTATAAGCCAATGAAAGAAAAACTAAAAGAGGTAAGCACAAAACATTTCCAACAAAGACAAGAATTAACCACCTTCCTCTGCTGCTTAAATTATGAAACATAATTTATAAACCATCAGATGTTTTATATCAATCTCCTTCCTAGTTACCATCAAAACACTAGTCTACCTCATCTGTATCTTTCCTGTGTATGAGTTTTGAAGGACAATATTAATTCACCTAATTATTTAAGGGTCCAAAAGCAATTTAGTTTTCTACTCCTCGTTGGAAAATAACACTACCTCAAACCTTTTAGTGGACAGACATGTTGAGAAAATGCAAAAGCATAAGAGTAGGAAAAATTCACGTTGGTCTGCGATAATACATGACTGACAAATCAAAAAGCATGACAGTAAATAGCACACCATTGTTTACATCTATTTGTTTTTGGTAACCATGCCCTTCACACCTTTACATTTGAGAAATTAGAACACACTGGAAAAAAATGAACTATATAACTACAACTCCTGGGTTATAAAGAGCTTTTGTCCATTTTTCTCAGACTAGGCAACCACAAACATTTGTATTTCATGAGCTAGACCAAAGTATTCTGCCATCAAAATTTAATAATAGCACTCTCTTTAATTGTTATAAGGCAAAGGGCTGGAGGAGCAAATACACTTTTTGTGATTTAAAGTTTTCTGCTATAAAGGACTGCCGGCCAAGATGAAGGCGTAGGTAGACACCCTGTACCTCCTTGCACAACCAAAATAAGGACAACAACAATTTAAAAACAAAATAACAACCAAAACTGACAGACAATTGAACTGTATGGAAGTCCAACAACCTAGGAGTTAAAATGGACACATTCATCCAGACCAGTAGGTGGGACGGAGAGGGGTCACAGCACAAAAAGAACTGGCACCGGGAATGCAAGACAGAAGCAGGCAGACCCTGGGTATGTAGGCAGCGGCTGGCAGACCCTGGGCTCGGGGTAACAACAGGCAGACTCAGTGAGGTGGAGACTGTGAAGCGAGGCACCGCATGCAAAGTGGCTGGCTGACCGGGCGGTCCCACATTCACTCACAGATAAACCAGTCGAGGCTGGGGAGTGAGACAGACCACACAACCCAGGGTCCCAGTGCTGGGAAATAAAGCCTCAAGGCCCAACTGGGGACACCTGTGGGGGATTAAACCAGTCAAAAACGTTTACCCAGTATCCCCCTTTCCAATGATTCCTTCACCCCTGATGGATCTTATCCTTCATTCCCAATCCACCTTTCACCTCATGTGCTCACTGTCCTCCACACCCAATTTAGATTTTGTGTCCAACTTTATGATTAATTCCTTGCAAATATTTTCATCACCTTTGTCCTTCTTTTCTGCCATTATAGCAAGCTGGCAATCAATACACGTTCAACCTAACTAACCATTTGCAGTAAGCAGCTAAAGTTGCTGGAAGGAAAAAACCTACACAACTGTGCTTAATGGTCTTATACAAATAATATCTGCTTTTTACCCACTTATATTTCTAGAGTTTTCTCAAGCAATGTTCCAATGAATTATCCAAAAAAGTGTGTCAGAGAGAGATGAGCAATCTACCTATCACTGAAAGTCATTATTGTAAATCAGCAATGCAACCAGAGTGGGCAAGTGACGTATTAACCAGTGCATACTTCCCCACTTCTAAGCTCAAATAATTCCATGAACCCTGGGTTTGAGGAACTAGATCCCGAATTTAGTCCTACAGAATCTAATCCAAATAACATAAGCTCATTGAAGAAACTCCTGATACAGGGTAGAAAGACTAACAAAATATTGAAATTGAATTTAGGAGGCAAACTGAAAAATTGGTGCATTTCTTCATTTTCTTCTCTTCATCATTCTGCCAGTGTGTACATACATGGCCATATATAACAATGTGCCAAGCAAAACTTTCACCCCATTACCTACTACTTTGTTTTCCTCACTCTGCATCAAGAGTATAATTTTCTCCAATCTTATATAGCCAGACAAAACAAATTGGTGAATTATAGAATCAACTGACTGCTTGTCTGAGAGGTATAAGAGAATCCATCCAGGAACTTCTGGTCAACATGGCAGGGTAGACAAACATGGCTTGCCTCTTCACACAACCACATCAAAATTACAACTAAAATATAGAACAACCATCATTCAGAACTGTCAGAAATTGAGTGGAATAGAAATCTGACAGTTACGGAATTAAAGAAACCACATCCATCCAGACTGGTAAGAGGGGCAGAGATGTGGAATGGGCCGGTTCCACACTCATGTGTGGTGGACAAAAATTTGGGAGGGATATCTTGGGAATGAGAAGTCCCAGCCCCACACCAGACCCCCCAATTCAGGGGTCCAGTGCCAGGAAGATAAGTCCTCACAACTTCTGGGTGCCAAAAAAAAACCGTGGGGATTCAGTCAGGTCAAAAAACTGCTGGAGCCCCAAGTAATTCCTCTTAAAGAACCCACACACAGAGTCACCTACCAAGACTCACTCTGAGCTCCACCACCAAGGGAACACCTTGAAAGGCACCACTAGCATACAGAGAGAAACTGAAGTACCTGGCATTGAGGTGGGCAGAGGCCATTGTCCCTTTTCTAAACTTTCCCCACACAGAGCCATAGAGCCAGCAAGCTGGTGCCATATCTGAGACTCTATCAACCTGGCTAACACTGTTTGACCTGCCCTGGAGATCCTCAGAGGCTCTGCCCCACCCAGCTTACCAACCCACCAAAACTGCTTTTCCATAAGAATGGCTGGACTTGGCTCACACCGCACAATTTGCTAAATCCTTTTAAACAAGTAACAGCTGGCCTTGGTGAGGAATTAGGAGCAGCCACCCTAGATTCTTAGCTTGGCTTCGCCCGGGAATCTCCAAGCCCAGCACAAGTAGCAACTATCTCAGATTGCTTTATAGCTCAGGAAGGGTGGCCCTTGGCAGAACACAGGTGGGGGCTAACCTTGGACTGCAACACCTGGGAAACCCCAGGGCCAGCACACCCAGTGGAAAACTACAGACCACATTGGAGTACTACCTACCTGCCCTTGCACAGCTGATCCTCCACAGAAAGTAGAGGTTGGTGGTAAGGGATCAAAGCCAATCCTTGCAGCTGACTGGCCTAGATAAGTCTCTCCTATTGTTCTGCCAACAGCAACCAAGGCACAACTACAAGATGGGGGTGTACTCGGCCCACATGAAGAATGCACCTTGAGTACCCAGCTTGGGCGATAGGGGAGGCTGTGTCACTGGACTCTACAAGATTCCTACTACATTAAGCCACACTACCTAGACATGGAGTCAAAGCAGATCTACCTAATATATAGAAACAAACACAGAGAGGCTACCAAAATAAGGAGACAAGAAACATGACCCAAATGAAAGGACAGATCAAAACTCCAGGAAAAGAGCTAAATGAAACAGAGATAAGCAATCTATTCGATGCAGAGCTCAAAACACTGGTTATAAGGATATTCAAGGAACTTAGTGACAACCTAAACAGCATAAAAAAGATTCATCAGAAATTAAGGATACCCTACTCAAAATACAGAACCATTTACAGGGAAACAACAGTAGAGTGGATGAAGCCAAGAATCAAATCAATGATTTGGAACATAAGGAAGAAAAAAAAACAATTGGACCAACATAAAGAAAAAAAGAATCCAAAATAAAATCAGGATAGTATAAGCAGCCTGTCAGACAACTTCAAGAGGTCCAACACTCACATCATAGGTATGCCAGAAGGAGGAGAGAGCAAGAAATTGGAAATCTATTTGAAAAAATAATGAAGGAAAACTTCCTTAATTTGCAGAAGGAAATAGGCATGCAGGCCAGGAAGCACAGACAGTCCCAGTCAAGATGGATGCAAAGAGGTCCACTCCAAGACACATCATAATTTAAATGCCATAATTTAAAAATAGAGAGAGAATCTTAAAAGCAGCAAGACAGAAGCAGTTAGGGGAGTTCCCATAAGATTGTCAGATGATTTCTCAAAAGAAACTTTGCAGGCTAAAAGGGATTGGTGAGAAATATTCAAAGTCATGAAAAGCAGGGACCTACAACTCAGATCGTTCTATGCATCAAAGCTATCATTTAGAATCAAAGGGCAGATTAAGAGCTTCCCAAACAAGAAAAATCTAAAGAAGTTAATCATAACCAAACCATTATTATATGAAATGTTAAAGGGACTTATTTAAGAAAGAGAAGATCAAAACTATGAAGAATAAAATGGTAAAAATACATATCTATCAACAGTTGAACTGAAAAACAAACTAAGCAAACAAGAGGAACAGAGACAGAATCATGGACATGGAGAGCGTTGTGATGGTTTCCAGATGGGAAGGGGATGTGGAGGAATGGGTGAAGAGTTGAGGGGAATAAGAAGAACAAATAAGTAGGTACAGAATACACAAGGGGATGTAAAGTACAGTATAGGAATGGAGTAGCCAAAGAACTTATACACATGAGCCATTGACATGAACAATGGTGGGGGGTTGCCTGAGGGAATGAGGGGTGCTAGGAGGAGAGGGGCAAAGGGGGGAAAGTCAGGAAAACTGTAATAGCATAATCCATAAAATATAATAAAAATAAATAAATTTTTTTAAAAAAGAATCCATTCAAACTGTGGTGTTAAAGTCAGCTGATAAGGGGACTGGAGACTGAGTTGTCATTTAGTATATGAAGCTTTGGTTGGGAGCCCTGTGTTCTTTCTGGGAACTCATCTGTAGCCTGAAGTGCTGAGACCAAGATGACCTTCCTGCTCTCCTTCTTAGGTGCCCACCCAGGAATCACACACCCTTTGTTCTCATATCATCTTGCTTCCATATGTTCCCCCTAAATATTCCCAATTTATCCATAACTCCAGGAACTGCTGCCAGCAGAGATAGCCAGTCTGCCATAGCCTGCCAGAGCTCTTATCCTTGAAATCAAAAGCAAAGATCCAAACCTGAAAGGAAAAAGAAAATGCAACATACAAAACACTGCCTTTGCCCCACACACCTCGAGCAATGACTTGGGAAGAAAAATCCAAGAATTCTTTTTTTTTTTTAAACATAATTTTATTGATAATGCTATTACATTTGTCCTACTATCCCCCCTTCGTTCCCCTCCTCCCTGAACACCCTCTCCCACTCCCCCACTTTAGTTCATGTCCATGTGTCATAAGATCTTTAGCTTCTACATTTCCCCTTCTATTCTTGCCCTCCCCGTCTATTTTCTATGTACCCTCTATGCTACTTATTCTTCATACTTTCCCCCCACTCCTCCTCCCACTTCCTTGTTGCTAACCTTCCATGTGATCTTCATTTCTGTGGTTCTGTTCCTGTTCTAGTTGTTTGCTTAGTTTCTTCTTGTTTTTGTTTCAGGTGTGGTTGCCAATAATTGTGAGTTTGCTGTCATTTTACTACCCATTTTTTATCTTCTTTTTCTTAGATAAGTCCTTTTAACATTTCATACAATAAGGGCTTGGTGATGATGAACTCCTTGAACTTGACCTTATCTGAGAAGCACTTGATCTGCCTTTCCATTCTAAATGAAAGCTTTGCTGGATAGAGCAATCTTGGATGTAGGTCCTTGTCTTTCATGACTTGGAATACTTCTTTCCAGCCCCTTCTTGCCTGTA
>CM052538.1:52346152-52370805 GCA_028533065.1 Trachops cirrhosus
AGGAACAATGGCGCTTGCTCTGCTCTCTGTAGAACCCGAGAACCCTCCGCCGCTTTCCACAAGCCAACTGGGCCCCTCTGGCACCAATACCGGTGTGGGTGAGCGTGTGCACCTGTGGGACCTTCCTTTTCAGTCAGTGCCCCAAAGCTCTATTTCCCGACGCTGGGATCCTGAGCTGCGCGCAGTGCCCCGCTTCACAATGGCCGCCTCGCTGGGTCTGCCGGTCGCCACCTCCCAGCCTAGCCCGCCAGCCACTGACACTTGTGCGCCCAGAGTCTGCCTGCTGCCGGTTTGTGCGCCCAGGGTCTGCCTGCTGGGGACTTGCGCGCGTCCCCAGTTGCTCAGGTTTCTGGTTGCTCAGGTCTCTGCTCCGTGTCCCTCACCTGGCCCGACTCCGCCCCTCCTACCGGTCTGGTCCATCGAGTCTATTTTCAAGTCACTGGTTGTCGGACTCTCCGGCACTTCAATTTTCTGTTATTTCTGGTTGTTATTTTGTTTCTATATAGTTGTTGTCCATATCTTGGTTGTGCGAGGGGGCACAGTGCGTCTACCTATGCCTCCATCTTGGCCGGAAGTCCAGAAAAATCCAAGAATTCTTGCTAATATTCCCACCCTGCTCTCAACCCTCTATCCACATTTTCTTCATATTTATAGTGGATCCTGAGCCTAAGATCTAATGCTTAACTTTGAAACATTTTATTATTTTTAATAAAATTATTTACATTTATTATTAAAATTATTATTCCTTTTAGTTTTTTAAATTTTTATTTATTTATTTTTAAAGAGAGGAACATTGATGTGTTGTTCCACTTATTTATACATTCATTGATTGATTCTTGTATGTGCCCTGACCAGGGATTGAACCCAAAAACTTGGCATTTCGGGAAGATGTTCTAATCAAAACTGAGCTACCCAGCCAGCATACTATTCCTTCTTTGGTTGTTACAAATTTTTTTGTTCATAATTCTAACATTAACAAGAATCACTCTCAGGTACTAAGGAAGAAATATGACACTTCAGTCAAACACACAGACACACACAACCAAAGAAAGACATTGTCATTTGACAATCTTAATGCTCCACAAATTTTTCTTCCAGAGGAAAAGATTCAGTCCGTCAATCGTTTTTTCCTTTCCAGCACAGCTGGTTTGTACAGTGGCATTATAAAGCAGATGGCACACTAATAGCCAAAAGCCAGGGGGCTGATTAGATTGTTTGCAATCTGCACTTCACAAATAAAGAACTATTACTGAAAAGTAAAGGTCACTCAAAATGAATTGTATTCAATAAAGAGCATGGGTAGAGACACTGGGGCTAGCTATTACTGATTCCAAAGAAGTCTCTGGTGAAGGAGACATGCAGCATTGTCAAGGATTTCTCATGCCAGGGAGGGATTTACTCAAGTGGGCTAGGCTTGCCTGCTTTGGTGAGCCACTGGAGAACGCATAGAACCCTTTGCACATATGCATAAACTGAATTGATACATAGGTCACTCCATTAATCTAATGTCCAATAAGGTGCTTCTGGGCCAGGAGAAGTCCAGGCTCATGAGGAAAAAGAGGGTTGAAGCCTTCCTCACAAATAAAAAAAATAATCACTTGTAAACCACATCACCGAGTCTCTTTCTTAAGCATCTAAAACCGCTGCTGCATTCACTCACAATCACTGGGATAAAAAGTAGTATGGTGGGTTCATTCTGAGCTTCCTTCCTATCTCTACTTCACCCTAAGTGGAAAGTAGATGTGTGTCCACTATCTTCAAGATTGTCGAGCAACCAGCGAGGTGAGGCCCAAGACCAAAATTGTGCCTATTCTCCAACTTGTCTCCATGACAGACGTCACTCCTTCTACTTGCTTAGAAGGACAGTAGCCCAGATGTGATTCAAACACCCTTCTGGCCCATGTACACAAATGATTCACAATACCTGAAATTCCCCTCATTGGAACAATTCCTTGGCCAAGGCAGTGGTCAGGGTCTTCTTCCCTGCTGCAGGTGGCCCACCTACCATTCTCGCCCTTTCCTGGTGCTCAGCTCTCCCCTCTTGCCACTTGGCAGTGTGCGGCTGCCTCACTTGGGCCCAGCCTCTCCAGAGACCACCCCTGCTGGCTAGAATAGACTAGTCGCTGCAGCCTGGCCCCTGCTGCGTACTAACTGGAACTGAATGTCTATGGTGCAGCACTCCTCTGTCATTTGGGGTTTTTTTTAACTGAAGT
The DNA here is from genome assembly GCA_028533065.1 of Trachops cirrhosus. Lineage (NCBI taxonomy): Eukaryota > Metazoa > Chordata > Mammalia > Chiroptera > Phyllostomidae > Trachops > Trachops cirrhosus. The sequence goes on from CM052538.1 coordinate 52,348,366, forward strand.
AAAGTAAACAGCATATAAAATTACTATCTTAACCATTTTGAAGTGTACAGGTTAGTGGCATTAAGTACATTCACATTGTTGTGCAACTGTCACCATTATCCATCTCCAGAACTCTTTGCATGTTGCAAAACTGAAATTCTATACCCATTAAATAATTACTCTCTTCAGCTCCTGGTAGTCCCCATTCTATTTTCTATGTCTATGAATTTGACTACTCTAGGTACCTCAGAGAAGTGGAATCCTGTAGTATTTGTCCTTCTGTAACTGGCTTATTATACTCTGCATAACGTACTCAAAGTTCATCCATGTTGTAGCATATGACAGGATCTCCTTCCTTTTTAAGGTCGAATACTATTCCACTGCATGGACATACCGTAGTAGTGTATCTATTCTTCCACTGACAGACCCATGGATAGCTTGCACCTCTTGGCTATCGTGAATGATGCTGCCATGAACATGGGTGTACAAATATCTGTTGGAGTCCCTGTTTTCAATTCTTTTTGGCATATACCAAGAAGGGGAATTGCTGGGTCATATGATAATTCTATTTTTAATCTTTTGAGCAACTGTCATGTTGTTTTCTCACAGCAGCTGCATCATTTCCTCTGTGGCTTTTAAGATGAGCTTAGGTGACTCTGATGAGAATGAGAGAAGGTAAATAACTAATGCTGAGCCCCTGGGAACCTCTCTACCCCATTAAATCAATCAATGACTGCCCCAGAAGGTCATTCTGTCCATACCCAATAAAAATGGTTGTATTTTCTCATCAGGTAGCTCTGCCTATGCTGAGAAATGCTTTGGTGCTGTGGTGCTAGGAAAATTGCCCTGAGGCAGTACTTACAGTTTAATACAAGGCTCCTGAAGATAATACTTTAACCAAAAAGGAACAAAAAAGTATAAATCAGGATTAGGAGAATTTAAAAATTAACTTTAGGCTTTGGAGTCATTCTTCAAAAACACTACAGACAGTCTAAGATCTACATTCTTAATTGTCCACAACAGACTACAGAGAAAGCAATCAGCATGGAACATGCAATTTTTATCTGTGATTAGCATTCTATGTCTGATTTACAGCTTTTGGGTAGATGGGTACCAATTTATTTTTCCTTTGCAGAGCTCCATGCATGAAGTGTGATTACAAATTTGTTTGCATTTTCTGTGGTGCAGAGTTAAAAACATAACTTTCTTGGAGACTTGGAAGAGAATGCTTTCCTGACCTTTATTTTTTCCTCAAAATAAAAATAAACACCAAATAGTGTTTCATATCATATCATAAGCGCATGGGTTCCAGTCACATGGTTCTCAGAATCCTACTTTTACCTAACGGAATAATCAGTTACAAGGTGATAGTAATTGCAAAACATCTGGAGTTTTATATACTTAATTACACTACCTTTTCATTTTGTCACCTTTCTGTATCAAAATATGGGCTTTAGTTATCTCGCAGAAACATTTTACCTGAATGCACAGCTAACAAAGCTGGATGTATGGATCTTCTTGCAGGCAAATTAATTTCAAAAAATGCCCAGATACTTAAAGTGCTTTGGCAAAGACTCATGGTTTCAAAGCTGGTTAGGAAAACTCTGGCTCTGAATTAAAGCAGGGCTACCCACTATCAATTGAGGCCCCAGGGCTTTGAGGACCACCGGCTGGGGTCTAGTCTAAGTGCTGAGCTAAAGGCTCACTGCAGAACTTCCAGCCCGCTGGACTAACCTGTGCTAGTCTCAGGCCCTCCCCATCATGGAAGCGGCCTAGATAGTATTCCCAAATTCCAGACATGCATACTCTCAATGCTTGTCAGTAGACATGTGCATTCCAAAGAGAATTTCCAGCATTCCGAAACTTAATTTCTTATTTCCTGTGCCAAACCTGTTGTCAATCTGACTTCCAGCTATGTATTTTTTAATCCTCAACACCCCTCTTTCCTATCCACTCTCTTCACGGCACTCTGTTGAAGCATAATACAATGATTTCTACCTGTCATAATTTATTATAAAAATAAAATCAAATTATGGGTTTGTAATTTTTTCAGGGGAAAAATGTTTATTTTTTAACTTCTTTCATGTCTTCACATTTAGAAAAAAAAGTCAAGATAGGATAGGGAAAGTACTCAGCCTGGTGACAAAGATGTTTTTATAAGGAAAATTCTCTTTGATTTAGAAAAAAACACTGTTTATTTTTTTTTTTTAATTTTGAATCTTGCCCTGGCTGGTATAGCTCAGTGGATTGAGCGCAGGCTGTGAAACAAACGGTTGCCGGTTTGATTCCCAGTCAGGGCACATGCCTGGATTGTGGGCCAGGTCTCCAGTGGGGGCCACGTGAGAGGCAACCTCACATTGATGTTTCTCTCCCTCTCTTTCTCCCTCTCTTCTCCTCTCTCTAAAAATAAATAAATAAAATCTTTAAAAAAAATTTTAAATCTTTACCCAAGGATATCTTTATAGATTTTAGGAAAAGAGTAAGGGGATGGGGAGAGTGAGAGAGAGACAGAGACAGAGAGAAAGAGAGAAACATTGGTGTGAAAGCAACCAGGGATAGAACCTGTACCTGGGTACGTGCTCTGACCGGGAATTGAACCAGAAACCTTTTGATTTACGAAATGATACTCCAACCAACTGAGCCACCTGGCCAGGGCAGAAATTTTAAAACACTGCCTATAATGAAAGATTTTGTAGGCAGAGATTTCATTAACATGAATCTTGATATAGCAAAGCCATCCCTTAATAGTAAACATGAGCCAGCCTCTGTCCCAGTGAGTGATGAATCCAGCCTCACCCAAATAGCTGAATCTGTGGGTGGCTTAAAAGGCAAGTGTAACATTCGACCTTATAAAGTAAAAACTGAAAGGAGAAAATGTGAGGGGGAAAAAACAAAAACATTCATTTTATCTATTTTCCCAAGAGCACATGAACCTTAGAGTAAAAGATAGCCAACTACCACTGTGCAAAAAACTTTGCAAACTTTCTTTCTCACTTATTTCTCATAATTAAAGCTGAAAACCACCAGATGTTATGTCCTGTATTCTTTCAGTTTTGTTGGCTATATCTGCTCTATTGGATAAAGATGTTCCACCACACATAATTATATTTTATAGAACTGCACTTCTACAATACCAAGGCAGTGTGATTTTTCTCTCAAAGAGTGGAGCTAGTTATTCACAGAGGGCAGTTGATTTGCCATAAAAGTAGCCAAATGGGGCCTCCAACTCCAGGAGGAATCCTAGCAGCTCTCAACATACCCAACGATGTCTACAACCCTGGGGAAAATTCAGTGTTCTTCTGAAAACTAACATCAATGGTGAAAAGTAACTGACAGTTCACAGAAAGTCTTTAAAAATTTGGTTAATACTAAAAACTAGGAAGTATTTATCTAACTGAAAAACAGGTCCAACCTATGAGATTTATAATGAAGGCAGCAAAAAAGAAACAAACTCAAAATTGGGGCTTTTTGGACAAGCAAGAAATGTGATATAAAAACACATTTGACAAAAGTACAGCACAGTTCCATGTATTTATGTGTCTCTGTGAAAGTGCTTTCTCAGTTTATTCTCTTCAGCCAACATATACATTTTTGGGCAATGAACAAGTGGAAAACCTATAGTCTGACTTATACATTGAAATGTTTCTGGTTATATGAATTTCTCCACCCAGTAGACATTTATAATAATTTATAATTCCAGTTTTCTAGACTACACAATTGTACAAGCCCCCTGAGACACTTAGAATAAACATAACCTGGTTTTTCCAACACTATTACTAAAAATAAAAGGACCACACAGTGAGTATTTCACACTATCACAGAACCCATTGAACAGGCAGTTTTCTTTAATTCATTCTATTCAAAAGCCTTAGGAAAGTGAGGAATACTTCCTGGAAGACCTCAGAATGCTAGAGCCAGAAGGGACATGCAAGCATCTAGTCACTGGCTTGGAAATATATTGTTTTTAAATTTTTGAGCTGTGAAACTTTTCTCCTGAGAGATGAAAGTGGTGACACTTTGGCTGAAGGAGGGGTAGGAGCCTGGGGGGCAGGGGAGGGTGGGGTATTCTGACACCCAAGCTTGTTCTCTGTACCAATCTGCAAGAAGACAGAGCCACCAAAGCCAGTGAGACACCTTTCAGAGTTGCTTTGGAGTTCCTTTCTTGAAGGAGAATATCAAGAGGAGATATAGAAGTTGGCTAGGCATGGAAACAGAGTACTCTGGGAACAAGTCCACTCTGCACCGTCCAGTAGGTTCAGGAACACTGAGAATGTCAATCGCTTAATATTTTGAAATGTAATGCTGAAGTTTATGGTCAAATCCATTATCCCATGCAGGGTGACAACTCATCTGGTTTGCCCAGGACTTTCCCATTTAAAAACTGAAAGTCCCATGTCCCGGAAACCCCCTCTGTACTCACAAACTGGAACAGGACAATTAGTTGCCCTACTCTCCACATAATACTACAAAATAGCTGCTGCTGGCAGCTGAGCTCACTCTGATAGGACTCAAACCACAGCAACTCAGCAACCGAGGAAGAGCCCAGATTGAGGAGTACCTATGTGAGTAACAGCACCTGAAGCAGGGGAAAGAAACTGGGCATCTCCTACAACACCAGGATGTACACTGAACTTATTAAAAGCACCAGCTGGAGGTGCTCTGGACTGGGTAGAAAGGGCTACCTAAAGTGTTTAAAGAAAGAGTTTAAGAAAGGGAAGGGTCGTCAAGGAATACGTATAAAGGACCAATGGACAAAGCCAAAGGTGGGAAGGATTGAGGGTGGGAAGTGGAGGTTGGTGGGGCAGGAGAAAGCAGTGGCGGGAAAATGGACACAACTACACTTGAACAATTTTTTTAAAAAGGAAAAAAATAATAAAGAGTTTTCAGCTCAGCACTTGCCTTTTGGGTAGAAAGGACTACCTAAAGTGTTCAAAGAAAGAGTTTTCAGCTCAGCTATTTTTTAAAATAATCTTATTTACATCAGATCTCTTTTGATAAGCTTTCATCCTCCTATTAGATACTATCAAGATAAACTTCCTTCCACTTACTGTTTAAATGATCAAAAGTTAACATCATCGTAAATAACAAAACATCGGAAGTATATGCTGATGCCAATTCACTTGTTCACATTTTTAAAATATTTAGCTCCTGCTCTGTCAACAGACAAATTGCAGTCATTTCTCAGGCTCAGAGCCCAGTGGCAGACCTGGCTGATCCCCTGTGCCAAAGAGGTTTCATGGGTATAGAAGTGAGTCTGCCCTTTGAAAACAGGAAAGTGCTCCACCTCCTTCCTTTCAAATAGTCTCCAACACTCAGAATCACTCTCACAGTTAGTCCTGAGTTTCTATCTCCTATAAGTAGGAAGGAGAAGATATGGCAGAGACAGAAAAATTCCTATTTGTCCTGATATCCTGTGAAACTCTTGGGCTAGTTTTCACCTTTGGAAAAAAAACTCACTCTGGGCCTCAAATTTCATCCTCCCTTTCTTTCAAGGTAGTAGCATTGATTTTCTGCAGTTATCTTTAATATCAGTACCTGAGGTGCTCCTGTTTGCTTTGCACCACCTTCTCCTCTTGTTAAGCTTCCCATATATCACCCCCTGTTCTACTGCCCCCACCACCTGCCTCTCTTTTTACTGATGCCTCTGGGCATGGCTAAGTCCCATGGGAGATGCACAGTGCTAGCAGAGATCAAATATCACATCTGAACCTCTATCAACAACCAAGGGACCTAACTGGAGCTGAAGGATGGTACTTCGTACCACACACAGGCACATATCTGTGCTCAAAGCACCTGCTTATATGCTGCCCCGGACAGATTATACAACTTGGCTGAGCCAAGGGATTATTCCTCTGCCAAATGGTCTTTAGTCATCCCCACCTGAGTATTTATGTTATCAAGATGCTTACATTTTAGGCTGAAATGTTACCACAGACTAATGGGGCTAGTCCTCTGTAAAGTCATGCAATTGGTTCTCTTTATTTTATAATATGCATGTAGAACTATGGTAGGAACTGCATCAGGGTTGTCAAGGCAATAAGAATTTATTTTTTTAGTGAAAGGATGAAATAATGGGTGTCTTTGAATCTCTCTTGAAGAGGATTAGTTTTCTTTCAGAAGTGAGTAAGGTTGGCTCCCTCGTTCCCAAGGACACGCACCAAAACCATGACCAGCAGTTCTAAAAATCAACACTTGGCTCTAATACCACGACCTATCACCTTTAGCCCGTCAGCAATTCTAAGCTGTGCATTGTCACTGGATGGGAAAACACCTATCCAAAGAATGCTCTCTGACAAAGCTGTTTCACCAACTTTCAGCAATCTCAAAATAGTCAAAACAAGCATATTTGTAGGTGGTATCCTGATGAAGCAAAACAATCATTATCTAAAACCAGCCCCCTCTGTAGGAGGGCATCTGACATGAAACAAGCGACAGTTTCATATCCACTTCATACTGAAAAGCTCCATTTGGCTCTAAACCCAAATAGCTTTAACAGCACAACCCACTGATACTTCCACAGCCACCCTCCCTTTCCTCTTAATTAGAGTATTGATGGGCTGTCCTTTTAATATAAAGGGCTCCTCTGAAAACAGCCACTCTGCTCACTTGGAAATAAGAACATTTAATCACACGGCTACTCTTCTCGAGCCTACCAGTGAGAGCATTTTATCCTGTGTTTATGCCAGTGCCTGCTTGTCAACAAACAGAACTACAACTTCATTGTTAGCTCTGCCAACAATGACAACCAGGGCTCTGTCACCATCTTCAGCGAAACATTTATAAGGCTATCCTCTTGCATTCTCTAAAAACAAGAAAACTGCAAAATAGGTCCCACTGCCCTGTCGATGTTCATCAAGAGGTTCATTGGAGGAGCTCACGGAGAAGAGGGAAGGAGAGCACTGGTCATGATAGATTTCCTTTCATATGTTGTTCAACGGAAGTGCATATCTCCCTCCAGTTTCCAAACCTAGTGTGGTCTGAAGTACTATTTTCAGAAAATCTATGATATAGGGTCCCACTTGAACCCTCCCACGGCAGAAAACACATTCAGCCTTCCAGGCATTTCTATTTATATCCATTTTCCCTGGAACGACTTTCAGACTGGCCCCATCAGCAGGACTCCTCTCCTCGCCCCTGCACCGACAGGCTCACAGAGCTGGCAGGCCTGTTGAGCATCAGTAAGTGCTCCCTCCTCTGGAAAAGCATTGTCTTGAGGAGGAAACCCAGTTCCACACACAACCTGTGGTGTTGATATCATCTGCTCCACCTCCCAGTCACCTTATGCAGCCAGAGAATCCAACCCACTGCCCCAGGCTGGAAAATTAAATTCCACTGCAAGGAGAGTCCAATGTGCAGGGACGAGAGGCTCTTATTGGTGGGCCATAGGGTCAATGAGTCTTGAAAACTCAGCTGTGTTCCCACTCAATTCCTCCTATCTCCACTGCTGAACAAAGCTTGGGTGTCACATATCAAGTCTCTCCTTCTCTTTTCTAGCCTAAAATGAGACCTTACCCATCCCAACTGCATTTCTTTTTCACATTCAGGGAGTGAAAAGGACACTTGTTTTTCGGGAAAAAATTTCTTTCCCCAGATGACAAAAAGAAGTCCCTGAATAATTTGTAACACCCTGACTCTAGGCTCTGGGTGTCTCTTATGATATACAAGGAACCCTGAGTGAAACCTAAAGGCCATCACTGCAGGACTGCCCAGTACGGGATCAGTTATAGGTAGTAAGGTGGAAACAGCTACACAGAGCTCAAACCGTGGACTAAGACAGGTAACATGTTCAGCATGTCTGATTCACTCAGAGAGCAGCTCCCTATCAACTCCTTGGGTCTTTCCCCACCTTATCACTGTTTCCCCAGCAAACATAAGAGCATACAGTAGATCACAAACATCTGCTGAGTCCTTTGGCCAATATTTACTACTTGACTCCTGCGTGCAGGGCAAGGTCTGATGCTCAGAGACCAGTTCAACTCTCATTGTCCACAAAGATGGTTTAGAGAACAGTAGAGTAGCTGTCAAAAAAAAAAAAAGGGGGGGGATTTCCTTTCTCATCTCTCCAAATATAAACCAGTCTCACCCGCTCTCTGAGTTGTCACAGGGCACAGGCTATGACCTAACACATATGTGTTCCTGGGGTTGCATTGTGCAGGCAGAGTACAAAGCTCTCAGTTTGGGGTCACTATAGATCACCCCAGAGAATCCAGATCACTGGTTATGATTGCTGGCATTGGGAAAACAGCAGTTTCTTCTTTCAAGGAGGCCCCTGCTCAAAATTTAACTATAACTAACTGCTCAAACTTTAAACAACTGACCTTTCAATACTGGCCAATGCACAATTATATATGTTCTACCTCATGAAAAGGCTGAATTTTGGAGGAACTTTGGGAGTCAGGTCCCTGAACTCAGTAGGACCCCACTGGATTCTGCTGCTCTTGCTTAAAACCATAGACACTAGAGAAAAAGATGAGTACTTTGTGATGCAAAACTTTAGGATATATGATGGTTCATTTTGTGTCAGAATGACTAGGCCACAAGGCACCCAGACACTTCATCAGACAGCGTTCTGCCTGCATGTGTCAGTGTGTTTTCCGGGTGAGATTATCATTTGAACTGGTGGACTGAGTAAAGCAGATTGCCCTCTCTACTGTGGGTAGGCCTCATCCAATCAATTGAGGGCCATGCATAGAACAAAGAGGCTGAATCTCCCACACAGTGGTAAGAGGGAACCCTTCTGCCAACCTGCTTGAGCTGGGGCATCAGTTTTTCTTGCCTTAGGACTTGAACTGAAACATCGGTTCTTCCTGGGTCTCCAGCCTGCCAGCTTTCAAACTGCAATTTACACCGTTGGTTCTTCTGAGTCTCCAGGTTGCTGCCTGAAGATTTTGGGACTTCTCAGCCTCCATTATTGTGTGAGTCAATTCCCTATAATAAATTTATACACACACACATAATTTCCTGAAAAATGAACATTTTCACCTAGACTTGGCAGGAAAACAAAAACCCTCAAAGTTCTCCTATCTTCAATTCATCCTTTTAAGTGCTAATCTGCATGAGCTCTTGTCACTCAGAGTTATCGCCATCATTCATCAGCTTAGGCAAGTTACTCCTAAAGCTTCAGTTTCCTCATCTGCAAAATGCAGATAACAGTGGGCACTCATTGAGCTGTTGTGAGAATTAATTGAGTTTTACACATAATGAGTTTAGAGTAGTGTCTGGTACATGGTAAAAGCAAAGTCAATGTTCGTGGCTGTTTTTCCTATTATGTACAGTTTGAGACAGCCATTTACTTGGTAGGTTAATAAAAGACATTTCCAGAAAGACTTTTTCTTTTTAATATCCAATTTAGAAGAACATAAGGGAGTCAAGGGGGAAAAATAGGGAAATAATGTTGCTAGAACTCTGGAGGCAATAGTACCAACAAGTGCAAAATAACCATGAGCCATTTGCCACAGCTTTCCTTTGGGAAAACAATTAAAAAAAAAAAAAAGACTATGGTAACATCATGGACAGGTTCTGCGACTTTATGGGAAATGACTGTAATAAAACCATAGGCTACGTGATATAAACAAGAGTAAAGTTCCTATGGCATCTTATCAATATTATAACACATCAACATTGAATGAAAAGACATTGTTGGCCCTGGCTGGTGTGGCTCAGGGGATTGAGCACCAGCCTGGGAACCAAAAGGTCACTGGTTCAATTCCCTATCAGGGCATATGCCTGAGTTGTGGGTCAGGTCCCCATTTGGGGGCAAACAAGAGACAACTACACATTGATATTTCTCTTTGTCTCTTTCTTCCCCCTTCCCCTCTCTCTGAAAACAAATAAATAATCTTTTTTAAAAAAGACATTATTGGAGGACCTGCTATAATTATTCACATTGTACAAGTGTAAATGACAATTGTCTACCACTGGCCATAGAGATTAAGGACAATAGGCTGTATTTGTGTGTACCAGTGTGGTACAGAGAAATGTAGTTCATCAGTGTGAAATAAATAACCAGGGGGAATCTACCCTTTGCTGAGTGCACAGAGAATTGGGTTACCTGCATTACCTGGTTCAATTCTCATATTTTGAGAAATTAACATTATCTTCATCTTACAGATGAGGAAACCAGAGCTTATGTAATTTGATTCAGAATTACAAGTAAGTGGTAAACCAGGATTCAAACTCTGGTCAGCAAGACTCAAGTTTATGATAATTTTGTAAATTTCTGCCAGCCTTGGCCAAAATGCAATCAGTGGTTTCTGGATGTAAACAGATATAACCCAGGTTTCATGGCCAACTATATTGAGAGAAAAGGTGAGTGAAATAAAGTTTAACCAGGTTATCTTCATTGCAAGTCTTTGCAGAGACTTCAGCAGGCAAAGGTACACTGTGGATTCTACAATGTGATAGAGTGTGCAGTGTTTGTCAGATCACAGAAGTATGTGTGTGTGTGTAATCTGTCATGGTTGACTGTCCCATTAAATACAGACGTTGGCAGCCTCACACTCATATCATATCACTTCCCCTATGGCATTGAAGGCACACTCCTTACCCTTAAAATTAGAATTTGTTGTTTTCATACTTTTCTCCACTCCCTAACATTTTCCTTTTTTTGACACTATTGCTATTCACTCAGGCATCCAACATTCATTCATTCAACAAATATGTTATGCTAGACATTATGACAGGGACAAAGAAAATGAAGGAGTCACAGACATTGACTGATATCTACCAGACACAACAAAGAACTTATTTGAGGACCCTGTTTCTGAGAGAGAAGAAAGGGAAGATAAAGAGGTAATTGTGTGGATGGTTATGATGGATCAATGTAGGGTTTTTTGGCTGGATTCGATATCTTTGTCCCTTTCACAGCCATGTCTGGATTAAACCTACAATAGTTGATGACTTGCTCTGTTCTCCATTCAGAAGAACTCACCTCATTCTAAAAGGGTAGGGAGAATTGCTTGTGATTTTGAACTTGGCCTTTGTCCAGTTTTCCAGACCACCCTATTACTGCTTAACTGCAGTCAATTATACGAGCTCCACAATTCCTTTGATTCCTTTCCAATCCAAATTCCCCCTTTCGAGGCTGCCTTCTGACGGTCTAGCCAGTGTATTATCTAATGGTGTATGGAATTTGGAAAGGTATTTCCATACGCGACCTATACACATTCCTTTTTCAGGTTCTGTTGTGAAACACATGTGCTATCAGTTAGCACATGAGGCTAAGAAGAGACATGGCTGAGGAAATGATATGGAGAAGAAGAACCAAGAGAGTTCAAAAGGGAGGCCCTCACACTGCTGAGCAATAAAGAAGAGTCCCCAAACAACTATTTTTATATATAACTGATAAATTGATCGGTTTATTGTATCCAATTATCTTAGGCTAGATTTTCTTTTAAAATTTTACATGTAATTGGTCAGTTAAATATGGCTGCCAAGATCAAGAACTTTCTCTGACTCAGGTATTGATCCTATAACTCATGCAGAGACTTGCATTCCTGTTTGCCTCAGTGACAAACCCCTAAGCAGTTATTTTAGCAGGTACATGGGAGGTTCTTCTCTCCAGTGAGTGAGAAAGCCTGCCTGCTCCAGTGTGCTGGGGGGAGATGTGCTCCCTTCTGTCACTATGGGAAGGAATGACTGTGGTCAAGCAGTGTATACCAGTGCAGACTCAACGGCGCTTAAGCTCTTTGCCAGGTCTGACAATGGGAAGTTTGACAAAGGAAGGAACACCAACAGCAGCCACATCTCTCAATGATTAATAACACCCACCATCCACCCCTCTGTGCTCACAGATGTAGGCTTATTAACGTAAGAGCTCTTGAGAAGGAACTCAGCCGGGAGCTACTGGAAAAGAAGGAATTATATCCACTAGTCAATAAAGATTTCAAAAAGGAGACTTGTGAAGATGTTCAAAATCTAAAAGCTGATTTGATATTTGGCATAAAATATATCTATTATCAGAATGTAGGGCCTCAAAAAACCTTCAGTGATGGGAGAATAAAATATAGTAAAGCCTTTTAAGAGAATCACTGACATGAGAGTTGTTGCCTCGTAATTAACAGCTTAGGCCTGAAAAGTGGGGAAACGACAGAAAGAAAAGTATGAACAAATGTGCGGGCTACTGCTTGGCAGGTCACTGTCAAACGCTTGTTGTCTGAGTGAACAACAGACTTGAGGAGTGTAAAATGCAAATGTTCAAGAGGTGAGGACCTTCACAATATTAGACAAGAAGCAGACAGATATCAGCTAGTTAAATCAGGGAGACCAGACACACCACATTCCAAACTGTGGAAGACAAGATGTTCCTTTGCAGGCTATCAACAGAGAACAGGAAGTGAAAGGGGACGCCTGGCTTCAGGGCTACTGACTACAGCAGAGTTATTTTTATCACCTGGAAGATGCTGGTGCTGAAAGCACTGTTTCCCACGCATGGATGTGATTTGCATCCAGCCTTTCCTTATGAGATCTATGGCTTCAGAGAATCACTCCTAAAGGCTGACAGCTGCCTGCAAGTCACTAAGACACGCCAAGTGGCCAAAGCAGCTGTTCTAAATACCATGCTAAGGACCTGAGAGTGTTGGAGTGAATTCACCAATGTGGGAATTGATTATTTCTTGATATCTTTCAGGAATCCATTTGCTGGTAAGAGGCTGTTTGACTTCTTTTTCTAATCCTCATCGAGGGTATGTTTATTGATTTTAGAGAGAGAAAGGAAAGGTGGGGGGAGGGAAATGTTGATCAGTTAGTTGCCTCCTGTACATGCCTCAACTGGGGATCGAACCTGCATCCTAAGTATGTGCCCTGACCTAGAATCAAACCTGTAACCATTTGGTGCATGGGACGATGCCCCAACCAACAAAGCCAAGATGAGGCTGTTTGATTTTTTTACTGTGACATCTAGGTTTGGGCTGAAATGATGTTCTACTTCAACTCCTTAAGATTCCTAAAGTCTCCAGTACCACTGAGTGTTGTACAATATCAAGAATAGAACAGCTATGCCCAAAGTTAAAACTGCTGGTGCCTTACGGGGGAAGCCAGACATACAGTTATCCTCTGTGATGACTGAACTTCAAAGTTGGTTGTGGTGCGTCTTCAAGGTAGAAAAGGCACCTTGTTAAGATGTTTTCATTGGCACCATTTGGCACTGCCTGAAGGAGGATCAAATAGTTTACAGTCTTTTTAAAAATAAAACAATAATAATGTAGTATTTTCCTGGGACATTTACCAATTAGCCAGAAGATCTTAATAAAAGATGAAATCAACCAATATTTGTAGATAACTTGCTTCTCCTTTTTAGTTCCTGCATCAGTGGTAGGGCCACGTTACCACGGAGACTGGATCCCACAAGTACGGTTTTCCCAGGACTCCATCTTTGGCCATTTCCTCCCCTTGCTTTATTCCTTTCTTGGGTGACCTCTTTCTTTCTGATTATCGATGTCGAAGACTTCTAACCACGTTTCAAATGAGTTCTTCTGGGCTAAGGTCTCAGCTGAGCCTCAGAGCTGTATTTCCAGCTGTCTAATGAATGCTCCACGGGCTCCACAAAGTGGATGTGTCCAGACAGAACTGTGGCCCCTACTCAACCTCCACCTACTCCACCTGCTCCAAATTCTGGAATGACATCAGTGCTCATCCAAGTGGATGTTGTAACTCTACATGTAAGATGTCTCTCTAATTTGGTGTTTTCCTCCCCATTAAAAATGTGTCTGCTTTCATTCATTTAATTTTATTTTATGAGCACTTATATAGCACTAGATGTGTGCCAATTACTGTTCTAAGAAATGTATATTCATTATCTTTTGCCTTCATCACCAAGAAACTTCTGACCCGTCTCCCTCTCACCTCCCATTGGTTCTTCCTATGGCAGCCATAGTACTTCTAACTCTAAACTTCTGACACTCCCCATTTTCTATGCTACTTAGCATAGCCCATAATGACCTTTATTCCCTTCCTGTCGCCTGCCCTTTCTGCCTCAGTTCTTTTCACACCCTCCATGAAGCCCATGTTGCAGTCACACCAAACTGGGTACCTGCCCACTTGTTCTTCCCTCTCCAAGTGAGGTCTTCCTTCACCTGGAACCCCAACCATCCTACAAGGCTCAACCAGGTATAAGGAAGTTTCCTGAGACAAGCACTTCCAAACCTCTAAGAAGAGCTGCCTGGAGGACCCAAAAGACAAATAATAAAATGCCAAATGGATCTAAAACAAATCCCCAAGTGAAAACAGATGAAGCAGTTTGTTCAAAAGAATAAGGGTCAGTTGCAAGACTTTTTGTCACCATATGGTCAGGGAAGAAAAAAAAGAACCTAATATAATATCGCACATGATGAAGCAATGACAAACTGGAACACTTTTCCCATACAAAATGAAAATGTGAAGGAATCACACAGCTGTAGTCACAGAAGCAACTGTTGAGTCAGCCAACTCGGATAAAATCAGCATAGAAATCAGAGAAGGATGATTTATGCTAATTTACTTATATTTGGTCTGAGTACTTGCTATTGTACACTTCTAAATCTCCTGTCAGCATCATTTGTGGTTCTACCCATTTTCAGCAAGTTTCATATAGCAGTTTTTTCCAATTGTTTTTTCTCTGCTTTTACAGATTGTGATAAAAAAATATGGAGAAAATGTGCAAGTGAGATTGCAGGTGACGTTCAGAAAGCCCCCACATGTGCAGATCTAAACCCATTAACTAGATCACAAGTCTTAGGTGTCCTGTGAGCAAGAACTTCTGCGAATTAATTGGAAAATACAAAGATGACCATGACATGACCTTGAATCCAAGGACTCACAGTTCTGGAAGGAAGCTTACAGCCGATGGCACTTCAAATGTCTCATCCCCAAAACCCAGTTGGAGTTTGTCTCCCACACTTGATCCTCCCTCAGACCCTCCCATCTCAGACAATGACATTATGAATCTTCCGTCTGCTAAGTCCACAACTTTATCATCATTCTTGACTCTCGTCTTTCTCTCACAGTCTCCATGGTCAAATAGCAGTAAACCCTATCAACTCTGAGCCAGGATCTGACTACTTCTCACCCCTCAGGCCACCACACCAAGCAAGACCCCTGTTGCCAGTCACTAGGCTATTCAGGAGCCTCCTTGCAGGTCTTCCTGCTTCCAGGCTTCACCTACCCTACTGCAGACTACTCTACACAGTAGCCTGAGCCCTTCTTCAATAAAAAGTGTAAGAGTTCAAGACCCTCCAATGACTTCTCTTTTTACTCAAAGGAAAACCTCAAGTTTTTACCTTGGTCTACTACCTGACCTTGTCCAGTTGTGACTCCAGACCTACCTCCACTCTAGGCCTCAATACACTCCAGCCACACTGCTTCCCAGCACCCTGATGCGCAGACACCCCAGGGGAAGTCACACCTCCAAGCCTTTGCTGGCTCATCTCCTCTGCAGGCTTTTCCTGCAGCTAGATATCCACAGTCACCTCCCTCCCTCCCTTTTCTGCTCTCTGCTCAGATTGTCCTTTCATCTGAATAGCGATTCTCTATCAACTACACCCCACATCCCTCCACTTCCCTTATCCTGTCTAATTTTACTTCATAGCCCTTATACCATATGCTATTTCTTATATTTGTTCTCCGGCTGCCTCTTTGCAGAAATGTCAGTGCTACAAGAGCAAGCATGTTGTAGCATTCATGACTGCCACATCTAGACAGTGGTACATAATATGCCCTTATTAACTATATGCTGAATCAATGAAAGAATGAAAGAGGAGAGAGCTATGTATAGAATAACTGTAACTCCAGATCAAAGATCACTCATTTGCTTGGGAATGCTTCCTGTTAAAAAGAGAATCCTCTGCCTTTTCTGAAAGTTTATTTTAAACAATGAGCTACTCTTTCATAGGGTTCTGTTTTAAAAAGGCAACTCTGCATATAGCTAGTGCAGAAGTGATGTCTATCTGATTCATTTGGAACAAACTGCGCAGTGACGGTGATAGGCAGTCACAATATTGGGCACACTGCAGAGTGAAAGCTCAACTAGTCATCGCCTGCCTTCTAGAAGTCTATCTTGTATTTTATTGAGAAAGATAAAAATGAATTTAAAAGACTAAACGTAAAACTTTCATTGCCTCCCCCGCCTCCCCGCAAGCAAAAAGTTCTCTTGGAATTCAGAAAATGGCAAATCACTTCCAGCTGGGATGACTGAGGACCTGGCCAGATTTTCCACAGGTGGAGAGAACTGGGCTTTGGGCAAGGTGGGGAGGGAGGGCCAGCACTATTTGGAAAATAGTAGAAGGTGCTTGCAGCACTGAGGGCTAAGCTAGACGTGCAACTGTGGTGATGCGGTGCAGCCTGCAATTAAATGTCAGTTTTCCAGATACTGACTACCTTGGTTTGAAGTCACTCAATATGCTTCATAATCAACTTATAATTAAAAAGAGATGTGAAAGGTTAACATCCTTAATATTAAATGCTTCGGGAAATGTTCTAGTCACTTTTAAGGCTTTTTTTTTTGGTGTTCTTAACACTTCATTAGTGAGTGCATTATGGAAATGTCATTGATATAGAAATAGTGACCTGGCTCCAACTCTAACACACCAGGACCAAAGAGAAATGTCAGAGCAGAGGGCATTATCCACCTAAATGCACTGGATCTAACCTAGATGCCAAAGCTTAGTGGCAGCTTTACGAAGGAAGATGCCCTTCCAATGCACACAACAGCTTAGGGGACCACTCATGAAATGCTAAGAGGGAAGCCTTTATAATAGGACAGGAGAGGGATATATTTACACCACATTTAATTAGAGCAATCTTGCCAAAGACAAGGACAGAAGGAACCTCTTCGAACATGTTGTGACAAGTGACTTGAGAGGTGGAGAAGAGGAGAAAGGGAAGGGTCAAAAAGGTCAGAATAGACTCAATTGGTCACACGGTTACTTGGTGAAAGACCTGACCGGCACTTAACTTTCGAAAGAAATCTGCAATAATTCCCCCACCAGTAAACTGATTAAGCAGTGACTCTTTGCACTACAAAGCAGTGATTCATTTCTTTATCATTTAAAAAGTTTTAATAGTAACTCACATTGTCTTACAAAGATTCTCCAAGAATCCATCCCACCCCCAACTTGCCCCTGCGAAACTGTGAAAGGGCAGCAGAGCACCCTTATTTGCATACTTTAGCATCAGAATTGGAGTACAGGGTTGGTGACGCTCCCCACGGTTAAAGTGAAACCATTCTTTAAAAGATCTGAAATACTTTAAAGTTCACACTTCTTGCATTTGAAGTTAAACAAACTAGTGGAGAACATGTAAGAAAAGTAGTTGCTGGATTCAAAGCTTGTGTAGGTGCTGGGGACACGAAGACAGGGAAAACAAATGGCTTGGTTGGGGAGGCGAGTTGGAACGGGGAGAGACATCATTCCAGTTAAGTCTCCTACGGAGCTGACGGTGATCCACAGAGAAAGCTCCCGCAGCTGCTGGACTGAGGTCCAGTGCCCAGGGGGATGTGGTATTATTGAAGGAGAGGAGACAGCACTAGGGTAAATGCTTTTTCTCATCCTTTTTTCCTTCATAAACTTGTAGAGACTGTTAAAAAAATAACATATGCCTGAGACACTTAAGTTGCCAGGGGAAAGTCACAGGTTTGCTTGAGGGCTTGCAGCGCTTGTATGGTATTGAGTGTAATTTGATGGCAGAGTCCCACACAGGCAAAACAAGAGTGTGGACTCTGGGAGATTTTAGAGGCAGAGTGTTTCAAGTCAGGAGTTTTACCTGCGGCTGGGTGTTAGTGTGATAATCACCTAAAGAACCTAGATTTTGGATCCTCGACCCAGTTTGTCCCTGAGTATTCATAGAAAACTTGGTCAATTTCTCTGGAAGCCAGTATAGAGTATAGCTTCTTCATTATCCATTTTCAGAGTCACATGATAGTAGGTTATCATATGTTATATATAAATTGTAACATTTCTGCACATCACATCCATGCCAAGTATTTTAAGATTATTGCTAATATTCACTCTGACCCTGCAAGGATCCCCTAAAGTCAGCTCAGGAGGGTTATCAAGCCCCACCCACTAGTAACTGGCAGAGGACAGCATGACACTGTGGTAACCTCTGAGCTCAAGCTCTGTCCCTCCCCCCCAGTACATTTATCCTCTCCCTGGCAGCCCCGCACCTTGCTCCCTCTCAGCTTCTCTCAGAAGGGATGTGACGGTTCCTATTCATACACTCTGAGCCTGGGCCTTGGCTGTTACTTTCTGTCTTAGACAAGAACTAATGAGGCTGTCTGTGCCAGAGAGACTCTCAAACCTATCAGATCCAACACCTCTTTTTATAGCCTGAGATGTAATTAATAAAAAACTTGCCTAGTCACATACATTTTAAAGAAATCAATATAATGCCCTATTACATAAAAAAATAAAAAGAAATTTATAACAAATAAGATGCACTTCAATATGTAAATCTCAGATACAGGTCCAACAGAAGACATTGAAAGCAGAAGCTTGGTACTTCTAAGTAGGCTCCTTGTAAATTCAATAGCTACACAGGCAGACTGAGAGAAAGGGTGATGTTATTTTTCTGAAATAACCATATAGTAAAGTTATAAACAAAACA
Organism: Trachops cirrhosus; assembly: GCA_028533065.1. NCBI lineage: Eukaryota > Metazoa > Chordata > Mammalia > Chiroptera > Phyllostomidae > Trachops > Trachops cirrhosus. The sequence goes on from CM052538.1 coordinate 52,366,921, forward strand.
AAGACCCATATCCTCTCAATTAATATGGTAATTGCATTCCTGGAAAACTCAGCATGTATTTAAAATGCTCTTTGTATGCATGTGTGTGTGTGCATACACACACACACACACACACACACACACACACATATAATATTCTAGTAATACAGACACTTTTCCACACCCAAAATGTCTGGTCAGATACTCTCACGTTGTGGCCTCATCTGGGATAATTCTTCACAGTGTGAGACAATCCTACACACTGTAGGACATCAAGCACCCCTCTTCTTGGCCCATGAAAATGTCACCCCCCAATTAAGCAAAGATAGCCATACAAGTTTCCACAATGTGCCACGGTGGATGGTTGTTTGGTCTGCTACAATCTGTAGGTGATATACCTCCTTACTTTACATATTTCTCCCCACTTTCCTTTTATTTCCAGACAGCTAAGAGTACTTTAATAGCAAATTCTTTACTGCTTTAAAAATCCTAGTATACTGTCATCCCCTTCTGTCTATTAACAAGAATATGTGAACTGTGACACAGTGACAGAGAACATCCTCCTAACCTTTGGTTGCCATTCACTTGGCCTTGAAGAACATAACTGCTAAGGTGACACAATGATACATACCTTACAAGTGCTTATTTTCAGAAGCTAGAAATTGTTTTTGCACATAACCTATATTTAGACCCAATTAGCAAGCTTTCTCTCTATAGTTATTCACCCAAGGCCAATACTGCCCTGTGAGGGCATTACAAAACAAAAAAAAGAAAGAAAGAAAAAAACTACCAAAGGTGACCTGAAAGTAACAAATCAGATTTTAAAGGAAGAAATGGGACTCCATTATTTAAAACTGTAAATGGTCACAGAAAAGTGATGGATGGCGGGTCACATTTTTTATGTTGGATTACAAGACAATTTTCCCATAAGTCAATGAGAACAATCTCAATGTAACGCAGAGTACAGAGCAAGGGTTCCCTGAAAATGGGAGAAAAACCCCACAACCCTCAGTTGGGGTAAGGGAAGTGGGTAATCCGGCTTTAAAATATTTTGCATAACAGTAAAAGACAGAAAACTGTACTTGAACAACAATTAAAAAAAGAAAAAAGAAAAATATTTTGCATAACAATGGGAAGTTATCAGCCATGCCTTTACTGAAGGGAACCGCCACCCAGGGCTAAAGGCTAGTGACCTTAAGAAAGGATAGTGATTCTTGCCATAGACGGAGAGAGCGGGGAGCTTATATAGATAGTGCCTGTGAGAGAGGCAGAGGGCAGATGCTCACCCTGAATGCCCCTCAGTCTCTGGGAACTCTTGGCCTGACTAAAGATGGCAGCTGAAAGAAGGTAAAAGATATGGGGCTACTGGCAAAAATGGCACATCATAGGAAGGGCCAGATATGAAGTCACATACGAAGTTCTGCGAGCATTTAAAATGAGAACAGTCTGAAAAAGAGGAAGGAAGCCATGTGGTCTAAAAGGGTACAGATGAGAGTTGGCTGTGAGGCCTGGTATATAAGGGGGAAGCTACTGGGTTTGGAGTAAGAGCATGTGGTGAAGTCTGGAGTAAGAAGGAGAAGACAGTGGCAGAGCTGATGGAGCTGTGTGGGGACCTGCTTAACCAGGCATGGATTTATGGGAGAGGCTTGGAGCTGAACTGTGACTGGGAATGCTGAGGTGCAGGCATCAGCTTCTCTGAAGGACATACAAAGAAGCCACTCTCTTGGAATGTGTGCCTCCCTGGACTCCACGATGATCTAGTGTAAGATGGCACATGCTTCCCTGACCCATTACATGCAGGCTGAGGACAATGTACTCCCAGACCCTGAAGGAGAGAGCTGCTGCGAGGATGGTGACTCTGAAACCCACAAGTGCACATTCCAGAGAGGGTGGAGACCTGTTTGCACAGCTGGTTTAAGAGCAGATAAGGATATGGGGAACTTTTGGGCATGGTTTTAGCTTGTAGCCTTTTGGGAAGCAAGGGAAGTGCAGGGTCTTGTGGGAGAGCAGGGCTCTGAGCAGGAGTGCTCTCAGCCACCCTGAGGTTGGAACTCTGTTCATAAAAACCTGTTTCCTTCAACACTAATTGTTGGATCATGCATCAAGGCACCACGTGGCAGAGCCCTGATTTGCTCGGTTACATCAACTTCGAGTGTTATTCATTCTTTAGTCATTCAACAGATATCCATGGGGTACCTGCTCACATGAGGTTCTGTGTGATGTAATATAACAGAGCGTCTTAAGTTTTCATGTACATTGCAATCACCTAGAGGGCCTTGTTAAAATGTGGGTTCCTGATTCACCAGATTTGAGATGGGGACTGAGATTCTGGATTTCTAACTAGTTCCCAGGTGGTGTTGATACTGTTCGTCAGCATGAGACAGGCTACTAAGCCAGGACAAGTGGAATAGGGAAACTAGTAAAATGCAAAACCCTATCTTCCCTAACCAAGGACACTTAAGAGTAGGTGGTTTATATTTCTCCTCCCCAACCAGAGGGGAAATAGCTTAAATCATCCTACTCAGGGAAGTAGCTAACAGAAATCCAGTTAGTGCCATCTGTGCCAATCACACTCCCAAGGACAGATGAAGTCAGGGGAATAAGTCTCCTTATTAGCTCATGAATATTCTATCCAGATCCTCCCCTAAAATTCCTGCCTTTAGGAAACAGATAAGAACCCTCAAGACAAAACCTTTGAACTTCCGGCCAAGATGGAGGCATAGGCAGACACTCTATGCCTCCTCGCACAACCAAGATAGGGACAACAACAATTTAGAAACAGAATAACAACCAGAACTGACAGAAAATTGAACTGTATGGAAGCTGGACACCCAAGGAGTTAAATTAGACACGTTCCTCCAGACTGATAGGAGGGGCAGAGAGGGGTCATGGCGCAAAGAACATTGGGACCAGGCATGTAAAGCATCCCAAGGCATCCTAGGTGCGCAAGACCGCAGCGGGCAGACCCTGGACATTCAGGCAGTGGCTGGCAGACCCCGGCTGAGGGGCGACAACCAGCAGACCCAGGGAGGCAGCGATTGTGAAGCAAGGCCCTGCACCTAACCCAGGATCCCAGTGCTGGGAAATAGAGCCTCAGGGCACTGATTGAAAACACCTGTGGGGGTTGAGATGCAGGGAGAGACTCCCAGCCTCACAGGACAGGTCATTGGAAAGACCCAAGGGGTGCACAAGCCCATCCACATAGGAAATGGCGCCAAAGGGGACCACTTTGCTTGGGGGAAGTGGCAGAAGGGACTGAAGTCGGATGGAGAGAGGAGCAGGCGCCATTGTTCCCTCTTGGACCCCACCCCCACATACAGCGTCACAACCCAGCAACTGGGTTTCCCCGCCCTGGTGAACACCTCAGGCCCCGCCCCTCACTACATAACAAGCACAACCAGACCAAAAAAAAAAAAAGATGCCTCAAACAGAAGAACAAATGAAAGCCTCAAAACCAATCATCTGATAGCCAACCTATCAGATGAACAGTTCAAAACACTGGTGATCAGGATGCTCACAGAATTGGTTGAATTTGTTTGCAAATTAGATGAAAAAATGAAGGCTACAATAAGTGAAATGAAGAAAAATGCACAGGGAACCAAACAGTGATGGGAAGAAAACTGGGACTCAAATCAATGGAGTGGACCAGAAGGAAGAAAGAAACAACCAAACAGAAAAGAATGAAGAAATAAGAATTCAAAAAAGTGAGGAGAGGCTCAGGAACATCCAGGACATCTTTAAATGTTCCAACATCCAAATTATAGGTATACCAGAAGGAGAAGAAGAAGAGCAACAAGTGGAAAACTTATTTGAACAAATAATGAAGGAGAACTTCCCCAATCTGGCAAAGGAAATAGAATTCCAGGAAGTCCAGGAAGCTCAGAGAATCCCAAAGAAGTTGGACCC
>CM052538.1:52371305-52441212 GCA_028533065.1 Trachops cirrhosus
GTAGAAGCAAAGAACTTATGACACATGGACTGAAGTAAAGGGGGGGAATGTGGGTGGGAAAGGGGGTTCAGGGTGGAGGGGAATGAAGGGGGGATAATAGGATAACTGTAATAGCATAATCAATAAAATATATTAAAAAAAATAATTCTGCAAAATGAAGAAGTTAAGGTCTCTTAAAATGTGTACAATATTTTGTTTGTGAAATACAAGTAAAATTATACAGAGAATGCTTAAAACTTGACAATAAGAAAAAAAGCAACCCATTATTATTATTATTATATTATTAGAATTCATTAGCATGAACCACACAAAACTGCAGTTACTGACCTGTTTTTGATGTATTTAAATGCCAATTTTACATGGTTTCATCTAAAAGACTTCAACATTTCTCACTGGAAGACGGGCAAAGATCATCTGAGCACAGGGGAAGAACACCCGCCTCTGCAAACCTACCCTCGTGAACCGAAGCACTCCATCGTATTAAAAATGGTGAGGGCTCATGTATTCATTCTACTTCAGGAAGTCATTTCTTCAACAAGATGATTCTTCACTGAGCCTTCTACATCATGAATTTTCAAGTGAGTATTTAAAAAGTCAAACATTAAACTTGGCAGAGACCCACCTTAGAACAGCAGAGCTGCAACCCTCTCAATACCTCTATTTTTTCTGTCCACTAGCAATTTTATTTTCACCTTTTTACCATAATAATATGTATCCCACCCCCCTGCTCCAGCGCTGCAAAAAGAAGCAAAGGCTTTATTAACAAGAGTTAATTGGGGAAATTCTCTATTTTGGGTTTACTATATTGTAGTTTTATAAGTTTTTGCACTAATTCTGAGTTCTTAATGATAGGCTCTAATTTAGTTGTTCTTTTTAATTGTAGTAAAATATTTTAATAGCCAGTTATATTTAATATGCAGAATTAATAAATCTTTGGTTTATAATATCTCTTATGCTTGTTTACAAAAATCATTCTTTTTCACAGAGACTTAATTTTCTAAATAAATTTTGCATATACTCATTAATCAGTAATAGCCCCTGGTTCAGTGATAATACCTCTACTTGAGTAATATTGTAGATTTCATGGTGATGTATTAAAAACAATTATGACTGAGCTAATAAAGGACTTTGAAATCAAGGATGCTACTATGCTCTTGGCTCTAACAAAGCATATGATGGACCTGGCAAATCTTTTGTTTTTGGTGGGGGTGTAGCTACAAAACTCAGATATCAGGGATCAGAAGGAGAAGGCACAAGCCCCTACTTCTACCCTGTCTTGTGCCTAATCATCCCCATTAATCCGAGCTCACCTCCAGCAGATTCAACTGCCTGAGCTCCTCACAGTCAACAATTTCCAGCTTCTGAGAGCTGGCCACACAATGGAGGAAAATTTCTATCTGCACACACTGTAAAGCATGCTGGTGGTAACACCCCATTCATTTGCAAAAAGTATCTGGCTGTTGGACTTAGTAGACTCTAATATACTTTTCTAGATAAACATACCTCATGGTTTGAGGTAGCATTGGTGGTTTACATTAGCCAGCCACCCCTGTGTGTGATGGAATCAGGGGCAATCCTGGCTCCTGTTATGTCAAAGCCATATATAGATGTGAGAGACCAAAACCAGTTCATTCACCTTTAGTGGTAAATCCTTGAAAGCAGGGATTGTGCGGTGTAGTTTTCCTTTGGTCAGGGGACACTCTGTAAATTCAAGACTAATTAATGCTTTCTGATGCTGATGGTGACAGTTTTGACATGCTACATATCCAGCTTGGATTTCCTACAACTGAATGAAATAGATAATGGGCTCTAGTTGCCCATCACATATTAACCTGACATCCCTGGCACAAGGGAGAGAAAAGAATTACAGTTATTTCTAAAGGTATTATGGAAAGGTGATTTTACATTGATTACTTAAAGACAGTCTCTAAGGCTGGGGTTTGCTGAGCAGCAGCAAAGAAATCAGAAAACTAAAGTAGGGTAAATTTTCAGTTTAAGAGATCTGAATGAAGTTGAAAATTTATATTCCTTATTCGGATGACTTGAGAACAAACTCAAGATGTTGACAACTTTAAAAGATTGGAGTATTCAAAAATATCCCACTTTTGTCTAAAAATGCCTATGCACTGATAAAATACTTAAAATAATAAACAAAAATGTGAACAAGGGTTACCCCTTGGAAGTGAGACTATGAGGGAGTATTTTTTTTATATTTTTCTAACTTTTTAATCTAGAATAAAGAAGAACTTAAAAATTAGCACTAATGCCACTCCACAAAACCTAGAGATGTCCACCCTAACAAAACTGAATCTTGGGATTTAGAATAATCCCTTCTGAAATGCAGAGTCTGGGTAGGAATAGAAAGGACATAGCATGATAGGGTACACTTTAGATATGCAGAGTGTGAGGAGAGTCAAAATGCAAACCATTGAGTCCACATGATAGGAAAATGTTGTGCAAGATGACCAATGGCTTTAGGAAAAACCCACAGCATTTCAGTACTCTGCCCAAACAGACTAACTAGGGAACTGCCCCCACCTACAATGTCTGGGTATAAAATTTCCGAGAAAAGGCCAAGAAGCTGCCTGAAACAACTTGAACTCCATGGAAGGAGACCGAAGCTGCCTAAGACTCAAGAAGAGTTTGGAAAGGTGGTGAGCATGCAATGTACTATACAGATAACAAATTTTAATGTTGTACACCTGAAACTTGTGTAATATTATTAACCAATGCTACCTCAATAAATTTAATTTTTTTGCTTACCTAGTCACCAGAACCTCAAACATAAATGAGGAATGTAACACCACCTCATCTGCGACCTGTCTATTAATCTCTAAGTATATAGCTTACACATTCGTAACTCAGAAAGATGTGAAATCCCAACATGTTATGGTGACATGAACTTGTAACTTGAAGCCCTGTAAGGGGTTCTGGCTCAGGGTAAGGGCAGGCCCTTCTAATCTGAGTTACCTAGCAAAGAATTTAAAGTGCTGGACACGGCATTCACTTTATATTCTTAGCTTTCCATAAGATCTAGATCATTAACTCTGCCAATTTCCTCTGCAGAAACTACTTTAAATAAAACGTCTCAAATAGAAATGCAATTTAGAGATAATAAGATAGGACTAAGTTTCTCAGAGACAGAACATAGTTTTCCCAGTGTGCATTCTGGATGGTTTCTGTGCAGTCGTTCCTGGCTCAGGGACTGCAGCACAGACATTTTAAGGATGTTATTAAACTGGACACCAGTGAACGCTAAGAAGTCTCCTTTCTTGTGCACACAGAGGATTTATCCTCACTGATAATCACACAGGAAATCTTCACAAAACAGACAGGTAAACATAAATGCAAGTACTTTAAGTGCTAATTTTTATTCCTGCACCCTATCTGCGAATGTGGAGAGCAACAGAGGTGTAAATTAAATTGTCCGCCATGTGAGTGAAGAGACCACTAACAATAAAAAACAACTGTATTTACCTGCAGAATAGAACTCTTTTTGTTCTATTTTGTTTGCAAAGTGAGAGAGGCAAATGAGGCATAGTTAGGAGAGCTCAAATCCTACATCCTCAGAGATACATTAAATCTACCTGCTTCTCTCCATCCTTCCTGCCACCACTGCTACCCTGGAGCAGCCTGCACTCACATATCACATGGCCCACTGCAACAGCCTAACACCATGTGCCCCTGTCTATTGTCCTGCAACTGCCCACCACCCCCCCCCCCGCCCCTGTATCCTGGACTCACACCTTCACCCTGCAGCCAATAGACTTTCTAAGAACAAATGCGTGCCTACAACCCTTTAATGGCTCTCTATTGCCCTTAAACATAAAATCTAGGCTCTTTGACATGGTGAACTGGCTCTGCTCATCCTTTCTCTATCTGCTTCCACACCACACCCTGATGCTTGACACATCCCGTTATACCTGAGCCAGGGGCCTTGACCTCTGCTCAGCTGCATTGAAGATCCCTGCTCTCTTTTCCCTCTAGGCCTCTGCAGGTGCTCCCGTGTGTCTGGAAGCCCAGCCCTCCCTTGGATTGCCTGGCTAACTTATCTTTCACAGCTCAATGTAGATACTTCTTCCTCATGGAAATTTCCTAGCCCCACAGTATGAGTTAGGAGCTCCTTCATTGCGTTCTCATATCACTAGCTTCTTTTATCATGGAACTTCTCATGGTCTTATTTTAACTACCTTTTTGTTTGCTGTCTCCTTTATTCCTTTTGTCTCTCCAGGGCCTAACATAACACCCAGACCTGAGTTAGCACTCATTGAATGGAGAATGTGGCTCAGTATCAGGGAGCTGCCACTTACCTAATGCCCTCTGCATGGATGCACCCTGCCTGATGCTTTAAGTACATGATGTCTTATCCACACAACTCTGCCAACTCTGTATTATTTTTGGACATTCTACAGATGAAGGTCAGTGGGATTAAATAGCTTTCTCTAAGTCACACATCACATAAGTGAATTGGAAATGAGGTCTGTGTAGCTTCAAATTTTCTGTTTATCTCACAGCAACACAGTCTCTCCCTGTGGTTCCTGCACAATGACCAGAGTTCTATGCATCAGACCTCCCAGAGTAATTCTAATCCATCTTCCACCCAACAGTCTTTCAAAAATGAAGACTTTCCAGAAGCCAGTGGTTGGCTCGACCCTTTCCACCCGGCTGCATTTGAATGTTCTTCTCCATGGTGCCTAAAAAGCCCTTCCCACAGTGGCTCCTCAGGGCCTGCTTCTCTTCACTGTTGTCACACAGAGCCTAAGAGATAGTGTCACCATGCTTTAAAGCCCCTCCCCCATGACAGCTTCCTCAAGCTGCCAAGACCATGTATCCCCAGGACAAAGGGGCAGATCACACGGTGGCTGTCCAGAAGCATCAGGAAGAAAGGCCAGCATGAACTGCTCTCTACAGGGAACACTGAATTCAAGGCCTATCTGGTAGCTGGAAATGCGGCTGCTGTCCTGTGGCCCTTGTCTGTCTCAGGAGAGTATGAGTCAGAGAGGTACCACAGGAAAACCTAGGCAGCAAGTAGGCAGTGTCTTCCCATCCAAAGGCCACCCAGTATCTCCCTACTCTTCTGTGAGGCTTCCCTTTAGAAAGGAGACCTGCCATGGCCCTGCTGCTCCACTGCATGTGGAAGCCACTCCAGCATCTACCGCAGAAACATCTGCATTCTTGGAAGTAAACTCAGCCATCCAGAAAAAGCCATTCTCTCTGGAACTAACAAATCCAGGCTTAGAGCTGACATAGCCTGTATTTGAAAAGTCTCCAGCTTTTAATCAGGTAAGAGTTAAGATATGGTTTGAACATAGCAAGTATTTCCAATCCACAAAACTAGGGATGGGACTATAAGAGGATAAAACATTTGAATTGGTTGAAAAGTTTTTGAAAAATTCAAACCCAGATTTCCACAGGCTTTAGTAGCTATCTTGGGAACTGTAAAGGATGCTCTCAAACCAGGCAGAACTAGACAAAATGTAAGTTGTTTTGCCTTTTACATTTCTGAAAAGACCTTCCTTTTTCAAAAGACATCGAAGCTGCAATGCCACATAATTCCCTTTACCTGTCTGTGTTCTGTTCAAAGACATCAATAAGACACATGATTGGCAAACAGCCCCTAACTCCATTGGTACTGCTATTAGAATAGTAACATGTAAAATGCTATCAATGACCTGATTCCAATGACCCTGCAGCCCAATTCAATCATAGTTTCACCAAATAATAGCAAGATCAACAGTACTCAAGCTGTTGAATCTAAGAATTAAATTCAACTTCTTTTCCATAATCTGAACAGGCCTTGGCAGAAAGACATGGTCAGGACTGGGAGCAGCTTGCCTCCCCTCCAATGTTCATGACAACACTGCCAAGGTCACCAGAGGACTGAGTCTGAAAGGATACGTTAGATAAAAGTGTAAAAGAAGCCAAGAAGATAGAAATAACAGCCAGGACCCCTGCGGTAGTCTGTTCTGCCACATCAAAATGGTGAGTGGACTCTACTTTCAAAAATCCTATTAAGAACCAAATTACACTGATGCTAAAAGTGAGCAAAGCCAGTAGCATTACTCTCACCTGTATCTTAAACAAAAGCCATTATGCTAATGCAGAACAAAAAACACTAGAAACTATTATATTTTACAATCAATTTTTCTTATTCACAAACTTTGTATTTGCAAACTCACCTACCTGCTAAAATTTATTTGTCACACCCAAGTTAATACTCCCAGCACTTGACAGTTACTTGCTGATATGCAGAGCAGCCAACACTTTGAGTTGCTGGATGACCGTGGACTCAGCTGAAGTCCAGCAAGGTGATGCTCTGCCTTCTCGTTTCAGTTCTCATACTGTAAAAAAGTGTACTTTTTGTAGGCTATTTAGTGGCGCATACATTTTTTGCGCTTTTTTGCCTTTTTTTTTGCGGGGGTGATTACACTGTTTAAAATGGCCCCCAAGTGTGCTGAGGTACTGTACAGTGTTCCTGAGCACAAGAAGGCTGTGATGTGCTTTGTGGACAAAATATGGGTCTTAGATAAACTTCCTTCAGACATGAGTTATAGCTGTTGGCTATGGGTTCAATGGTAACGAATCAACACCATATATTACATAAGGTGTTTTTAACCAGAAACACATAGAAATTAAGGCTTTGTGTTGACTGGTTGAACAAAATTCAACCAGAGGCTCACAGGAACTTAACCCTGTATTTCACCTAGGAAATTTAGCATTCACCAAAAAATTCAGTGCTCACTAATTCAGTGTTTCCAAGAACTTTATAGAACATCATTACAGCAAATAACAAGAACTGTCCATTTTCAAATTACAGAAAAATGCCATAAATATATAGGAGTTGGAGGGGTTGGGATAGTGAACTGGATGTAAGAGGTCTGCCATGTCATTTGCCTCAAGTACTCGAAAGTGAGAACTTAAAAACTATGAAATGAAAGTTGCAAGGGTATATTTTGCTTCAAAGAAGACTGTTCATGCCTAACATGGACTCTCTAAAATGTCTCTAGAGAAAGGGGAATGAAGGAAAGAGTAATACTTAATTTGATCATTATTTTTCAAGTGTTCTTCCCTGTTCACACTTGCAAAAGTTAATAAGAGTTTGATCTCTTGATAGTAACCATAGGGAACTTTATCAGTCTCTAAATATAATTAATTTTCTCTCTCCCCTGAGTTGGATGAAGTAAAGACACATCTCACATAGAAAATGCCAGCTTTTCTCGCTTATATATTTAGTGTAGCTAAAAAAAGGAATTAGTTTTGACATCTGTAATAGTGTCAACAATAAAAATAAAATAAATGAACTAATTTTTAATATTTTCTTTTCCCAAAGCCTGATCTCCATGAATAATCAACAGACCAGCTGTGTAAGAGGCAGAAGGGCACACCCTTTACATAGTGGGAGTCCCCTGGCATTCCTCCGGCAGTCAGAGACTCCATTCTCACAGCCTGGACACCAGGGAAAGAATCGGGGTGAAAGCTATTCCCATGTTTGCTCTTTTCATTAACATTTTCAAAGAAGACTTTATTCTTACATGCATTTAGAAGAAAAAGTTAAGAATATTTCCTCCAGGCAAATAATTCACAAGAGGAAAAACCCTTCAATATAATTTATTTCACAAAGATCATTGAAGAGTATGTGGAAACAGATCTCAGCTGAAATTCCAGGATGGCTGTTAATGTCCAGGATGACTGTGAAAAAAATAAGTAAAATAAAAATCAAAGACAATTATTAAATAAATCTGTTACCATTGTAACAGCTATCTCGATTTGGCTGGAATGTGGCCAGGCTGTGTGGGTGCACATTCATTTTGACTAGAATTGGACAGTCACCCACAGTGTTATTCTATATTCAACAATGACGGGGTGGCTGGTGAAGGTGGGGCTCCCTCCCTAAAATGTGGCTTTGGGAATTCTTACTCTTATCAATGTGTCACTCACTCACTAGAGGAATTTTAGAGGTGGAGAAAACTCAGACATCATTTCACCATCTATGTAATTGGAACATTTTTTTCAATAGGAAAGATTACTGAGACCAAAAATTTAAGTGACTAAGGTCACACATCAAATTAGAAATAGGAGTCCTGCCTCCTGGTTTGCGACTCCTCCCTCTAACCTGGATCTGTGGTGAGCATCACTGCCATCCCTCAGTGAGTAGTGATTTATTTTCTTGGTAGTTCTTATCTAATTTGACTGCCTAAACACAGTGCCATCTGTTACAGGAATGGGGCACTGGTCATGTGGAAAGAAGGAAGAAGGAAGCCTGGGGTACCTTCCAATGTCATTCCTGGGTTTAGGATAGAGAAATGCCAGGTTGCCTCTCCATTCCAGAGCCCACCCCACCACATTTCTCTCTCCTGTGAATGTCCTGAAGGGCCTTGGTCTCTCTGTGCTTCTTGTGACCAGTCTAAAATGATGGTAAGTTCTGCACGAACCTGACAATGAGTGCTATTTTATCTTGCATGATGCCAGGTCATATTTTGAATGAAACAATTTTTATGTGAAGAGGTTATGAAGAGACTGTATACCCATAACAGAATGAACTATGCACAGGGAAAAATTTGTTGAAATGACTATGCATGCACAATTTCATTATCCCTATTTTCTATTCCCTTAGTAAAAAGCAAGTACTAACTAATAAAATGACTATTGTTAGAACTAAAATTAGTACATAATCTGGAATATTAACCAACATTCAGCATGTTGTTTATATTGTGAGATTTTCCCAATATCTATAGCCACTAAAGTTCATGATGAGGGAAGTGATTATAAGACTCAATGTAATTGAGTTTCTTACCCCAAAATGTATCATTTTTCTCTTCAAAATAAACTTTGTGACAATAAAAATAAAAAATAATCCTAAAATTAAATGTCATTTAAAAAAATAATTTTCATGCCAAATTGGAAAACAAGGATGCAAAAGTGCTCTGAAAGTGGCACCAAAGTACCAACTTAAAAAAAAATTACAGGCAAATTTAAGAATATGCTTTTCCCAATGACACTGAACCTCAATAATTTTCTCCACAATGATTTGAAAACCCTATGATTCTCATAGAAATCTGGCAATTTCACCTATTTCCCCTCAGCAGAACAGAGAATTATATGTTGTATTTTGTAGTTCAAAGAAATATTCCTTCAAAATGGAAATTGGGGCAAGGGGCACATGCCAGGATTACTCTTGAGTATTACCAAAAGAAAGAAGTCAAAGCTACACTTCACAATGCAGTAGCTTAATTCATCATCTTTATTTTTCATGCTCGCTAACTGGAAAAAAGTTGAAAATAACAAAAGATGCCATTCTTCATGCAATAGACTGTTTCAATGGAGTGTGTGAGCACATAAATTGTCTTCATGACGATGGACAGATAGTTTAAGTATTTTATTTGACAGCCCACTTGTAACAAGGAGAAGAGTGTCATCAGAACCTGGTTAGTGGGTGAGCATAGGTCAGAATTCATGCAAGTGTCCCAGACCTAGAAGAGACAGTGTTCAGTGACCAAATTTATTCTGTGTCAAAAGCAATCTTGCGCATTCATCCAATATAATCACTTAAAACTTAAAAGCTATATTAAGAAAGATGATGAAAATGGTTCTCTTGGAAATCAAAGACTGTATGTATTAAGGATTGTCCATTGCCAACACCTCTGTTAGAGAAACAGACAAGCCTAGTGAGCTGGGTATACCCAAACCCAGAACTCAGCAATCTGACTTGAGTTCCATTTCTATCACCCACTGCTCTCTCCTGTGGTGGGAGAGACTTTTCCCTAACCGTGCTCATGCAGGCTTTAGTTATGGGCTTACAGCAGGTGATGTGAGGGAGGGAAGAGATTAAGGGCCTTCTCATGGTCTTTTAATCTTTATGTTCTCTTAGAAACACAGAATTGAGATTTATTTAGTATTTTAGACAGTATGGAGATGCATCTATAGGTGTGTGTGGCAGGAGCGGGGGGTATTCAGGGAGGATGGCTGGGCACTTTGCTACTTCTAAAAGTACCCCTTAATAAATATCTGCATTGGTTGTTCTGACCAGTATGGATGTCATCCACAAAGTGAAAGGTCACTGGTTCGATTTCTGGTCAGGGCACATACCTGGGTTTTGGGTTTCCCCAGTCAGGGTGCATACAAGAGGCAACCAATCAATGTTTCTCTCTCTTCCTCTCCCCTCCCACTTCCCCTCTCTCTGAAATAAATAAATAAATAAAACCTTTAAAAAATGTCTGCATTGTTTGAACATAAGACAAAACTTCTTGAGATAACCAAGCCTATTCTATGGTCATGGGTTGCACAGAACAAAGGCCAAAGGCCTCCTGTCCCAAAGCAGCATTTCTCTCAGACAAAAACAACCCCCCTCATTTTGCCTTCATTTTGCACTCATTTGGGCACTCAGACCCAAATATTAGCCTCCATGTTTGTGCCAAAGTGTAATTTTGTATATGCTTTTTGATGAATGTTTAAAGCAATCATTTTTTTTTCTAAAAGATTTTATTTACTTTTTTGAGAGAGGAAGGAAGAAAGAGACAGAAACACCAATGTGTGAGAAATACACTAATCAGTTGCCTCTCATACACCCACAACTGGGAAACCAGGCCCGCAACCCAGGCATGTGCCCTGTCCAGGAACCAAACTGGAGACATTTTGGTTTGCAGACCAGCACTCAATCCACTGAGCCACACCAGCCAGGGAAAAGCAATCCTTTTTAAAAGAAACAAATCTTGGCAGGAGGTTAGCAAGTCTATTAATCGGTAGGGGGAAAGTATAGTGCAGTTTTACATACCAAGAGTAATTTCAACTATAATAGGTTGTTTACATATTATATGTGGGGAACTGTTAGTTCTCCCAGTTTTATGAAAATCCAGTATAAGAAATCTGACCCTTTTATCCAAATGACCTAGGGAGCAATGATCTGTCCCAGAATCCTTCCCCGTTCATTGACAGTACCTTTGTTTGTTTTTAAGTAGCATCTCCCTTAGTAACTTCCTGTTAGTCTAAGTGCACTGATGATTAACTAACTGCTGGAGAAGGTGGGTTTTGGGCACAAAAACAGTTAAAGAGTGAGCTACCACTGCCAATTACAGGCATTCAGAAAGCATACCATCTTCTTAATTAAATATAAGATTACGGTAAATGAGATTTGATTTATGAAAATTCACCCCACACCCAAATTTCAAGCCTCCATTAACTGCATAATGTTAGGCAAACCATGCAGCAGTGAGCAGAATGTTAAGTTGTTTCTAGACCAACAATAGCAAGTATGATGCCTAGATGAAAAGAAAACAGGTTTGCTTCAATTGGTGCTTTTACCCCTTTTTAACGCATTATTACTCACATTAAGCATTAACTACACAAATAATTTGACTCTTAAAAAAACATATTTAGCTATATTAACAGTATATCATTGTTGTAAAATCAATTCAGACAGCTCCTTCTTTCTGAAGTCCTTCCAAATTCCCTCACACGGGATGAACTCTTTCCTCTTTTGGGTTCCTACAACGCCTTACTCGTATTCCCTGCAGAAGATTTATTCCATCATTTCTGTGTATACGAGTCTCTGCTGCTAGACTGCAGATCCTTGAGAACACAACAGGTCTCTATTAATCATGATGTTCCCATCAGATACGTGAATTCCTGGCTATTAGTGGCTGCCTAATGAGAATTTATTTTATTTTATTCATGGAGAATGGGACCAACATAAAGTTGTAAATAACTCAGTCTCACTGAACTTTTCACCTCCCATTATAGCTAGTCATATGGTCACAATGGCATACCCAACGACTTTTTGATTCCTGTCATCCAGTAACGGGCAGTTAGCTGGTGAGTGGCACAATGGTCAAGAGAAAGAGAATAGATGAAGCATTTGGACAACCAATTTAAAACATGATCAATCTTCACAAATCCATAGCCTTGGAGTTGAATATAATGTGGCCTCCAAGGTTCTGTATAAGACAAAGCATCTTTTGCCCTTTTTCCTTTGGAATTCTATTGCTTTCTCCTTCATTTCCTCTAAAGATAAATTCTAGAATTCTTTGATTTCCAATCTGACTTTACTTATTTAGACTTCCTTGACTTCACAGCCTACCCACAGACTAGGTCAGTTCCCCCATTAAAAACACTCCTTATCTTCTCTTAACACTCACTCTCCTTGTAATTATTTAATATTTTATTCCCCTTTAAGAAAAGGGAAACTTTGCCTGTGTCGCTCACTGTGGTCCTGTGTGGTCCGTGGTGCACCCGTTGCCTGGAACAATGTCTGGAATAATAGAGATGTACAATCTCTTTATTCAGTGAATGGAGGCAAAAGGAAAAGAAAGGGAAAGAAAAACTTTTAAATGAAGATAAAAGAGATAAAGGCATTGAGATGGGAAACAGACACCTATGCCTGGACGGGGGAGTCTCTTCACCCTACATTCTTTCAGCTCACCGCTGCTTCAGGAAAGAAGAGTGTTTGTTCAGACCTTGGGATAAAAAAATTGAGCTTAAGAAGGAAAGCTAAGAGGAAGGCTGAGTGTGGAACAGCACATGTTATATATATTGTGGGATGAAGGAGTATGCACTAATGTGAGGATGATGGTCCCAAAGTTGTGAGTTACAAAAGGATTCTTCATATTTCCTAAAGGACCACACACATACATAGTGGCATTAACAAGATGATTGTTACTTGACTTGAATGCAATGTTGGTGGACCTGAAACCATGTATAAGGCCAATTTAAGCATTACTTTTGAAGGTACAAAGTCTTCAAGTCCAGATAAATTATAAAGGCTATGGCCAACATCTGCATTATCAAGACCAACATACCTTTGGTGATAATAAATGCCATGTCAGATAGTTCCTTTCCTTGTTCCTTACAAATTCCCCATATTGTTTTATAATGTAAGTTCTTACCCTAGCTATTCTCTGAAACAAATCTTTGAAGGAAAAGAAGGAGCATGTTATCACCTACAGTTCAGTGTTTTCCTGGAATGTTCTGGGCAACTCCCTTTGTGTGTGCTTTCCTTTTCTTCTTCTTCTTTTTCTAATTCTAAATCTAGTATTACTAGTTCAACACCTTATCACAGACTTCACCTTTCATCTCCTTCCACAACTGTGTCAACCTGATAAAATCTGAAGCTGTCTGCTTTTGTTTCATCTTGCCCACCCTCTTCTCAAATTACCATTTGGGTTATGTGTTTACTAGTAGAGTCTTTGAAGGGGCATCTTTTTCCTGTCCCCCTGCATGTCTCAGAAATTTAAAAAAAAAAAAAATAGGGAAAGACTGACTTTCAAGCACTCACACAATTTTGACCTTTATTATACATGTTCTACCCAGTCCATTCTCCTCAGAGCAGAGAAAGAAAAATCATCCAGTGCTTGTTACTTGGATTTGAAGTGTATAATTGATAGAGTGTGTATCTAGCACTAAATCTGTAATTCCTTACAAAAGTTTAAATACTCCCAAACTTATTGTTTAATGGACAAAAAATTATTTTCCTAATAAAAATGTTAGAGGTTCCCCACAACCAGAAATATAAACATAACTGCACTCAGTTGGGTAAGGCCAGTCAGTAACAATGCAGGCCTCAGAAAGAAGCTGCTCCTCAAATCAAAACAAAACAAACAAAACAAAAAAACTAAATGCTTAGTGGTTAGTCTTCCAAACACACATGAGACAAATAGCTCATTTATCTTTACTTGGTATTCAGAGGTTAAAATGCCTTTTGAGAATCAGGATGAGTCAGTGGGAGCAGAAGTGGCAGAAGGCGAAAGTGAGTTTTGGCCTTCAAGAACCCAGGGTCCCTTCTGTAAGACATTAGAGACACTATTCACATGCCCCTGCAGTGGTCTGAAATCAGGAAGGTGGCAAGCATTTCCTGCAACAGCTAAGCACAATGAAATGACTTGAGCCTTTATTTTCAAGCCCTCCCTTTCCCCCAAATTGGCCTAGCATTTGCATATCTTCCATTCCAAGCTCCTTCATAGAGACACCTCTCTCCGAACCACAAGCAAACAGGAGTTGCAGTGAATTGTTATTAAGGAAGTACAACTGGAAATCTTATAAATAGATGCTAATCTTCTTATGTATTTATATATAGAAAGGGAGGAGAGAGGGAAAGAGGGAGGCAGGGTGACTGAGCACGCCAGGCTTTGGGTTAACCCTGGAATGCATATACATGCTCACGTATCATGTATGTCAGGACAGACAAGTGGGAAGATGGGAGCGAATGACTTCAGCGTGAGGAGGTGCCAAGACACAGAGAGAAGAGCTTTCCCATTGGGTGCATGTTATGTGTGAGCAGACCTTGGCCCTCATCCACCACACCAAGTTTACTCAACAGTACTTTAATAAGGAGGAACTCCCACTTTCCCTAGTCCCTTAAATTGGGACTCCCTCAAATATTTAACACAGATAATCATCCAGCCTCTAAAATGCCAACAACATACGTATTCAGTTGGTAACATAAGCCAATGTTTTATCACATCAACTCTCACAACTTGATCCAGCAATATTTTTGCCTTAAAGCCTTTTTCTCCTTGTGGGGCTCACTATGGACATGTGAAATGATATCTGAATCCTCTTCAGAGCAATCCTTCTTAAACTACCAGACAACAAATACATCACTGTCAGCCCACTTTTCAATAACATCCCCAGTTCTTTTCACCTTTCCATTCTGTTACCGCTTGCCCGCTTTCCCTCCTAATCCTCTGAGATAACTAAAATTGGACAAAACATTGAAATATAGGTCCAATACATTAAAATGATCCTTTTATGTCAACTTTCTTTTCCATATACTCACAGAGTTGAGCAGGTTCTTTCTTCTGTGAAACTGGATCTTTTTGTATGTCAAAAACTGAATTTTCAAAGGCCAAATCATTCTGTCTACTGTTTCTTGGCTCAGTTGCTGGAAAGAGCTCAGGTCTCTAAATTTAGATTTTTCCCATGGCTCAGCTCAAGCAAATGTCCTTCTTGAACAATACACATGGCAACAGGTCCCACAGCTCTTTCCAGTCACCAACTGCCCCAAGTCTGTCTGCAGGGTCCTGGCAAAAGTACCCGACCTGACACACAGCAACCCCACCCACTCTTTTCAACCTCACCCACCCCTCTTCAAAGACAGAATTGTCCCCCCAACCCTGCTCCTTGATAACCCCTTCCCATCTCCCTGCCCCCCCAGGCCCCCAGACAATCACCACAGAGGTTTCTTGTTCCCAACCCTGTTATATACCTCAGGAAGCCCCTCACTAATAACACAGCTTCTCTACTCACAGCACAGGGGAACGGGTCCCTTCACATACCATACCACATACTTAGTCAGAGAAGTGTTCTCTAGGGCCCAGGTACAGAATTAGAATTCAAGACCCATTTCTTGTTTTAAAAAAATCAGAAAAATCACAGATCTGTCGGTTGGCTAAGCTGCGGATTAAATGCACTTCTGTAGAACTATTTGGAAGGGAAGGGTCAAATTCCACAAAATCAACTTAAAAGATAAACTTGTATAGCAACAGTCATTTAGGGACATGTACAATAGCAAAGAGGCATTGATACATGTTGCAGTGGTATTGAGAACCACTACCTAGAACTGACATTACACACTTCATACAGCTCTATAACTAGGTCTCTTCTACGAAGTGGCATTTGACCCTCCACCTCCAATTCTATGACTCGATTATTACTTCACCCTTCCTCATGAAAGTCCTGCAGATTAGGTAAAAAAGTTAAATTAAGTTTAAAAAGTCACATCCATTCACAGAACAGGTGAGGCAAGATAAATAATATAACATTCCAGTATATAAAAATTTCTGTCAAGTCTAGAGAAAAGGTTGTAGTCTAGGTAAAGCTATTGGTGGACTATTTTTATATCGAAATTATCTTTTTAAACATGCTTGTGCCTTTCATAGTATAACAACTACACAATTTAAACGTTGATTGTGATGTGAATGAATACAACAGGGACTAACAAATACCCTGCTTTGTTTTCCATGGTGTCTCTTCTAGTCAGAGATTCACTAGCCAGTCTTAGGGAGTCTTTCTAAGGAACATGTGTGGAAATGGGCCTGAAGCATGACCACTTGTTTCGGCATGCTGGTCCTAATTCTTCAGAGATCTCTCTTCTACTTTATCTCTCTACTTGGAGCCACACACACGAGAAATCCAGTTATGACTCTACAATGAGAATACTTCGATTTAAATGATCTTTCCTTCCTATGTGGGCCCTTGCAATGAGGCCTAAACCTCTCGGGTTCTTTACAGAGTTGGAAAAACAAACCCAGGGAAGGCCCCTAGTTTCCCACAAGGGACAGATCTGCAGTACCAAATTTTACAACCACGGGTAAATTTCTAATTCAGACACCTGAGCTCTTTTGAGCAACTGAGCCAAAACACAGCCAGAATGGTTTGGTCTTTCAGAATCCGTTTTCACTGGAGAAAGAATCTCAACCTCATGGTGTATGTGTCCGTGTGTCTGTGTGTCTGTGTGTGTGTGTGTGTGTAGGGAGCTGGGCCTGCAGGGCAGTGAAGGAAGTGGGAGTTCATTTGTTTTTCCTCTCGTACCCTCCTCTTTCTCCTTCTGGGAAAGAAGGGTCAAGGGAAGTGGGAAGCACCGAGAAAGAATATAGTCAGTATCAGCCTGGATGTGACCCCTCTACAGGTGATTGGAAGTGGGAACCCAGTAATGGGCCCATCACTAGGCTCCCCTGTGAGTCTGCCACCTTCAAGGGCGCCCAGAGGGAGGGGGTGGGGGAAACACAGAGTGCAGTGTCAGACTCCAGGACTTTCCAGAAAGGACCCCACGTAGGGCCCATTTTCAGTGCCAAGTATTTTAACAAATATCCTATTAGGGTAATTCCAAGCTTTCAGTGAGGAAAGACTATGAGAAACTGCCAACATCTAATTTGTAAAAAACTTCACCCTTATTTTCTATTAAAAGAAATGTTCCCCAATACCGACACAAAGGCAGATCACTCTATTTTAAAAAAATCACCAGATTCCCCTGCAAACACAGCCCCTTGCTTTCTGACTTTAGTTAGAATCTCATCACGGTTGAACAGGGAAGCAGCAGCTTAGCTTCGCCCCGTGTGCATCCGCTAGAATCAGACAGTGGTTCATCTTGGAAGAGCTGCCCCTGAGCCCTGGGCTTTAGAGAAAAATAGCCTGGCGGAAAAGCTATCACCTTCATGATGACATTGGGCTGATAGGCAGCTACAAGCTCATTAAAGCGTAAGGCTCTGGGTGACAGGAATTGCTTCTGAGCACTGTTTGTACCCCTAGTATTAGTCCTCCTAATCCTTAACTTTGACAGACTGTACCCGAAGTCACAGGCCCCCATTCTCAGCCTGGACCTCTCAGAAAGTTGCTTTTTCATATTCACCTTTCATAGAGCACAACTATTAGCCTCAGATTTTCTTTCTTTTTAAAAAATTTTTATTAACTAATTTTAGAGAAAGAAAGGGAGAGAGAGAAAGAGAAAGGGGGTGGGGAGAGAGAGAAAGAAACATCAATTTGTTCCACTTATTTATGCATTCATTGGTTGCTTCTTGTATGTATGTGCCCTGACTGAGGATAGAACCCATCCATCACCTTGGTGTATTGGGACGATGTTCAAACCAACTGGATAGAGCACCTTGGCCAGGGCAGCCCCAGATTTCAAAGCCAGTGAGGAGTTCCAATATCCTGCTCCATTGTGTGTATATGTATATGTGTATATTTCTATACTAGGGGTTTGGAGAACACACTAAATAATCAAGTATGATATTCTCCCTTTTATTTACAACACTCTTCTTTCCCCAATGAGAAGTTTGTGTGGCTAATAACACTTCTCATAGATAGTCCTGAAGCACCCCCTTATCTGTGGGTGAATACATTCCAAGGCTGTTAATGGGTGCCTAAAATCATGGATAGTACTAAATCTTACATATACTTATGTTTTTTCCTATACATACATACTTATGATAAAGTTTAATTTATAAATTAGACACAGTAAGAGGTTAATAACAATAGCTCATAATAAAATAAAAACAGTTATAACAATAATGCAATAAGTTATATGAATGGTTTGGGGGCCATTATTAAGTAAAATAAGGGTCACTTGAACACAAGCGCCATGATACCTCAGCAGTTGATCTGATAACTGAGACAGCTACTAAGTGAGTAACGAGTGTAGGTCGTCTGCAGGTGGACATGATGGACTCAGGGATGAATCAGGCCTGGGCAGGACAGACTCAGAACAGCACACAGTTTCAAATATATGAATTATTTATTTTTCATCTAATATTTCTGGACAGTGGTTGACTGTGGGTAACTGAAACCACAGAAAGCAAACCAGCAGGTAAGGGGAGGACTACTATATCACCACCAGTTTTTCACAGCGTGATGCACAAGCACTGGGAAACGTGCTCCCTCAGAGGGACCATCACTCAGCTACTGTGTGCTACCTTGTGTGTCCCACTGAAGCAAAAGCAGGAAGAGGAGTCAGGAAGCAGAGCCTGAACCAGGTCAGGGCGTAGCAGAAATCAGATACTGGGGCAGAGGAGGGACATCAGCATAGGAGCCCAAGCTACCTGGGACTCCTAAGTTATCTGCTCTTCCTCAAGAAAGGTCATAAACTAGAGGTGGGTGGGGGGTGGCTATTCTTTGGAAGGTTGAGTAAGTCCCAAGCCTTTCAGCCTCACTGACCTCATCTTCGTTTAAGGGGGGAGAGGGTTTCACTGGATATATATTTCAGCTCCTATGTTCTTTGATTCTCTAAGTTAGATTTTGATCTGAGTGAGTTTTGATTCTCAGAGCAAGAAGAAGACTTAACTAGGTGGGAATTCAATGAGACAAGGGTCTTGGGACTTTGTAACAGAATCAGAGGCCCAGTTTGATCCAGGTTTGATGAGAGAGGAAGGAAATGAGAAAGGAGAAGGTCCTGTGCCCTACCTGGGCTACACTCTCACGTCTGGGGGATCTGTGTGAACCTGCTCCGATGGGCTCAGGGGAATTCGGAGTGTGGTTCCAAGGTCCTCCCACCTGTGCAGCTCCATCCTCCCTCCAGAATATGCTTGTTGCTTCTTGCCAGCCACTTCTCTAATAAACAATAGCTTCCTTTTCATTTCCTTATAGACCCGAGTTTTAAAAAGCTATTAGAAAGACAGGTAGAAACTGAAGGGGACTCTCCAAAACGGAATACTCTCACATCCTCTATTTTGGCAGAATGAAAGTCTCCACATAGAAGTCATTGCCCTTTCCTTCCTATCATGCCACCAATACCACCACTGTGGATTCTGTTACCACACTCCATTCATACCATCTCTGAGAAACATTTTTTCTGACCATCTTGATTATAATTACATTTACATTTATGTAAATGTATGATTACAAATACATTTATGAATACCCAAACCGCTTTGCTTTTTGCCCAGTCCAAATTTTACAGTCCTTGATCCCTGGGCCTTTCTCTTCTTCTCTATATAAATGACTAGCATCTGTTTTCTCCTACCTGTGACCTGTCATTATTTTCCACTGACACAGCATCCTATACTTCAACCCCTAGCCCTTGTGCGGCCAGCTCAGTATCGCCTCAGCCCAAAGATGTCCTAAGGAGGCTCACCAGGCCAACCTCCACGACTGAGAGCAGTAGGAGAATGAAACAAAATGTTCCAATGCTCACACACACAACAAAACAGACACACAACCCAAATCCTCATATTGTCAATCATTTCTATTAAAATTTAAAAGTTGGGCCTTTGTAAAGCACCATTGGTTCACTTCCTTCTAGAAAATTCACTTTTCCCCGCTTTCTGTTCCTACATCAAACTTGGTAACTGTGATAACATTTCCTAAGATTCCTTTTCAGAACATCTTAATTCTGGCGGTGGGAAGACAGGCACATGAAATGACAGACCAGACACAAAACTCATCAAATGAATCCCCAAATTAGGACTTCTCATGTTTGAAGCTTTTCTTTTTACTTTTTATGAACCTCAGCCTCCAGTGTCTGAAAATTTTTTCCTCATGGAAATAAAGCTGGTCTACTTCTCAGGGGCTGGGAAGAGCTAAGGTTTCTACTGCCCGCACTGCACGGGCTCCTAAGGCAGATCAGCAATGTCTGTGGGTAGGGATTGCGTCAGGAACAAGATAGAACATGCCAAACGTCCTCCGTGCTTTGAAAAGTTAATCCAGACTAGTTCAGAAGCAGTCGTGCATGTTTTAAGAGACTCCTAACAAAAGCGCTATGGCAGAACCAAAGGGAAAGGCAGAAGAGGAAAAAACAGCCTGTTTTTTTGTTTGTTTGTTTCTGATAAAGTTCTTAACTGGAAGTACTTAGATTTCTAATCTGTGTGGCATTTGCAAGTCAGAATCCCGAAAACTGCTTAATCCACAGTCCAACAAGGTACGTTGAATTTTACACCTTACCTGGAGACTTTCTGAATAATCAAAGAAAAATGGTTACAGTCTTTGTACAGAAAATGAAGAGATTTTTCAGAGTAAAGAAAAACCATTTAATTATCATTAACAAGGTTTAAGTGCTATGGGCCATCATCCTCTGCACCGAAGCTGAATTTAACTTAAAAGAAACCATGTGACCCAGGGCCCTCTCCTGCTCACACTTGGCAGTCAATGGGCAGCAGCAGCTTAGGCCAGGTGAGCTGCCCAGGAAGTCAGGAAGGCATTACACAGCAGAGGAGAGACCCCGGGCAGGGGCAGCGACCCTCTGATTGCCCCCCTTCTGTACCTCACTCCTGTGTGCTGCAGTGCAGGGCCCCCGACAGCAGAAGCTCAGGAAGCCGCCTTCCTTTCTTGGCCGATCTTCAGGAGGACACGCAGGCTCCATGTCTAAATCCACAGGCGGATGTTAGCGGTCACCTGCCTGGCCCAGAGGCCGCAGGCCCTGCCTCCTCCGCGCTCAGCTCACCCTCAGCTGTGCCCATCCTTCCCCAGGCTGGCCTGGCACACCCCTGTCAGACAGGGTCCCCGGGTATGAAGTGTGATTCATGATAGAAAATACCGGTTTTTCATTGCTATGCAAATGCAGCTGGGGTGGGGTTTAGGTAAATCCAGATATGGACACCAAAAAGGAGGGCAAGAATGTGCCTCTTTTCTGTATATTTCACTCGGCCAAAGGAGCTCGCCCCATATACCACACATGATAGAAAATTAGAGTCTTATGGAGTGGGGTGGGGCCAAATAAAGTTCATTGGCACACATTTGAGCAGTTTATATTCACATGCAGTTTCATATTTAAGAGACAGATCTTTACTTTTTTCATATCAAAATGTATTTATTAAGTTTCTACCATCATGAGGCAAGGCCTACATTGCCAAGAGTCTCAGCACTAGTGTTTAGTAAAACTGCTTCATCCTGAAAGGCAGTGCAGTCATGGTATGTTTCATCTGTGGCCATTATCTGCCTCAAAACCCACTAGGCTGGAACTCCTAGAACAACTGAATGAAGAAAGAGGCTATGACATCCAAATGCTTGAAAGCCACCCTGAAGGACCTGCCCCCATTTCCTGACAGCATGACCTGTGCCACTTAACTCACCTGCCCGGTCTCAGAACCATCTCCAAAGAACACGTGCTGGGGTGCAAGGGTCACTTGGGGTTAGAAACCTGGACCCCAGAGTCACTCTGGCCCTCCTCACACCTATGCGGCTGACACGAGTCCCCTTAGTCCTCTGAGGCTCAGTTTCCTCAGCTATAATGTGAGTGAGTAGACTGAAATCTATTGGCCTTTCCTGCATGGACATAATTGTCCATAGTTTTTACAAACAAGCCCAAAGTGAACAATATCCGGTATTAAAGATGCCAGTGGGACTTGCCTGATCTACTCTGCAGTGTTAAGCGAACCTCAGCGGGGTACGACCTGAGGGCCTGGCCTGAGCCAGGAGCAGCCAATGGGCTCTGTGTGGGAGCTGGTGGATTCCACAGGTGGTAATATCATACCTCAAACCGAATTCCACAAAATGAAAAAAAAGTAAGGTGGATTGAAATATGAACTAATGATTTCTTTTTTCAGTTGACAACAGATGAAAAGGCAAAGGTTAGATGTCACATAACGTCATTGGGAAACCCCCAATTCAGACATGCTGACACACATATCCCATTTCAGATATTATTGCATCAATTTATACCTTTTATTGCAGTTGACAGTAAATATTTTAGTGACCTAAGAGTGGACACTCTGAATACATGAGACCCAATGAAAGTGTTGAGAATTAGGAAAAAAACAAACAAATAAGAAAAAGTAATACCACCATTCAGCCTTTGGGTTAATAACAAGAACACAGGATTGTATTTCTGGACACCAGACATGAGACCCTGTGTGAGCAACTCACAGATCCTCAGGAGTCTATAAACTTCCTCCATTTGGGGTCTTTACAGGGTGCTACACAAAGCCTAGGAGTGCCAAAGGGCCCTTTGGGGACAGTCACAGAGATGGAGGGAGGAGAGACCAGCTTAGTTAAACGTAACCTCCCACCCCCATCCAAAAAGGGCTTCCATAAAATCAGTGTTTGAACAAAAGCTAAAAACCTTCTATCACTCTTCTGCCTAAAATCCTTTTCACTACACTAAGAAAAAATCCAAATTTCTTATGGTGGTCTACTAAGTCCCCAGCCACCTCTCCTAGATTGACTGAGACCTTAAACAGACAAGCCCCTCCCTGTCTTGGGGTCCTGCACTTCTATGCATCTCCTGGCTGTGTAGTAGGGGACTGGCTCATTTTCACGACATCTTCTATATCGCCTTCATGGCACTTATCTCAATCTGAAGTCATCTGAACATGTTTTCTCCTCTGCCTCCCGCATTAGATGCTAAGTTGTCTGGAGGCAATGGCCTTGTCATTCTTGCCCAGTACTGTCTTCCCAGTGCCAAGTGCTGGGCCTGTCTAAACTAGAAATTCAATCTGTGAGGAATGACTTATTGTATGAACAAATGAATGCTAGTATGTTCTTTCTAAATCCAATGAGCATATGTAGCTGTACCACCTCCATGCTAATCAAAATTACCTTATTCTTAATTTTAATAATTCAAGACGCACTTTCACCTACTTAATTCTCCAACTACACTCTGAGGCCTTTTCATGGGTTGTTTGAAAACCACTGACCCTGGACCTGTTTGCCCCGAAGTAAGTGAGTAATCTTGGATTAGTGAACTCCCCTGGCTTTAGTGTCATTCTCCACAAAGCTAGAATGTTTTCTGTAGCAGCTGCAAGGTCCCTACCACCTCGAATGGCATATGAATATTTAAGATCCTCACTGGTTGACACCGATGCCTTCTCACAAAATGTTTTGTGAGGTATTTCCATTGCACAGTTGACCCTTGAACAAGACAGGTTTGAACTGCATGTGTCCACTTCTATGAAAGTTTTTTCACTAAATACTGTAAATGTATTTTCTCTTTCTTATGATTTCCTTAATAATGTATCTTTCCTCTAGTTTACTTTATTATAATACAGCATATAATACATATAACATACAAAATATGTGTTAATTTTTTGTAATAGCCAGTCAACAGTAGGCTATTACTAGTTAAGTTTTGGGGGAGTCAAAAGTTACACATAGATTTTTAACAGCACAGGGGTCAGTGCCCCTTAACCCTGTGTTGTTTGTTCAAGGGTCAGGTGTAGTTGCTTCCATGTTTCAAGCATCTGCTTCATGCCAGGTACTAGTCACGCTCTGTCTCCCATCTGCAAATTACCTGGCTGCAGAAATGGGCTCTTCCTTAGATCAAATGACTTGCCCAAAACCACACAAAGAGTAAGTGGTTGAATGAGTTCCTGAAATTATGTCTGCCCAACACAAAGGCCAGATTCCTCCCACCTCACCCCAGCACTTCACAGGACCAAGTCTACAAAAGACGGTAGGGCTCGCTATGATAGGAGTCAGCAGGTAAGAGAGACGGCTGTGAGACAGAGACTGTGGGGGCTGTGGTGAACCTGAGAACCTGTACCCCCATCTTAATGGGGCAGCTGTTCTAACGAGTTTTAACAAAAGAATTTGAGGCCAGTGTTTTCTGATCATCTGATTTCTCCCCTCATAATGTAAAAGTTTTGATTTTTATGTAATATTCTAACGCTACAAAGTTGTGGTGGCTTACCAAAATTTGTAGGTCATTGTGTAGGCCTTTCTGGAGACCTGGCCCCAGGCCTGGGACCTCTGACCTATACTTTTCTGGTACAAGGAATTTACCGGTGAACATTGCCCAATCTGTCCCTTCAGTTCCAGTGAGAACTTTCACAATCACGCATAAAAATGCCGGCAACAAATACTGGCAACAGGAGTGAATGCATTGAGGGTTATTATGCAAAACGTGTGAGCAACACCATTTTGTGTACAAAGATCTAGGAATCACCAAGCATTCCTTCTCTGGGATGAACTCCAGAGGTCTGCTTGTGGAGTGCAGGTTTTTGGAGGAAGGAATTTGGTTGAAGCATGCAGCTTTCCTCCTCTAATGCCAAGAAGAAGGTTGCTTAATAAGCACATTCCTGACAAGCCAGCTCCAGGCTTGACTTCAGAGGTACTGCAAACAAGCAGCAAAACCCATCCCTGTTCCAGTCTCCTCCGTTTCTCCAAGTCCACCCTTCGGGGTAACACTGAAATGGTGAAAACAGTAGGCATTGTAAAAGCAGGAGGCTACAGAGGCAAGAAGGAAATCAGTCCCCAAGGGATAAAACTGGAAATCCACTTTCAGAAAATGAACAAGTTTTTAAAGTGAACACCCCAGGGATCCCATCAAAATGCCCCTGGCTTGTGTCAGAACTGCTGGGTTCAAATCCCCCTGTTGCCCAAAGAATCAAGCCTCTAAAGGCCTGAGCCTTAGTTTCCTTATTTATACATATTGTTTGTATGGTTTTATTAAAGAACTATACAAGAAAATTTGTGTGAAAGTTTTAGGCATATAGTAAGTAATACTTGTGGGCACTCTAGTACTTCTTCACAGTGGTTTGAAAGCATACAGGGAAATTTTTTTTATTGTATTGTTGGCATGCACAATACAATAAAAAATTTCCCTGTAAGCCATTTGAGATTTGGATATATATGTCTTAAAACGCTAGTGATATATAAATATTTGAGGGGAAAATATTGTATTTACCTTATGCCATAAGAAGCTTGGTCTATTTTTCTAATGATATCGAGAAAGTTCAATTAGACTTAAAGTGACCTGAGACGATGGTCATTATATTCTCTTGAATGGGGCTGCTTGAATTACGGCTTTCCTTTTGCACATCATAGCCCCTACACTCTTCCCTTTTTCCTCTAAGCACAGTTATTCCTCATTATTTTTTAGGTTTACCAACTAATATCAAGCACATGTTTATTCAAAAATACCATATTCAGAAACTTTTTTTATATTTGTTTCCTTTTACAAATATTTGCAATTGACTGCAGAACTGAGATACTTTATGAAGTAGAAAAAGAATGTATCTGGGAAAAATGTGAAGTTTCAAAAGTGGCTGTTGAGAAGGAGAAAGGAAGGAAAGTCTAATTACAATAAAAATATGTACTGATTTGTGCAAAAAGAAATGTATATTGAATCTACTACACTTATCGTTTTAATGCATTCTGTGCATCTGGATTAAAAGGAAGTTGGGAGTTTAAATAATGTCTGAAGCTTTCTTCAGTGATCCTAGAGTATAAAAAGTGCTGTTTCATTTCTTTCAAAAGGCATCCTATGATTCTATTTCTGACCTGTCTTGCTGTTTAAAAAAAATATTTTTTTCAAATAGAAATATTCTGTATATTAAAACATTTATTTTTTATTTAGGAAACAGAATTATAGTATATAGGTACAGTCTTAATATGAAAACCTAAGTTCTCTTTATCTAAAACTGATCCCCATACCTTGGTAAAAGATTAAGTTTTGTTATAAACTTGAACTTGAAGTGAATGTTTTATACAATGAGTAAGAAGATAACCCAACTGGGAAGGTGAATTTACTGCTTTTGTTGAAAACTTCAGGTAGCTTAAATATATTTAATCAAAACATACCTGGTACTCAGAACCCCAAACAGCATTTATTTAGCAAAGCGGGATCCTGACAGGAATGAACTTGTTTAGGGAAGATTCTGTGGAAATGAGACTACTAATGCAATCAGAAGTGACTGCTCCAGTAAGGATGGATAAAAAGAGGGTCCCTTTCTTCCTCAAGGAACAACTATGTCAAAGCACAAACATGCTTCTGGACTGGTGTGTGAGACAAAGAAAGTCACTTCCACAGCCTACCTGGAAACTGCTGGCCTCCCTTGGAGGAACATACATTCCATTCCAGGGCAACTGTTTTGTTATAACTAGTTTTAGACATTTACAGTAATATATGCATATGATAAAAATATAAGTAGTAGAGAAGTCAGAAATTAAACATAAAAGCTTTTGTCCTCACTAGCTCATTAATCCTTCAATTTATTAGGCATCGTTCTAGAAATTTTTAACATATAGATGAGGACATGGAAATGGATATGCTTTTTCATACAAATAGGATTAAGCCTTTTTTTAAAAAAATAAAAGGTATACTATCTATATTGCTCTGTAAATTGTATTGCTTATTTAATATAACTTGGTTATGTGTCCCTACCTGCACATGGGGTCTATTTCATATATTGTAATAACTGCAGCAAATTGCATTGAAAATTGGGCAATACCTTTCAACACTAGTAATCCTAGTAAATGAGTAGTAACAGACTAGTAACTCGTCACCTAAGAATCTGTCCTTCAGACTTGCTGGTACATGCACCATTACACAGGTCATCGCAATTGTGTTCATAACAGAAGGAGAAAAAACAAAGCAACTGGAACAGCAATCAAAAGGGGTCGAGTTAATGTATTGTGGAACCACTGCTATAACTGCTCTGAAAGAATAGTTTTAAGTCAGAGTTTGTGCTGTTCGTGCACCAAAAACACAGTCGCGCATGCACACACACACATAGGCATACAGGCTCCACAAAGGAGAGACAGAAAATTGTCTTTAATGAGGCAATTCACTGGAGTTGATTTCTTCTGCAGTCTCAAAACTGGAAAAGGATTCGAATAAAGTTAAAGATGAAGGGAGCCCATGCAACCCTTCCTTCAGCAAAATTCAAACAGATGATCAAAAAAAATTTTTTCCCAATGGAACAGTACACATGTAATAATTGCCATGAACACAAGTTGACACTCAGGTGACATTCTCAGGGGTATTTACAAACATTCTTAGTGTCAAAGACTGAAAATGACCAATGGGTCATCTGAATCTGTTTTCTTGGCCATTCCAAAACATGGGTGAGGCAGCAGCCTGCTTTGCCTCTGAGCAGCAAGTAGTAAGCCCAAGGAAAGTGCTATCTGAATAGTTTACAGTGCCAAACAACAGGCCAGCAACAACATCTCTGGGATGGCATCTTTGCACCCTCCTTGCACGATCAGAGCAGCGCACCAGGAGGGATGGGCCCACAGCTCCAAGGACAGCCCCACAATCAGGTCCGTGGGGGGCCGACGTGATCATCTGCATTTACTAACCAAGAAAAACCATTTGTGGGAAATTGCATGATCACTGCTGTTGCTTAATCATGAGCAGGTGGACAGAAGTGGAAGAGAACCATGCAATGACACGAAGGGTGGGGAATGAATCCACTATCAAGGACCTAAGGCCCCCAAAGCTGTTAGCTGCCTTTCCTGTGCACTGACTGCACTCGTGCCATCACACAAAGTCTGCTTGCTGTACATGCCTTGCTGTGAGATCTCTAGAAAAGGGTTTCTAGCCCTGTGTAATATTTTATTTTTGCACTTGTCATTCATACAAATAAGCTGTTCAAAATTCGTTCTGGTGCCTGTTAAGTCTGTTTTCTGATGCAGAAGCAGGAGAGTTCCTGTCATTAGGATAAAGCTTATCCCTGCTTCCATCCTTGTCCCTCCCAGGTCCCTTCCTAACCAAGGTTGTCCTGAATTTCACTTTCCACCACAGCCCAGTAGTCCTAATGCCTCCAGTTGCCCAGATGTCACAACTGTCACCATGGATTAAGGAGAATTTGTCATTTTGGTTTTACATGAAATAGATTTAGTAACCTCAGAATCCTGCCTACCTTGATATTATGCCTCCAAAAAAAATCCTTCTCCCATTTTCTCTCATCAATGGTTACAAGTTAAGAGCAAAAGCTGGGCAGTTCACGAAAAGGTAATCGATACTGGAACAACATCAGGGAAGTTCCACCCTGAAATATGAAATGGCCAAATGCATTAGCAGAGTCAGGCCATTGCACTTCACAGTTCATAATAAAAAGTCCCCAACCCAGGTGGCCTGAGGAATTTTAGCTCGCACCAAATTATGGTTTTACCTGCTTAAAAAAAGGCTAGGGGAATAAAAGGTGATGTGAAGCTTGACTGTTGAAGAAGGAAAGCACCACTCATCCCTTCTGAGGCCATACATCTGAAGAGCACCGTGGTCTGGGATGATACCATTTTCCAGGAAGACTTTTGTTTTAAAATTAGATTTTTGCAAAGTACTCCCCATCAGTTTCCAAACAGGAGTATTTCCAATCACATTAGATAGATGAATAGCAATGACAGGGCCCTGAGTTGTGAAGAAGTTTCTGAAAGAGCTTCCCTCCTACCCAGAGGAACCCTGTGCAGACTGCCCAGGAGAAAGTGCTAATCCCAGCTCTTGAGCTGGGAGATTTTAGTGCCTTTCTCTCTGAAGAAATAGTTTCCATGGTTTTTAATAATTCCAGAAATAATTCCAAAGTTTTTAAAAAAGAAAAATATAATTTTTAGAGATCACTAATTCTGTTACACAGAGGCTTTTTAAATTTGATGCTACAATGTATTTGGGATATGACTAAACCTACATGTATTCTTCAGTGGAAAAGCTCTGCTACTAGTAAGAATGGAGGCAGGCCTTGAATCCAGACAATCTGGCCCTTGAATCACTGTGCACCCTGAGCTTTTGACTCAACAGACATTCACTGAAGCCTGCTAGGCACAAAATAGACTTCTAAATGCAATCACCACTTATTAATCAACAGATAATCTCTTAACAATACAACAATTAAGTGTAATAAAAAGTTTTAATGGACTTCTAAAACAGGGTCTGTGGGTAAAAAAATTGTGTAAGAATATTCATTAGTGATTCTGAACCTATTTGGAATTTTGGCACCCTATGGTTGTTTGATTCCATGACTATTTTCTACTATAAACGTGCTGCCTTATGGTTCATATTTGGAATAGACACTTTGAATGAAATAAATATTTGCTTTTAGATACATCGATTTTGCCCTTGAGATAACCAGAGTGTTTTCCAGTGCCCCAAACCAGTGTTGGGAACTGCAGTCCCCAATGCAGCCTGATGCCATTCTTATCACCACGGTTAATTAATTTTACAGTATCTGAGGCAGAATGAGTTCAGCCTCAGCAGCTCAGAGATCAGAACACCTTAAGAATCGCACTCGATGAGCCTATCCAGTACTCCTGCTAAGAAACTTCATCCAGGGGTGTAGAATCTGAACAATTCTGAACAGTCTGAGGTGGAAAACTTGGAAAAATTGAAGAAGTCATCAGGAAAATTCTGGAATGAACAGAGTGCTTTTCTCTGGCTAGAAACACTGCTGCTAAAAATAACACAATGAAAAACATATTTGTCTTTTACATACAATGGATGTAGAACATAATTATGGGCTGTTTTGACCTGGAATATAGACAAGGGAGGGAGGTACCAACACCTAGAATATAAAAGGAGAAGACAGTGTGTTCAACCTCTTGCTTCCTGTGATTCCCACAGCCCTTGGTGACTCAGTTTCCCAGTCAGGATACCTGTAATAGATATACCTGACTCTTCTTGCAAGACTAAGAAGCATCAGAGGCAGGTAAGAGTTAAAATTGTAAGAGTGTGAAGTAACTCAAGCTCCTATCAATACGTGCCATAAAAAAGTAAATTAATCTCACTTCCACAGCCTACCCAGAGAAAGTGTCACAGACATAATTAATGTAAAACCACGAGTATCCCAGCTCCTTCGACACACTTAATATTTTTTATTTTAATTAATTTATAGAAATAATCACTCCTGTTGGGAATTATTGCGGTAACACATTGATTTTGTTCTAGTCCCCTAAAATGAGAAAAAAATAGCACAAAATATAGAATGGCAGGGTATTGTATTATGTATTTCAGTATCTCTCTGAGTCACAGTTTGTTCATCTGTACAGGGGGAACAAAAAGATTTTGCTAGCCCTGGCTGGGTAGCTCGGTTGGTTGGAGCACCGTCCTGTTCATCAAAAGGTTGTGGGTTCCATTCCCAGTCAGGGCATGTACATTGGATCCATGTTTCTCTATCGCACCCACATCAATGTTTCTCTCTCTCTCTCTTTTTCTCTCTCCCTCCCACCCTCCCCCAACTTCCCTTTTATTTAAAAGCAATAAGCATATCCTGTGGGAAGGATTTAAAAAAAAGATTCTGTTGCAATGATAAGATAAAGGATGTGAAAACACTTTATACAGTCCACTGCCACATTAGTAGTAAATAAAAGCAATTGCTGATGTGTGTGGAGTCTGAATGCGGAGACCTGTACCAAATTTTGTCATTTCATCCTCACAATACCACTATCATCACCCCTATTTTATGGAGGAGAAAACTGAGGCTTGACGGTATTCATTTACTTTCCCAAAGTTATACAAGTATTTAGGGGTGAAGACCGGAATCAGAACCCAGGCATTCCCCTGTGAGGGGGGCTGTTCTTTCTTCACTCAACTGCCCTGCAATCACTGCAGTAACACAACAATCTAGTAAGAGTATAAATTAAGCCACATTACCTGACACAAATTTCAGGAGGTTTGAATTCTTACATATTAGGAAGTTTTAAAAAATTTTAATGCCTGCCCATTTGCTCCTGAACAGTTTTGGTTTCAAAAGCCCCTATTCCCATTTCATAGGTAACTTTAAATGCCTCTTAATTCTGTCCTTTAACCTTACCCAGTGTGTGAAAGAAGCAAATATGCTTTTCATTTCTTTTTAAGCTTGGTAGGCCTAGCTACTCACATCACAGCCTTGTGTCCCCATATTAACCCCTGTATGTCAACTTTGTGGGTATCCAGCTACCTTTAGTGATTTTATTACATCCATATCACTGGCAAGACTGTTTACTCAGTCTTACTAGTAACTGATGCAAACAGAAAATCCATGCCACCACGAAAGCGAGGTTTCCTTTCTGAAGCAATGCTTTAAAAACAACCTTTATCAATTTCCCAGCCCAGGAACCTTTATCTATCTTCTTAGAATTTACAAAGTACTGCTTCCCTCAAGTCCAAAACTTCTGATGTCTCAAACAGGATATTTTTCTGGTATCGTGAAATGCCTCTCTGAGAGAAGTATACAGACACACACACCAAGAAAGTGCAGCGGCAATAAACCTGCCTGTTTTTGTAATATTCCATGGGGTTTATCTTTAGCATTTTAAAACTTGAAAATAAAAAATACATGTACTCCCAACTCAGGTCTGTTCTAAGAATTAAAAAAAAAAAAAACAACCTGGGAATAATCTACAAATAAATATTGTATCTCAAGTCCCAGATCGTCCTTCTAACCTTTATCTATGGCATTTTTATAGCATTATTCACAAGGCATAATCAGCATAATGCATAATGTGCCACTTGTTTTTCAGCTCTATTCAAAAATCTCAGTTCATTCAATAAAAAAGCCCTGAAAAACACAGCCCCAGAGCACGAACATTCCGTGTGGGAAAGCTGTGCTTATTGATTCGGTTCTTCCTGCCAAGAGAACAATGCAGAGAAACAGACCTCAATGTTCCAAACAATTTCTGGCAATAACTCAGAAGAAAAAGCACATATTTACCTGTACTCAGAGCTCCACAGGTGAGGCGACAGTTAAAGTACAAAATCTAATTTTTCTTCTGGAAGTTTCGTCTCTAATGGATTCCAGGGTCATCCTTCGGAGCTGTCAGGTAAACCCCCCTCCATGTCTCTCTACTGTTTTCTTTTGCTGTTTTTCCCAGTGAAACTCCTGTCATTTGCATAAAACCTACTTCTAGCCTATAGGACTTTTTGAGTAGCTACTTGCTAAATTGGCTGTCTTGACATGCTCTTTCAAGCATGACATCATAAATCTCCATGGAAACCCTAACCCCACCTGTCTCTGTGCCAACAGTACCTGTCAGGCAAAGACTTAAACAATCATCTGAAATTGTTCATTAATGAAACCTTTTTAGGGGCTTTGGATCTCTGCACAGTATAATTTGTGCTGTTGGCAAAAACTTAGCCAAGAATGATGGCTTCATTTTCAAAGCCTGAGCTGTTTTGTAGAAAACAATGATCAAAATTATAGGCATTTGTTAAT
The DNA here is from genome assembly GCA_028533065.1 of Trachops cirrhosus. Classification (NCBI taxonomy): domain Eukaryota; kingdom Metazoa; phylum Chordata; class Mammalia; order Chiroptera; family Phyllostomidae; genus Trachops; species Trachops cirrhosus. Next base: position 52,403,567 of record CM052538.1, read on the forward strand.
CTGCCCCTCCCTGTCTAACAATGCACTTAATCAGTCGAAGAAAAACCTACAGTGGCACATGTGCCTCTCTCTGAAGGATAAAGTTACGCTGAAAATGTAGGTTTTGAAAAACCTTCAATCAATACTTCTAAGGCTTTCCACACTGCTCTCAAGCAACCCCTTCCTACTTTTTTACCAGCAAAACTTGCAAAACAGGTTCCTTGCTGAAATGTGTGTGTGTTTGTGCTGGTGCATTTTCCCTTGGCCTCTGGCTTGCAGAGATAGTAGGAGAACATGTTGAGAATTTTTTAACTCTTTCCTGTCATACATCTTTGGCATGTTTGTCCTAGCTTGTATAAATTACCAGAACAACATTGAAATCAGTGTCCTTGACTTTTCTTGGGAATGGTAAATAGGCTCTAAGACATTCAATTCTTCATTCATCATCTACTTTTAACTACCCAAGTGTTATAGAATCCCTGGTCTGCACAAAGCTTTGGGCAAATTTCTGCCAAATTTGTGCCCAACCCATCTTGGTGACACTGGGCTCAGCCCTCTTTCTCTCACCTTGAAATTTACTGCAGACACTCCCAAGTTCAAGATTGCTGACCTGGGGGTACCAAAAGGTTCGAATGGGACTTGTTCCAAACCCATGAGAGTTTATAATTATGTTATCAAATGGCTGTCAAAAGCTGTAGCTAGCAGGAAGTTTCTTCAGTGGGAATGAGCTAGGCAGCCTCCAGCAGAATCTGTCACAACACCGCAGTGTTTGGAAGCTGCTTTAACTTGCCACAGATCTGCTGCAAACTGCAATAGTCTTGGCAACATCTGTCCTCAAAGGTCAGACAGCAAAGACAAGCCTCTACTCTTTGCTGAGCCTGCCCAGGTATGTGCAGGGAGAGGGATCCTAAGTAAAAACTCAGAGTGGCTCTTTCCATAGAAGGAATTCTAAATGCTTCAAATCCCCTCCTCTGACTGTTTTTGAAGTTTTGCATTGCCATAGTTCACTATCAACAGATAGGACATTACCTTCCAAGGGAACCCAAGAACTACTAGCCTGGTTTAATATGGCAGCACGAGTTGAAACACTCTTCAGAAGCAAGACTATTGTTAGAGATTCAATTACTGCCTCTGTGAGGTGAAAATACATCCAGATGAAGCCCATGCTTGTACTTCACCTAGTGGGGCATAAACACAACGTGAAACAAATACAAACAAGATATAACCAAATCTAGGCTTTATTCAGTGAAATCCGAAAATGGGGTGGAGCACAACTCAACTCCTCAAAGTTCCATTAGAGAGAGGAGCTTGCCAAAGCTGACTCAGCAGTCAGAGTGGTTATCAATTTTGCTGAATCTTCCCCTTGAGATATTTAGGAAATCCCAATATCTCAGCTTTTACTTACCGAATTCAAGCTTGGAAAAAAGTGTGAGAAGAGTCAGAATCTAAATGTCAGGCAAATGGAAGTAGTCACAGAAAGAACTCAGAGGTGACAGCAACCTGTTTAACCCATTCTTCAGCAAGCAGGCAGGCAGAGGTAAAGACTTACAGAAGATTTGTAACCAGTGATGACATCATTATGATGATATGAGGATCTTGAAACATTTAGAGTGGGGAAAGTTTTGGACAACAATCTCAGCAATAAAGACAACACAAATGGGGGCTGGGAAGAAATGTCAAGACTTGTTCAGAGGTGACCAGTCCAGTTATGATTTTTCCTAAAGTCTCTAAGGAAATTAACAAGTAGGACTAAGCTTCAATAATACTGTGATTTGCCTGACAGCAACTAAACACCACACTAAGTCAAAGCACAATAAATGCATGTAGATGGAGTATTTTATTTCTAAATGCATGCAGATGGAGTAATTTATTTCTAAATTAGCAACATCAGAGGTATCTCTGTTTGACCTGGATAGTAAGATTCTCTTGAATTTGTTTCATCAAACCTATTTTATAAGAGACATAGAAAACTGCTCACTGAAAAAGTCCATGAAAATAGAAGAATACAAATAATTGGCAAAAGAGGTTGTACAGTTAAGCATTTATGGCCTGAATTTTTGTTTCTTAAAAAAACATGAGTTAGAAGTTGAATGTAGAAAAGAAATACTTCTTTGGGTTGAAAAACTTTCATTTTTTAAATTTTATTCATTTATTTTTTAGAGAGAAGTGAAGGGAGGGAGAAAGAAAGGGAAAGAAATATAGGTATATTTCTATAGAAATATAGAAATATCTATGCAGGAGAGAAACATCAATCAGGGTTGCCTTTCACACACACCCTGACCAGGGAGTGAACCCACAACCCAGGCATGTGAATTGACCAGTGACTGGGAATTGAACGGTGACCTTTCACTTTGCAGGATGATGCCCAATCAACTGAGACATACCGGTCAAGGCAATAGTTTTGTAATTAAAATAACCAGTCCTCATTTCATTTAAGCCTCACAATAGTATCATGCAAGAGCATTTAATATCCCCCATGTCACAGAGGGAGAAGGTGAACCTCAGAGAGGTTAGGTAATTTGAATAATTCAACATGGCTACTAAGTGTTGGAGTCTGAATTTGAACCCAGGCAGACCCAAGATTTGAACTCAAAACACATGTGCTTAACCACTAGGCACTGTGATCGCTAGTTTAATAAAAATTGCTTGTCATTGGAGATACTAAAGTCTTAACTAAACTAAGCCATGCTGGAAGGATTTAATTGGTAAACTAACCTGAAAGTACATATTAGATCACAAAGAGTAAACAGAGACTTCTGCAGATCCTCCCAGATATACCAAGTCAACAGACGGGACAGGGTCTGGAATAGTACAGACTGGGATAGTCTATCAGCACAGCAACAGTAGAACAGGGGTATTTATTTAGCTTTAAACTGTATGGAGGCCTATAAGGACTACACAGGGTATGATTAACATATTATAAGTCATAACCCCAGGACAAACATACCACGGAAGTAGAGAAGACAAATGAAACAGCAGACACTCAAGAAATGTCTGCAAATCTGAAGCTCTGGTCTAAAGAAAAACTGACAAACACTAAAAGAAAAAAATAATTATACATTTTGTATGTCAAGAACACACTTTAAATATCACCAAAAGAATAGGGATTTCTGAGTGAAGTAATCAAAACCAACTATGGTAATTAACTGCCTAATGCTAAGTCCTTGAACCTGGGCTCTGTTTTTGTTTGTAGTTGTTATTCCCTTTAGAAATAATCCATTTACATTTAGTCACCTTTTTCTATGGTGCTGAGGTAATGGTTAATTTTATGTGTCAACTTGGCTAGGCTACGTTGCCCAGGTGTTTGGTCAAACACCAGTTTGGTTAGTGTTGTGAAGGTATTTTTAGATGTGATTAATGTTGAAACCAGCTGATGTCAAATCAAGCTGATTACCTTCCACAGTGTAGTTAAGTCTTGTTCAAGTAATAGATGAAGGCATTACAAGTAAAAACTTAGAGCTCCTGAAGAAAAAATTCTGCCTCAATACTGCAGATCTTGGACTCAAGGCTGCAACATCAACTCTTCCCTGAATTTCCTGGTTGAGAGCCTGCTTTGCAGATTTCAGATTATGTGAGCCAATTCCTGAAAGTAAATCAGTCTCTCTCTTTCATTCTCACTCTCGCTCTCTGTCTAACCTACTGGTTCTGTATCTTTGGAGAGCCCTGACTAATAGTGCAGACGGTGCCGATTTGCAACTGTCCAATCTTGTTTTCTGGCCTAGGTTCTAGTCTTATACTTCCAATTTTCTAGCAGTCATTTTCACTTGGAGCGCCTACTGTCTTTTCAAATACAGCTTGTCAAGACTGAAACTCAAATAATTGTTTAGTACTTCCTGAGCATGACTATGTTTAATGAAGAATAGACATATTTGCTGTCAATTAAAATAAAGGAATATAATCAAGTTCATCAGTTATTATAACAGATAGCAGTGGACTGAATTCTACCATTAAAAAACAAAGACTAACAGATTGGGCTAAAAAACCAAAACCAATTATGTGTAGTTTCTAATAAACATACTCATTATAAATAAAGTTGAATATAGATGGGTAAGATGTATCAGACAAATGCAATCAAAAGTAAAACAAGAGTAATAATGCTAGTATTTTAAAAAGTGCACAAACATTAAACAAAAGAAAGAGGTCATTTGATAATTTTTAAAAAACATAATTTATGAAGAGATGACCATCATAAATTTGCAACAAACAAAGCAACTAAAAAACCGTAAAGCAAAAATTCTTAGAAATGCAAGAACATGATAAAAATACAATTAAAGTGATAGGTTTTATTATACTTTGTTTAGAACCAAACAGCACCAAAAGAATAAGGACTGAGAAGAAATGAATGACACAAACAACAAACCTGATATGTATAATATACATTAGATAATTTTTATGAATATTTATGGAAAACTTACAAACATTGATTGTGTATTTGACAATTCATAACAAAAAATTTAAGCCAATCCATAAAACAACTGAAAACTAACAAATTATACAGGCTTCACTCTCTGACCACATCCAATAAAATTAAAAATAAATAATGATAATCTCAAATACTTTGAAATGAAATATTCCTGGGCATCCCTCAAATCCAAGAAAAAAATCAAAACAGAAAAATTTCAACTTTCTTTAAAGCAAAGAAACAGGAAATATTTCATAAAAACTGAAGGACAGGTCGCAAGCTGGTGTCAGGAATTATATGCCCTTAAATTCCTTTATCAGTAAACAATAAATACTAAAAATAAATACACATACTACTCATTTAAAAATATAAAAGACAGCGACAACTTTAAAAACTAGGAAAAGACAATTAATTATGATAAAAGCAAACAATAATCTGAAAAAGATAAATGTAAACTGATTCTCTGAAAATATTAATAAAACAGATAAACACTAGGGAATGCAAAAAAGACATGTGCTCTCTGGAAGCTTATTGGGCACTAAACTGCTTGGTACTTTACTAGAAGTAAAACAGATGTTGCATGAAGTAGGCAGAAAAAACTCATGGAAATTGTTCTCACACTTTTGTATAGGAGAATGTTCTGGTCCAGTTGAAATGTTTAAAAACCAAAAGGAAAGAAAGAACAAAGAAAGTGGAAAGGAGGGACAGAAGGAAGACCGAGAACCCAAAATATAAAAACAGTCATCAGTAATTACAGCACATAGGACCCATTCATGCCTCATGTACAACCACTGTCTGTAGTACCACACCACCCACCTGTTCCTTCCACATTCCAGTGCTGTTGGAGTAGAACTGTTGACTGCCCCAAATGGAACCTCAGTAAGTACTCATGAAACAAAGTCCCTGCCCATTCCATTAACCTGGAAATACTCATCGGTGCAAGCATGACACTACATGGAAGCCTCTTACTGCAGTGTGCTGCACCTCACTCTACACTTTGTCAAAATCAACACTTCAGTTCAAAGCTCCATCTGGTAGCCCCACCGCATTACACTGTTTACAATTTACCTTCCCATCTATGTGGGGTTTGCAGGATACCCCCTGAAAATCTCGAATTAGGGGAGGAGAAGAAAGAAGGGCAGGCTTGATTAAGACAAACATGCTGAGATAGGAATGCAAAATGAGATGGGTACTGAAGTGGGGCTCCGGGAGGACAAATCTAAGAGCATTTCAAAAGGAAGACACTATAGAATTTTGCTAAAAAATCCACTGAGCTCCAGACCACATCTGTTCCCCAAAATTCCATCCCCATCAGCAGATCCCGTGAGTTAATTAACACTGCGGTGTCCTTTTGCACCCATTCCTCTTGTAGTGTTGACTAATGTTACTTCAGTGGTAGCTCTCTAGTCTTTCGGTAGTTCCACACAAAGTGGACACATGACACAGAGTTTAATGATTTGCTTAAGGTTCTAGCACAAGTAGGAGAGTGAGAATCAGAACCCAGATCCTGGGGTGCCCGGTTGGGTGTTCTTGCCTTTTCTACTGCCCCTGCTGCAGCTCTTCAGACTTTCATCCTTCTATATCCACTCACCAAGTTATTCCCATTTTTCTTCCAAAAATCCAATGCGTCCTCCTTCAATTCTGGCTGAGCCCCATTCCTCCAGCCCCTGGGCCTGACCCCCACATCATGGACACTGCAACAGCTCCCAGGCCAGCACCCTGGCTTTTCACAGAGCCCCGCCTACCTAGCACTGGAAAGCTAACATTTAAACTTTGCTTTATTCCACTTTCATACTCAAGGCTACAAAGGTGCCCTGTGTTTGTCAGCCCAAGCTTTCTGCTTGACTTTCAAGATCCAGTACATCCCAGTTTCCCTCTGCTTGAATCCACTGACTTCCCACTTCTCCAAAGGTCACTCTGCTTCTCCCAGACCAGCCTTCCTGTTCATTCATGAGGGAGCCACCTCCATTTTTGTCTAATCATTGTCTCTGCTGTCCTCCCTTCTCCAACTGAAAGCCTCCAGGCCTTCATTCTCTATTCATTTAAATCATAATCTGTCAATGTCTTTGTCACAGATATTTGTTGAATGTCTACAATGTACCAGGCAGCTGAGGAAAGAGATAATTAGGACAAGCCTCCTATCTTTCCAAGAAATTCCATTCAAATTCTGATCTCCTGTGTGAAATTTCACTTCCTGCTCTCCCTCTGCCCTGAACCCCAGCAAGCTTTTAAAATACACACCATACCACCATTTCCTGATGTACCCCATGACACAAGAGTCCCAAAACAATACTGTGTTGGAATAGGTTTGGAAACCACTGCATATTTCATTGCTTATCCACCTACTCCCAAATCTCTCCCTGAGACTTACAATACCTTTTAGTTATTATTTTAAATGTATTATTAGTTATTACTTTAAATAATAAAATTATTTTAAACTTATTTTTAAATTTTACATTTTTATTGTATTTTTTCCATTATCATTTATCCCCCATACCATCTTTCACCTCTACCCACCACCCTCCCCTCAACAATCACCACACTGTTGTCTGTGTCCATGAGTTCTCTTTTTTTCTTTTTTGCTCAATCCCTCCACCCCACTACCCCACCCCAAACTCCCAGTTGTCAGCCTGCTCTCTATCTATGAGTCTGCCTCTTTTTCATTTGATAGTTCAGTTTGTTCATTAGATTCCACATATAAGTGAAAGATTTGACCAGTCCTGTAACATAGAAAGTAATTTAACTTGGGTTAACCAAGAATGTTCCCAAATTAGAAACCTTCTCCCTACTCTCTGAACAGCTACTAACAGTCTTGGTATTTAGGATTCTGCAGAGCATACTTTTACAAAATTCTGTTCTAGATCATTGCAATTTAGAAAGCACACTGTCTCATGCTGCCCTAAAAGGTACTGATTCTGACTTCCCAACTCGAATGCCTTCCCCCTAATGAGATTTTTAGCATGCATTCAAGATCTGTTACAGTGGAGACATTGCATCTAATCCTCAGAACTACAGTATTGTCTGTCTCATTTCTGTGATTAATAAAAAGCTGCAGAGAAATGGACTGACTTGCTTATAATCACACTGCTGAGTGTCCTAGCACATATAAACTCAGTTATACTGAACCCCAAAGTTACTGTTCTTCCCACCAAAGACAGGTATCCTTGGCAGGGTGGGTATTTTGTGCTTTGCCCAGTGCTCGGGAGCTCATAGTGTAGATCCCCGACAAATAACCACTTAATTGAATTAGTCCAAAGAAAACACCTGCAGGAGGAAGAATGAATAACAAAGAAGTGAACTTGATGAGTGAGGACAGGAAGGGCAATTTAGACATTTTCAACATGAGTTCTATATCAGTGTGTTGAACTGAATCACGCTGGTCTTTTTGGAATTCCTCAGTATCAAAATTTCCATCTCATTTGGTGACAATTTTCTCTAGGTTTTGCTGATTACCGCTTCCCAAGTGTCGCCTGCCTCTGCATAGCTTTTGGTTCCTGACTCCCCTTGACTTTTCCACATACTCTCAGGAATTCCTAAGCAGGTTTTCCAGGAGAATTTTATTTTGATTTTTATATTTTTGCAAAGCTCTTCTTAATATAGTACCATTCTCAAAATGTGTTCTCTTGCTCTTCCACAACACTAATTAAAATTAAAGCTGACGCAGCGGTTGGTGGCATCCAATTAAACATGGATCAAAAGCCATGTGTTATGAATGATCCCCATTTAGGATTCTTCTCTTTTTCTCTGTCTTGTATGATTAATGTCAACTTGAAGTTAATTTTGCAAGTAAAATTGCAACCCCTTGAATTTAGTTTTATTGATTGCTGAGTCCCTAGCACAATATGTCCTATTATGTAATATTCCAAATCTCCTAAAATGTACTTCTGGCACCTTTTAAGTTGTATTTCAAAATATCAGTCCTCTGGGAAACAGTTCCAAGCTAGCTCCCTCATCTGGTCCTTTGAGTAGCATCATCTGTTAAGCATTAGACTGCTCCTTCTGCTTATATTTTTACTATTGTTTCTCATCCTACCCAAATTTAGATGCCTATTATTTCTGATGGCTTTCTGATTGCCCTTAGACATAGCCAAGGTTATTTAAATTTCTGAGAATCAGACATTTTTTAATATTGATTCTTTCAATCTTATCATAGTCTTTATTCACAGGTGTCTAGTAGTTCATTAAACACTCACATATATGCTTATATAGTTTCTAAATATAACTTGCAATTTTATTAGGACACCATGGTCCTTCTATTTGGAGGTGTTGCTCTGGCAAGAATAACATTTTCTCAATTTTTCACCTTCACAGAGACTTACCACTATTTATGCCACTGCTTCTTTAGTGCCTAATTCCTTTTCTTCCCCCGAATTATTAAGGGCCAGTGTAATGGGGAGGCTGACTCTTCAGCCATTCTAGATCACCAGTAAATTTTATACTTACTGACCCTGGGCACACTGGTCCCCCATTCTGGTCCTTCTCTGTTTCCTCAGCATTTCAGAATGTCTTTTGATTCTGTCACTCATTAGAGAAATGGTTTACTTTGTAGGTTGAGAGCAAGGTCCCCTCAAACAGATAACAGAATTTAAATCCTGGTGCTGCCACTTCCTTGCCATGTCACCTTCAACAAGACTTAAGTACTCTGTGCTCAGTTCCCCATTTGTTAAAGACAGTTACTAATAGTGCCTACTCCAGAGAGCTGTTGGGAAGATGGAATAATAAATGTAAAGAGCAACAGTGCCACAATTTTAGATGATGCCAATAGTAGGTTTTCCTTGCAGTTGTTTCCACTTTTTCACCACTATAAATAGTAGCTGAGAAAATAGTGCTAAAGAAATACTAAATATCTATCTAACATTCTCCATGTTCATGGCAGTCTGTGTAAGGTATTTCTTCCCTCTTCCTATTGTAATTTGTTCTGCATACACTGCATTAGACTTCTTAATTGCCAAGAAGTTTCCTTTTCCCTTCACGTTTAGCTAAAAAAAAAAAAATCTGGTCTGTACAAGCATATTCTGTCATCACTTCAAACATCTAACTGGTTTCTACTACTAAATATGACAATTCTCCCATCATTTTCCACTTTGGATTAGAATAAATTAATAAATCCAAAGAGAAAATTCTTAGCTAAGTCTCTTTCCTTTAACATAGTTTATAAACTTTTCATTTATGTATGCATTTATTTACAAAACACATATAATTTCTTCGAGCCTACCCCTTCCACAACACTAGTCTTTCCCCCAGACCTTCACATGGCTGAAGTCCTCCACTCACTCAACGGTCTATGCTCCTAGTGGGTCTTTAGTCCTATTAGCCTCAGCTTCCAGGCTTCCTGGATACATATATCCAAAAATATAGATGAATATTTGTGAATTTCAAATATATTTCAGGGTTAAGACTAATGTGATAGACAAAAACCTAATTAATTTGGAATTTTTCATACATGTTGGAGGGACTACCATCTATTTCCTGAGGTATAAATCGATATCCTAAAATCTACAATGTGAGGAGTAATCCAGGGTGATAGTTGTGCAATGATACAATTAAATTCATTAAAAAAAGATACAATTAAATTCATCATTAAATTCATTAAAAAAAAAAAATCTACAATGTGAGGAGTAATCCAGGGTGATAGTTGTGCAATGATACAATTAAATTCATCAAAAAAGAGTTGCAAAAATGCCACTGCATAAAGATATAAATTTGTCAATTTATATTGTATATTAAATGTTACATATAAATGCAATTGATACTATTGTACAGATGAGTACAATAAAGTCAATGTTATATTAATTATATTTGGGAAAGTTAATACAAGTAAATGGGGGATTGCCTTCTTAAACCAGATTGCACAGCTAAAATCTGGATAAACCAAACATCCCACCAGGTGCTAGCACCAAGAGCTTCAATGAAGGAAAGTGACATATGCTACTTCTGGGCTAACATATTCAAGAGCTTGTATACAACCCATTAGCGCTCTTGCTCCCTCTCTGCCATGTGACTTGTAATCCATGTGTTAAGATGGCATCATTACCAAATGAAAGTAGCCTGAATCACTAAGTCATTGCAAGTACAGTTTCTATAAATGTTTTTGTAGGGACTTCCAGTTAAGATGGAGGCGTAAGTAAACACAGCTTGCCTCCTCAAACAACCACATACAAATTACAATTAAACTATAGAAAAACCATCACTCAGAAGTGTCAGAAATCGAGTTGAATGGAGGTTTGACAACTATGGAATTAAAGAAACTACATGAATTCAGAGTGGTAGGAGGGGCAGACATGCAGGGTGGGCTGGTCCCACATCCAGGTGGGGGATAAAAATTCAGGAGGAATATCTCAGGAGCAAGGAGTAACAACCTCACACCAGGACCCCCGGCTCAGGGTTCCAGTGCCAGGAAGATAAGTCCCCATAACTTCTGGCTGCAAAAACCATCAGGGATTGAGTTGGTGGAAGAAACTTCAGGAGTCCCAAGCAGTTACTCTTATAGAAACCACACACAGACTTACTCAGACTCAATCCCTCTGAGCTCTAGCATTGGAGTAGCAGCTTGAAAGGTACCAGTGGCATAAGGGGGAGGAACTGAAGCCATCAATGCCAGGGCTGGGGGACAGCTGTCTCTGAGACAGAAAGGAAGGCAGAAACCATTGTCCCTCTTCTGAAGCCTCCCCACAGAGCTACAGAGCTGACAGGCTGGTGCTATATAGGAGACTCTATCAACCTGGCTATATCAACCTGGCTAATAATATTTGCCCTGCCCTGGAAATCTGGATACTCCAGCCCACCCAAATTATGGGTCTGCCCAAGCTATTAACAGTGCCTTTTCCATATGAATGGCTGGTCTTGGCTCAAGCTTCACATCTTCCCAAATCCTCTCAAACAAGCAACAGCCAGCCTCAGTGAGCCCCAGCCCCAGTACCTCTTGCTAAGTGGCCCCAGGCCCAGCACTAGCAGCAGCCAGCCTAGGTTCACAGCTTGGCTTTGTCTGGGAACCTCTAAGCCCGGCACAAGTGGCAGCCATCTGCAGACTGCTTTATAGCTCATCCAGGGTGGACCTGGGCAAAACCCAGGTAAGAGCTAACCATAGCCTGCACCACCAGGGAAAACCCAGGGCCTGTGCACCCCGTGGACAGCTACAGACCATGTCAGAGCACAACCATGCATGCCTCTGCACAGCTAACCCTCCACAGAGGGCAGAGGTTGATGGTCAGTGGTCATAGCCAGTCCTTACAGCTGACTGGCCTGGGTAAATCCCTCCCATTGACCTGCCAACAGTGATCAAGGCTCAACTACAAGAGGGGGTAGTACTCAGCCCACACAAAGGATGCACCTCACGTACCCAGCTTAGGTGATAGGGGAGGCTGTGCCACTGGACTCTACAGGACACCTACTGCATTAGGCCATACTACCAAGACACAGAGTCAAAGCAGCTCTACCTAATACACAGAAACAAACACAGGTAGTCTGTTAAAATGAGGAGACAAACAACATGGTCCAAATGAAAGAACAGATCAAAACTCCAAAAAAAGAACTAAACAAAATGGAGATAAGCAACCTATCAGATGCAGAGTTCCAAACAGTGGTTATGAAGATGCTCAAGGAACTTAGCAAGGACTTCAATAGCATAAAAAAGATCCAGTCAGAAACAAAGGATAACTAACTGAAATAAAAAAAAAAACAGGCCCTGGCTGGCGTAGCTCAGTGGATTGAGCGCGGGCTGTGAACCAAAGCATCGCAGGTTCGATTCCCAGTCAGGGCACATGCCTGGGTTGCAGGCCAGGTCCCCAGTGGGGACCACATGAGAGGCAACCACACATTAATGTTTCTCTCTCTCCTTCTCCCTCCCTTCCCCTCTCTAAAAATAAATAAATAAAATCTTAAAAAAAAAAAAAAACAATTTACAGGGAAATGACTGTAGAGTGGGTGAAGCCAAGAATCAAATAAAAAAAACAACCAGTCAGAACAAGAAGAATAAAAAATTTTAAAAAAAATGAGTATAGTGAAAGTCACCTCTGGGACAACTTCAAGGATTAAAACATTTGGATGATAAGGATGGCAGAAAGAGAAGAAAGAGAGCAAGAAGTTGGAAACCTACTTGAAAAAATAATGAAAGAAAACTTCCCTAATTTGTTGAAGGAAATAGGCATGTAAGTCCAGGAAGCACAGAGTCCCAAAGAGGATGGATGCAAAGAGGCTAACTCCAAGACACATCATAATTTAAATGCCAAAGGTTAAAGATAAAGAGAGAATCTTAAAAGCAGCAAGAGAGAAGCAGTTAGGGGAGTTTCCATAAGACTGTCAGCTGATTTCTCAAAAGAAACTTTGCAGACTAGAAGGGTTTGGCAAGAAATATTCAAAGTCGTGAAAAGCAAGGACCTACAGCCAAGAGTGCTCAACCCAGCAAACATATCATTTAGAATCGAAGGCAGATAAAGAGCTTCCCAGACAAACAAAACCTAAACTAGTTCATCATCATGAAACCATTATTATATGAAACGTTAAAGGGAGTTACTTAAGAAAAAGGTTGCTGGATTGGAGAGGGATATGGGCGTATGGGTGAAGAGGTGAGGACATTAAGAAGTACAAATTGGTAGTTACAGAATAGCCACAGGGATGTACAGTACAGTATAGGAAATGGAGTAGCCAAAGAACTTATATACATGGCCCATGGACATGAACAGTGGTGTGGGAATTGCCTGAAGGATTGCAGAATGCTGGGTTGAAGGGGGCCAAGGGGGTAAAACTGGGACAACTGTAATAGCATAATCAATAAAATATAATTTAAAAATTTTTTTAAAATAAAGTGTTTTTGTATCATAACATACATGCACACACACAAGAAACCACCAGAACCCACAGGGTTTATTTGTTATGCAGCACAATCAAGACTATCCTGTTTAATATATCAGTTTTAAGGCTCATGTTGCCTATTGGCTCCTTTTTTATTATAACTCATATTTGAATGGATAGCCACCGGAAACTAGCATGTAAAAGGGAAGACTGAGCCAAGGCAGCCTGTATCCTCATTTCTGGTTTTTGACATAAAATACCCTTTTGACAAAAATGTTACTTGCTTTGTCCTTGATGTTTCTGAGGCTCACAGTAAAGCTTTTAATTCACAGGCTTTCTGTGGGTGGATGCATTGTTATCTGGTAGCACTCCCTCCTCTCTTTTATTAATCTTGCTCTTTATCCATAAAGCTCTGTCTAATGAAGATGAGGTCAAGATAATAATATTGTTGGTAGCATACTTTCCTCCTTTAATTTTTCTTAATTTTTTTAATTTGCTTTTATTGGGGTGACACTGGTTAACAAAATTATACAGGTTCAGGTGCACAGTTCTACAATACATCATCTGTACACTGTATTGTGTTTACCAACCCAACTCAAGTCTTCGACCATCACCATTTATCTCCCCATACCCTTCTCCACCTCCGCCCACCCCAGCATTAACTCTACTTTTCTGTATACGTTCTGTGTATGTGGGGGTCTCTGTCAAGACACTCCCTAGTCTCCCAAAGCCATTCCATGGGTCCTGATCATTTCCTTGTTTTACTTAAGATGCAGTCCCCTCCTTGTATTTCCACTAGTAATGTTACAGAACAAAGTCAAGCGGGGGTATAATATACTCCTACTGAAAGGACCCCCCACTAGGTTCACTGTGCCCACCACAAGAGGAAAGACGTCTCTCAATGCCAGAGATTTGTGAAAAGGAAAGGAAATGTTTATTTAAAGCTATACAGACTTAAAGTAGTGACCCAATGTCTTCATTAAAATATTAAAGTCTTTTAGAATACCCACAGACGCACACAGTCCTTCCTTCTCCCTCTGCCCTAATCTGGAATACCGTATCTCAGGAAAAGAAGCAGAAGTCCATGATTCAGGCTCCCGGCACCATCAGCTGTGTTGCCGCCATGATCGCCAGTTAATCCAAAGCCATGTGGCACCTTCTCATGGCCCACCAGCAAGAGTCCTTTCACCCCTTTTCTTCCAGCAAAGTCTCTCCTACTTCCTAAGCCACATGGCAAAAGGGAGCACCCCAAAGCCACATGGTCATCATTCTCGCCAAAGCTGCATGGTTCTTCTAGCACCAATCTTCCTCAGCAGGCCCATTTCCAACTCCTCCTACAATTGGTTACACCTGCCAGCATTCCCGTATCCTTCCAGCTTTACTGGGCTGCCATAGTGAGTCTGGGCAGGTGTGGCCCCATGGCATGGAGCCAATCATCTCCAAGTTCTCACACAGGCGCAGTAACCAGGGGGAGTTGCCTCCCAGTTACATCTTGGGTGGAAGTCACCTCCATTCCCCTGGCTCAAAACATGGCCACAGCTATTTAACATATCTATGCAACCAGTTAAAGGTTATAGATATGTTAAATGACCATGGCAGAGGTTAGCTACAAAGCTGTTGCTATGGAAAACAGCTCTCAATGGCCCAGCTCCCTGTGCCCCTTCCCCCAACTCCAACCTGTAGCGGGGAGCGGGGAGGACATCCTATATATCTTTCTAATACTTCCTGGACACCTTGAGTTCTGGACCCCATTCCAAATCCCTATTTGGGGCCCCTGCTCTTGGCTGCACCCTGTTACATTAATACTCCTAATTGTTTTCAGTGAGTTTTGGTGGAACAGTAGTAAGCATTTAAGTAAGTAAGTAGTAAGCATTTTTACAATGCCTGTATTCTACCAACTTGAAGTAGTGTTTGCTTCTTAAGACCTGGTCTTCTGATTCAGATGAAGTTAAGACTTCTCTTGTTCTGATTTTAACTGTGTCATTTTCCCTGATTCTGACAAAATCAGGTATACACCTCCTGAAAAGAAGATGTCAGTCAAAGGAATGGATAATGTTGAGTCTTACCAAAGCTTCCAGTTCCAAATTCCACAGAACAACTCTTCACCAATGAATAAAGTTCTTTAGAGGTAGTTTAAAAAAAGTAGAATAAACTAGAACATGGGATGTTTATGACTAAACCAATTAATAGATACTTTCCTTATTTTCATTTTCACAATCAGTAGCATAGTTATACCCCTGCGTAGATACCATGGACTATAGTAGACAATGGTGAGTGGTGCCAAACTAACCAGGCACAGAGAAAATAGCTCCAGTGCTATTTCCATACAAACACAAAGGAGAGGCTGTCTGATGAGGTGATATTAAAGAGGCCTGAGGAAAGGAGCTGGACAAGGACTCCTGGAGTTAGTGACAGCACTTCAGAGTCTTATTGTTCCTGGTTGTATCTCCTTACTGTAGGCCTCCAAGATATTCATGTGAAAGGAAAATTCTCCTTAATACCTCTCCTACTTTTTGTATTGGATAAAAAAAAAAAACATATCAGACTTTAAGTTAAAATGTATTCCTCTTTCTTCTTAGAGCCACATTATACTTAATACTTGACCACATTAGATACAGAAATACACACAAACTAATTGTAACTACAAACCAGATACTATAGACCTAGTTAAGTTAAACAGAAATTTTGTGGGTAACTGGGAATAAAGATAGAAAAATTATTTTCAGAAGGGTTTCTGAGTCTAGGGGTGAGAAACTTATTACTGTAAGTGAGAGGCCAGCTGGACACCTATTTCTATTAGTGAAGACATGAAGGAAGAGCATTTCCAAACTGTGTAGTTACACGGTGACCATGCCTGTGAGAGACTGCTGAACTACAAGACCTTTCTGAACTTAGAGCTATTTCAGAAAAGTAACTTTCAATGTAAAATATATGCAGGAATCTGTTTTCCATGGTTACCTCAGGGGCTCTGCCATTGAATAAGATTTATCTTTTTAGAGTAATAACCATGAAATGTTGCTATTACTTGACCCACTGTGATCTACATAATCTGTGACCAAAAATTTAGAAAAATTAAAGGCAGATTGAGCAAACAACAAGGTCAACAACAAATGGAAAGACCACTGACTAGAAATTCTGGCCTTGGTTCAAATACTGGCTTCTTGACTTGAGGAAAATTACTTAGCCTTTCCTAGCATGTTATACTCAATCTCTTCTGACTGCCCAAACTGCAACGAATCACAGTTCTTGGACTCCTCACCCCTCTCTATCTGTACCACTCAAATGGCACCTATCACATTTTAATTGTATTAAAAGTATTGGCTCATGCATTCCTGCAACAAAAACTATCATGCCCAGTTTAGGTTGTGTGCCCCTTTAAATGCTGAGTTTATAAAGGTGATTAAGACAAGGTTTTTGTCCTCTACAAGCACATTCTAGATGGAAGAAGAAATCATAAAGAAATGTACAATAAAGGCATGACTATATATGACAGTACAGTACCACAAGATGTTATAAACAATATGCAAGGTGTGACACTTAGGCTGGGTCTTGAAAGACTAGTCTGGGCACATGAATGTCTTTTCTCTTTTACTGATTTGAAGGCAGGAGTTATGCCTCACTGTATCCCGCACAACACCTTTATCATTGTAGTTGACAAGTAAATATATGTAGAATGAATAAGTCAAAGAAGTCCAAATTTTTAGCTTTTCATGAAGGAAAAATACAAATAAATTTCAATAATAGAATAAATTTTGTTCTGTCAGTAGGAAAAATAATTTTTGGGTAACTCAAATTTCTGTTAATGAAAAAACAAAATGACTTTAAATACTAATTTGAAAATTGAGCCTCCCCGAGACTGTTACACCAGAGACCATACACCAGAGTGCTGTAATGCTAAGAGCTGCCATTGTAACAGCAAAAGGATCCATCACTTTCTTTCTCAGGACTCTATGGTATAGTTATTACTGTCGTTTGACAAATGAGGGAACTTAGAGAAGATTAAGTCGTTAGCTCCAAATCACACAATTAGCACATGAATGGCGGCTGGATTCCAACTCAGTCCTGCCTGACTCCAGAGCCAAAAGCCAGAGCAGCCAGGGGATACACATCACAGTTTGACTGCCCCACCCAAGAATGCTGGGGGAGTCAGGAATGACGGCAGCTACTGTTATGCAGATAAGCACTATCCTTCAATAATGGTCATCTGCATTTTTTGAAGACAGTGGAAGGGAGTTAAGGAAACCTGTTTGCTTTTCAATAATTTAGACCTTAGAACATTCTTGACTGACTGAATTTCAAAGATTCAAATATAAGTTTTCAACCATGAATCTTCCAGTGCTTAAATTCAAATTTTGAAATATAAGATGTGCTCTAATTTTCCTTATGCATAATACCAGGGAATCATAACCTAGATTCCCTTAGTATCAAAACATTTTGTGCAATGGATGAAAAAGGTGAATGGATTAAGCAAAAAATAACAAACAAACAAACAAAAAACAACTCATAGACACAGACAACAGCATGATGATTACTGGAGGGAAAGGAGGATGGGGGGAGGTAGAAGGGGGTAAAGGGGAGATAAATAGTTATGGAAGGAGACTTGACTTTGGGTGGTAAACACACAATACAGTATACAGATGATGTATTACAGAACTGTACACTTAAAACCTACATAATTTTATTAACCAGTGTCACCCCAATAAATTCAGTAAGAATTTTTAAAAAAATATTTTGTGTAAGGTGCTAGATACAGCATTTTCCAGGTCTTATTCTCGAACTCCCTCAGTGTCACTCTTCTCACTAAAGCCACCTCTCTGGGACGCAGCTAGGAAAGCGGCCACCAGAAGAGTACCTGGTATTTTGACTCTGGAGAAATGCATTAGACTTGTGCTATTTCAATTCCTTCCTATGGCTGGTCATGTATCTTCCTGCAAAGGAAGCCTGGAATAATCCATTGTCAGAAGGTCAGGGAGAAACAAAGAGTGTCACTGAGAAGAGGAAAGAGGAAAGGAGTGGTAGGAGAAAGGGAAAGAAAAAGGCATTAGATAAAGTGCTGTTCATAAGAACTTCATACACCATTGCCTGGCTTATCTTACAATGCTGATTAGGGTTCATTTGCAGCAAAGCAGTAGAATAACAAATGTACACACAGACCCAGGCATCAAAATCTTTCCCCTTTTGGATGGGTATCTTGGAAACCACAAAAATTCATCCTGAATTACCAGCAAAGTATCAGCTATCCAGCGCTGGCTGGACTAGACCTAGGACAGAAATGCATGTGACAAGAGCTCAGAGCTCCAGAACTCCAACCTACATTCACTATTCCCTGTCATCTGATGCCATGCACCCTTTACAACCTTCCAGTTACATTTAGGCTCCCTGTGTAATTGTTGTTTTATTTATTTATTTATTTTTAGAGAGAGAAGAAGGGAGGGAAAAAGAAAGGGCGAGAAACATCAACGTGTGGTTGCCTCTCCCACTGGGCACCTGGCTAGCAAACCCAAGCATGTACCCTAACCGGGAATCAAACTGGGTTCTCAGGCTGGCATTCAACCCACTGAGCTGCACCAGCCAGGGCTCCCATGTAATTGTCCTCAGCAAAACCACCATTACCATAGTAGTGGCAATAATCATGGCATCACAAATAACAATGGTAACAATAATAACTGAAGTATTTTTGACATGGAAGATACACCACTTTTGACAGACTGATTTCTATATTTCACAGGCAAATTAATACATGTTAACTTTAAAAAGATATTTTCCTTCCTCACTCATGTAATTGCAACTGCTCTGAGTTTGAGTTTCCTCAATCTGAAGTTCTCTGTATAAAATAGGGTATCTCACAAAAAATGACAGAGAGAGGTATTAATTCCATTACTTAAATGGATCATTAGTCTATTATCAGTAGAAAACAGGGGTATTTTTGTTATATGTCAAATAGATCTCAATACAACTGTGAAAAATTAAAAAATGAATAAATACAATTAAAAATAGAAAACAGGCATATTTTCTAAATACAGGCATACCTCATTTTACTGCACTTCACAATAAGTACTTCACAGATGCGTTGTTTACAAACTGAAAGACAAGACCTTCTCCCAGCAAAAAGATTATGGCTCGATTTATTGCAGTGGCCTGGAACCCAACCCACAATAGCTCCAAGGTGTACCAGTATGCTGGAAATGAAAAGCTAGCCTTCCTTTCCTTAATTCCCACAGAATTAATTTCCACATCTGTACATCAAGCAGGATTCTGTTTCTTTACTCTACTCTAGGTCTATATTGCCTTTGGCAACGTGAACAAACAGCAAACACACTCCATAAAGCACATGTCACAGTTTTAGGCCCTGTGATAAAGATTTCATAGAAGGTTAAATTAAGGGAAAAAATGATATGAAGGGTAAAGCATAGGTTTCAATTATTCAGGCTGATGCTAATCTCCACTTCCATGTATGTTCAAAAGCTGTGTTAGTTAGACATCAATTTTGTAACTAACTGGCAAGATAGCAGACCTAAAACACTGCACTTGGCCTCTCTACCTGGAGTGTCCAAATCAGTAAGAGCCTGCCCTCCTCCCCGACCACCCAAATCACTAAGTGCTCTGCTTCCTTTGCTATGTTCTCCATCCTGAAAGGTCAATCTGATAACATGTCTGTGAGGTGGACAGGGGAGGCCTCCCATCTCCTGTCGGCTAAAAAGTAATTGCACAGCCAAGAAACAAAAACATCCCAAGCCACAGCTGGGTGATACTCTCTGGCTGTCAAGATAACCTGAGAAAGTTTGCTGCAGACAGTAGAAAGCAAGCATGTAAAAGGAAAATATCTATGATTAAAAAAAAAAGACTGAGCAGAAGCAAAACCCTAACATCAGCTTCTTAAGGAAAAGGAGTTTATCACAGGTTTATCCCTCTCTGTTCTGTTTTATCCTGAAAACATATTTATATATTCATTTGTTTATTGTGCTAAGCACTGAGTGCTAACAGGGTGCACAGTCCTTGGTACTATGCTTTGCTTAGTCAAGTAACATCCCTTCCTTGCCTCCACTTGAGATGTAATTGTGGCTGGCCATGGTGACCCTCTTCTGGGGGAACTGCCCACTCTCGGGGTCTCTCTTCTAGAGATTTGGAACAATTCAGTGGTAGGCACGGTCCACTCGACTATTTTTTCCCTTTTAAACTGAAGAGCACTTTGCTTTCCCTCATGTTCATTAGAGAAGGAGCTCTGCAGAGTGAACCGGCAGCACACTCGTACCTGGTCTCTCAGCCTCTCCTGGTGGCCCATGATTGCTGTGGCATGATGAGGGTATTTCTGCTTTAGATGTTCCAGGAAAGCTTCTCTCTTCCTGTCCATCTCGGATGTTTGCATTCCCAGTATTTCTTTGGAACTTCGGGGCCCACCTAGGGTGTGTCTCCTTGGGATATTTCGGGAAGCCTTGGAAACTGAAACTCGACTGTTCCCATTAGAAAGGCGTTCCTTGGTTCTGCGACATTCTGCATCTTCTAAAGACGTTACATACAAATTGCTTTTTCCTTGTTCTGAAAGGCAAAAAATATATATATATGAATATGGCTCACAGTTAATGATTTCACACTAGAAATCTCATTTACAGAATACTGAGAGGGTTGTGGCAGCTGTTGATGTATGAGTATAACTTAGCAGATTTTGTGTGTGCGCGTGTGTCAAGAAGGAAAAAAGTCAACAATCAAGTAATATGAAAAATTGCCCTTTAGAAATGAAGATGTTGCAGCAAAAACTGTGCTATTTCGGACTGTTTCCTTGAGGTTATTGAAAATGAGAAACTTGGTCAGATGAGTTTGTAAGCAATTGGGTTACCCCTTACCTTCATCTGTAATTGGAGAAAAGAACTTCAGTGATTCTGATTATTTCTTTATTTTTAATTCCATCATACAGGTAACAGGATTTTTATATTTAGATTTTTATCTTTTTAAAGACTAACTTTTTTTAAAAGGCTAATTTTTATATTTTTATACCTGAAGGCGGTTTCTGAAATATTTGTTTCATCTCCAAGATCAAAAGTAGCTATTATAATAATAGACATGTGAACCACTTGCAAGTTCAATTTGCCCCTATTAGCATAAACCAAGCAAGCATAAGAATATTATTATAGGGCCCTGGCTGGTGTGGCTCAGTGGATTGAGCACCAGCCTACAAACCAAAGGGTTGTGGGTTTGATTCCCAGTCTCGGGCACATGCCTGGGATGCAGGCCAGGCCCCCAGTAGGGCGCGAGTGCGAGGCAACCACACATTGATGTTTCTTTCCTCTTCTTTCTCCCTCCCTTCCCCTCTCTAAAAATAAATAAATAAAATCTTTAAAAAAGTAATATTATTATAGGTAATAATTGAAGGAACATAAAGGCTTAAACACACTTTACTTGAAGTGGACTTCATCTAAATCACACAATGAAAAGGTCATTTTGAAGGCCTTGACCTAGACACCCTATCTCTGCCCTGACCTGAGACAAGCTGATTTCTACTTAGCATGGAGGCAGGCAATGGCAATGTTTGGAGGGCAGGACATGAATAGGGCCTCTCCATTCATTCTCAATGACTAGGGTGTCAGGTTGACTCCTTAGTCAACCTGACTAGGGAGTCATATTCCAGTTAACTAAGAAAAGGGAGCTACTCCTTTAAAAACCAAAACAGGAAGAGAAAGTAATGAGCATTCAGAAACATTTCAGGCTGTGTCACAGGGAGCAATTCTTAAACAGTAATACAGGGACAGGCAGAGAAAATGTCCTTGTCCACTGAACCCCCTAGAAAAAGCATGTGGCTGGGTCTTAGGAGTCCTGCCTTTAACATTAGTCTTAGAACAATTTAGCCTCTCCCAGCCTCATTCACTTAATGAATAAAAGGAGGATGCTGGACTAGCATTAGGTATGCAAAGAGCCTTCTAGCTCTAAAGGCTTTAGAGCTACTCTAAAATATTTTTTAAAATAAGTTTCCAACGAGAGCTCATTTGCTATTATTTATCTTTAAAAGTTATGTGTAGAAAAAGAGATCCAATATTTGAGAGTTCTAGATTTGAGTCTCAGATAAACAGGGAGCCAAACCTTTACACCAGTGATGTAAAGCAACAGGTGTCCAGAACTTAGGTATGCGGTAGTTCTGCTGAAGGCAATGCCACTGACAGTTTCCTCCTTCATTGCCTAGAAACATCAGTGTATAGAACTCTAGGTTTGTTAGGCACAGAGAATATTTTAATCTCAGGCTGCTTTTCCTGTTCCAGTCTTCCACCCTTAAATGCATGTTCTGGGAATAATTCTTCTTGTTTACCCTTCACTTCTCATTACATTGCTAATTACTGCATCTCCATCAGACACTGATGAGAAAAGGGAGGAAAAAACCAGCCAGAAGAGTTCATTCTGCTACTTTTCAATAGTCTCAGTGATAGATTTAGAAGAAGATGATGATGATAGAACTATTGGTTAAAAAGATATTGGGATATAAACTGTAATTTTATTGATTTTGCTTACCATCTTATTACATGGATTCACATGATGCCTACCTGTTTTGTTATCTCTCTTTTTTTTTTAAGATTTTATTTATTTATCTTTAGACAAAGGGGAAGGGAAAAAGAGAGGGAGAGAAACATCAGTGTGTGGTTGCTTCTCACACGCCCCCCCCACGGGGGGCCTGGCCAGCAACCCAGGCATGTGCCCTGATTGGGAATTGAACCAGCAACCCTTTGGTTAGCAGGCCAGTGTTCAATCCACTGAGCTACATCGGCCAGGACTGTTATCTCTTCTTTAAAATGCAGAAGAAATAGAAACTATGGAATAAAGCTAGATGCAGAAAATGCCATATATCAGGCTGGTAAAGGTGTGCAATCTGAAGAGATTTAGCTTCATCCTTTGAGTGTGCATGTGAACATGAGTTTTGTATTAGCCAAAAGTTGTATGTCTGGCCTAACACTGTTAACTTTTTTAAAAAATTATTTATTGATTTGAGAGAGAGAAAGAGGGTGAGAGAGAGAGAAAGAAAGAAATCAATTTGATATTCCACTTATTTAACCATTCATTGGTTGATTCTTGTATGTGCCTGACCAGGGATTGAACCCACAACTTTGGCATATGGGATGATGCTCCAATCAACTGAGCCACCACCAGGGCCTAAACACTGTTAACTTTTAAAGGGAATTTTAAGGTTACTTTTTAACTTCATTAAAATAATAATATATTTAAAAATTATCCAGGACAGCTAAGTTAATGCACAGGACTGAATCTCTAAAAAGGTGATTTCTTTACATGGGCATAATACACAAACATCCACATATAACCATCTGGATAAACACTAGTCCCTCAAATACCAACAGGAGCAGAAGGTCCTTTTCTTTTTTTTTTTTAATTTTATTTTAATCATTGTTCAAGTACAGTTTTCTGTCCTTTACTCCCATCTCCCTCCCATTTCCAACCCCCCTAGTTTTTGTCCATGTGTCCTTTATATTTGTTCCTGTAAACCCTTCCCATTCTCTCCTGAAATTCCCCTGAAATTCCCTCCCCTCTCCCCTCTGGTCACTGTCAGCCCAGTTCTCTATTTCAGTGTCTTTGGCTATATTTTGCTTGTTTCTTTGTTTTGTTGTTTAGGTTCCTGTTAAAGGTGAGATCATATGGTATTTGTCTTTCACAGCATGGCTTATTTCGCTTAGCATAATGCTTTCCAGCTCCATCCATGCTGTTGCAAAGGGTATGAGCTCCTTCTTTCTCTCTGCTGCATAGAATTAGAAGGTCCTTTTCTGACTTGCTTTGTCACATATAATCACAAGAACTAATCTGTTTCATCCAAAGCCCCTCAGAAGAGATCCAGACAGCCAGGACAGTAGCCCCTTAGAGACTGAAGAGTTTCCCATTTCCCCCTTTGAAGTAAATTGAGAAAGGAGTACAGGGGGCGTGGGGGGGTGGTTGAGTCAGTCAATCTTTTGTCAGCATTCACCTCTGAGCAGCCCCAAATTACTGACTCTCTAAAATCTCAATCTTTCCAAACACTTTGCACTGGGAAGGTTACATCAACCTTCCAGTGCTTTTCCATTTTTTCTCTTTCATGTGGATTCCTCTAAAACGTCTCCATTTGCTTAACAAGGTTTAATGTCATTTGGAGGAAAGCAGCAAGTGGCATCAATGGTTAATGCATCAATGGCTAAAGGCACAGTCTGTGTCTAATGGCCCTCAGAGCCCACTCCTTCTTCTGGTCCCACCTTCCTGCCTCACACTTTGCTTCAGCTCTGTCGACCCATCGGCCTCCAACCCACCACCAGGGCCTCCTCCACTATCACCAGCACCCACAGCAACGGCACACCAGCTGCCAATGCCATGCCTGAGGGAGAAGTGACCACTCTACCATTCCAGTCACTTGAGGAGAATGTAGTCTCTTGACTGAGGAGAAAACTAAACAGGGATAGAAACAAACAAGCGAGGGAGCAGGAGGAGGTTGTTTCATCACAATTCCACAGCCATGGAGTCAGAGATCCGCGTCCTGCCAATTCTTCATTATCCACATGAATAGATGATCCCAGCCATCAAAACAGAAATACAGTTCTGTTTCTTGTCCAGAATGCTTTGGTAGTAACATTTAAATATGGGAGTGTCTACTTGTTTGCTATTCTGGGAATCCATGTCAAACAAATAAGGAGGCTGTAGTATGAAGACAAGGCTTCCAGTTTCCCCTTCCTGCCCCTCCCAGCCTCTGCACAGCCCAGAGCAACTCCTCCTAGTAGCTCCATTCATTTTGCCCTGCTAGTAGCCGGGCAAACAGCTAAACAGGAGCTTTGGCAGAAAATAGCCCCCTCAACACTGCCTGGAGCAGAAGTGGGGACAAGGAAGGCAGAAGTGCTAGAAGAGACACTGTTCTGAGATGCGACGGGCTTTCTGGCTGGGATGTACACATTCTGGAAGGCAAAAGGAGAAAGAGGGGAATGGGGTGGGTACTAAACAGACAGGATTAGGGAAGATGGGTCATCCACACAGCTAGCTGGCCAGCAGGCGGGTGACCTCAGGAGCTGCCAAGGCGGCTTCCTGGCCACAACTCAAGCTGCTCTGTCTGTGTCAGCTGTCCTGCAACAAGGAACTGGGACCTTGTGTCAGTCAGGCTTTACACTCCTGTTCTCTTGCTGAGAGCCAGCGACAGGACTGATGGCTTCCCTGAGATCTTATTCCCTGGCCAAGATTAGGTAGGCCACAGCCTCTTAGGGAAAAAGGAGTCCCTCGCTTCTTTATAGTGGCTTCTGGTTAGCTGTCTCTAAGATGTAGCTTTTTAAATTGTGTCACAGGAACATTGTGGGGAGTTGCTGTTTTGTCAGCTGGACAACCTTTCTGGGACCATCATGGCAGCAGGGCTGTTCTGTCTGTGTATTCAACATAATATCCTCCCACCGCACACACAGGAAGACCATACGCTGCTGTCCCCCTCACCTATCTGGGGCCTGGTACTAATTCCAGTCAATGCAATGTGGGCAGAGTGATGTGGGCCACCTTTAGTTCTGGTCCCTGGACCTCCTGAATAATTTTCTGTGCCCTTTCTCTCTTCTCTTGGGCCAGGTGACTACAAAAACTCCAGGGAGAGTCTCCTAGGCCTTGGGAAAGGGCATTATGACTAGACAGAAGGGGGCTGGGTCCCAGAGTCAGCCTGAAGGTGGGCCATCCAGGAGACCCACCTGGCCAGGAACAGCTGCATTTTACCGTGTTTGAGAAATTAACCTTGATTATGCTAAACCACAAAGATTGCTATTTTAGCAATCAGTCTATCTGACTAATATATATCACATATTCCGTTGGGGGTCTACAGGATTCGCCAGTTTCCCAGATCCCGTGTTTAAATCATAAAGATCACCATACACAAATGGGCAGAAAAGGTACAGGTAAAACCAGGCCATTACATTCCTCTAAAAAACCTTTAAAAATGATGTAATTGCGGCCCTGGCCAGTGTGGCTCAGTTGGTGGGAGTGTCATCCTGTAAACCTAAAGGTTGCAGGTTTGATTCCCCAGTCAGGGCACATGCCTAGGCTGTGGGTTTGGTCCCAGTTGGGGTAGGGGAGCACGTTTGGGAGGCAACCAATCTCACATCTATACATCAATGTTTCTTTCATATTGATATATCAAGGTCTGCCTCTCTCTCTTTCTCCCCCTCCCCACCGCCGTCCCCTGCCATTTCCTCTGTCTTTGGAATAAAAAAAAGTAAATAAAGAAGAGCATATTTGGTCTAGATTTTAGGCAAAATAGGTAGAGCCCCTTCCTTCCTCACCCAGAAAAACATTTCATCTCAAGTGTTTGTTAGTTGATTCATTCATTCATTCATTCACCAAAATATGTGAACGCCTGCTCTGTACACTGAAAGGAATTAGGGAATGTAGTGAAGTGGTGATCAAGACAGACTTAATTCCCTTCCCCCATAATGCAGTCCATATTATAATTAGGGAGGAAGATAACAAGCAAATAATATGTACTAGAAATGTTATGTCATGATACGTGCTATGAAGAATAAAACAGGATGAGGATCAGAGAGTGAGGGGGCAATTTTACAGGAGATGTCTGAGCAAAGACCTGACTATCTGGACTCCCCATGCTTGCACTCCGTGGGGCTGCTAATGCTATTTTTTTGTCCAGCACGAGATATAATTGATATAATATCGTCCAAGTTGAAGGTGCACAATGTATTAATAATTTGCTACACTTACATACTGTAAAATGATTACCACCATTGTGTATACTAAGTATCTTTTATAAAAAAATGTTTTATCAGGTTTTTTAAAAGATCTTATTTATTTATTTTTAGAGAGCGGGGAAGGGAGGGAGAAAGAATGAGAGAGAGCAAAACATCGACTGGTTGCCTTTTGCATGCCCACAACGGGAGGCCTGGCCCACAACCCAGGCACATGCCCTGACCTGGAATCGAACCTCTGACATTTTGGTTTGCGGGACAACATCCAACCCACTGAGCTATACCAGTCAGGGCAATACTAAGTGTTTGAAAATGCTGGAGATCAGGAGGTGGGGGAGGCAAGCGGGTGGCTGGCAGCTCTTCATCTGCATAGCATTTTAAGACCTTAGAAGCCAGAGCAAAAGCAGACGCATCCAGGCTGCTGGTGGGCAGATATATGCATCCCAAGGAACCCCCAAGGACCACCCTGAGGGGCCCATTGCCTCCAAAAGGAACATGATATAGTTAGATTCAAATGTAACCAATAATTATTGAGTGTCTGCGCTACATAATGCACTTCGCAGTACACTTACACCCTATTATTTACATAGTAGCCTGCGTATTCAGCCATGGAAATCTCATTGATTAAAAACTGTTCTTGAAGCAACCATATGCCCCAGTTTGCCAAAACAGATCTGGGTTACAACTGTTGTCCCAGAGAAATTATTTATAGTGTTTCCTTTCACTCGCAAAAGCGTCTCAGTTTGGACAGTAAGTTACATGATCACCCAAGAGGTCCTTATCTACTGCTGTAATTGATTAACTCAAAGCCCTAGGGTGGTATGATTAGCCTTTCTTCAACAAGTATTTATCCAGTGCCTTCAGCATGTCTGATGTTCTGTTAGGTTTGGGGAATGCAAAGATGAAGACATGCAATATCACGTTGTAATTGGTTGAAACATAAACATAAAAAATAGAATGGACAGTGAAGTGACAGCAGTGGATGTATGGATGATGTGGGCCTCAGTGTATGGTCCTTGTGCTGACCAAAGAACTAAAGATGAAGCCATACTCCTTTACAACACCACTGTGACCCAGAACTCAACAGGACCTTAAAGATCTAACCTGAATTCTTATCCCCCTTTCAGCACCTCTCCGGCCACCCTTTCCCATCTCCCTGACCTCTAAGTGCTGGAGTGTGGCAGAGGACATCTCCTGGATGTTTCCTTCTGCACATGCACCCCATCCTAGCGGATCTCTCTGAGTCCCCAGTCCTCTCTCAGTTCCAGTCACGAATACCCAAATTGTACACAACATCTCCACTTGGATGCCTGATAAACTTGTCATTCCTAAGAGATCCAAAAGATTTTCTGAACATCACCCACTTTCCAACTATAAACACCTTCTCATCTACACCCCTCAAACGCTTTCCAGTTTAAGAAAATGGCAACTTCCTCTATCCAGCTGTGCTGACAAACATTTTTGAAGTCATCTTCAACTCCTCTGTTTCTCTTATGTCCCACATCCAACCTCTCAGCAAATTCTTTTGGCCTAATCTTCAACACACATCGAGACTCTATTTTCTTATCACTACCTTCTGCTCTACTACCTGCTGGTCCAAACTAGTGCAATTTCTTGCCTGTTCTACTGCAGAAGCCTCCTAACTGGCCTCCCTGCCCTTCCCCACTCCCACTTGGGTTATTCTCTGTACAGCACCCAGTATTACACTTTCTAGGGCAAGTCAAACCTGCCAGCAGCTGCCCACCTCCCTTGAAATAAAAGCCCAAGTCCTCACCACACTGTCACAGTCCCTATGTGGCCTGGCCTGAGATTACCTCTTAACCTCTTTTCTTCCCATCTGTCTCCCACGTTCTTGCTGTTCTTTGAACATGTCCTTGCCATTCCCTCCCTCACCTTTTTCAGATGTCTGTTCCAATATTACACCAATGAGGTTTTCCTTAAAAATCTTACTTACAGTTTCACCACCCCCTACCCACCCATGCACTCCCTATTCCCTGCCTAATTTTCCCCACAGACTTACAGGGAAGTCTGCTAGATAAAATACAGGATGCCCAGCTAAATCTGAATTCTAGATAAATAATAAATAATTTTAACACATGTCCAAAATATTATGGACTATACTTAATACTTAAAAAAATCATTTGTTGTTTATCTGAAATTCAAATTTAACTTGGCATCCCATATTTTTATTTGCAAAATCTAGTGACCCTGCCATCTAGCATGCTATATCTTTTACTTATTTGCTCATTATCTGTCTCTACTGCCCCCATCCGCCCAAACTTAGCCCTCAGAATACAAATTCAATGAAGGGGAGTCTGTTCCCGGCTGGAACCCAGCAACTAAAACAGTGACTACCACCTAACAGGTGTTCGATATTCACTGAACAAATGAATAAATGAATAAAGTGATTATACTCTCTCATTGTGACCATCTCCAGTCTTGGAAGCATCTTTGAATTGCTGCGTTTGTTTGGAAGTTATTTCTTAAATTGGTCCTATTCTAGTTGCCCATCTAGATTCTGAGTCATTTATTTCAGCAAAGGTCCAGAGGCTGAATTCCTGCCTTAGGATTCTGTCCTATCAAATGGGGGGGGGGGGCGGAGCGGGGGGCCGGGGCGGAGGGAGAGGACGGAGCCTTATCTCCTGCAGGACCCCACCGACCAGGCGCCTTCAAGGAGAATGCTCTGCTTTGGAAGTGCAAACAGATGCTTACACCGATAAATGTGAAGTCTCTGGTTCTCCGGGGTGTACTAAACTTAAAAGTTCCCTGCATTTCAGTTGGGGGAGGGGGGTGTCTATCCCTTGTAATTGCATTTTCTTCTGTCTGGCTTACTTTTGCATTTTCAGTGTGGATGAGTCATTTGTTATTTCCCTTTAGTCTTTAAAAAACACACACACACACCTTTTCCCCTGTGCATAATCCCTACTCCTACGCACAGCACTACTGCCCCAAAAGCAAGTCCTTTAGTTACTAACTGGGCCCTGGACCAACCTGGGGCACGGGGCGCGGGGGAGGGGGGTTTATGAACTTGCTGCCTGTATGATGCCATCGGATAGGCTCTGGCATCAGGCACGTCAGACACTGGAGAGCAGATAAATCTTTTCTATACCCAA
Source organism: Trachops cirrhosus (assembly GCA_028533065.1). Lineage (NCBI taxonomy): Eukaryota > Metazoa > Chordata > Mammalia > Chiroptera > Phyllostomidae > Trachops > Trachops cirrhosus. Next base: position 52,433,524 of record CM052538.1, read on the forward strand.
TCCCTCGGTGAAATTTCTTTGGAATAACATAAGCTTCTGGAAATTCCCTACGGAAAAGACAAGTCTATTATAAAAACAATTAAAGGGAAACTGCCCAGGGAAAATTCACCAAAATTGTCTCACAACTCTCAACTTTTGAACTAAAACACACATAAGATTCGGAGTTCCACCTATCACCCAGATGTAAACTGCACCCCTACTGTTCTGATCTGGAAAATGAAACATCCCCCAACTCCGTGATTTAACTTGAAAATACTCCAAAACTTGCATCCACGAGGCATTTGCCTCATGGATTCCCCCAACCAATGAATGGAAATGCTGCCGCCCCAGACAGAGCTTCAAAGAAGCAATTGCTTTCTCCCGCGGCTGGAGTAATGTGTATGAAAAGCTGTTTTTAGCGATGTTATTTGTCATTGCTAAGAGATACAGCAGCTACTGACTGCTTACTGTGCTACCAATGGGACATCACCACGCCACTTCTTTGCTTCAGAAAATCCTGCCAGAGTCAAACCCAAGAAATCACAACTCTCCACTCAGTTTTGAAAACGCACCACCACAGGAAATACGCCTTTTCTTTGCCCTGCGCCCCATCTCCAGTTATAAAACGCAGCAAGCGGCGAGGGGCACGCGTAACTGTAACTCCATCTTTGAATGAGTCTGTTACTTACCCCGCGTGTGTCTGCTGTCTGCAGAGTAAGGAAGGCACGGCTCACATTTCTGGCTTTCATTTTCTTCCATTGTCCCTGCCTACAGCACAAGCTCCTCTTTGCTCTTTAAACTTCCCAGCGTAGTTCTGAAAGCTCTCAGAAAGCTCTTGGAAGGGGTACGCGGGTGGGGAGCAGGAAACGGTGCGAAACCCCACCCCAAACTATTCGCCACTCCGGTGCAAAGTCTCTCTGGCCGGAGAAAAGTGCATTCCAGCGCAGATCCTCCAGTGCCTGCGTCCCCCGTCCGTCCTCCCGCCCACCCGACTGGTCCCAGAGGACTGGGGCTGTGCTCCCGGCCGCCGCCGCCCCTGCCGCGCAAGGGTCGGCCCCGCGCCGCGCGCTCCCGACACCCCAACAGGTGATGGGCCTTCCTCCCCGGGACCCAGACTGCCTATCTCCACCGCCGCAAACTGCTGAGACTTCGCAGCCAGCGGGTGGGAAACATTTCACACAAGATCATCCGCAAGAACCTTCTGGTCTTTTTAATCTCAGACACGGAATCAGTCTCCCAAACAAGCTGATACACGTATTCATAAACAGCCAACTGCTGAAGTACCAAATTTCAGTGAAATCCCATTTTAAAAATTTAGAAAGAGTATATGCTGAATGTTAAGTAAACACTTTCTGGCACTGCTTGGAGCCTGATTAACATACACAGAGGCTGTTTACTTTTGACACAGTCCATTTCAATCACTTTAACTAGGCTTTAGAAAGTCTGTACTTACTTGCCTACACTTTGACTCCTCTCCTTCCCGTACACAACACACACACACACAAACACACACACACACACACACACCCATGGATCTGAAAAGTCAATTGGTAAAACCAGCCTTCTGAATCTCTCAAGTTAATTACTTTAAAATATCTGAAAGGCAACGAAAATGCTATGGGCAGAGAGGTATGTCCAATTTACTCTTTCTCCTTTTAACCAACTACAAATATTTACTATATTCCTTACCGAGTCCTTGAAAAACTGGCAAATTTCCCGGAAAGTGAAAATAGGCACAAGGTTCACAAAAAAGGATGGGAAAATCATCTAAGCGACATCAGCTCTGCTGTTCCAGCTATGTGAAAGTAACGCAACCAACCACTAGTAGGGAAAGTGTGCTATTTTCATCTGTAGGGGCCCCTGCTTTTGAGGGAGGAAAAGGACAATTGTTAGCCTGCTGACCATACCTTGACCCTATTTACAGGTGAACTGAGCAAGGTTTTAGATTAATTTAGATCAAGAATTTGTGCAGAACAATGGCTGGCCTATCCTCCCAATTCTGACCTTGAGTCACCTGTGTGTTTGGCAGTGTGGGGGACATGTTTTGGTCATTTAGGACAAAAAGATGTGGAAGCCCCTAAAGGACAAAAGATACAGACCAAAAGAAAAGTGGGCACGCCACAGAGTGAGCTGAACTCACATCAGGAAGGGGAGGACCCTCAACTCCTAACAGGATCCTCCTTGAAATCCAAGATGTGAATCTTCCAGAAAGCTAAAGCCATGCCTGGCAGCAAGAATGTGCGCAGTTGGGTTAATAGGGAAAATAACTCAAGGCTTCCATGCTTTTGCAACTGAATTAGCTGGTAATCTTGCTTTAATCTTACACAGTTTGTGTACTGGTGGCCCACAGGGGAATGCCACATGAATCTCATTTTATTTAACCTTACTATCTCCTCAGGTGTAAAATGTTCATGAAGGAGGGATCTGTGTCAAGTTCCCGGGCCCAGATTAGCCTGACCTTGTAGAGCCCTTGTGTATTTGTCTTCAAAGTATTGTCAGAAGGGATGGGGGTTGGAGGGTGCTGAGGAAGAAGAGAGAAAGAGAAAGAGAGATTGCAACCCCAGGGTGTCAGTCTAAACCAGATGTCCTTGAGCCTTGGGCTTGTTTCGGTGTGTGAACAGCCCCTCCCAGCAGCTTCTACCTGTCACTTGACACATTACAGAGAAAAAGAAAAACCAGGATAAAAGAGACCAGAATGTACCTACAACAGATAGCAGCCTGCCCTGCCCCAAGGAGGGGTGGGACTTCCTAACTAGCTCGATCCAGGCAGAAAAAAATAATCCATTTTTAGATGTGGATTATGCTTTCCTGAGGCTGTTTGGAAAGTGTGAGAACAGCCCTCCAGGGTCCTGTTGATCCCCAGTTGATCCCCAGTTGGGCAGCTCTCCCACTAGTTCTGAAATTCAGTTAGTTTCCTGGTGGCCCAAGGCAACCCTTCAGCAGACCACGTGGTCAAACTGCTGGGACCCTCCCCTGCCCCCCAACAGGCAAAGCAGACTGCCGCCTCTATAGGTATTCCTCAAGCAAAACTCTATGTGGAATGCACAAAGCAGAAAGGCATTCCCAAAGAAGCTAATTGTCATAAATCGTCAAAGACCATGAAATATAGACATGTATTACAGCACAACGTGTTCTCTTGAATAGTCCAACTTCCTGGCCATTCTATAGGGGAAAGCTTCTTTTGGACTAGTTACTAGCCCTTTGTTTGTCCTCCTTGAGAACAGGTACTGAAACAGTTTGAGAAGCCCCTGTGGTGACACTGTTCTCACACTGATACCATACATCTCTCCCCAAAGCACACAGACCTTACTCAAAACTTTTTGCTGAGTGTCACTTTCTCTGAGAAGGGCCTCTGGAAAACAGTAACCGAGTTCTGCAATCTACATAAGCTCAGTAACTCAGACCTTCATGGAAAATACTATTATTGTCATTGCTATTACTGTGGAGATGTTTCTGGAAGAAATACTATTTGCAGTACCATGGTTTTCTGTTTAATGTAATTTCTGGGCTTAAAAATTGCCATTACAAACCAATCTGCCTACTGCTATCCTTTGAAATTTGTTGTGAAAGGCAGAAGGGAAGCGGGAAGAAGTTGAAATTTGATTTTCCTCCAGTTATATAGAGAGCTGCAATAATGATACCAGAGGCTAAATTTTCAACTCCATTTCTGTTAACCAGGAAAGGTGCAAGACTATTTCTTGGTTAATGGCTCCATATGTTGGTAATTCATGACTCAAAATGAAGTAACACACAAAAAAGTGTCATTTAAATGGAAAGACAATAAAAAAAATGGAAAGACAAGTGATGGGATAAAAGACTGCTGTTAGTGCAAATGGTGATTTTGCAGGCAGACCTAAACTGTTACAGGACTAGGCCATTGTTGGTTTTCATAATACAACTTAAAGGGGCGTCTGTCATGCTGGACATTAATCACAAGAGTCATAAACTATTACGTGCGTCTCAGCAGGTCAATTTAATTACAAAGCTGTGAAAAGCATGTGAACCTCCTTCATATAAATTTTTAAAGAGAGAAATTATTGCAAGAACCAAGCCTACGTGGAATTACCCTATGTTTCAACTTTTTAAAAATTCTAAGTCCCAAGGACAAGATAGCTTAAAATGATTTGACATCAGGACACAAGAGAAATAATTAATGCTTGCTGACAACATAAAATGTGATATTCAAAGGCACTGATAACCATGAAAGGAAAACAAAACAAAATAAAGTAAAAAATAAAACAAAAATCTTTCAACCAGGGACCTCATGTTTGATATGTTACAGGTCTCCTTTCTAAGGGACACACTGCTGTATGTCCCCCTGTAATTCAGAAATTAAGGACTTGACAGTATTTGCTAAAATGGATGATCTGGTGAATGAAATGTAGGGTCTTCAGTCCTAGTTTTGCCAGCAGTGTGTCAGCTGGCTAGGGTGACCTTAAACTTAAATGTAAACCAAAGGACTGGTGACAGAGAAGGGAGACACTATTAATAATTATAGTAAGACAAGATGCAGAAACCATTGCTGTTCCTGGCAGACCAGCGCAGATGGCCACCTGTGTGTAGTCCAAGATAAGCCCTAGCGCTCCTCAGGTTTCCCAGTGTGGAATGAGCATAGTAGCGCTAGCTGTCTGAGTTTCCCAACACAGACCTCATAGGAGAAATTTAAGCCTGGATTAAAGGTGTGAACCTCATTTGAGCTGTATGACAAGCCTCACCAACAATTTCACGTCAGGAAACAAATTCCACTATATGTTATTTTGTATGATTCATCCATCATAACAGAATTTTCCTTTCTGTGTGACCAGGAGGGAACTTGGCCACCATTTTTCTCTCAAGCTTTCTCTTCAGAACATAACCCAACTTCCAGTTCTTACTTGCTGACCTTAAAATCCCAGCTGCTCCCAGGAGAAGTGAGGTGGCCTGAGACCCCACCACTCAAGTCTCTCTATTCTGATGTCTTAGAACTTTCCTCCCACACCCCATACAAATTCCTCATGGGGTTATAAATATGAACTGCACTTAGAGCCAATGTGTTAATACTTTAAGCATATTTGCTTTCTTTTCAAGAGAATCCATTGATGTTCATTTTTATCGTGGTTTCTTTTCATCTCTTTTAAGTTGGAAGAGGATGGAGAGCAAAGACCCCGTCTGTAGAACACCATAGCTGGGGCTGCCACATGTGCATCGTGGAGAAATCCATGCTCAGCTCTGCTGCTGGTCACCACAGACCAAGTCTGGATTCCAGGTGGCAGTTTTTAAGTAAAAATTGCAACTTGTATATCCCAGAGTGAGCTAGACCATGACCTGTCACAGAGGTCTCCAAGTCTCAGGTGGGAGCCATGAGAATGTGAGAATTTCCACACGTACAAACACCCTGCTTGTTTCCTCTTCACCCAGCAGTACCATTCTGAACCCTTTTAAAACAGAGTCTTTGATGAGGCCTCACTGGAAAGGAATTTCCCAAGTGTTTTATTCTGCCCCGGCCCTTCTCCACATGCCCACCCTCAAGGCGGCAGTGAGCTGTGGAGGAGGCAAGACCCATAGGAAACAAATCACAGAGCCATTAAATTGGGATCATGTGGTTCACATCTCCGGATTGCCTTCACCCATTTTGCAGATGAGCAAGTGAGGCTTGGAGAGTTAATTCAAGTCACACTCCCAACTCTCCCATCTCCTAATTGGCCTTCTCTCTGTTACATTTGCTGACTACTTAGGATCTTTTATCTTCTTCTCTCACAACTGCCCTGGGGGACACCTCAATTATTCTAATTTCTTTTTGCTATGCTGAAGTGGAGAACAAAGTCAGGGAAGGTAAAGAGAAAGGTATACCTTTTTTCCTAGCTCACTCTCTTCTCAGCCACAGCCTGTGGTCTGGTACTATTTGGGGGCATGGCTGGACAAGCTGTTTGGCACAGGGCAGTAGTGCCTTCTCTCTGTTCATGATACCTGGTGTGTGCTGACCTGTGTGCTGGTTCCCTAATGCCATGAGCATGCCAGATGGGCAGGTCTTCCTGAGGAGATGAGGCTAGGATCAGCCATCACTGGTGATAGAAAGGAGCCTGCACATGGTCAGGTGGGGGAAAGAGCCTGTGAGGTGAGCTGGAATGCGGGCATGGCCACACACGCTGGGTGTGGTGGTGGTGGTGGGTGCAGCACAGGGGTGGGGTTTGCTGGCTCTGAGAGCTGGGCCCTGGAGGTGATGGGGATCCAGAAGAAAAAGAGGTCTGTGACATGCCTCCTGGGGTCCTGAAAGAAGGGGAGATTTTCCTTATTGTTCCCTCCCTTTGCTCTCCTCTGCCCCCACCTCTAGAACTCAGAGTTCCTCACCTTCCCTACCAGGGCAGGGGAATCTCATCTGAAACTGCACTGATAGCCTCTATATACTTCTCTGCCGAATAAACTCTAAAACAGACTTTGGTTCAATAACGTAGCTAGTTTTTTGTTTGTTTGTTTTTCACTTTTTTGTAGTTCTTAGCCTTAGTGAGTAATAGCCACAAACTTTATTTTTAAGAGAGACACAGACAACAGAGAATGGAAGGGTCAGTTCAAGTGCAATGCCTTCCCTATCACCCTCTGGAGGCTGACAGGTATGCGCTGAGACCGGGAGAAGGTGCTGGGCGGGCCTTGTCATCCTGGATCCTGAGAGCGGGGAGCGCACGCTGTGGACGCTGCAGAGTTCCTGGGGTATAGGGGGTTTCTGAATGTTCGAGGAGGGGATTCCTAGGGTGCGGGGGCTCCTTGTACTCGGAGGCTTCCTGGGCGCCAGCGGGGTTGGCGTGGGGGGCGGGGTTCGAGGGGTGATTCCAAAAGCCTCCGGGCTCCAAAGGCGCAGGGAGCGACTGCAGCCTACTCCTGGAATCTCTGCTCTCCAGCCACCCCATCACACCCCCTCACCCTCTAGTTTTATAGTCAGTTCTTGAAAACCAATCATGTGCTTCTGAACTTAAGTATTTTTACAGTGAGTTCATTTTTCTCTCCCCATCCCAGTTCACAGAATTTAAGGGGAGCGGGGAGGGGGATTCTATTCCTTGCAGATGGGGAATGCAGTTTTCCTAATGAAGGATCTGATTTCTGGAGTCACGCTGGAGGGTAGTGTACTGAAATTGGGGAGGTAGAAGAAGATCTCCCCATCCCCCACCCCACATTAACCAACTATTCTATGGCTCAGCTTCTCTGAATTTTAGCCATGGGGAATTTTGTGTTTGTCCCCACCTGCGACTAGATCTTAAAATTCATCATTTCCCAGGTTATGCTGTTTCTCTTTAAATACTCCCTTTTGCAAATGTAACAGTTTCTTGACTGGATGCGGTTGAATGGAATACAATTTTTTTTTAATGTCTAACTGTTTTTATTTTTATTTTTATAATTTTAGATTATTCAGTACAGTTTCTATCCTTTATTCCCATTCCAGCCCACCCACCCATCCCTCCTATTTCCAACCCCTAGTTTTGTCCATGTGTCCTCTATATTTGTTCCTGTAAACCCTTCCCTTCTCCCCTGAAATTTCCTCCCCTCTCCCCTCTGGGCCCTGACAACCTGTCCTCTATTTCAGTGTCTTTTGTTATATTTTACTTGTTTCTTTGTTTTGTTGTTTAGGTTCCTGTTAAAGGCGAGATCATATGGTATTTGTCTTTCACTGCCTGGCTTATTTCGCTTAGCATAATGCTTTCCAGCTCCATCCATGCTGTTGCAAAGGGTATGAGCTCCTTC
>CM052538.1:52441712-52514513 GCA_028533065.1 Trachops cirrhosus
AAAGGATGGGTTCTGGGGCTTTCCATTCTTTTTCTGTTTGAGCCATCTTTTTGCTGTTTTTTGTTTTGTTTTGTTTTTTGGTCTTGTGGAGCTCCTGTAGTGAGGGGCGGGGCCTTAGGAGTTCACCTGGGCGGGGCACCCCAGTTGCAGGGTTGTGACGTTGTATGTGGGGGCAGAGTCCGAGAAGGAACAATGGCGCCCGCTCAGCCCTCTGCAGGACCCCAGACCCTTCCACCACTTTCTGCAAGCCTACCGGGCCCCTCTGGCACCAATTCTGGTGTGGGTGGGCCTGTGCACCCCGTGGGACCTTCCTTTTCAGTCAGTGACCCAAAGCTCTATTTCTTGGTGCTGGGACCCTGAGTTGCATGCAGTGCCTTGCTTCACAATGGCCGCCCCGCTCGGTCTGCTGGTCGCCACCCCCTGGCCGGGGCCCACCAGCCACTGCTGCTGGTGCGTCCAGGGTCTGCTAGGTCTGCCAGTCGCCACCCCCTGGCTGGGGCCCACCAGCCACTGCTGCTTGTGCGCCCAGGGTCTGCCTGCTGCGGACTTGCGTGCCGCCCGGTGCTCAGCTCTCCGCTCCGCGTCCCTCACCCGGCCAGACTCCGCCCCTCCTACCGGTCTGGATGAAAGTGTCTATTTTTAAGTCCTTGGTTGTCCGACTTCCATGCACTTCAATTTTCTGTCAGTTCTGGTTGTTACTTTGTTTCTATATCTTTGTTGTCCCTATCTTGGTTGTGCGAGGAGGCACAGTGTGTCTACCTATGCCTCCATCTTGGCCGGAAGTCTCTTTTCTTACTCTTTTGTTTACCTATTAATTTGTTTCGAATTTGGGTAAGTTTGGGTAGGAAAAGTGGTATTATATATGGGAACTTCTCAAACCAAAAAGCACCCCTTGGTGTGTGTTAGTCATTGTTTAAATTCTTTACAACCCTAGGGAGAAGGTGATGCTATTATTATTGTTATTATTATCATTTTGCAAAAGAAGAAACAAGACATTCATTAACTGGATAGGGTCACACAGTTAGGAAGGGGAGGAGCTGAAATTCCAACTCACAGTCAGACTGTAGAGCCCAGAAAATACCTCCAGTCTACGCTGCTTCTGCTAGGATTGTGTATGTGTGGTATAATCCTCTCATTTTTCCTAACCAACTTATTTTTAAATTTTCTTTAATTCAACAAACCAAAGTACATGAATGTGACTGTTCTTTTGATTAAGAAAACACTGAAGGGGAGAAAACACCAAGATGGAACAAATGCCCTTGTTGAGAGCTAAGACCTGCTGTAACACCTCCATTGTTAAGAATTGAACGCTTCCTCCCATCTACTGTTGACATAGAAAGAACTATCTGGATGAGAGCCTCTGCAGTTCACTCATTTCCCCAAGGAGAGACAATTGAAGCCATCATTTTTGTTCAGGTATGGTAGCAACAATTTAGAGAGCTCTCCCCTATAGTTAAAGGAAGACAAGTGTTATGTGACCTGACCACGGAGAAGACAAAGTTACTAATGCTGTATTTATAACTCAGTGGGACAGATGGCAAGCCCCACTACTGTGTACACAGGACTCCACATTTGGATCATGGAGCGACACTGCCAAGGAGCTATTTAAATTGGACACTGGCATCAAATGTGTTATTAGACGTCTACTGCTTCACAGCAAAAATTCTCTCCAGATAAGTTCACAGGATTCCTTTAAAGCCAGAGCTGCAAGATTTGTCTGAGACAAGTAAAAAGTTTCCTGAGGAAGTTTTTATTTTTAATTTTTTGGATTTAAGTTGTTTTTTTAAATTTATTTTTAAGTTAATTTATTTTTTGTTAAATTTATTCAGGTAACATTGGTTAATAAGATTATGTAGGTTTCAAGGGTACATCTCTGATACAGGATCTGTACATTGCATTGTGTGACCACCACCCAAAGTCAAATCATCTTCCATCACCATATATTAGGCCCCCTTGACCCTTTACTGCCCCCTTTACTGCCTCCCCTCTGGTAACCACCATACTGTTATCTATGTCTATGAGTTTCAGTTTTATAACCCACATATTAGTGAAATAATATGGTTCTTAACTTTTTTCTGACTGACTTATTTCACTTAGCATATTTTCTCAAGGTCCATCCATGTTGTCACAAATGGCAGTATTTCATGTTTTCTTATGGCTGAGTAGTATTCCATTGTATATATGTACCACATTTTCTCTAGCCAATCATCTATCGAAGGACATTTTGGTTGTCTCCTGGTCTTGGCTACTGTGAATCCAAGCTTTTTAGCCATTGTCAATATATGCTTCCCAAGGTCTTGCTGTAAGCACTACCCCAGTCATTGTTAATGCTAATTGTTCTCACAAACACAGAACTCACTGGATCCTAGCTTTTCTCTAATCCACAAAGGATCACTTTAGTCCCCATCTGGGTGTGACCTTCAGCTCTGGTTGGAGAACCCTAGCATAGCCCCATGTCATTTGTCTCAAATGTGCTTCTCTTAAAAGCATGAGCATGAATGGGGGCATGTGAAGCACTTAACCCTGTGGGGATGGTTTTGGAAGATAAGGTCACAGTGATGATTTTAGTGCCTTGGTCTTCGATCCTGATCTGGATTTCTTCTGAAGTAATTTCAAAACCATAACTATTTCTCCTGGTGAAGAACTTTTATTTTCTTCCCACTAAATGTTTCTTATCCTTGACCAAATCAATCAGGTGAAAATGCGGGTCTTTAACTCACATTTAACAGAACGAAACAGTGCTATAAAAAAATAGACTGCGTGGTGCAAGGTTGCTTGATAACACTTAATTAGCCCAAGAGGACAGTATAACAAACCTACATTCCTGTTATCTTTCTGTATCCATGAAATCAGCTCTTCAGAGCAGTTAACTGATATGGATTATACATTATTTTCTTATAGATCCTATCCATATGGTCGCTAACTGCGGAGTTCTGGCTAGCATTTCCTGGAGCAGATGCCAAATGCTGGAAGATGCTAAGAAAATAACTAGTCAGCAGCCTGCCTGCACTTAAACATGACGTCCTCAATGGCTTGTTCTAATTCTGGAAATCCTAGATAGCACTGGGCTCTCCCAGGACATATGAGGGAATAGGGGGAATCTGTGGGCAGGAGAAACTTCTGGGCTCCTTATGTTTGTGATTTGGGGCAATGCTGCTGTGGGAAAGCCCTAGAGCTAACTTGTAAAGCTCAGTGTGAATCCAGTGCTGCTTATCTTTCTACCTTGAGGAGGTGGTTCAGTACCCATGCACACCAAGCTGTGCAGGTGTTCAGGCTTTAGAAGTAAGGATGAGAAATGGCTGCAGTGCAGGACCTATAGGAAAAACTGTCCTCCACTAACTGTTTTACTACCTCTGGGCAAGAGTGTATGTGCATGTGTGCGTGGGGGGTGGACATGGGAAAAGATTTTTAATTATTATATTCATTATGGAAATTATGGAATTTTACACCAAGGCAATGCATTATTACCTGGAGCTGCTCATTAGTGTCTGGGTCATATTTTCAAAGTATTTTGAAATGAATGATTTGGGCTCATCCTGTGATCTCTGTACCCTTTCATTCCACCATTTAGTACTAAGGACGGCTGTCATTTAACAAGTGCATATTTAGTTTCAAGACTTATGTTGAACATTTTCATAGGCGGCATCATTTATTCTTCTCCACAACACTCTGAGGTAGGTATAATTATCACCCCCATATTACAGGTGAGAAAAATGAGGCCTTTGCAGCTCAAATAACAAGCCCTTAGACTCACAAATGCCAGGGGTGATCCCAGGGTTTGCAATCAGGCAGTTTGATTGCAGAGCCCATGCTCCCAGTCTGCTATACTCCCTTCTTGGAGCTCAAGACAAGTGTCTGGTCTCCTTGAGGCTGGAAGGGATGACCAGAAAACACCTGTTTAGTGCTGACTCCTGACATCACAGTATAAACACACATTACTGTTGACTCTTTAAGGCCCCACCTCTATCTTTCAGTATAAAAAAACAACTGCATTTTAGTTAGAATGCACCAAAAATAAGTTAAAATAGGTAGTAGTCTACTGAATGTAGCAAAGAAATCTTGCAACTTCAATTCCAGTAAATTTCACAAACAATTACTTACTGCCAAATATGCACCTGCTACTACACTACAGGCCAGAGATTCAAAGATGCAAATGAGGGGCCTCTTTTAACATGTGAGTTATTCATAGTCATGAGGATCCCCAGTGGCTTGTGAGAAAGTACTTGAAACCTCATTATGATTATGGCTTAGCGCTTTGAGGCTTCAATTTTACTCAAAGATTGGAGATGGGGGATTAAGTAATTTAATAGGTGAGTAATTTAAAGCACTTTAAATATTTAAAACAAACAGACATCATGAAGTTGAATAAAAATATTGCCTTATATTTAAGATAAAATCTGGACTTCAGAGAAATTGCAACTGCATGCGTGAAGTCAGCCACCTCAGGTCCCACACTTGAATCCCCAAGGGTACTTGTTCTCTTTTCCCTGCTAATATGGGTTCCTTCATAACTAGGTAAAAACAATTAAAAAGTACAAAATGTATTAATTAGTGAAGGAGACAGACACATACAGACAGGGCTATTTTCTAAAAGCTAGACCTTCCAAACTGAGAAGGGAAATAAATGGCTTAGAAAGAAGGGGAGAGGAAGAAACTTGCAGGGGGCTTAATTCTGGTTGGCTCAGTCAGCACTAAGTTCTGTGAGCAAATATAAAAGAGAGAAGAAAGACAGAAAGGGGCTCAGTGAACCCATAATGTTGTGACAAGGGAGGAAGCTCAGGTTAGGAAAAATTGAGTGAAAGATGGGATCAGGCTCTCAGAAATTGTGTATGACAGATTCTAAAGACCCTGGCTGAGCTGGCAGAGGAGGGCTGTGAGGAAAGCATCAAAGGCACAGAAATAAAGAAATGAAGCAATGTTGGAAGAGAACAAGAGGAGGAGAGATGATGCTAGAAGCTCAATCTCAGTCAGAGTGTAGACTTGAGGAAACTGACTAAAATTAACTGGGGAAAAAAAGAGTGAAAAGTGATTAAATAAAGACTTGTGGCCGAGGAAACAAAGGCAACCCAACTTCTAAATGATATGTATCTCTGGAGAAGACCAAGTAAGAGAAAAAGGTACAAATATAACCAAACGTAATTCAAGAAGCATTTCTGAACTTTTTACTTCAACATTCTGAAGTAAAAGGATTTGAATCTACAGATTGAAATATAGACTAAGAAAAAAATGGGTATGGACCAAATCATAAGAAGAAAAAAGTCAACTTTGAAAAGCAGTAGGTAACAGTACAAAGACTTTAGAGATGTCAAGTGTGACTCAAGAATTTTACACACAACACTGTCATTCATGTATAAAAGCAAAGCATTTTCAGTTTTAAGAACTCAAGAAAATACTTTCTAGAAAACCTCTTGAAGAAATATTAGAAGAAACACCCCAATCACCCAAGAGATGATTTGAAAAGCTGGAGTGAAAGCACTGCCTTGAGGACAGAACCCATTTAATACTAAAAATAAGACAACAAATAACAATATTGCTAACACATATTGGAAAGTGGAAGGGAAGAGAGAATTGAAGTTAGAGTATACATGTTGATTTTCTAGTTTTCCAGATGGAGGATCAGAAGGCATTCCTTAAAGCTGGTAAATCAGGTCGTAGAAGTACGAATTAAACCTCTGATGTTTTTAATCATCAGGTTACTATGCACAGGTTACTTATTAAAATAAATTATGGATAATAAAGTAACTCAGTTACAACAAAGGAACAGGACTTGCAAGGAGCGTGCTGAAGAGAATGTCTTAAGAGGAGATTCTTATTAAGCTTTTCCCAACCACACTGTGGAACTGAGTGTGTGCCAGTATATGTACTTGTAACTGAGTTCAGCTGGAATCCCTTACACTGCAGCATTAACACTTGATGCATCTTCTTGGAGCATGACTGTTACTTAAACATTGGAACATTACCTCTGGTTTCCCAGGGTAGGCAGTGAAGGTGGGAAGACTTTTACAACAGTGACAGTTGGGTAAATGGTGATCCCAAGAGTTTACTCTTTAGCAAAGAATTTCTCCTTTTAGGTCATAGATAAATGGAGAGCAGAAACTGGAAGAGGAGTTCCTATTTGAGGGTCTCCTTTTTCATTTTAGGTTATGCTTTTAGGTCAGTGATATGAAAAATATTATTTCAGCATTGTGTCTTTTCTCTGGTTATGTACAGAGTTCTCTATTTTATAAATGTTACACATATCTATACTATACACTGTATGTAATGAGAGAAAAAGTATTTTCTGAAATAATACACTCTTTGCCCCTTCACCAGACAGGAGCAGGATTCACTAGCATGTCTGTGATTTCCTTCTTGTTTTCATGACCATCTATGGGACTAGGGCTCAAAACCTAATAGTGAGGATTAACAAGAGAATGAGAAATCTTATGTTGCTCCTGGTTTTGAATCTAATACCCCCAGTTATGGGGCTAACATTCCTGTTTCCATTAGTCCCAGTCTTTTTTTTTTTTGACAGGAAGTAGGATTTATTGGTGGGTGTTAAGGTGGAAGCAGAGACTTATGAGTGCAGAGCCTGCCATTTTTCTAGGGGACGATGATTACGGATGTATTTGACCCCACAGCCATCTGGGATGAGCCGCTTTTCGGCCACCATGTCTTCAAATTTATGCCCATTAAACTTAGTAAAGCCCCACTTCTTGAGGATGTGGCTCTTCTGGCGGCCAGGAAACTTGAACTTGGCCATGCATAGGGACTCAATCACATGCTCCTTGTTCTGAAGCTTGGTGAGGATAGACATAATGACTTGGCCAATATCGACCCTGGCCACTGTGCCCTGGGGCTTTCCAAAGGCAGCCTGCATACCTGTCTGGAGCCTGTCAGCCCCAGCGCAGGACAACATCTTGTTGATGCAGATGACATAGAAGGGGTAGAGCCACACTCAGATATGAAAGCCATCTTTGCCACAGCTTTTCACCATGTACTTGTTGGCACAAATATGATCAGTTTCCAGGGCTTTGGAAGAGAGCTGTTCATATTCATCTGACACCATGTGGCTACAGAGTGGGAACTCATCCACTTTTGCCTTCTTCTGGCCCAGGTCAAAGATGCAGATGTTGGCATCAAGGACACCTAGGCAGAAGCGAGACTTCAGGAACAGCTTGTTCTTACAATACCAGGAACACCAGGCATGGCAACAACAGGATCTTCACTGGCACAATGAAGGGAAAGAGTAGTCCTAGTGTTTTGACCAGTGACCTCCCCGGTAGCTGGAAGCCTGCCTTAGCCAGCCACCAGTGCACTGAGTGTGGCGAGGTGATGAAAGGGCCTCAATCTCATGTGAAACCCTCCATACACTGGGGTAGAGGACTGTGCCCTCAGAAGGTGCTTTATCAGAGTGGGTGACAGTTGGAAGGTTCTATACAAATGGAAGTTTATTTGCATTAGAAAAAAGGTCTGGGCTTTCATAAACATCTCTTCATGAAAAGAATTTGCTAGGTATACTAAAAACCAAAAACAAAAAAAAAATTCTAAAAAGAACATCTGCTACAACAGCTGTTCCTAAAAGCAGATTAAGGTACAACTGCCGCATAAAGAGTGAAAAAGGGAAATATCTTCCCATTTTACTCTAATGGGATTCAAAACCCCTCCCACTTATTACCTAGTAATTCCCCTGGGATTCAGCACATTTCAAGTCCCACAACAAAAACACACTCTGTTATAAACCAAACACGATCATTCCACCTGCCTTGGAATGTCTCAGAGCTCCAAAAACAATACACATTCCACGCATCCCTCAGTCTCCACTTGTTGTCCTCTGTTTAAAACTAAAGGGTCATTAAACATGAGCACAAGAACAGCTAAGAGGCAGCAGTCATGCTGCACGTGATGCTGGTTAGTGTGGGTGTCATTCAGAAGTAGGTGTCTGCCATTTAAGAGGGCCCAAAGAAGACACATTTTCATAAAGATGGCAAAGAATGTAGAAACTCTGCCCTATGAAAATGCACTTGAGATAATCGGAGACATTTAGTTTGCAGAGGAGAAGGCTTGAGGAGACATGGCAATTGTCTTAGCATAAATGAAAGGTGTGCAGAATACATTTATTTGTTGCTCTGAGGTGCAGAACCAGTGTCAGCAAGTGGGCTTATCTCATTTTGATTCATTATTAAAGAAGTATTCTGTCTAATTGGTTTTAGGAACAAAACTGGTTGATTCCTAGAATAGAGAGGGAGCTCCCTGCTGCTAAGAATAACCAAGTAGAAGCAAGTTAAGCATTACTCAGGAATCTGTGGACAGGTTTCTCTTATTGGAATGTAGGACCAGCCCAATGGCCTATTTTTACATCCTATCATCCGTGGTTAGTCATAAAGCCTGTCATGTAATTTTAAAACTGAAAGAATAATGCTTTGGGGGTAATTATTTTTAAGACACAGAATAATTTAGCCCCATTGCCTTTTTCTTCATTACTCTCTTTTGTGAAGATGAATGAGAAGCAGATGATGGACAGAAAAAGGGGAGGAAAAGTCAGAGGAAGAGAGGGTAGAGGAAAACCCACAGCTCTCCATTATCTGCCCTTTCCTGGAAATTAGGCTGTATTTGAATAGTCATATCAAATGTGAACCACTGCATTACTAGAGTGCATGTTCATCAAAGACCAACTCATACTTGCAAAGAGTCTCCTAAATTGTCATTGGACATGAATTTTCACTAGAAGAACTACAACGTTGGTACACAATGATATAGTTCTTGTTTTTATTTGTTCTCTTCATGGAAGTTCTCTTCCCCTTTCAGTATAACTGAGCACATCCATAACTAGTTAATATATAACATTAAGAAAAATACAGGTTGTCTTTACAAATTAATTTTAAAGAACACACATACCTCCAGTAAGCCTGCCCACCCTCAGCCAAAGGAACAAGTACCTGCAAAGAGTATTCTTGACCCAACCTACTTCCTAGACAAAACAAAATTAAAACAAACAGCCAAAGCCATTATAGTTTCCTTGGAGAAAAGAATCGCTTTTAAAGATAAGGACTGTGAAATTAGCTGATCACCAAATATCAAGTAAGTAAAAAGACACAAAGCAAACACAGTGAGTGATAGATAAACATATGTGTGGTCTTCTAACTGGATCTCTGTTGGCACTCATCTAAATTCCACAATTCTCTCCAAGCCCACTTAAATTCTACCTCTTCCATGGGAAATATGAAAAATATGTGACAGGTTCCACCTGAATGTTTCATAGGGACTTCAAATCTGTGCACCTGGAACTGAACTTGTAATTTTGTCCTCTCTGCTCAGTCGTTTCTCAGTGTTACTTGGCTATAACAACTGTTATCAATACAAAAAATAAAAGACAGCCTTGACACTTCCCTTTCACCCCAATATTTAATTAATGACTTCCTCCCACCTAATTTATCTCCTAAGTACCATTTGAATCCATCCTACCACCACCATCCTGGACAAAACCATCATCTGCTCTCTCCCGGACAATTGCAAAAGCTTCCCAGTCAGTCTCTCCAGGTACACTCTTGCTCCATTCTAGAGCTGAAATGACCTGGGAGACATAACCGATCATGCCACTCCAGTTTGATGGCTTCCAGCTGTCCTTAGGATAAGTTCCAAACTCATTAGCTTGGCCTCCTGGATGTGCATGATCTGGCCATGTGCTAACTCTCAGCTGTCCCTTATCACTTTCTTCTGCCTGAGTGCTCAAGTCATGCTCCCTGTCCCTCCAAAAAAGAGGTCATGCTCTTACCCACCTCAGCGCTTTACACTTGTGATTCCTTCTGCCTGTCCTCCTCTCCCTCTCTCCTGTTACCAAGTCCTACTTTTCCTTCAGGTACCAACTTACCATTGTCAAGGAAGTATTCCCTCACACCTGCCCCTGCCAGGTGAGGTCCCCCTCTTAAATGTTCCCACAGCTCTTTATATCTTTCCTTTATAAGCCACATCATACTATTACATCCTTGTTTGTTGTCATTTTCAAAAACCAGATTAGAAATTCCAGGATAACAGGGACCATGTCTGCCTCAACCACTGCAGTATCCCTGGTACCTAGCACCTAACGGGTGTTCAGAGAGTTGTTGAATGAATAAATTACTGAATGACATGTGCTAAGTCAATGATTCATGAACTTCACTCTGCAGAAGAGTCACCTGGGAAGGCAGTTTAGCAGAACCATGATCAGTCTCAGGAATCTACCTTGTCAACAAGAACTCTGAGGGATTTTCACGCAGATTGTCCTTGGCTCACACTTTGGAAGGCAGTATTCCAGGTTACAAAGAGCAAGTGAGACAAGCAGAATTGAGGTTAAAGAGACTAAAAAGAGCAAAATGTGAGAAGTTAAATAACAATAGAAGATTTATGTAACTGTTCAAATCACCATTGAAAATCTAAAGGACTAAATGATAGATTGTCTAATTAACTCCTCAACAAGGATAGCCCACAGTAGTTAGAAGAAGAAGCCACTTGCTGTGGCTGGCAGTGTGAGGAGACATTAAAACAGGAAACCGAGTGTGCACTTGTCCTGAAGGATAGGTCATGTTGGAAAGAAGAGTAGGGGAAATAGCATTGTAGACAGATATGCAAGTAGGAGCATGAATTCAGTGGAAGGGAGGTGTAGCACAAAAGCACATTGCTGAAAAGAAGGCTCAGAAATTTAGTGGTTGGGGAGATGATTGGAAATATAGGGAAGGCCCTGACTGTAGATATCCTTGAAGTTAATGAAGAGGTCCAGAATATGCCTCCTCAAAACATGCCACTTGGGCATAAGGATTATTTGAGCTGAAGGCGATTGAGCAACAGCAGACATAGGAGGAGCTCTCTGCCCTCCCCCTTTCTGCCTAATAGCAGGGCATAAATGTTTATTGGTGAGGGTATCCCCCATCCCTCTCTTATACCAGGAAGGGGAGATGACACTGGATATGGCACTGACTTGAGTCTGTATTACAAACTTTGCGAAATCCTTATTTTCCTCTCCCATATATTTACCTTTCCACAATTAATCCCCCTAGAAGCCCACTCCTCTTCCTTTATCTTGTCATCTCTCCACAATTTATCACCTTGTGATAAAATAGTATATAAGCTTCCAGGCCTAAGCACTTTTAGGAGGTTTCAATTTTTTATGTGAGGTTCTTTGTATGCATGTGAAATAAAGCTTTTCTTTTGCTAATCCTCTGTCGGTTTAATTTACAAGCTCTTGTCACTGAATGCAAGAGGGTAGAGTAAGTTTGTTTTCTTCCCCAACAGTACACAAAGGTATGACAGGAACAAACTCCTCAAAGTTACACCTGACTTGTGGTTTAAATAAAAGGTTAAACTTTGTGAAAATGAAAATACTTTCTTTTTCATAAGATGCCCCATTTTCCTGAAGCACTAAAAGACTTCTCCATAATGTAGTCCTCATGTGTGTTATAAAAATATAGGACAAAAAAATCAAGGTTAAAGAAAAAGGCGACATGCATGTCATGTCACAGAAGCACTTGGTTCTAAGACCATGAGTGCTGAGCAATTTCAAAGAAAATGGAACAACTGAAATATAAGTCTAACTTTGAACTCAGCTGATGTAAGAAGAGGGCCTTTTTTCCCACCTTACTTATTTCATGTTGGCTTTGATCAGTGGTGGAAAGGAATCGAGGGGGATGAAGATATGCCCCTCCAGAATATGCCACTTTGGCATAAGGACCATTTTGAACTGCAAGCAATTAACAAACGGCAGACACAGGAGAACTGTCTGCTTTCCTCCTTTTTACCTAAGAGCAGGGCACACGTTTTTCCCTTTGTGAAGGTGTCCCCAGTGTTCCAGGAACAGGAGAGCAACTCTATCTCTAGAGACAGAGTCAGCACCCAAATAAGTCTGCATACACTCACCTTGCTAAAATAACCCTTATCTTTCATTAGTTTCCCTCATCTACGTATTTCCTATTTATTTTCCCACAATTTATTTGTCCCTTGAAGCCCAAACAAAGGAAAACCTTTGTTAAACGGGATATATGTTCCTGAGTCTAACTACTTCTTTGAGTTTTACTTTTTTTCTGGGAACTTTTGTGCACATAAAATATTAATAAAATCTGCACTCTTTTTCTCCTGTTAATCTGTTTTTCTTTGTCAGCTAAATTCACAGCCCCCCTCCCCCATACATTAAAACTAAAAGAGTAGAGAAAAGCTTTTCCTTCCCAACAGTATCTGCTTGCTGCAATTAGAATGGCATAATCCAATATGTGGTGGCTGACTGAATCATAGGGGGTTATGAAAAGGTACAAAGGGAAACTCCGAATGTCACCCTCAGTAGAGCCTGTCACAGCACCCACAGCCAGTTCCTGAACCTCTATGTATAGAATTTGCAGCTAATGCAGAGATGGAGCTCAAAGGCCCAGCCTCATATCCTGGTTCTACCACTTCCAAGCCAGATGGATTTATTTCCATTCAGTGGCAGATTCTTCACCTCTAAAATGGGAATAGAATTTCTTGCTATCTTTATAGCTTGGGAGAATGCAATCTGTAAGTCACTTTGTAAGTACAGGGCATTTTAATAAGTAAACTGATAGATAAACCAAAGTGATATTAAAGTGATAATAAAGCCTATAAATAGGTAAAGTGATAAAGAGCTTTCAAGGAGGGCCAATCCTTTTTTTTTCTTAAATTACCATGCAAGTGACATGTAAGTAAACATTAGGTAGTCTGTTATATAGGTATAACGGTAAAAAAAGACTCTGATTGACACACAGTATTCTTATGTGTATATTTCCTCTCTTTGGCCTCACTTCGTTTTCTTTCCTGAGAATAAACATCTTAAACCCCACCAGTACATCAGTGTTACTCTCCGAAGGCTAAATACTGCAGGAATTTATATCTGATATTTGGGAAAAGTGCCAAACCTGACGATATCTGTACACACATCAGATAAAAGCTTCAGCAAACAGATGCTCCTTTTTGCAATCATCCAAGAACTCCTAATATTCTGACAACTTGTTAATCAACCAACATATGGCATCACTTCAGTAAACACGACGCTCAGACTTTCCTTTTTACAGATCATTTTCTGAGCGATGTAAATGTTCCTGACTCATCAACACTATTCACTGGAAATCAAGTGAAGCTAGCCTTCGCCACCACCTTAAATCTGCCTAATTACTTGGGAAGAAATAAATATAGGCATTGATTTGGATTTTGTGCAATTTTTTTGTGAGTTGAATTTTTTTTTAAAGTCATCCTTTAGACATTTGTGAAAGTAGTAGAATACCTTCATTATACAGATTTACATATATTACAATGTCTGTAGTTCCTGTATTGGTTTTCTAGGGCTGTCACTACACAGTGCCACAAACTGGGTGGCTTAAAAGGTAAATTTAGTTTTTCACAGTTTTGGAAGCTAGAAGTCTGAAGTCAGGTTGTCACCAGGACCAGGCTCCCTCCATAACCTCTCAATGAGGATTCTTTCTTGGCTCTTCCAGCTTCTGGTCATACCATGCCTGTCCTGGCATGTGGCACATTAACTCCAATCTCTGCCTCACCTTCCCATGGCCATCTTTCCTGTGCTTGTCTGTGTACAAATTGTATTTTTATAATAAGGACACCAGTCATAGTGGATTAGGGTCCACTGTATTCCAGTATGACCACATATTAACCTACAAAGGACCTATTTCCAAATAAGGTCACATTCACAGGCATGGATCTAGTTATGTTTTCAACATATCCTTTCTGGGTACTTAATACACTCATAACAGTTCCAAATAGCACAAATCTCATCCTATGAGATGATCCTATAAGGTATGTGTGAGTCTTATCTCCCAAGACTATTATAATAGTTGCCCCTTATCCATGGTTTTGCTTTCTACAGTTTGTTACCTATGGTCAACTGCACTCCAAAAATATTAAATAGAAAATTCCAGAAATAAACAATTCATAAGTTTAAATTGCATGCCATTCTGAGTAGTGTGATGAAATCTTGGGCTACCCCCTCCATTACTCCAGGGAAATCAATCATTTCTTTGTGCACCCCTGGAGGTAGTTCCTGCCCATTAGTCAGTATTCATCTTGGTGATAAGATCAACTGTCCAGTATCACAATGTTTGTGTTCAAGGAACCTTTATTTCCTGAATAATGGCTCCAAAGCACAAGAGTAGTGATGCTGTCAATTCGGATATGCCAAAGTGAACCTGTAAATGCTTTTTGTTAAGTGAAAAGATTTGTATGAATAGGAAGAAAACAGTATGTTTAGGGCTGGGTAGTATCTGCAGTTTCAGGAATCTACTGGGGGTCTGGGAATGCATCCCCCTCAGAATTGGGGGACTACTGTACTATAGGTGACCATCTTCTTGGGGTCCCTTTAAACAGGCCCAGCTGTCTTGAGCTCATAAAAACCCTTCTTTGTACATCTGTTTCCCATCTCAGGAATCTCTTTGCACCATTTCTTTTCTTTTCTCACCCACTTTCCCCCTGGCTTATGGATCCCCCTTTGATTTCACGCTTCAGTTCCTAATCCTTACTTCCACCATTCACTTTAAATATGCTTTCATTTCTGTCTTCTAGTACCATGTAACTGGGCAGCTGCCACCTCCACCCCTAGTGCCTCTGAGGAGTGTAAAACCCAGTTCCTTCCTGTGTAAGGGAAGCCATCCAGGCCGTAATCAGGCAGGGATGGGGAGGTGGAGGAAGGACAGGGCACAAGTGGGAGAGTACCCTTTTAAAGGCTGTCCCCACCACCTGATATCGCAATGGTTAAGCATATAGTGACTTGAGGTAATAGAATATTCATCACTCATCTAACTCTCCACTTCTTAAACTTCAGCAATAGTGTTCACTCCTGACATTTTAAAAACATATATTTTATGTGCTCTAATGACTACAAAAGTATCTCCTCTACAAGATGTCAAAGAACTATACCTCTATTAAAGATGATTAGACATTCAGAAAGACACCAAGACTGTGTGTATTCCTAATTCTGATTCACACTCAGACCCTTCAACTAAGACCCCCCTAGGTCACTTTACAATCTTCCTTGGTCTCTTTATAATCTTCTTTCATCTCTGTACCCCGTCCCCTGAAAACTCTCTCACTGAGGTCAACATGACCAACCTCACCTTGAGAAGGCCAACAGTCACCTCTCAGTTGTGGTCTTACTTGGGCTTTCAGAGCATTTGAGAGAATTGATCACCTCCTTCCTTCTGAAACACTTTCTGCACTTGGTTTCTGGAACACCACCTCTCCTTCTCCTCATCCTCACTGGTAGCCCTTTTTCAGTCTCCTTCACTTGATCCTCTACCTCTCCTCTGAGTCTCAAACTTGTACATCTGTCTCCTTAACACTTCCACTCGGGTATCTAGTGGGTTTCTCAAACTTAACATGCCCCAAGTAAAATTCATAATTTACCACTCCCAGCCCCACCTTTTCCCAACCTGATCTTCCTCTAGTGATCCTGCCACAGTCCCTAGTACCCCTTATTCATAAGGCTGTCCAGGCCCAAAATTACTATTTTAAAAACACTTTTCAAACTTTATTGAGATACGATTGACATATAGCATTGTGTAAGTTTAAAGTATTAATGTGACAATTTGATATATGTATATATTGTGAAATTATTACCATAATAAGGTTAGTTAACACACCCATCACCTCACAAGATTAGCTTCTTCTTTTTTTGTGGTAGTGGTGAGAACATTTAAGATCTCTCTTCACAACTTTCAGATACACAACACAGTGTTGCTAACTCTGGTCACCAAGCTGTACATTAGATCTCCAAGAACTTATTCACCTTAGAACTAAAGGTTTGTACCCTTTGACCAACATCTCCCCATTTCCCTCATTGCCCCATCGCCTCTCTGTTCATATGAGTTCAGATTTTTTATATTCCACAAATAAGTGAGCTCATATAGTACTTGTCTTTCTGTGTCTGATTTATTTCACTTAGCATAATGTCCTGAAGATCCATCTATATTATTCAACCATACCATTTGGATTTCCTTCTGTTTATGGTTGAATAATATTCCACAAAAATCACTTCCACCCAACATCCCATATCCAATTTACATAGTAAGCTATTTTCATTCTACCTTAAAGGTATATCTCAAATATGACACCTTCCATTTCCACTGCTTTCTGCTTGTCAAAGTCATCATTTCCTTCTGCTCCTGTGTTAACTGTTAGAAACCCTGCTAATTAGTCTCCCTCAAAAGAAGTCTATAGTGACTATTTTAAATAGTATCATATCATATCATCAACATTCTGTCCCTAAATTACTCCTTCCATATATGTATGTGTGTCTGTGAATGGGTACATATTTGTTTGTACTTTTAAATAAGATTCCCTGCCCTGGCTGGTGTGACTCAGTGGATTGAGTGCCAGCCTGTGAACCAAAGGGTCATGGGTTCAACTCCCAGTCAAAGCACATGTCTGGGTTGCAGGCCAGGCCCCCAGTAGGGAGCGTGTGAGAGGCAACTACACATTGATGTTTCTCTCCCTCTCTTTCTCCTTCCCTTTCTCTCTCTAAAAATAAATAAATAAAATCTTTTTTAAAAAAATCCCTGAAATTATAACCTAAGCTTTAAAATTAATCAATTAAAATTATAAGAAGTTTACAGATCCTTAGATTAGAGACTTGAATTTAACCTAGAGAGCAGACAATGGGCATTTTAATCCATGAAATGTAAGCAGAAAAAAGACAAAAATGCACTAAAGTAGTGCCGAATGCAGATATTTCAGATTGTGATATTCAGTGGTCTGATTATGTAACCTTAATATTTCAGCAGAGCTGGGACCCCAGATGTACAATGTGGAAACAATATGTTCTCATGTAAATTATTTCCTTGTGGGCCAAGAGAAAGAACACCCTCTTCTTAGGAGAATGTGGTTCCCTTAAGAAGAAAATGGAGGCCTTCAGTCAAGATGATAGCATGGATAAACACAGTACTCAGAACCTCCCACAACCACGTCAAAATTACAACTAAGATACAGAACAACCATCATTTGAAACTGCCTGAAATCTAGCAGAACACAATTCCTATAACTAAGGGTGTAAAGAAGAAGCCACACAAGACTAGTAGAAGTGGAGACACAGATTGGGCTAGTCCCACACCCACATGTGGCAGTTAAAAATCAAGAGGGCTATCTCGGCTACAGGGGTGCCCCTTGAGGAGCAATGGGCCCCAAACCCATACCAGGCTCTCCAGTCCACAGCTCCAGTGCCAGGAAGAGGAGTCCCTAAAACTTCTGGTTGTGAAAACCAGTAGAGATTGTGGCTGAGTGAGATAGAGGGCAGCTGAAGACCCAGGCACTTCTTTTGAAGGGTCTGTGCATGGCACTGGTCAGATGGCTCAGTGAGTTGGAGTGTTGTCCCATACACTAAAAGGTTGCAGGGTTTGATTCCTGGTCAGGTCACATACCTAGGTTGTGGGTCGGACCCCTGGATGGGGTGCATATGGTACATATAGGAGGCAACCAATTGATGTTTCTCTCTCACATCAATGCTTCTCTCTCTTTCTTCCTTCCTCTCTCTTTAAAATCAATAAACATATCCTCAGGTGAGGATTAAAAAAAAGGGCCCATGAATGGACTTACTAGGACTCTCTTGCTCTGAGCTCTAGCACTGGGGCAGCAGCTCAAAAGGTGCGAGGGGTGTATGTGGATAAGCTGAATTGTTGGGCTTCAGGATGAGGGCTGGAGGAGAAGTTTTCTCCCAGACAGAATTGCTGGCAGAGGCCGTTGTTCCATTGCTGAGCCCTCCCGTGACAAAGTCAGCAGGTGAACACCATATCTGATACTCCATTAACCTGGCTAACACTGTTCCCTGGCTCTGGTATTTCCCTGAGACCCCGCCCCACCCAACTTGTGGGTCCACCCAAGACAATTCCAGTGGCTTTTCCATACAGTCTGTTTGGGCTCATGCTGCAGACTTTCCTAAAATCTCTCAAAGTTTCACAAACCACACACAAGCAGTATCTGGCTTCTGGGGAACCTGTACCTTTTGCTAAATGGCCCCATGCTCAGCACTAGCTACAGCAAGTTGTGGTTCACAGCTCGGCTACTGCAGGGCACCTCTAAACCCAGCACAAGTAGCAGCCATCTTCAGACTGCTTTGTAGCTCATGCTAGATGGCCTTGGGCAAGGCATAGGCAGCAGCTAACTTTGGCCTGCACCTTCTGGAAGTCCCCAGAGCTAGTGCACCTGGTGGGGAGATTCATACCGTGGTGGAGCACCATCCAATCACTTCCATGATTATCACACTGAAGGGTCAGACTCAGGGGCCACCAGAGTTCTGCTTAAGTGAGTCCTGTTCAGTGGGGTCTGTCCCTGCATAGCAGGTACTCTACTGTGGTCACTACCAGTCCTTGTAGCCAAGTAGCCTGGGGGTAAACCCCTCCCACTGGAAAAAAATCAAGGCTCAACTACAATAGGAGGGTGCACACAGTCCACCTCTGGCAGGGTGCACAAGTAGCATCCACTCAGATGAACAGGGAGGCTTCTCCACTGGGTCCTACAGGACACCTGCAACCTAAGGCCACTCTGCCAAGACTGGGAGATATAGCAGCTCTACCTAATACATAGAAACAAATACAGGAAGGCAGCCAAAATTAGGAGACAAGAGACATGTCCCAAGTGAAAGAACAGAACAAAACTCTAGAAAAAGAACTAAATGAATTGGAGACAAGCAATCTATCAGATGTAGAGTTCAACACACATGTTATAAGGATGCTCAATGATCTCAGTGAGAATTTCAACAAAGAGATAGAAAACATAAAAATGGAGATAGAAAACAAAAAAGAACCAGTCAGAAATGAAAACTACACTAATGGAAATGAAGAATATGTTATAGGGAAGCAACAATAGAGTAGATGAAGTGGAGGAGCAAGTCAGCATTTTGGAAGATAAGAAAGCAGAAAACACCCAATCAGAACAGCAAAAATAAAAAATAAAAGAATAAATGAGGATACTATAAGGAGCCTCTGGGACAACATCAAGCACACCAACATTTGAATCATTGGGGTGTGGGAAGGGGAAGAGAGAAAGCAAGAAATTGAAAACCTATTTGAAAAATTAATGACTGAAAACTTCCCTAACCTGGTGAAGGAAATAGACATACAAGTCTAAGAAGCACAGAGAGTTCCAAACAAGCTGAATCCAAAAAGACCCACATCAAGACACATCCTCACAAAAATGCCAAAAGTTAAAGACAAAGAGAGACTCTTAAAAGCATCAAGAAAAAAAGCAGTTAGTTACCTACCAGGCAACTCCCATAATTGTCAGGTAATTGCTCAACAGAAACTTTGCAGACAAGAAGGGAATGAAAAGAAATATTCAAAGTGATGAAAAGCAAGGACATACAACCAAGATTACTCTACCAAGCAAAGCTATCATTTAGAATTGAATTACAGATAAAGAGCTTCCCAGACAAGAAAAAGCTAAAGGAGTTCCTCACCACCAAAACCAGTATTACAAGAAACATTAGAGAGTCTTCTTTAAGGAAAAAAATAAAAAATATGAATAATAAAATGGCAATAAATACATTTATATAATCCATGTGTTCACTGCAACATTGTTTACTGTAGCCAAGATATGGAAGCAATCTAAGTGTCAATCAATAGTGGAATGGATAAAGAGGTAGTGTGTGTAGATAATGGAATACGATTCTGCCATTAAAAAGAATGAAATCTTGCCATCTTCAACAACATAATGTACCTGGAGGGTATTGTGCTATGTGAAATAAGTCAGATAAATATAAATACCATATGATTTCACTTGTATGTGGAATGTAAAAAACAAAATAAATGAACAAGCAAAACATAAACAGACTCATAGATACAGAGAACATTTTGATGGTTGCCAGATGGGAGGGTGGTTGGGGAGATGGGTGAAAAAGGTGAAGGGATTAAAATGTACAAATTGGTAGTTGCAGAATAGTCATGGGGATGTAAAATACAGCATAGTCAATAATATTATAATAACTATGGTATCAGATAGGTACTAGATTTATCAGGGTGATACTTTGTAAATTATACACTGTGTTTTGCCATGTATAATGTACACCCATGTTTTTGGACCAAATTTTCAGGAAAAAGATCTTTCATTTTAATTTTTAAATTCAATTATTTATTTATTTATATATAGAAGCAAAGCTGATTATTGTATTCCAGGGTATTATTTTGCATATGGATATGATTATTGCTTTCTATAGTTACACTATTAATGCATAAACATAAATTAAAGAATTAAAATCATTTATATAGTATGGAATTAGTACTACCCATGTATAATGTTCATCCTTATTTTTCCCTAAAAAATTTGGGCAAAAAGTGTGCATTATACATAGTAAAATATGGTAACTTTTGAGTTATTATACAATACTTCTGTGAATTATCTCCATTGAAACTTATTCTTTTGGTGCAGAACAAAGGAAAAGTCCTCATCTAATTTAAGAATGAGCCAGAAATGTGAGAACAGGACTAAAGGATCATGTCAAAGGGAGAAAATGGAAGTGAGTAAATGCACATTAAGCACCTTTAGACATAGAAGCTTGGAGAGCCTGAGTTCGAACTCATGGACAAACAGGGAATCATGAAGAGCACTGACCTCTTTGGTCTAGTGTTGAGTCTTAAACAAGGGGTTACTATGTGGAGACTAGTAATAGCCAACACTTGTAAAGTACTTACTATGTGACAAGCATGCTCTAACCACTGGGCAATTGCTGACTCATTTAGTTCTCACAACAGCTTGATGAAATGGGTGCTGTTATTGTCTCAATTCTACAGATGAGAAAACAGAGGCAAAGAGAGGCTCATTAGTTTTCCCAAGATCATAGAACCTGAACCCAGAGAATTTGGTTCTAGGGTTTGGGCTCTTAAAAATCACACAGACTGTACTTGAAGTTTTAACTGAGCTGTCTGTCTTCTTTCAGAATCCTGGAGCAGGCTACTTATCCTGCCTCTGAATTTGGACATGAAGAAAATACCTTCTTGGCATGGTGGTAGTAAGAAATTGGCTCCTCTAGGAATGACAAATTATTTGACAGGTTTTCCTTGAACACTTTTCTCCTTTTTCACAATTTCTGGGCAAGTTACAGTAAACTCTTATCTCCTATTCAAATGGCTTCTATCTCAATTGAAATCCAGAACTTCAACTGTATTCAATTTTTTTCATATACTACCCTGTGTGAATTGCACACTCATGTAGTAGCCAACAATTTAGGGTTTAAATTCTGGTTCCATTGCATACCAACTATGTGACCTTTGTCAAGCCATTTCCCCCTAAGCCTCAGTTTCCTCTTTGGTAAAACGGGGATAATAGCACCAAACTTCAGAGGATGTTGTGAAAATTAAATAAAAACAATGCATGTAAACTGCTCTCCATAGGTCCTGCCTTACAGGAAGATTTCAGTATCTCCTAGCTATTTGCTCTACTTTGGATTGTGATTTTGATTTTCATTATTATTAAAGGGAAACAATATTTTGTTTTAAATAGTTTAAAAGGTTTTCATTAATGTTTATAAGATTATTTATTTAAAACACATTTCATGAGACCTTTATAAATCTCTACTCTACTGAAGTCCCTTCCAGCTATGCTGTATTCTCTGTTCAGATATTTTCAATGAAAATATTTATTGTGGTTTTTCTTGTCAGGAATGTATACTTTGGTTTTATAAATGCTGGTGACAATACCAGTGATAAAACTTTTCACTGTCAGCATTCACATTTGAACAGTTCCTAATGTGGCCAAGGGTAGTTCTGATTGAATGAAGAGAAATCTATGAATGAATGTAGTGCTTTACACCTTGTTTGTTCTTGACAGATGAATTCTGTCAATCTTAGTTTTTAACTATCCTGCATGGTTTGGTAAGGCTTAAAAAAAGCGCTTAAAATTGCATTGGAACTTCTGCTTTTCTGTGAATTGTTATTGAGCAGAATACTATCCTGAACAAGTCAGGTTCCATCTGGAATCTTTTCTGAGAGGATATCAGAACTGGAGCACCCACAGGACATGAAGCCCCTTTACTCACAATGCAGTTTCAGAGAGGATATCTTGCAGCTATGCACCATACTAACTTTCAATCCACGCAGACTTTTCTTCAAGTTTATAGGGCATTTTTATATTACACAGCTCCAGTCAATTCAGAATAGAAATGAATGGTGCCAACTTTAATCTTCTGTTACCTAGGCATCGGAGGTGCTAGAGATATGAACAAATAGTCTAAAGTGTTGAGGGTCTTTTGACCATTAGGTCCACTCACTGCTGCCTTTGTCCTTCTCTGTCATGAACTTGGACTTATTGACTGAGTGCTCCTCCCCAGACTGAACTATGAGGAAGATCGTCAAAGAAGAGCCTCTCCTGGGAATGGCTTCAGACAGTGCATTTCTGCAAACCCCACTGACTCTCCATTTTACAGCCAGGAAAATAATGGAGTCCCCAGATGAGGCAAAGTTCACACAATGGACTTGGGGATAGATAGGAGAGTGTTGCTATTTCCTCTAAACACCAAAGAACAGAGATACCTGAAAAAGACTCATTCATCTAACACAAAGGCCAGTCCCTCGGAGACTCCCACCTTCCTCTCCTGCTTTCAGTAGTAACTCTATTTCCCTATTCTGAAGTTTCAACTTGCTACCAGGCAAAGAGCAGCAAATCCTGTAGAAAATATTGAACATGAAATAAAATCTCGACATTGCTGTATTTAGGACAGAAACAGACTGGCAATGGAAAATATCATTTAACTTGGGTTTCCTATAAGGGATGGATATGCATAAATAATCAGCCCCAATAGTTTCTATTCAAGGACAAAATCTGTACATTTTCCATGGCTGGCAGAGAAATGGACTGGCATAATATAGTCAACTATTGCTATTAAACATAGCCGGTTTCTGGAAAAAATCCCTTAAAGCTTTTGAATATTAGTAAATTATCCTCCAAACTAGTTTTGTAATGATTTTAGATTTTTACTTTTTATAACTGTAGGGTACTTAATTTCCCATAAATTGCACAGGGCCAGAAATGCCACATATAGGCTGCCATCAAAACAAGCTGGTGACTGAAACGAGGAGAAACTCATTCCCTCTCAGAGAGGGAATTGAGGGAATTGGCAGAGCCCTGGCAATTTAGGGTGCTGGTTCTTAGCTCAGTGAACTCAGAAAAGGTTAATAGTCAGTGATATCCAGCTGACTTGCTGGTTGATCGAATATGACCTCCTTTTTCTGATCTGCATTTATTTATTCATTCATCATGACTTTTTGGATTTACTGAATAACTACAGCCACTGGGATACAATAGGGAACACAATAAATTCCCTATGCTCATGGAGCTAGCCTTTTAGACTGGTCTCTGATGAGAGACCATTAATGTTCTAGGTTCCTAAATAAGCCATGTGGCTACTAAGAGGAAAAGGGTTCCAGATAAAAGAAACACCAAACACGCAGATACAGCATGTTTAATAAATATGCAAAGCACCAAGGAAGTCTCTAGAAGAGAGAGGAGCAGAGAGGACAAAGCCCAAAGAGGTAGAACATGGCCAGGAAGAGCCTGCATCGGACAAACATTACTGTCTTGTAAATTTTATGTGAAGTGTGATGAGAAGTAATAGCATATTTACTGAGGGCCTTCTTTCCCAGAGTTTTGAGTTTTAATGCCCTTGGCAATTTAAAGATAAATAAATGAAGATACTAATGGACATAGCACAAAAATTTGAAGTGTGGAAGAGTTTTGGAACTGTTGCTTTATCTCATCCTTCTGAAGAGTTGACTGAGCTCATGTGGGCAGCTGACCTTCCTGCCTGGTTTGCCAGGCCCCACTGGTGGTGGGAATCTGTGAATTATGCCTCTGAATGAGCCCCTCCAGCCCCTGCACTGTGTGCTTGGCAGGCACATCTGGGCACAGTGAACTTGGACACATCTTCAGAACATGGAGCTTCAGAGCAGCTCCATGATGATCCAGATGACAAATGGCCTCTTTAGACTGTGAGGTTTTCCTCTGCTTGAAAGAAGAAAAACAACATCTCTGGGAACTGAGAGGCCGGTGCTGTGGAATTCAGAGTGTCTTTGAGGCTGACACATGAACACTGATAATGTCAGATGGTGACCTGGCAGAGCCGAGCCTGGCTTCAGTGAACGCACTGAACAGGGGCAGCCCCTTTGGATTCTGCGGGGGAACAGCAGGAAATCCTCTGATATATGGGCGAGTCTGCTCTTTCTTCCAGCCTCACTTTATCATACAGAAAACAGTCTCATTCTTTGCTAATCAGCTATTCAGTCTGCCAGGTTTTTCTTAAAAAAGAAAATGCAGGGACCCCATATAGGGAGAGAATGCTCCCCATCCCTGCCCCTCCAGAAAGGACTCCATAGCACAGAGGAAATGGCCTGCAGTATTTCAGCTTGTGCTTAAAAGTTTTCTTTGGAAGAAGGCCATGCTCTAGACAGACAAACTCAGGATCATGTCCCAGTTTGTCAGCTTCTTTGCATGTGTCCTTGGACAAGTTTCTTCAAGCCTCAGTTTCCTGATCTGAAAAAATAATTCCCTCCTTATAAGTAGTTTTTAAGGATTGGAAATTATATACCCTTACCTACATCTACATATTACACCTACATATTACCTAGCATCTAGTTGAAATCCAATTATTGATGGCCATTATTATTATTATTATTATTAATTCAAATCTTATAATTTTCAGTCCCTGTGTCACAGATCCCTAGACACCCCAAGGGTCCAATTTCAGTAGCAGTTTAGAGTGAAGAATCTGCCAGAATTAGGATTGCAACGTTTCAGCCATGAACAAAGGTCAGGCTTCAAGGGAAGGGAGAGTGCCTAGACCTGGGAAGACAGAGGCTTTGTAAATGTGTCTCCACTCCCACTCCTTTGCCATCCATTGCATTCCTCCTTCCTGCTGAGTCCCAACCACAACCAGCTGAGATGCCTTCCCAGCATGGTACCCCAGCATCCTCCACCAAAAGAGGACAACTCACAATGGAAAGAGAAACTAATTCCTGTACTTGCTCTATAGCAGCAATTGTCAGTCTTTCTCATCTCTTGGCACATGTAAATGGACTACTACAATTCTGTGGCACCATCAAAATATGTCTTATATTTTTTGCCAATTTGACCAAAAATGTAGGTCTAATTTTGATTCATTCAGACTGGACAGCTGTTGTTGGGTTGGCTGTTGTCACTCCTTTATTTGACAATTTAAGGGAAAAGAGGTCAGTGCTCCTGATTAAATAGTCAGGTATTGCATGTTTTTAATATTCTCATGGCATACCTTAAAAATTGCTGCTATAAATGATGACTAGAAAATACTGGTTTTGTGTGAGGGAGGGGAGTAGGCTCGGTGAGGAAAGGGATTCATTGACGGTTATAATCACACAATGAAAGCCATGATTCTTTACAGTTGTCGGTGTTGGGCAAGGATGGAAAAAGCCTCAGGCTGTGGGAAGTGACAGGACGACCAGCCTGTGACTGCCAGAGAGGGGCAAGAGGCCTTCTATCTCAGATCAGGTTTTGGGTAGATGGTACAGAACTGCAGGAAAGAAAAAGACGCCTGAAGTTTGGCTGTTAACCAACAAATGACTTTACAAATGCCATAACGAGGTTTCTGAATTCCACAAAATTCTGAAAATAACGCATACTGAGCACTGTTTGCTTCACATTTTTGTTACATCTAAGGTAACACACGTGCACATTCATACACACACACCACTGTTTTAATATCTCCGGTAGGTGTTACTCTGTTACACGGTGCTTCTTATCAAGAGGATGAAAGGGGTTCTTGGGAGCAGAGCCACCGTAAAACACAGATTAGAGAGGTCTGAGCAAAGCTGAGTTTTACCAGTTTACTGTCATTAGATATCTTTTTTCCCTTCAAACTAAATGTGTTTTCTGCTTGTTTGTTTACCCTTCAAGAAATGTATTTTCCTTTTAAAAATAGAGTAGGTAAAACTGAAAGCTATCCACTAAACTTTTAACTTACTCAGCTATCGGTCCATTAAAAAAAAGCTTTCTTCTCTGGCTACCAACAGCCAAATGGTTTCTTCTGCATGGGGTTCAGTCAGTCCTCCCAGGGACAAGTCTCATAGGCTTTCCTGGTGATTTATTTATCAAGAAAGGAGGGAATGAGGGTGGTGGTTTGCTCTCAGTCCATCCACTTGGCTTTAGTAAAAAGTATCTTTGAATTAAAAAAAAAAAAGATTCACCCAAAGGTCTAAAAACATCCTTTGAAGCTACAGGAAACTGATTTTCCCAAAATTAGCCTTTTGTCCTCTCCTAGACAGAGAGTACAGGGAAGAAAGAAGGGCAACTGAGTCTGCATTATTAAGGGTGTGTCTTGAATCATGGATATCATAAATCATCTTGTCACCTTATCTTCTGACAAAAACCAGTTCACCCAAAGAAAAAGCAAATGCCTGCCTGAGAAACTAACTCACTGAAGTCCACTGACTTGCCTTTCCCTGCTGTAGCTAGGTGACTGGATACCTGAACTCAGTGTTGAAAACACAGAATGGTTTAATTCATTTCTATTTCCTAGTTCCTGTCTTTCAACCAACATTCAACCATGTCAAATACCCTCTTCCTGCCCCTTTGTGACATCTCAGCTAGACCCTGCAGACTTCTGGTCACTTTTCCTTAATAAAAAGTCAAGGCCAGCTTAAAACTCCAATCTTGCATGCAGTTTAAATCTCATCTCCTTCTGTAGTTGGCACAGGCAGGGCCATGGCTGTAGGGACACCAAAGGGGAAATGACATGGTCTGGCTCTGGTTAAAATCCCCAAATCTGGCTCCTCAGTGGATCTGGGCAGTTAGAAGGGACTGGGGAAATCCTCTCTGGGTGGTTTTCTTTGCTTCTTGAGCTAACACTGATAAGTTCTTAGTATCTACTATGTGACAAGATCCAAATGTGGCCCTTGGGTGTCTGACTCAAGTTTCTGACTGGCTTTGCAGAGTCTACACAGTCTGGAGATGGGAGATCAGGCCCCTGTTCAACCTCTCCCACTCCATAGCTCCCACTAACAGCAGCAACCCTACCTTCCTTTCATAGATGCATCCTCTTAGAAACTTGAGAGTCCTTGTCTGCTAACAGAGAACTCTCGATATGGTCCAGCCTGCCCCTGACCCAGGTAAAAATCTCACCCATCCTTGCTACCTCACCCACCATAAGCACCATCAGCCTCATGGCCAGTTCTTTTCATGGCTTTGCTCTGTCAACTTTCTTCTACTTCCTTTCTTCAGGTCAACAAGGTACAGGAGCTGACTGGCTGGCCTGTAACCTAAACAGACATCTAGCCCGTAAGAGGAGTGTCAGTCTTCCCCTCTTGCAAGTAGTTTTCTCTTCAAAGCAAACTTCCCTTGGCTTTAGGAAGGAGAGAGCACCCTTCCTGCCCCCAGGGAGGTGATTCCTTTTGCAACTAACACTTCATTCATGGAGTGGTCCCAGTTACTTCAGGTAACAGCCCTCTCTTCTTCTCCACTTCCTGGGACACTGTTGGTTCTGGTAGCAGGGCCTGTTCCCCTCACAGCCCTGTGGTTCCCGAAGCCTCTGTATTCTCAGATTCAGTCCTTAGTTGCCAATGACAAGGAAAAAGACCCCGTTAATATTGTTTATACTGCTATCTAAACATCTCTTGAAACTTACCTCCATCAAACCAGAAGCCTCTACACACTGACCAATTCATTCATTCATTTGATCGATATTTCTTTTTTTTTGGCCACAGAACATTTTTTTTTAGAGAGGGGGAGGGACAGAGAAAGAGAGGAAGAGAAATATCAATGTGTAGTTGCCTCTTATGCACCTCCTACTGGGGATCTGGCCCACAACCCAGGCATGTGTCCTAGACTGGGAATCGAACCAGTGACCCTTAGGTTCTTAGGCCAGCACTCAATCCACTGAGCCACACCAACCAGGGCTCATTTAGCAGATATTTCTTGAGTGTCCACTCTTCTTGGGAAACTGCTGTAGGCACTGGAGATATGACAGCAAACAGAACAGAGGGGTTACCACTCTCAGACAACTTACATTCTATTGCGAGGAAACACTTTGCATAGGCTGTTAGTAAGGTGATTTTAGATAGCACTAAGTGCTCTGAGACAGTAAAATGCAGCATAGAATGATTGCAGGGGAAAGGTCGCCACTTAAGATTGGTGGCTGAAAAAGGATTATCTGTAAAGGAGATCATTGAACTGGACTAACTGATTCCTAGGCAGGGCTAATGGGCAGGCCCTGAAGTGGGAGCCTGTTCGGCATACTCAGGGAATCTCAGAGAAGTGAATGGGTTGTTTTCCCAGTCTCATCTCAAGGTTAAACACCCCAAGATGTTTCTCTCTGTCCTCTGCTCATTCCAGGATAGTTTAGGAGATAACGAGCTCCACTGTGCATTCCGCTGTTGGTCTGCTGCTGGTCCACCCTGTACGTGTTAGGCTCTACAGCTGTCTCCTTAGACTTAGAAATTGCGATGATGGAGCACTTTCACTAATTCATCTGGGCCATGTGCCAGGGAGTAGCCTTATCAGAACTGTAGCTTTAGCCACACTGCCTCCCTTGGAAACATCTCCCACCAGGCAAGGGAAGAACAGAGCTTCAGGGCTTCACATCCACAGTACCTTCTTAATGGGGTTTATGAATGCATTCTCATGAATATTAAAATGTGTGTTACATCTTAAAGCATTATACAAATAAAAATACATTATTGTGAGGCTTACTTAATAGAATTAAGTATGGATAATGACAGGAAAAAAAATAGTTTCCAAGAAAGCTTAAGGGTACCATTTCTCTACTTGGTTTATTACTTTGAAATAAGAGAAATCTCATTGGAATTGTCCATTTTGTTAAACAAAATTGCTTCCATATCATTCATGCCCAAAAAGGCATATGTCTTAGTGACATGGAATGTTAGAGCTGAAAGATATCTTTGAGACCATTAATGACAACCCTCTCATTTTATACATGAGATAAGAGATAGCCAAAAAGGTTAAGCATAATTCCAAAACAACATAGCATTTATAACTGTGAAGTTGAACTTGAATCCAAACCTCTTTACTGCCAGTCTGTTGGTCTTGCAACTATATTGCAGGATCTCTAATCTAAGACATGTTTCCTGACATACATTATATCAAAGACCAGGGCCAGCTGTGTTCTCAGCATAGTTAGATCAGAGGTGTTGTGGGATGCAGCCTCCAAGATGGCCCCCAATGATCCCCACCTCCTGATATTCACTCTCTTGTGTTACAACCTTCTACATTATACCAGGGTTGGTCTATAGCAGTGGTGTCAAACTCATTTTCACCAGGGGCCACATCAGCTTCATGGTTGCCTTCAAAGGACCAAAATAATTTTAGGATTGTATAAACATAACTACTCCTTAACTGTTAAGGAATTCAAATTACATTTGGCCCTTTGAAGGCAACCATGAAGCTGATGTGGCCGCTGGTGAAAATGAGTTTGACACCCCTGGTCTATAGGACCAACTGAATATAGCAGAAGTGACTTCTATGATTAGTTTATAAAAGACTGTGGCTGCCATCTTGGTCTCTCTTTCTTGGATCATTTACTGTGGGGAAAATCAGCTGTTATAGTGTGAGGATGCTCAGGCAGCTTATGGAAAGGCCTAAATGGTTAGGAACTGAGATGCTCAGCCCACAGCTAGCAAGAAACTGAGTCTTGCAGACAAGCCTATGAATGAACTTGGAAGCAGGCCCTCCAGCCTCATATGACTGTAGTCCCAGCTGACAGCTTGACTGCAGTCTCACAAGAAACCATGAGCCTGAACTGCCCCACTAAACACCCAGATTCAGTACAGAAAAACTGTGAGATAATAGTTATTATTTAGGCTAATATTTTGTAAGGCAGTCTTCTGTAGAGCTATAGATAACCAATACAAGCATGCGGCTTTGATTCTTCTAAACCACTCTTAGTACAACATGATAGGCAGTGACAAATCTTGCCCCTTCTCACACCGGAGAATGACAGACAGACACTTCCTCTGCTCAAGGCTCTGCCTCAGCTCAGTCTCTACCAACAGCATAAAGAGGTAAGAGTGCGGCCCTCCCAAATTCCAACAACACCTCCTCAAGGACAACTTGTGGCAACTTCTGCTGGAAAGCCTGGAATGAAGGCATGGCAGTAGTTTGATGTACAGGAGAAAAGTGAATACAAAGCATAACTTTAGGCAGACTTCCTTTAAATATTCAAAATCTTTTGCTGCTATTTTCATGCTTTTGGAGAACTAGAAATTTCTAAGGGCTACTCTTTCCCTGCCCTTGTTTTTGTGAAAAGTTTTTTGAAGCTGTCAGAGAACTCAGATTTCATATTGTCTTAACTAGTTCCAGGCATGTGGACACTTCAGAAATATTTGCAATCTAGGGCATGATGTGTTGATATGCCTTATGTCTTAAAGCAACCTGAGTCAACCCACCCTTGTTTTTCTGATAAACTATGATTCTTTCTACCTTCAGAGTTCAGTGTGAGCTCACTAGATTTACAAAACTTTCCTGAAGTGATGCTTCTAGTTAGTATCATTTCTTACTTATTTTCTTCTCAC
The DNA here is from genome assembly GCA_028533065.1 of Trachops cirrhosus. Classification (NCBI taxonomy): domain Eukaryota; kingdom Metazoa; phylum Chordata; class Mammalia; order Chiroptera; family Phyllostomidae; genus Trachops; species Trachops cirrhosus. The sequence continues at coordinate 52,472,210 of CM052538.1, forward strand.
TAATATTCCTCATGCATGAATAGAGTTGCATTAGGGTCTATGCTCCCCTTTACTCTGTGGGGGTCTTACCTGGTCCCCCACAATAACTCCTGAATTGAAGAACATTTGACACTTTAAACAGTGGGTGCTTAAAAAATGTCACCAAATAATGCCAGTGACTGAGAGGCTGGCATGGTCAGGGAAGCGCTGGATAATGATAACAGTGATAATACCAACTCAACCTGGATGGGAACTTTCTTTAGTGTAACTGCATCATGCATAGCATGGGCTACCTTCTCAACTTTCCTGTGACAAATGGACGGAGGCAGGAAGGGAAGAAAACCACAGTCTACTGTTACATGGTTGGGGATATAGGGACAGAAAAGTCTTTGTGCATTAGTAATGTCTTTCAGGAGTTAGAGCTCAGCCTTCATATAGTCAGAGGTGAAGGTTAGATCAGAGCTCCCAAAAGGTACAATTAACAATAACATCTGATGGTATATTGAAAAACTTTCTTGCCATTCTCTGTTCTTTTCTCCCACATACCTAAAACCCATCATTACAATAAATGTCTTTGCATTAGAGTCATAGGCTTTTGAAATGCAAATACTCTTAGGAGTGTTTGCTTGCTTTCTGTTCTTAATATTTTATGCTGAAGGGGTTTCCTCAGAGCTCTGAGAGAATAAGAGTTTTACGGAAGAGAAGGTGAGGAGATCCAGACAGATTTAGACCACGAGACACCCGCTGAAGACAGTTATTTCTTTGAAAAGACAGAGCTGCTCACTCACTCCTTTTAAGGACTTCATGTTAGAGGTGAGGTTGTTTGCTTTTTGAAAAGTTTACTGGTGAGGAACTAAAAGTTAAGTGCTCCCAGGAATTATAAATAGAATAGCTGGATTTTCAAATAAGAATTTATAGACTTGTGGGGGCCTTATAATTAATGCTGTTAAATTCAAGGACTTTGGGGACTACCAGGCTAATATTTCAAAGTTAGTTATAGTAAAGTCGGAAGTGCAAAAGTTGAAGTTATTATGGCAAAAGTAATTCATCCCATTACACACTCTTGACAGAATTCTTACAAACCCTAGAAATCTGCATTTCTAACATACTCAGTTTGAGGACAACACAGTTAGCTCCTTTGCATGATATGGTTACATTTTCAGCCTCATTGTTAGACTCTTTACATTTAGTTTGAAGGGCCAAGAGGAAAATCCAATTGTAAAAACTTCTTGAAAGAGATAGGGTCCAAAACAGAACAGGGAAACCATTGTTTTACCATTCTCTACTGAAATAGAGCATTCAAATTTGACCTAACAAGACTTTTTCCAATTGGAAATTAAAATTAAGAAAAGCACACCATTTGCATAGCATCAAAAAACTGAAATACTCAGGGATGAATTTCACAAATATGTGCAACATATGTACACTGAAAACTATAAAACATTGCTTAGAAAAAGTTAAAGAAGAACTATGTGAATGAGAACTATATACCATGTTTGTGGGTTAGAAGATTTAATACTATTAAGATGTCCGTTTTCCCAAATTGGTGTATTCTGATCAACATCTCAGAAGATTTTTTCTTTTTGTTTTGTAGACATTGACAAAATGATTCTAAATGCGTATCAAATGGAGAACATCTAGAATGGCCAACACAACTTTGAACAAGAACAAAATTGTAATTTTAACACGGTCTGATTTCTGCACCTATTATAAAGCTATAGCAGTCAAGAGAGTGTGGCATTAACAGAAAGATGGACAAATAGATCAATGGAACAGAATATAGAATCCAGAAATAGACTTACACATATATGGTCAACTGATTTTTGAAAAAAGTACAAAGGCAGTTCTATGAGAAAGAGTAGTCTTTTTAACAAATGGTGCTGAAAAAAATGGATATCCATATGAAAAAGCAGCAAACAAAATAATTGATATCCTTATGAAAAAGCAGTCAACAAACTTCAATTGGTATTTTGTACCAGGTTAAAAAAAAGTACTATCATACATATGTATCATAGACCTACATGTGAAACCTAAAACCACAAAACTGATAGAAGAAAACAGAGAAGAAATATCTTTGTGACCTTCAGTCATGCAGATTTCTTAGATCTGACACCATGAATGAGATCCATAAAAGAACCAATTGACAAAATGGACTTCACCAACATTTAAATTTCTGTTCATCAAAAGATCCTGCTAGGAGAACAAGAAGACAAGCCAACCCTGGCTGGGTTGCTCACTTGCTTGGAACACCAAAAGGCTGTGGGTTCCATGTCCAGTCAGGGCACACACCTGGGTTTTGAGTACAATCTTCAGTCGGGGCACCGATTATATGTGAGGCAACTGATTGATGTTCCTCTTTCACATAGGTGTTTCTCTCTTTCTGTCTCTCAAATCAATAAACATATCCTCAGGTTAGGATTTTTTTAAAAAAGAAGACAAGCCACAGACTAGAGAAAAATCTTTACAAACCATATATCTGATAAAGGATTTGTATCTAAAGAGATCTCTCAAAACTGAACTATAAGAAGACAAACATCCCAATAAGAAAGTGAACACGGATTTGATAAGCTACGTCTCTAAAGATATAAGGATAGCAAATTACTACACAAAAATATTCAACATTAATTTTTACTAAGAGTAAGCAATTAAAACCACAAAGTATTACATAGCTCTTAGAATGACTAAAATTAAAAAGACTGATCTTACCAAAGTGTTGGTGAGAGAGTGGAGCTACTGAAACTCTCATACCTGCTGCTGAGAATGTAAAGTGGTGCACTTTGGACAACAGTTTGGTAGTTTCTTCAAAACTTAACCATACATCTACCATGTGATTTAGCCATTCCACAACTGGGATTTACTCAAGAGCAATGAAAAATTTTTAAAATGTACCTGGAATATTTTTATTCAGGTGCAGTTAAATATGCAGACATAGAAATGAGTGCCAGGAAGGAAGAAGTTTTCCTCACTGTTCCCTAGAAACAGGAGTTCTGGAATGCTATGAAGCATTGGTCAAGAGGCAGAGGAAGTGAGAGAAAAATGTGAGCAAGAGACTTTCCTGTGTTTTTTGTAAGAAGCAATGGGCAAGTTAGGGTAAACAGGCTAAGCAGAATTAGGATCTGAATGACTAGCAGGCTCCAGGGTGTAGGTGTAGCTCCTAGTTGCCTAATACTTGGCCCTGGGTTGATTAGGTCAGATGAACAGTGGTCCAGAGGGTGGAAGCTCATAAAAGAAGTGGTTAGGAGTGGGTGGGGGTGGGAGGGGAAGTTGTAGTGGGGAAGGGATGGGATATGAACTGGCTAGTTTGCATATGAAAGGTGCACGTGAGAGGAGGGGCAGCCTCTCCAGGATCACCCAGATGTCAATACATCAGAAACTCATGGTCAATACAGAAATCACAAGTCCACACAAAGACTTTACATGAATGGCCATATCAGCTTTATTTCTAATATCCCCAAACTGAAAACAATCCAAATATATGTCAACAGCTAAATAGATAAATAGATTCTATCATATCCAAACAATAGACTACTACTCAGGAATAAAAAGGAATGAACTATGGAAAAATGCAATAGGATAGATGAATCACAAAATAATTACAGTGGGTAAAAGGAGACAAAAATGGAGTGTGTATGATTCCATTTATGCTATAAAATGCCAACTAATTTATAGTGACAGGACACAGATCAGTAGCTGCCTGGTAATGAGGTAGGATTTAGAGTGACATTAAAAATAGGAGCAAGGAAACTTTGGCAGGTGATAGATGTGTCATTATCTTGATAGTGGTGATGGTTTCATATATACACACACATATGCCAAGCCTTATGAAATCGTATGATTTATTTTTTAGAAGATAAAATAAATGTTTAATAAACTCTGGTAGAGAAAGACTTTTTCAACTTCAAAGTGGAAGAACAAATAACCAAGAAAAGGTTGATGGGTTTAACTGAATAAAGAGTTGAATATTCTGTATGTCCTCAAATAGTGCAATTTAAATCTGTGCAATTACTATAATTCATTTACCTCAACAGAGCTACGTAAAACTGTCTGTGAAGGGAGTGTTTTCTATCCTAGTCTCTGAAGTTATCTAATCAGGGTATAGAAAACCTTTAGTCCCATTTGAGGTCACAGAGTAGCCCAAATGATGCCCAGAGATGCGTGTAGTTTCAAGATTTTGGGAGACGAAAACAAGGAGTTTGTAATATTGAGTTTTTGTTTCAGCTCTGCCACTAACTTGCTGTGTCATTTTAGGCCAAAACCCGTTTCTCTAGACCTCAGTTTTCTTGTGTTTAACATGGAAATGTGAGACTCAGATATCCTTTGAACTCATGTCATCCCTGACAATCTGTGATTCTGTGCTTCTGAGCAGTAGATCTAACCCCACCTCTTATGTGTATTTACCCAAGTAGTCCCAGTTCCAGATATCCCCTGATCAGATCTCCAGTGACTGTCAGTCATTTGTCCATGGCAAAAAGAAAGACTAAGAAAGAAGGCAGAAGTGGCCGGTTAACAAAAGTTGCCTGGCAATGTATAAAGTACTTTTATTTTTTAATTGTGGAAAATACATGGAACATGAAAGTTACCATCTTAACCATTTTTAAGTGTGTTCAGTGGAATCAAGTACATTCACATTGTTGTGCAACCACCCCCACCATCCATATGCATAACTCTTTTCATCTTGCAAAACTTGAGCTCTGTACCCATTAAGCAATAGCTCCCCATTCCCGTTCCTCTCAGCCCCTGGAAGCCACCATTCTATTTTCTGTCTCTGTGAATTCGACTCCTCTAGGTGCCTCATGTAAGTGGCATCACAGAGCACTAACTGTTTTTATATTATCCACTTAATGTCCCCAGTAAGCCAGAGGAATAGGAATTATCCTTTTTAAAAAAATAATGAACAAACTAAGGCTTTGAGTAGGGAGCTCTATGTCCTACAACTAAGACATCACTGGGCCAGGACTGAAACATAATCAGCTAGTTCCAAAGCCCCAATCCTTCCATGACTGTAATCAGATATGAAAGCATTCAGTGAAAAGGCAGCAATCTAGCAAAGGGAGATCAGAAGTTCAAGAACAATGTACAGATCGGTGGAATTCACTCAACTCCCAATCTTGATTAGATTATAATAGGACAATTATTTACTGGCTCAGTCTTCCCATCTCTATAAATTATGTACATGTTTATTTATGTTACTTTATTACTAAAACCAAAGTAAAATAAAAAATAAAAATGTGTAAAACCCAAGCTCCTTCTGAAGGAAGTATAGTACCATGTAACCACAGTATATATTTGTATTACTTCCAGTGTTTAAAGTTAAATGTCTCTAGAAAACACAGAATAAGATTCCAGACAGACATAACCGCAAGTGGTATTCTTACCCTCAAAAGCATAAACTAACTCTTTCCTGGCTGCTGTTTCAGCTGTTAGGGAATCCTGGGGTATTGGAATTTGCAATTCTTCATGTTATATGAAGGGACATTTGCTTCCAAGGCCAGCTGTAGTCAATCAACCCCAGAGTGAACCAGACACCCCCACAGCCAGACTTCATGTGGGAAAGGATAAAGGGGCCTGTGATGAGCCAACTGACTTAAGGGTAACCAACCGCTCATGAATGTGACAAAAGGCCCTAAACCCAAGAAGAGTAGACTTGCACCCAGCAGGCACCATTTAAAGTCAGACTGGTAGACCTTCAAGGATTTATTTTTTTCAAACTGTTCTCAGGTTTATTTTTAACTCCAGGATGAGTGAATTTCTTTTTTTTTCTATACTAGTCATATGAGACTTCTTTATTCATTATTGAAAAATCTTGCCAGCATTCCACAATTTCTAGGAACACTGTTTTTAATGAGAAAAAAATTGCAATCTTAGAGTCTTCCCTTCTTACTAAAAGATTTGGCATTGTGTTTGCAACAAATTGTACAATCTTTCTTTACCAAGAGAACTTTTACTTTTTTTAAGGGAATAGGAAGTACAAGGCAGTAAAGTTTATTTAAGTGTTAGACAATAGATGAAAAAAGCATAATATATTCTGCCTTATTTAGTCCAAAAGGAGATTTGCTGGATGTGAGCGGGATTTGGAAGTCTCACAGAAGTAACATAATCTCTCCTTTGTAAAGACCATCATTACACTCAAAATCACTGTTTACTTCATGCATAGAGAGATAGAAAATGCTATTTCACAAAATAATATTTTTTTTGTAATTCATTAACTTTCAGTTTGGACATATGCAGCAAATATTTTACATACTGATTCACATGGAAAGGTTTTAGAAGGCTAAGTACTTACCCAGTAAATGAGAAGGAAAGGAAATGAAGGTGGGAATGGGCATTTGTAATCTATCTGTGGATATTTACTGCAATAATAATATTTTACTTTTATAACATTTTGCTTCCATTTGCAACCTGGGCATTTATAACAAATGTACACTCAACAAACCAGAGTTTAAAATACATAAAAGCACATCAGAAGAAAATCATACACTCATTGCACAATACACTAAATGCTGAGAGAGAGACTGAGAGACTGAGACAGAGTTTTATTGTCCATGTCCAAGAACCAAAGCATTCCAGAGACAGTGGAAGCTAAGAAGAAACAGGGAGGGAGGGAATGAAAACTATTCTTAGCTAAAATGTTAGATCTAACCTAACACAAACTTGATTACTTTGATTGACAGTAAGGGACTTCTATTTGGACATTTAAACATGGAACTTAAATGGTTGGGGTTAGCTGGAAAGAAGACAGGATTTGGAATTATAATTAAGTCTTAGCCTTGCCACTAACCCATGTATGACCTCTAATAATACATCCATCATGTCTAGCCCTTAGTTTCCTAACCTATAAAGTGAGCATATCAGATTAAATCCTTCCCTTGGGTCTGTTTAACATAGGTTATAATTCTCTGGTAAGTGGACACAAAAAGGTTGCAGTTCATCTAGCATAGAACCCTCAGTGTTACGCTGTACAAAATTTAGGAGGAATTCAAGCATGGAGGAAAGCAGACATATTCTTCCTGAGGTAAGAGAGCCTTCTCTCTGCAGAAAGCCTTTAAGTCCTCATGAAGTACTCACACTCAAATGGCATCACTCCCTAGGCACCATTCCTCTGTTAGACAGGTATCATGAGGCATTGGATTGGTGGGGCATACTTCTTCCAGCTTCTATTGTAGAACCTTGAAGAATGCTGGGCATGTTGAATATACCAGATGTTCAATTAATGAACTCCAGGAAAATCCCTCCACTGGACAGATGTTAGCCCTGTCTGGGGCAAGTAACCTTGGGCAACTTTCTTAGTCTCTTAAAAAGCTTCTGTCTCTTTATCCTTAACATTAGGTTTTTATTAAATGAGGTAAAATATGTAAAGTTCAGTCTGAGTAGCCCAGACTAGTGTGAAATTGTAAAGTATGTGATGTCCGTCTTTAGTAACCTCTTTGCCAATTCCCCACAACCAAAGTAAGCAAACAATAGATATAAGAACTAGGGCATTTCTGTTCTTTCTAGGCTGAACTAGGTCCAGCCCCAAGTGTTCCTCCCTCCTGTGTTAGTTCTTTCCAGCTCAGCTCCAAGCACACCTGGCCTCTGACCCTTGGCCTCAATCCCTAGGACCTGGAGGTCTGACCTCAGCTTCTCCAGTCTTCCAAGCCTCACTCTTTAGTTCATCTTATTCCTAGACTCTTTTGATAACAGGCTTTTCTGTCTCAAGTGTGAGCTGCAACCCAGAATGTGCAAAACTGCCACCCAGGCCAGTCTTGCCTCTGTGTTTCCTAGGAGGGATAACAGTCTCCAATCTCAATTATTGAGAATTTCATGCCTTTTTTATGTTGTCAGTTCTATCAGATTATCAGTCGTTGAGAATAAAACCACCAGAAGGCACAAAGAGATGGAGGGAGGGGAAGAGATTCTGGATGACAGCTTCCATGAGCACACCCATTCCTGATGCTGATCTATCCCTAGTCATTTCATTGTGTAATTAATTGTTTATCTTTACACTAGCCTATGCCACCCTGAGGTCAATTTATGTTGATTTCTGCTCCTGGCAAGTGAGAGCCTTTATATCTGACCTCTATCCAGACAACCGAATGGAGGAGTAGTTGAAGAGGTAGAGGGAGAATAGACCTGAAAATCAGTGGAACCTCCAGGATTGCTTCTAAGCGAGTCAATCTGTCCCTGGAGATTTTCTCTGGTCTGGCCCACAGTCCCTGCTGAAACTAGAATCAGACCAGCTCCTGGGATATATAAAAGCAAGACTTGACTGTTCTCTTAAATGCATTCTCAAAGTTGGCTCTTTGTTTAAATAGGGACACATAATGAACAAGATCTCACTGCCTTCTAAAAGAAGTTTATGAATGTTTTAGAAAAACACAGAAAATCTTTCATCTCTATGTAAAAGAAAAATCTGTCCCTGTTCTTTTTTCTTACCTCTAGATGCTTCAAACTCACATACACAAAATCTAATATCTGTTCATAAATAAGCTGCCTCTATTTTCTTACATGAAAAAAAAAACTATTGTTCTTGAGGAGGCAAAATTTGTTGATGACTCTTTTAAAATGGTCAAGTCTATCAAATCATTCAGAGCCACATGTCTATAAAACCTGAGAGACGTCAACTCTGTGTGCATGAGTAAACATAATGCCAGGCAGGAAGCAGGGTGTGTACAAAACCCCAAGATTCTCACGTTAGCGCAGAGTGAGTTTCTCTGTTGTCAACAAAAATAAAAACTCACTGCAGTTTCCATATTATTTTGAGACACACAAAATAAGATCTGAGGTCAGAATGAACATTTCATAGCAATGGAAACATTCAGATAAAAAGTAGTACGTATCTTTTCTCTGTGAAGTTAAAAAGAAATAAATGGGAAAGACATTAAATTTAACTTTAGTTTTTTTTCTTTAACTTTAGAAACTTATCTCTATTTACATGTAAAATATTAGCATCAGAAGTAGCAATTCTTCATAATACTACTTAAGTGTTCAAGAAAACTCAGTTCAAATATGTGCAAGAAAAAATTTAAATCTATTCATAGTAATGAATGCTGTAGTTAAGAATGCAAAATAGTTTTAGTAATTTAAAACCAAAAAAGAAAAAAATATCTTTTAGGGGATAAGTATTCCATATATGGCTTTTATTCAAAGGCAACTTATTTTTAGGAAACTGGAGAAGACTACCTCTAGCTCTTTTGGACTTATATGCTCAAAAGCCACTATTTATATTTAAAACACATTTTAACCTTATATTTTAAAAATCAGTATTTTGGTAATACATATACTAAGTTTAATACTTGTTTTGCATTTTCTCAAATATATAATCGAAAAACAAATAGGCGCAGAGTAGAAATTTTTTTTAAATGTCTCATGATATTGATTTTGCTGAACATTCTTCTCTGACATTATGACTATTTATTTTACCACTGTTTAGACAACAGCACATATTTAGACAACTTACTCCTCAAAGCTCAGATATATTAACTGGACCCTTCCAAGAATTCCCATAGTGCTTTCGAGGTTAGGAATAGTTCTCTAATAGCTCTCTAAGAGAATTCTTTCTAGAGAATTGACAGTGTCACTTTGGAGAGTCTTTCTTTTCCTGCAAAAGAACGTGTATTTAGAGAAATAAAGACAAGCCGCCTTTCATTCCTTAATCCCCACTGAATTACAGAAATAAAAATATTCAATTTGCAAAGTGGCAAAAGGAAACAAGGGTGCTTGTGTGATCTCAACAATGAAAACACAGGTAAAAAAGAACAAGATGTTCCACATTTATCAACCAGCAGAAGCTATTATTCACACCATTCCAGAATTACAGAGAAAGGATAATTGAAAGCACAGACCTTGGGGCCTCACCAAATCTTTCAAATTGGAATCAGAATCCTCAGGGACATTTTTTAAAGGGGCTCCCTAAGTGATTCTTTAGCGCACTGAAATTTGCAAGCTGCAGTGCGTGATGTTGAAGAGACAGAGCAACTCTCAAATTCCAACAGAAGCACCAAGTACTTTCCAGGCAACTCTCTTTTGCGCTATTTGTTTTGTAACTTCTTTTTCCCTTCATCTATGAGAGATGGGATGGGTGCCTTTTGGGAGGTGGAAAGATAGGTCATCCTGGCAAATCTCCTTATACCAGGTTTAGCAGACAAAGGTTGGAGCATTGGTGTCCTCCTTGTTTGTTACTTCAACCGGGGAATTAAGAAATGCTTAATAATGCTCATACTGTGCCCAATTAAGGACTTAGTTCTTCTACAGATCAAATTGGCATTCCTGTGGTAGTGCCTGGATTCTCTTAGAAATGTAGCCCACAAATGAGAATGAGTAGCTTCTGAATTTTCTTCAAACTACCTAATTCTTTGAGAGTTGCTAAAAAAATTATGTAGAGGGGGACCATTTGTATGACCTCATCATTGTGTCTTTCCTGACCAAATGTTACAAGTGCAAAACACAATGGTTGATTCTTACTACATGTAGATGTTTGTGTCTTTTCATTAGGTAAATGCTAAATTTCCTACCGAGGCAAAAAGAAAGAAAGGAAGAGAGAGAGAGAGAGAGAGAGAGAGAGATAAATAAATAAACAAATAAATAAATAAATTTATATATCAGTACTCAGTGAACACTTATTTTCTGGTTTTGCCTATCTTGAAGTCTTGTTTATGTGATTTTTAAATAACAACTAATTGCAAGAATAGCTCTCGTAGGAAGGAGTCTTGTGTACATGGGTGTGTACAATGCTTAATTATACACTTGTGTAAGTCCTTGATTAATTTCAGATAATAAACTCCTGGATATGTTTTTAAGCAAGGCCTTGAAGTCATAGTGAAGTAGACAATAAAGAACATAACAGAGTTATCCTTGACCAAATTGTTTAAAATTGTTATCCCAATTTTCTAACAATTCAGGACCTATTTAGGCAACTGCTGGAGATGTGTCAGAGATGAAATAGATGAAAACTGTAGGTATAGACTTCTGGAATATGAGCTGGTTCATGTTGGGGGTGACTTAGCTTACATTCCTCTCTCAGTGCTGCTCCAAAATAGAGCCTCTAAAATGTTCAATTTCATATGAAATCAAGTTCTAAAGCATTCTTTGATCTGTATGAACACCCAAACAAATGATAATTATTAACTCAGATAAGTTCCCTGTTTATCGAACCATTGTGACCATTTGGCAACCGTAAATGGCTCTTTGTCTAGGATTGGAAAACTCATGAAGAAGCAGGATATATAAATTATAAAGGATGTGAGTGAGGAAGGAGAGAGGTGGGGTTAAAGAGAGAAAAGAAGATATACCCAGTAACTTCCAGGACACTGAAATGCAGGCCAGGAGGACCTAAGGAAGTAAGCACAAAACATCTAAAAATACCAGGACTGTAGGAAATGGTCTTGAAGATATTTGATCTGCCATTGTACTCCAAATCCTGCCATTTCAAGTCAGACCTATAAAAAGACATCTTTCAATAATGCATCATCTCCTTCCTATCTATTCAGTAAAGATACTGATTACACATCCTGCTTTGTGCTGCTGGTCCACACACCAGGATTGCTTAGTTTCTTACTTTAAAAGGTCAGTCACATGTTAACACTGCTTTCTCTTTGTGAATTTACACGAATCACAAAATTTAGTCAGTAACAGTTGCCCCTCTCATCTTCGCAAACAACCATAAAAGTGCGAGATGTAAGACTTGCAAACGTATTTTAAAATGTGCATCCTTTTGCTCTCAGCAGGGCTCACTCTATATTAACTTTTGCTTAGTATCTTCTGCTTTATCTCCCTTTGCCTTTTGCTTCTCAAAAGATGCTATTTAAATATTCATTTGCTCAGTATTCTAACATCAATCAATTAAAAGCTTCTGAATTACTGATGAGTCCTAGCTGATTGACAAAATGAGATGCAAACTTTGAAAATTTAGTCCCTCACTGAATATTAAAAAGTACTTAAAGATTTGAATATATGTATAAATAAAAATAAAATAATTTATTTAATAAAACTTTTTTTGATTAATTCTAGTTATTTATTGCTGGAGCCTTTGTTCTCTCACTTTTCTATGCAGATTATGTTGATTTGGATCTAGTCTAATGATGCAGAGTTAGATTACAGACTTGACCTTAAGTCAGCTGAGATGTTATGATCCGTTGAATATCTGCCATGCCCAGAACTCATGTCTGATGAAGCTGAGAGTTCTACATGACAGGTTGGAGCTCTGCAACACACGATCCTGAGATCCTAGCCAGAGCTGTTTTTATCAGCAGTCAGCTCCTGGTCCAAAGGCTTCCTGATAGCCAAAAAGGACGCCAGATATGTCCTCATGCACCATCTCAGTAGTGACTGGATGAACCAGTCTAAAGCCTGGGTCTCAGTAATGCTGAATATAGGACACAAAGGGAGGGGTAGTTAGTGAACTATAGCACTACAATAAGTAGAAGTAGAAACAGAAGGTCACTGAGTCCCCAAAAGGGTGGACCACAGCCCTGGGAGAAATGGGCATCTGCTGGTGAGGGGTGACAAGCTAACCTGGTCACTACAGCTGTGGTACCCAGAGGGTCACTACAGTCCAGCTGCATCCTGCATCCAGCTCCTGTTCCTACAGCTACGGAGATACTTCCCTCCTTATTTCTCTATTTAACTTTAAACTTTCTCCAGTAAAAGGAGACTGCACGTCTCGGCTCTTTCCAACCCTAAGGAATCTACCTGAGACAACCAGTAAATTGCTCCTTGCTATTTTTCCTCTCTGCTTTTTAATAGTGTAAGAAAATGGTTTCAGCATGTTTTAGATTAATGCCTTTCCCCTGAACTGAAATTATTGTAGTTTTGGTCTTTGACATTAGTAATAAATTCTTTTATCTCTTTATATATATGTATCCATTTTTTAGAATCAGGAACAGTACTCAGATGTTTTATCAGTCTTTTTTTTGTATTAAACCCACAAGAAAACTGTGTTTTGGAGAAATAGTTTTTGATTACATGATACCATGAGAGGTCATACTGCTTTCTTCTCTACAAACTCTCAGGTATTCAAGGTTGACAGCTGCTCTGTCCTCCTGTCTTCAGTAGTTTTTTTTTTTTTTTTTAACACTTAGAATGTTTTATTGAGTTTAGGTTGGCTGGAAACAATTTCTTGCATTTATACTCTAAGATATTTCACCTCATTAAAAAAAAGATAAATGTAACATATTAGACTTGTGACTTTCATGTGTTGGCTGCTCTGGGTTGAGAAAACATCCAGCTCTTCCTTGCAACCTGTTTCAGTATTATAGCTCATCAACAAAAGGTGTGTGCCCCAAATTTCCACTTGCTGCTGTCGACTTCTTACTGGAACAAACTTCTTTGCAGCATTTATGACATCAGCATCAGCTACAGAGTCAGTCTGCTGAAGGACTGTGGAGGGTGGTATGTATGAACGAGCAAAAAGGACCTGAGACCCAACTTCATCCAGGAAACACTTAGAAGATTCCACTGACATTAAGTACCCAGCTCTCAGCTTGTTCTTGGCAGCTCGGACATCTGTATTGGAAAGGTTTCCTTGAGTAACTGTTTTTATTTGGTTGTAGGCAGCTTTAATAACATCTTGAGAGGCTGCAACCTGTGAGATAGTATAATTTCCAGGGTCCAGAATCTGAGTAATGGGCATTAAAAGTGGGAATGTCAAAGGGATGGTGAATCCCCTTCGTGACAGCTTGGTACAGAGAGCTGGTGGCATTGCTGCCCCTCTTAACCTGAGGCCCAGCACCTAGCACAGACTGGAGAACACTTAAATGCATTTGCTTCTGCACTTCCTGTGGCAGCACTTTCTGCTACAAAAGCAGCATGGATGGGACTGTCTCCATTCTGTTCTCAAATTTCACCTTCACCGTATCTGCCCTTTGCACCAGATAAACTAAGGCCACCCCTCATGTTCAGAAACCATTCAGCAACTTGCTTCAGAAAAGGACTACTCATACCAAGTCCAATCAAAGCCATTCTTGCACTTGTAAAATGGTTCTGAACAGATTAGTGTAACTCATCTGGTGTTACCTTTCTAGGCCTACAGTCTGGACAATAAAAGGCATTTCAGTAAGCTGCAGCATGAAAAATTTCAATGATATGGGCCTGTGGATTCTGAAAAGCCATAGCTTTGTCAATCCTTGGCTGAGACTGAAGAGCAGCTACCTCCCAATGATGAAATTCAGGTGCTGTGGTGACATTGAGCAGGAACTCCATTAGCGTATCAACATTATCCCATAGGTATTGCACAGTGTCAGCCATGTTTTCCCTTGTTGAATCAATTTACCACCAACCACTACAATCCATGAGTTATCTTGAAAGATGATACTCCTTTTACAGTCCAACTGGATGCAAGACAAAGGAAATGACAACTTCTTACATTGTTAGAATCCTTGCACCTACTGCCTACTTTAATGAGCAAACCAATTATTTTTTTAAATATATTTTATTGCTTATGCTATTACAGTTGTCCCATTTCCCCCCTTCAATCCCCTCCACCCTGCACACCCTCTCCCACCAACATTCCCCCCTTTACTTCATGTCCATGTGTCATAAGTTCTTTAGCTTCTATATTTCCCCTAATATTCTTGCCCTCCCCCTGTCTACTTTCTATCTACCATCCATGCTACTTATTCTTCGTACCTTTCCCCCCCTCTTATCCTACCACTCCCCTATTGCTAACCCTCATGTGATCTCCATTTCTGTGGTTCTGTTCCTGTTCTGGTTGTTTGCTTAGTTTCTTCTTGTTTTTGTTTCAGGTGTGGTTGTTCATAATTGTGAGTTTGCTGTCATTTTACTACACATGTTTTTTATCTTCTTTTTCTTAGATAAGTCCCTTTAACACTTCATACAATAATGGCTTGGTGATGATGAACTCCTTTAACTTGACCTTATCTGAAAAGCACTTTATCTGCCCTTCCATTCTAAATGAAAGCTTTGCTGGATAGAGCCATCTGGGATGGAGGTCCTTGTCTTTCATGACTTGGAATACTTCTTTCCAGCCCCTTCTTGCCTGGAAGGTCTCTTTTGAGAAATCAGCTGACAGTCTGATGAGACCTCCTTTGTAGGTTACTATCCCCTTATCTCTTGCTGCTTCTAGGATTCTCTCCTTCATTTTAATCTTGGCTAATGTAATTATGATGTGCCTTGGTGTGTTCCTCCTTGGGTCCAACTTCTTTGGCACTCTCTGAGTTTCCTGGACCTCCTGGAAGTCTATTTCCTTTGCCAAATTGGGGAAGTTCTTCATTATTTGTTCAAATAACTTTTCCACCTGTTGCTCTTCCTCTTCCCCTTCTGGTACCCCTATAATTCAGATATTGGAACATTTAAAGATGTCCTGGAGGTTCCTAAGCCTCTCCTCATTTTTTTGAATTCTTATTTCTCCCTTCTTTTCTGTTTGGTTGTTTCTTTCTTCCTTCTGATCCACTCTATTGATTTGAGTCCCAATTTCCTTCCCATCACTATTGGTTCCTGTGCATTTTCCTTCATTTCACTTAGTGTAGCCTTTATTTTTTCATCTAATTTGCGACCAAATTCAACCAATTCTGTGAGTATCCTGATCACCAGAGCTTTGAACTGTGCATCTGATAGGTTGGCTATCTCTTGGTCGCTTCGCTGTATTTGCTGTGGAGCTGTGATCTGCTCTTCCTTTCGGGCCATTTTTTTTGTCTTGTGGTACCTGTTATGAGTGAGGGGTGGAGCCTTAGGTGTTCCCTAGGGCAGGGCAACCCAGTTGCTGGGTTGTGACGTTGTATGTGGGGGCGAGTCCAAGAGGGAACAATAGCACTTGCTCCTCTCTCCGTAGGATTCCAGTCCCCTCCACTGCTTCCCCCAAGCCAACCAGGCCCTTCTGGTGCCGATTCCCTTGTGGGTGGGCCCATGCATGCTCCAGGACCCCGCGGGTCTCCCTAACACACTCTCCTGTGAGGCTGGAGTCTCTCTCTGCACCCCATTCCCCACAGGGGTTTTCAATCAGTGTCCCGAGGTTCTATTTCCCGGTGCTAGGACCCTGGGCTGCATGATTCATCTCACTGCCCAATTTCGCTTGGTCTATCTGTGTGCAAATGTGGGATCGCCTGGACAGCCAGGCGCCCTGCGCAGTGCCTCGCTTCCCAGTCCCCACCTCGCTGGGTCTGCCAGCTGCCTACGTGCCCAGGGTTCGCCTGCTTTGGTCATGCGCTTGGGATGCCTTACACCCCCAGGATGCTTTACGAATTCAGTGCCACTGCTTTTGTGTCTTGACCCCTCTCCGCCCGGCTGCCTGCCTGACTCTGCTCCTCCTACCAGTCTGGATGAACATGTCTATTTTAACTACTTGGTTGTCCGACTTCCATACAGTTCAATTTTCTGTCAGATCTGGTTGTTATCTTTGTTTCTAACTTGTTGCTGACCTTATTTTTGTTGTTCGAGGAGGCACAGTGTATCTACCTATGCTTCCATCTTGGCTGGCGCAAAGCAATTCTTGATGCAGGGGCAAGTTTTCCAGAGAAGCAATCACTAAACCATTTGGTACTATGGTAAACTCAAGGTCCTGAGGATGTGGAGGCACTCCTGCAGGGGCAGGGGCAGTTGTGGCTTTCACTTTGGGAGCAACATTGAGCGAATAAAATACTGAGAGGAACCCAGCTCCAGTTGGCAGCTTCATGGCCCAAAATTGCTCTGACCCACAATCACTGCCAGTTTATAGGAATGCAAGATGGTGGTAGAATTATTTTTCTTTTTTATCTTTCTTTCTAACAGTAGGTTTTATCACCTCCTCGGCAGAGTCTTCATTCTTTCTCCTTCTCTTCTGTATGTCCCATCTATTGCTGTCCTCATCTTTCTAGATCAGGGGTGTCAAACTCATTTTCACCAGGGGCCACATCAGCCTCATGGTTGCTTTCAAAGGTCTGAATGTAATTTTAGGACTGTATAAATATAACTATTCCTTAACAGTTAAGTGAGAGCTCAGTGCTGCCGCAGGGTAGAAACAAGGTGCCAGGCTGGATAAAATAAGGTGGAGGGCTGGATTCGGCCTGCGGATCCTTGTGTTTGCCACCTGTGTTCTAGACAAAGGGAACCCTTATTCACATGAGAACAATGCCTTCACACTATCTTCCCTATATAAAGCCCATGCCAAAGAATCTTGAATCATGTAATTTAGCAAAAAATAGATAGATAGACAACTAGACCAGAAAGAGATCACGTAGTCTGGATCCCTCGACTGATAAACTTAAATTTGAAAACTGATATTCCATTCACTTACTAGAAAACTTTTAGGTATGTTTGCAACAACTTGAATATGTAAATCACATTTTCACTTGTAAATTTTATGAAATCTAAATACAGACCAAGTATTTCTGATGATCATTTAATGTCTGAATTGAGCTGTGCTTGAAGTACAAAATACCTACTGGATTTTGAAAAGAAAAAGTCAAAAAAATCTTATTAACATTTTCAAAAACATTTTTCATTAACATTTAAAAATAACAATCACATGCTAAGCTAGTAGTGTGGATATATTAGGTTAAATAAAGTATATTATTAAAATTAATTTCACCAGTTCCTTTGTACTTTTTAATGTGGCTACTAGAACATTTAAAATTACATACATGGCTCATGTTACATTCCTACTAGACAGTGTTGCCTTCATAGAACAGGGAGCCCATGCACTTGAGCAGGGTCTGCCTGGTCCCGGATGAGAATGCGCCCTCTTTGCAGGTACACTGACCCCCAGTCATGAGAAATGCAGGACTCTTCTTTATGACCAAAATTTAATTTCAATATAGTCAATAAACTGTGTCTTTTCTTCCCCCAACCCAATCCCTATCACCTTCGACACAGAGAACATTTTGATGGTTGCTGGGTGAGAGCGAAGAGGTGAAGGAATTAAGAAGTAGAAATTGGTAGTTCCAGAATAGTCATAGGAATGTAAAGTACAATATGAGGAATACAGTCAATAACATTACAATAAATATGTATGGCATCAGATGGGTACTAGATTTATCAGATATTAAGAACCAAATCAAAACTTGGTTCTTAATATCTTGATCAAATTTTTGCTCCTGGTCACTTTAAATTCAAACTCAATAAACCATTTTACTGAGGTATTATTGATATGTAAAAAGCTGTACATATTTAATGTATACAACTCAGTGAGTTTGGGGATAAATATACTTCTATAAAATTATCCTCACTACCAAGTCCATTAACATATCCATTATCTCCCCAAATTTTCTCCTACTCTCCTTTTTATAATTGCTATTATTATTTTTTTTGGTGTATGTGGTAAGAAAACTTAACAGAAGATTTACCCTCTTAGCAAATTTTAAGTATAGTGTAGAATACAGTATTATTAGCTATAGACACTACGCTGTATAGATCCCCAGAACTTACTTATCTTGCATAACTGAAACTTTGTACCCTGTGATGGTTAATTTGATGTGTCAGTTTCACTGAACTAAGGGATGCCCAAAGAGCTGTTAAAACTTTATTTCTGGAATTAGTAGGCTGAGTAAAGACAATTGCCCTCAGCAGTATGAGTACCTATCATTTAACCTGTTGAGGGACTGAATAAAACAAAAGTACTGAGGAAGGGCAAACTTGTTCTGTTTGCTTGAGCTGGGACATCCACCTCCTCCTGTCCTTGGACATAAGCGCTTCTGGTTCTCAAGCCTTCAGACTCAGACTGAATTACACCAATGGCTTTCCCATTCTTCAGCTTGCCCATGGAAGGTTGTGGGACTTCTTGGCCACCACAGTCACATGAGCCAACTTTTACAGTAAGTCTCCTCTTTTATATCTCTCTATAGATACTGTTGGTTCTGTTCTCTGAAGAACTATAATATATATCCTTTGGCTCTCATCTCCTCATTCCTCTGCTACCCCCAGCCTTTGGTAACCACCATTATTCTCTGTTTCTGTGAGTTTGCTTATTTTAGATTCCATATATAAGTGAGATCATGCAGTATTGCAGTATTGTGTCTCAGCACAACATTCTTCATGTCAATCCATGTTGTCACAAATGGCAGAATTTCCTTATTTTTTAAGAGTGATTAATATTCATATATATATGTATATATCACATTATCTTTATCCAGTCCTTAGTTGATGAGCATTTGAGTTGTTTCCATATCTTGACTATTGTGAATAATGCTGCAGTGGGCATGGGAATGCAGATATCTCTTCAAGATCCTGATTATAGTTCCTTTGGATAAACACCTAGAAGTGGGATGCTGGATCATATAATAGTTCTTTTATATTTACTTGTTAATTAATTGATATAATTTGCTCTAAATAAATTTTTATCTTTCAATTACAATTTACATACAATATTATATTAGTTTCAGGAGTACAACCCAGTGATTAAGGGTTATATAACTTACTAAGTGACCACTCTGATACATCTAGTACCCATCTGACACCATACATATTTATTATAATGTTATTGACTATATTCCTTATATTTACTTTACATTCCTGTGACTATTCTGGAACTACCAAGTTCTACTTTTTAATCCCTTCACCTTTTCACTCATCACCCTAAGCCCACTTTCACTAAGCAACCATCCAAATGTTCTCTGTATCTCTGAGTCTGTTTCTGTTCTGCTTGTTCACTTATTTTGTTTTTGACTTCCATGTATAAGTGAAATCATATGGCATTTGTCTTCCTCTGTCTAACTTATTTCACTTAGCACAGTACCCTATAGGTCCATCCATGTTGTTGCAGATGGCAAGATTTCATTCTTTTTTATGCCTGTGTCATATTGCGTATATGCACCACTTCTTCTTTATGCACTTATCTATTGATGAACATGAGTTGCTTCCAGATCTTGGCTACTGTAAATAATGCTTCAATAAACATGTAGATGTATGTGTCTTTATGATTTAGTGTTTTGGGTTTTTTCAGATAAATAGCGACAAGTAGATTTGCTGGGTCTTTCTTTGTCTCTTGTCGTATGTCCTTTGTTTTAAAGTCTATTTTGTTGAGTATAAGTACTGCTACCCTAGCTTTCCCTGTTTGTTTGTTTCCATTCTCATTAAATATTTTTATTTTCAGTTTTTATGTGTCTTCCAATCTGAAGTGAGTCTCTTTTAGACCACATATATAAAGGTCTTGTTTTTTTATCCATTCAGGCTCCATAAGTCTTTTGATTGGAGCATTTAAACCATTTGCATTTATGGTAATTGACGATAGATATGTATTTATTGTCATTTTATTATTCACATTTTTAAATATGTCCCCCCTTCCTCTTAAAGTCCACCTTGTAATACTGGTTTGGTGATGATGAACTCCTTTAGGTTTTTCTTGTCTGGGAAGCTCATTATCTGTCTTTTATTCTAAATAATAGCTTTTTGGGGTAGAGTAATCTTGGTTGTAGGTCCTTGCTTCTCATTGTTATGAATATTTCTTGCCAATCCCTTCTGGCCTGCAAAGTTTCTGTTAAGAAATCAGCTGATACTCTCATGGGAGTTTCTTTGTAGGTAACTAATTGCTTTTCCTTGCTAATTTTAGGATTCTTTCTTTGTTTCTAAACTTTGACATTTTTATGATGATATGTCTTGTTATGGGCCTCTTTGGGTTTTTCTTCAACACGTTAGGAAAGTTTTCTGTCATTATTTTTTCCACATAGGTTTTCAATTTCTTGCTCCCTTTCTTCTCTTTCTGTCATCACCATTCATACTGGTACATGTGAAGTTGTTCCAGAGGCCCCTTATAATACCTTCATTTTGGGGGATTCACTTTTTTCTTTTTGCTGTTCTGATTGTGTTTTCTGCTTCCTTATCTTCCAAATTGCTGGTTTGATCTTCTGCTTCATCTGCTTCACTGTTGATTCCCTGTAATGTATTCTTCATTTCTGACAATTTTTTTAATGTTTTCTATCTCTATTCTTATCCTTCCTATATCCTTATTGAAGTTCTCATTAAGTTCATCTCCATTTTCCCTAAGTTCATTAAGCATCCTCATAACCAGTGTTGTGAACTCTGCATCTGGTAGATTGTTTGTCTCCATTTTGTTTAGTTTGTTTTCTGCAGTTTTGTTCTGTTCTTTCACTTGGACCATGTTTCTTTGTCTCCTCCTTTTGGCTGCCTCCCTGTGTTTGTTTCTATATATTAGACATATCTGCTACATCTCCCAGTCTTGGCAGAGTGGCCTTAGTTTGTAAGTGTCCTATAGGGCCCAGTGGTACAGCCTCTCTGGTTACCTGAGCTGGGTGCTCCAGGCACTCCCCCAGGTAGACTGTGTGCACCCTCCTGTTGTAGTTGAGTCTTGATTGCTGTTAATGGAAGGAATTTACCCTCAGGCCATTCAGCAGCAAGCACTGGCAGTGACTGCAGCAGAGTATCTGCTGTGCAGAGGCTGATCCCATGGAGAAAGACTTGCGTCAGGTAGGTTCTGGTGCTTTTGAGTCTATCTCTTCAGTGTGTTGATTTTGGAAGCTGTTGGTTGTTGCTTCCACACAGGTTGAAAGTGTCCACAGGGTATGCTGGCTTGGGCCTCTTAGGAAGTGCAGGCCAAGGTCAGTTGCTGCCTGTTCCCTGCCCAGGGCCACTGAGCATGAGATACAAAGCAATCTTCAGATGGCTGCTACTTGTGCTAGGCTTGGAGGTGCCTGGGAGAGGCCAAGCTACAAACCAAGGCTGGCTGCAGGTTGTGCCAGGTCTAAGCCCACTTTATAAGAGGTACAGGGCATGCCAAAGGAAGATGCTGCTTATTTGTGGTTTGTTAACCTTTGAGAGATTTTAGGAAAGTTTTCAGCTTGAGCCAAGACAGGCTATTTGGATGGAAAAGTCACTGGAAATGAGTTGGTTAGGCTCACAAGTTAGGTGAGGCTGGGTGTCAGGGAATCTCCAGAGAGGGGTGAACATTGTTAGCCAGATTGATGGAGACTCAGATATGATGCCTGTCTGTTAGCTCTGTGAGGGGAGTGCTCAGCAAAGGAACAAGGATCTCTGCCAGCACTTCTGTTTAAGAGAAAACTGTCCCTCTAGCTGTTGTCTGGATACCAGATAACTGAGTTTCTCCCAAATGTCCCTAGCACTATTTAAGCTGCTGCCCCAGTGCTGGAGCCCAGAGTGAGTAAGTCATAGTAAGTCTATGCATGGTCCCTTTAAGAGGAATGCCTGGGTCTCTAGAAGCCCTCTGTCTCACTCAGCCACAATCCCTGCTGGTTTTTACAGCCATAAGTTTGGGGAACTTCTCTTCCTGGCACTGAATCCTGGGCTGGGGGGCCTGGTGTAGGACTTGGACCCCTCGCTCCTCATAGGGGACCTCTGTAGCTGAGATATCCCTCCTGATTTTTTTCTGCTACAGTTGGGTATGTGACCAGCTCCTTCTGAATCTCCACCCCTCCTACCAGCCTCCATGTGGCTGCTTTGTATCACTAGTTGTAGGCCTTCTTGTTCAGCAAGAATTCTCAGGAAGTTCTCAATGATGGTGTTTCTGCCGTTTAGTTGAAATTTTGATGTGGTTGTGGGAGGATTTGAGTACTGCTATGTTGTCCAGAACCTGTAGTTCTAGTCTTAATTTTTTGAGGAACTGTTTTCCAGATGAGATGCACCAATTAGATTCCCTAAAAGTGTATCAGTGTTCCATTTTCTTCACATTTTCACCAGCCCTTGTTAAAGTTTTTGGTTTTTGTTTGTTTTTGATACTAGTCATCCTAATAGGTGTGAGGGTGATACCTCACTGTGGTTTACATTTGCATTTTCCTGATGATTAGTGATATCGAACACATTTTAATACATATGTTGGCCATTTGTATGTCTTTTTTGGAGTAATGTCTTTTTAGGTCCTTTGCACATTTTAAGATTGGGTTATTTATTTTTTTATGATTGCAAATTTAAAATCTTGAACACAGATTACTTCTCCTCCCTTAACTCATGCAGCTTTTCTCAGGTTTCCACTCCCTGAACTTTTCAAAATCACCTGCATCCAATCTTCTTCTCTATCATTTAGCTTTCCTACAGAATTGTCCTTTCCAATATGAAATTTTCTCCATTAATATAAAACATAAACAACAAAACAGTTCATAAGCTCTTACTTTCTGAGATGGCCATCCCATCCTGAAATACATGTAGGAAGGCAGGAGCTAATAACTAAAGCATGCAAGCTCAGCAAGAGCTACTGATGCCCCACTGGTTCCACTGTTGTTGGAATCCCCGCAGGTACCTGGGAGCTAAACAACTGCAAGGAAACCCTCCCCACCCTGCCACTCTGTGCCATAAAACACACTGCCATACCCCTTCCTACTTGTTGAGGGTTGTAAGACTCTTGTTCCAAGTTCTACTACTGGGTCAACACTGTCAGAATTGATGAAGGAAGAAATAACAGGAGAGGATGGAGGGCCTGACTAAGAACTTAAGTGACTGGACTCAGAAGTCTGTGGACATACTCCTGAGTCATGATCTGACCTTTTCCAATCAAATCATCCGAGGGTTAAGAAAAGTGCTAATAAACTCTTTACCCAACACAGATATTTAAATATTATAGCAAAATCAACACTAAATACCACCCCATTTTTGTTTATTCATTTGTTCTGGAAAAGGAGGCATTTTCATTTTTTTTTAAAAAGATTTTATTTATTTATTTTTAGAGAAAAGGAAAGGGAGGGAGAAAGAGAGTGAGAGAAACATCAATGTGTGGCTGCTTCTTGTTCAACCTCTACTGGGGACCTGGCCTGCAACCCAGGCATGTGCCCTGACTGGGATTCAAACCAGTGACCCTTTGGTTCTGTCTGGCGCTCAATCCACTGAGCCACACCAGTCAGGGCACATTTTCATTGTGGTCCACCGTACATCTAAAGTTTATTTCTCATCAAGATATTTAAAGTTTTAAAATTTGCCAAAATTGACTACCTAAAGATTCAACATTCCCTCAAAGAAATCTCTCAGTTGTCATTTCTCAGAGTGACTGCCACAAAGTCATAAAGACCCCTGGAGCCTAAACACAGGTCACAGACGTGTCCTGTGCTGGAGCCACAACTCAGAGGAAGCCAGACACCTCTCCCAAACCAGGTTTTCAAGCTGGAACACACTTTAGCAGAGATTTGGAACAACCTTTCCCACTGAATACCGAGGGGTTTGAGTACCTAGCCAGGGCAGAACACCCACTTATTTCAATTTAAGATTTTACATTTCACTAATCTTTTCTCCCTCCAAAAACTTCCCGCTATGCAATTCTGCACCAAGAAGGCAGACTTATTCTTCAACACAATGGGAATCCCTGGACTTTGAATGGGATGCTTTTTGACCCAGAAATTCTCCCTCCTCTCTCCCACAGCTATCGTTTACCTCCTCTGTGCTCTGACCTCTGACCACTTACAATCTGGGAAAGCAAACATTCCACCTGTTTGTGTACTGGATCATTTTGTTACTGAAGGAATCCTCAGGAGACCAATAAGAACTCAATTTCTTAATTAAGTACTTATTTTCAAATGTACATGCCGGCACTCCTCAGTCACTGAGTGAAAAAGATTGGTATCTAGGATGGCTAGACAAATTCTGTGATTTCCTGAATACTACATAATAAAGATTTCTAAATTGGCAAGGGGAGAAAAGGACAATCTTTATTTCCTGCAAAAATGTGGCTATTGCTTTCAAACTTGCTGTAGCATAATGAAGACAACTACAATTCTGGAACCACTTTAAAAATTATTTATGCTGTCATAATTTAATAGCAACATTAGCTTTTCTCATAAAAATCCTTGTACATACACATACTCATGCTATTATTTTATTTTATTTTTATTCTTATTTTCATCCTCACCAGAGGATATGTTTATTGATTTTAGAAAGAGAGGAAGGGAGAGAAAAAGAAAGAGAGAGACATCAAAGTAAGAGACAAACATCAATCAGTTGCCTCCCATATGCACCCAGATGGGGGAATCAAATCCAGATATGTGCCCTGTCAGGGAATGGAACCCACAACATAGGTATGCGCCCTGACCAGAGATCAAACTGCAACTTTTTTGGTGTATAAGACAATGCTCTAGCCAACAGAGCCACCTGGCCAGGGCTATTTATTTTATTTTTAATTAATATACAATAAAATGGACCTTTGATTAAGTGTGTGTGTGTTCTATGAATTCAAACATGTGTAGTTGCATGTAACCGCTGCTACACCCAGGATATCTACAATTTCATCACCCATCAAAATTCCCTCTTGCTACCTAGTTGTGGTCACACTATCCCCTGACCCTAAACCACTATGTTGTCACTATACTTTTGTCTTTTTGAGAATGTCATATAATTAGAATCATTTATTAGGTAAACTTTTTTGTTTGGCTTATTTCAATGAACACAATTATTTTATGATTTACTCAAGTTGTTGCATGTATCAAAACTCCATTTCATTTTATTCCTGAGAACCATTCCCTGTGTGCATTACAGTTTGTTTAATCACTCACCCTCTGAAGAACATCTGGGCTGTTACCAGTTTTTGGAGATTATGAATTAAGCTTCTGTAAATAGTTGTGTAGTGTTTTTTGTGTGAACACAAGTTTTTATTTCTCTAGGGTAAATGCCTAGAATTGGGATTGCTGAACCATATTGTGAGCGTATGTTTGACTTTATAAGAAACTACCGAGCTGTTTTCCAAAGTGAGTGGATGTACCATTTTGCCTTTCTACCAGCAGGATATGAGTCTCACTTGCTCTGTATTCTCATCAACACTTGGTATTGTCAGACTTTCAAATTTTACCCATTCTAATAGGCACATAGTGGTCTCTTCTCATGGTTTAATTTGAATTTCTGCACAGACTGATGACATTAAATACCTTATTATCATTCATAGATGCTTGTTAGTCATCCATATATGCTTTATGGTAAAGTGTTTATTCAAGTCATTCACCTGTTTTGTTTTTTTTTTTTAACCAGATTGTTTGATTTCTTACTGTTGAATGTTAAGTGTTCTTTATTAATTCTGGATATGAGTCTTCTGTACATTATGTAATTTACACAATTTTAAAATGTACATAAAATAAAAAAATGTTTTTCCATTTGTATTTTGCCTTTTCATTCTCTTAACAGTGTCTTTTGCAGAGTCCAATTTTTAATAGTGCTTATCTTTGGATTTTTTTCTTAAATTCTTTCTATAGTTCTGCATTTTTCAAATCTATAATAAGACTATATTAATTTTCTAATTTAAATTGTTATTTAAAGCAAAACAAATGTTCTTAGTGATTAAAACAATTCCAACAGAATTCATTTGTACATTTGAAAGAGCTGCCAAATAGGAACTGACATGTCTACTTAAACCTTTGTTTTTTACGACCATGAGTAGAAAAGGAATGTTTTTAATGAGATGTCATGGCATCAGTTTAATAAGGGAATAACCAGATAATTAAGTTTTAACTCTTCATAGTCATTAGGGTGAACAGAATATTTTTGATGCTGACCTTCCAAATACAACATACTGTCTTTACTGTTTTCAAGTTGAGGCTTGACACATTCCAGTGGGGTAATAAATGGCTTATAATATTTTATATAATAATATGATTTTACTCTGTTTTAAATAACATGCTTAGAAGATGAACTCAGTTTATAGCAACTTAAAACAAAGTCTGTGCAGAAAGTTTTGGCTCTTGGCCCAACTTTGTGGTGCTAGACATCTTGAGAAAAGCAGGTTTGCACAAATGTTGTCTGGCCTTTCAAAGAAGGTGTAGGTGG
The DNA here is from genome assembly GCA_028533065.1 of Trachops cirrhosus. NCBI lineage: Eukaryota > Metazoa > Chordata > Mammalia > Chiroptera > Phyllostomidae > Trachops > Trachops cirrhosus. The sequence goes on from CM052538.1 coordinate 52,498,796, forward strand.
AGCAGAAGATCATGCTCTTTGCAAAGTGTCATTCCTTGTTCTGAATCACCACTGGAAGAGTGCTCTCCTGAGGGCCTAGGAATGCTCTGCTACAAGCCCGGGCATTTCCAAGTCATTGGGTCTCAGCCAGATTCAGTCATCAACCCCCCTAACTGTGCAGAGCAGGCAGAGAACTATGATCCTGCCCACAGCAGTGAGGGTGAACTTGAGTCTTGGCAATCTTCCGGTTCCAAGGTAGTCTCCTATAGAATGATGATGACAGTGATATTTTTACTTTTGTAGAGGGATTAATGTCAATGCTCTATCAAATGTGATTCCATGTGGTACATTTTAAAAACAAATATATCAGGATTTACTTATTAAATGAGTGCTGTCCCCTTCAAAGGAGTTACCTTATTTTAATGGTGTTTTCATTGCTCAAACCACCCTTTACACTTCACTTGGAACCCTGGCACCAGAGTTTATGGCACATTAAAAAAAACATCTTCTTACCCTGGCTGGTGTGGTTCAGTGGATTGAGTGTCAGCCTGTGAACCAGAGGGTTGCTTGTTCGATTCCTGGTCTAGGGCACATACCTGGGTTACAGGCTAGGTCCCTGGTGGGTGCCCTGTAAAAGGCAACCACACATTGACGTTTCTCTGCTTTTCTTTCTCCCTCCCTCCCCCTCTCTAAAAATAAATAAATGAAATCTTTAAAAAATCTCAATAGTGGCAACATTTCTACCTTTAGGGTAGGCCTAATGATTTTGTAAGCATCACAAAATGAATAATATAGGCAATTCAGTATCACTCTGACTTAATTTCAAGGGCCAGCCAGTGTCTCCTTTTTTATGGAATAAGTAAAATGCTCAGCTAAGGGTTTCTAGAAAATCAAGCTCAAAATACATTGTCATTAGTGGTGATTGTCTTTGTCAATAACTTTAGATTCTAAGGTAAGAAGGCTGTTGTTGTCATGGCCAAGCAGCTCTGTTGGCTGCAGCATTTTCCTGAACACCAAAAGGTTGCAGGTTAGTTCCCTGGTCAGGGCACATCCTAGGTTTCCAGTTCAATCCTCAGTCAGGATGTGTACTGAGGGCAATGGATCAATGTTGCTTTCCAGATATATACCTATCTCTCAAATGAATAAACATACCCTTGGGTGAGGATTATATTTTTAAAAAGGCTCTTGTTTTATATTATTATAAACCCATTAAAAAAGGCTGTGGAGCCCTGGCTGGTGTGGCTCAGTGGATTGAGTGCCATCCTGCGAACCAAAAGGTTGCCAGTTTGATTCCTTGTCAGGGCACATGTCTGGGTTGCAGGCCAGGTCCCCAGTTGGGGGCATGTGAGAGACAACCGATTGATGTATCTCTCACACATCGATGTTTTGCTTCCTCTGTTTCTCCCTCCCTTCACATCTTTCTGAAAATAAATAAATAAGTTCTTTAAAAAAAATTTCTTTAAAGGCAGTAGAGACAACAAATACAAGTCACAAATATATTTTCAGTAAAGTAGAATGATCAATTTCAATGTATAGCCTTCAAGATGAATATTCATTTGACTATGTTCTAGTATATCTGTTTTTTTAATAAAAACATTCTGCATGTTTATAATCATACTGAGGTTGTATAAGAATACTGTGACCTACAAAAGACAAATATTGGATAAATGAATTCATATAATAAAGACTTGCCCCTTAAGAGGCTCACATTTTTAAATTGTAAAATTTTGAATAGAACTGAAAAAATGTATTCCAGTCCCCTCCCCTGTCTCTTATACAACAGAAGCTTCAGGACATAATTTATCCATTTCTCAATGACTCAGAATTATCTTTGCAAACTTCAATTGATCAATGATGTTTGCAGATTTCAAAAACTATAGCACAAATTCGGATAGGCCCCAGAGCATATGGAGATGTAAACATTTTTTGTCACTACACTGAATGTATCCCTATTACTCTTTTAAAAACAATTCCTTTGCTTTCTTTCACCTCTCTTTATGGTGAGCTCTCTACCCTTGCTTGGTCTTATTCACATCTCATATTCTAAAGTTCCCTCTTTATTTATATTTTAAGTTCTCTGGGAAGAGTAACCAGAAGGCCAAACATATTTTAAAATCATGCCCAAATTAAACATAAAGTCCTTGATGAATAAACTGGAGCAGAGTGCTGTCTCATGCTGTCAACATGAAGTTTGTAATAATGTCAACACTGACTGCCCAAAGTCCACTTCTATTTACTTTTCTGTTTTGGCTGAATTTTGGGTAAATGACATTTTTGATCACAGCCTATGGATAAGTGAAGAGTCACTGTAAGACCATTTGATGGATGGGAAAACCAAGGCTCAGGAAGCTGAGCAGCAGAACTATGACTAGAGCCCCTGTGTCCTGATTCTTACCATTCCCTTATGCCTCCTGGCCATGGCCCATGCTGTCTTCACTCTCTGGCCTGCCCCACCTGCTCCCCTTGCCATCTCCACGGCTGCATGGATATGTGAGGTCTCAGGTATTTCCCTTCTTCCATCTCTGCCCTCCTTAAAAGCCTGTGATTGCATCAGAATAACATTTAAACTTCCTGATTTGCACACCTCCTTTCCTCTTTCCAGTTTTCTTCAGACTACCTTAAAATACTGAGAACTTGTGATCTGCAAACTCAGCCTCGCATCCCCCCCCACCTCCCTGAGCCAGTCCCCCCACACTGAGGCCAGCAGACTCAGAAATGCTATGGGGTGGGTGTTGCCCTAAGCTCAGTTTTGAGGGACTCTAACATCCCCCTGACCTAAAGCCTCCCCCAACTCCCACTGATAGCTGGTCTATGAAACAAAGCATCTGCAGTAGGTTCTGGATTTTTTCTCTAGTTCCCTTGCTGAGATGAAGACCATAACCTGAACTGCAGCCCACTTATCAGCAATCTCCAAGCTCCTTCTCCCCTTGAAGAAAAGAGAGAGGAGTAGGCTTTTCCTGGTCACCAGATCTGTGTGAGGCAATGTGCTGGATGTGGATTTTATTGTCGTGCATTATTATTACCATATTGTAAATGAGGAAACAAAGGCTCAGAGAAGTCCAATTCTAATTCTAACACCAGAGGTCATAGAACTGGTGTTTTGGAGCTGCCTGTCTGGAAAGAAGCTTTTCTTATCTATGCAGATTTGACTCCCCAACCTACTCCAAATTAAATGACTACCTTCTAGTACAGCTTACTGAATTTATCATCCCCACTGCCTACAGTTCCTTGTTTTCACACCACACTTACCAAATTATACCCCACCCCACCCCACCCTCAGAAATCAACCTGGTTTATCTGAATAAAAACTAGTGTCCCATACCTCACCGGGCACTGTGAGGTAGACAATGGAAGGTAGACGTTTGTCTACCTCCCATGAAGGTCAGCCCAACTACAAGGTTCTCCTTTTGCCCTGGTCACCTGCTTTGTCCAATTCCTTACCTTTTCTGAGGACTCCCTGCTAAGGTTTCAAGCATGCCTGAAATCTTTTACCCAAGCTGGAAGCCAACACTTTCTATTCTATCTCGTTTTCCATTATTGCCCCATGCTTAGCTTCAGCCAAATGGAACTAATTGCTACTCTATATGCATCAGCTGTTTTTCTTTCTCCTTGAATTTTTATTTTGAAGACCCCTTTTAAGAGAAGTTTTAGCTTTACCACAAAAATGGAGAGGGAGGTACAGAGATTTCTCATTATCTCTCATCCCCACACGTGAACAGCCTCCCCATTATCAGCATCACTCACCATTTTTTACTAAGGATGAATCTACATTGACACACTCCTTGCTTTTTTATGTTGGTTGCTCTGCTAGAAATGCCTTTAACAAAGCTCCATCAGTCACCTTTCCTGCCTATTTCCTGCCCCTTTAAGGTCTGTTGCCTTCTCCTCACTGTCTTTCCTTAGGCACACTTCACACAGCTAGATCTCCCAGAGCACATTATTTGTACTTCTCCTGGAGGCCTTCACCAGAATTCAGATATAAACAGCACATTGAACAGACCAGCTATGTCAGCTGTAGGCATAAAAAAGAAAAACATTGTTTTAGCCTGTCACCGTGCCTTTATGCCTGCCCCTGATGAAAACTCTGGCAATATCATGATTTCTCTGATTACTCCTAGTTCAGAAAACATTCTGTGCTGTAGGTTACAAAACAGTCTCAATTCAGAACTTAGAATGCCTAGTGCAATATCCATCCACACTTGAACCACCAGGCAGAGCTTTACCATTTCCCAGCTGAGCTGCCTGCGGGCAAGTTGCTGTCTTCCACAGAAACTGTCTGCTTCCTCTGTCTTTCTCATTCCCACCCTCACTAACTGCCGTCTTGACCAACTTCGATCTCCACAGCTGAAGTAAGAAGGACTGATAAGAGGGACAGAAAAGATCTTTTTGATAATAGAATCATAAGGGAGTGTGGCCAATATTTCAAGTTGACTCTTTCTAAGACCAGTTCAGAGGGTTTTCCCAGACTGACTGGCTGACTCTGGCAGTTGGGTCTAATGCAGCTGGTGGCTTCTTCCTCAGACCTTGGGCACCTAGTGCTCCACCTCCAGCTTTTCTCTGCTGGGGTCCCATGGCCCCTCCAGCTGGCGACATTGAACAGAATTTAAAATGCTACACCCTGCTGCCCCCACATCCTTTTACCAAACAAATTTGCAAGTCAGGCCAATTTCAACTCAGCAACAGCTTTCCTTTGCTCCTGCCATCAGAATATCTAATTAGTTACGCCAGGTTTCTCAGATCAGAGGGAGAAATCAGCCTCTGTGTCACCTCTCCCAGCCTCTAAAAGTAAGTGTCAAGTTCTCGAAATGGCCCTGTTCAAGTCAGTTACTAGAACACAGGTGGGTAGCAGACAGCGACATGAGTGGAGAATACAGCATATAGGTGGAGAATAAAGTTAATTAAAAAAATAGAATTCTCCTCATGAAATCTCTCAACTTTCACTTTCAGGGACCTTTTATATATCTTCTGGAGCTAAGAGAAGTTGAGATTATAGAGCCCTTTTTGATTTGCCTTTGAAAATCTACACCTTGATCTGGTATCTCACTTTGAAATTTCCTATCTATTAAAACTAGGAGCCTCAGCAGAAACTTGCAATTTAACATCCTGTTTCACAAGTTAGAACATAGCTAGTTATACAAACAGCCTACTCCTTTAGGAGACTATTTACTGCCTGAGAGCAAAGACAGTATCTAACTCATCTTATACCCCTCATAGCATCTAAAATTGAGCACTGTCTCTAATAGACAACAAGTAGCTACAGCTGCCTGGAATGGGCACCCTTGGTCCCATATTTTCTTACAGCTACTAGCTCTTGGGACTGACAGGGGGCTATTTCACAGACCCTGTTAATTAACCCCAATTCGAAACTATGTAAGATGTGACAGAAACAGCTCTGTGTTCATCAAATCCTATTTCTTTTCCCCTTGGCAGCCACCTAGGTTTCACTTCTCAGTCTCCCTTGCCGAGTGGGGATGTATAATTGAGTTCTGGCCAGTGGGATGAGGGCAGAAGCAACACATACCACTTTCAGGTCTGGCCCCAGAATACCTCCTGGGAAGCCCTCTGTGATTTGTTTCCATTGGTGGGCTGAATGCAGAGGAGGTGAGAGCCCTAGAAATAGCAAAGCCATACATTGTAAGTAGCCTGGGTCCATCAGTGACAGCTTAGAGCAGAGCCCTCATGTTGTCCTCATCCTCATGCCATTGGACAATGTTGTGAACAATAAACACCTTTATATTGATAAGCCACTGAGATGTGGGGATTGTTTTTATGGAACTATGTCCATTAACACAGAGGGCTCTACATACTCACAGAAGCAAGCTAAAGAAACTCTCCTAGAATGAATTTTCCCAACTCCCCTGAGAAAGTGCCCAACGTGTATTTCCTCGAGTTCCAGGTAACATGATATATTCATTTCTGTGACAGTTCCCACACCCCCATCTGAAAAATGTCTGATTTCTCTTTTTAGGTTAAGTGATTTTATTTTTAGTTAAAAGAAATATATGGAACAGTTCTTTCCTTCCCTCATCACTTTCTCAAAAATGCAGGCTTATAGGCTTATAATTCGTATTTCTAATTAAAAAATGATTATTGGGTATGAAGGTATGGAGTGGGCATAATTATGAAATGCTAACTTAGGGACTTGGCCTCTTTTCCTAAGGGCTGTAGATCGGGATGTGGTAGGCTGTGTTTTTGGAATAGAAGAAAGACAAGTTTATTCAACCATGCAAATTAAATTACAAGACTTGGAATCATTATTTCTGTGAAAATGTGATCTCCATACTGTGTTAGTTCTGACATTCTTTTCAGATTTTCACCATAACAGTTCCACTTGGCCTTTAAATAACATAGGATCAGTAAAATGTCTCTGGCAAAAGATATGTATTAAACTCCAAAGTTAAATTTGAATATCTTTGCTTCAGTGTTCCAAAATTAAAAATACCTGAAAAGAAACACCATGTAATCAAAGAACAAGGTAACTCTTACTGACAAGTGTAAAATCCAAGGTCTGTAGAGTTTAAATTAGTCTCCAAATCTATCTCGGATCTCAGTGTGTTATCCTATTTTTAATAAAATATAAGGAGGTGATTGCATATTTTCCACTATTATCTGTTTCAATATTCAGTAATACTCAACTATAATAACTATTTATGTTTTAACTAAATTATTCATGTAGTAATCTAAAGATATGTATTCTCCTTTCTCTATGAGGAAGAACCATTGTCACTGTCATATCAGCCTTGAAAAATCACTTTTTATCTTTCAGGTATACTGAAGGAAGATGGAAGCTTGCATCCCTAGATTAAAGGACTTCAGTTTAAAGAGTTGTAACCACCAATTGCTACACTGATTTTATAATGGCCTTTGGCATTCTTGAGGTTTTATAGAAAAATTGTTGGAAAAGTTGATGATGGTGATTAAATATATGCTATTTAGGACATATTCCAATGACAGTAAATTTAATATTTATTGAGAACTTACTATGGACATAAAATGGTAATTCCAGTGGACTTTGTTTTGATTTTTATGAGCAACTAGATGATTTATCTGTTTTAAGTGCTTCTTTATAATGTCCAGTTCTTAGAGTATAATGCAGGAACTCCATGTTACTCTGCCAACTCTACATCCTAGGTATATCTTTTCTAGAAGTTCATTTATGAAGCTGGATCACCACCAACTGCTGTAATATTGATTATGCAAATTAAAAGCTAATGAATACATGCAAGACACTACAGGGTATGAAACCTGGTAACTGCCTTAAAGTACCCTATAATCTTGTATCCAGCAAAATCATGAAACAGCCTTGCCAATTACACATGTTATATATAGGAAATAAGGGTTGTTTAAATTATTTATTGTCTTTGAGGTCAGTAACACTTCAAATAACCCAGGAGTCCCAATCAAGGAAGTTTTCTTTGAAAGGCTGAGTTATAACTTCCACACAGAAGGCAGAAACATTTTTGTTTGAGAGGTGGCAGGAGAGAACGATCAAGAAGTTCCTAAAATAGTCTGTATATGCTAAGGATGCAGGTCTTATTGGAAAGGAGGAAGAAGGCGGCAGTTAGAGATTATGTGGGATGGGGTATATGGGCTGAGACTCAGGAGACCTGTGATTATGAATCTGGACCTGATTAAGAGCAATAATGAGCTCAAGGCAAAACTGAAGACTGAATGGCCAAACTGGACCTGATGAAATAAAGTTCTAGCCAAGGTTCTAGGGATGTGTGAAAGGAAGTTATAAAGTAAATGCGATAGATAAATAGAAGTGAAAAGATACAGATATATAGGACAAGAAATAGTAGAGTTCTATGGTAGAGAGATAGTTATTTAAAATGAAGACTAACAATAGGACTAAGAAAGAATATAACAGTTTCAGACTTTAAAATTAATGAGTATATACTTTAAAAACATTTAAAATATTTTTATTAAATGTCTTCGTAGTCACTTATGCCATTTAGAAGTATAAAGTCTATAATACCAATTGCCAAATGAGACCTCTAAGTGTTCTTTTAAACATCAATGCTGAGATTTAGTGAAGAAGCATGACCTCTTCCCCTGGCCCCTGAAACTTACTATTTTACAGTTTTTAAATTGTGATTTTCTTAGATGCTAATCTAAGAAATACAACCAATAGGCACAAAGTATAACTGCTACTTGATTTCAGTGCCAGTGTTTGCATTTATTATCTTGTTGGCAACAAGCAACACAGATATAATATGAAAATGATGCATCTGAGTATAGAGCACACTGTAAAAAAGATGCAGCATATTTTTCAATTTATTTAAGCTAAGAAAAGTTCAGCCACTTCTTACTGATTTTTACTGACCTTATATATCTGACATTCTTGACCAAATATAATAAATGTGTAACAACTGAATTCTTTGCTCTGCTTCTTCTCTAATCAACTTACTCCTCTATTGCACTACAGCAAGGCACATAATTGAAAGTTTAAATTAAAAAATAAAAATATCAGAAATCCGAAGGCAGAACCATTAGCATCAGGATTTGCCATACATTTCTCATCAGCTCAATACATTTCTCATCAGCACTTCATCTCACATGACCTCAGGCAGAATGAGATTGCTTGCCTACACAAGAGGGGAAAACTGAGTTTGCTTGGAGAAATGTCCTTAGACTAAACTTTAGATAAATAGGGTTAATCTGGATTGTCCTGAAAAGAGATCTGTTGCCTTTCATAGCAGGGCAACTAAGGTTCTTGGCTATGATAGCTTTGGTAATTACACTAAACTTACAGTAGAATTTGGCTGAGATTTATTATTGCCATTTATGAAATTATTAGGACCTATTTTATCTCAAGCCTTTGGCCCCAGCTTCTCCTGGTTTAAGTCTGATAAGCTTGGAGCTTGCAGCTTGTCTTAATGGGTGATGGAAGATTGTGCTCCATTTCTCCTGGGACTTCATGCTCATTAGTCACAGACACCAATTAAAAGCTTTGTAGAGGACTAGAGGAATGTGCCACAGTGATGTAGAGGCCCAGAAGCCCCTTTTCAGCATATCATGGATGAATAAGTCTCTATGGCATGCCAAACCACACATCAGTAGATCATGTGCATCAGCAGACAGGACCAACAAAAGCAGCACAAAAATTGTGAGGTCAGCACTTTTGGAGCCAATCCTTTTCTGTTCTGACTGATAAGGATTTAAACATTTTCATTAGCCTTACTGATCTTGGTCATTTTAAATGACAAACACATTACAATTGTTTTTAAAGTCAAGTTGCATAATCTAGGCCTACATGTGATAATTTTCTAGAAATGATTATTGACCCTTGTATATCTCTCTTGTGACCATGAGGGGTCAATTCAAGGTTAATGATCTGGCAACCCACTTAGGACCTAGAAGAACAACTGTTCTGGTAGGGATTATTGCCATTATAAACCACTGACAAGGTTTGAAATGATAATTCTTAATTAAGAAAATAAAACAACTCAGCGTCTGTGCTCTGATCACACAGCTAACAACTGACTCCATCTCAAAACAAACAGAGAATGAAATTCAGCTAAGAGATGGGTTGATTTATTTTTGTAATAATTTGTTTTATATATTTTATTTAAAATAATGTGTTGAGGTTTCAGAAACTAGGTATAAAGTGTTGAAAGAATATTTGCTCTATTTTTCAATGAATCTTTTGCTTTTATTTCAACTGTGTTGTATTCTTCACTTATTACTAATTTGTTGCTTCCAAAGAGAATTTTGAGGCAAAATATCTCAAAATTATAGCATGTTCAGTGGAAGTAATGAAAACTTCCAACAGTGCATATTTTGAAATATGTCATGTTTAGAAAGTGTTGAATAATTAACATTCTCTTTAATCAACAAATTATTTTGACATGTCATAAAAATTAGGTGGAAAAATTATATCAAGAAATATTAACAGCAAAAGAGATGAATACAATCTACTTCATATCTATGGCCTTGCTGGGGTACTATGATAGAGAGAACTGGAGAGCATCTCGAGAAGACTGAGCAACTTTCATACCTGGGATTTGGACACAAAATTACAAACAGGCTACATGATTTGTCAAGGAAATGTGTTAAGGTAATAGAAAAATCAGATAATTTTAGAGCTAGAAAGGCTTAGAATTTTTACTAAAATGTTGTTCTCCTGGTCTCTCAGTAAGAAAAATCAAAAGATGATTGCACTATTTCAGAAATATTTGCTCCTCTACAGTGCACTCCCTGGAATTTTCTCAAAGTAGGATATAGTCCTGGCCCAGCCCCACCCTGTTGTTCTCAAAACATCAGGCTGTGGTCCAGTTTATTATAGAAGTTCAAAGGGATGGAATTCCTCAGCAGTTATATAGCAAAACATTTGGAGTTACATTAGTTTAATAATTTACAAGCAGCTTTTTCAACATTAACATTTCTACAGAAGCTAGCAAGAAAATCTTGCATGGAGAATATGATATGTGAAATTCTTACACTTCTTTTTTTAAATTTCAAAGAGGCAACAGTCAGATGTCTTGTTTCAATTTTTTTTGGTAGGTAGTTTTGGTCAAGAAGGTGATGTAGGTAAATGCGGTTCTCGAATATCAAACCATATCAAATTTACTACAGAACAACTATCATTCAGGACCACCTGAAATGTAGCTGAACAAAAGTCCTGTAACTAAAGATATAAAGAAGAAGCCTCACTGTGACAGGTAGGAGGAGTGAAGATAGGTAATGGCAGGACCCACACCCACATGTAGAGGATAAAAAGCAGGAGAAATATCTCAACTGTAGAGTCCTCCCAGAGGAATGAGGAGTCTGATCCTCATATTAGGCCCCCCAGCCCAGGGTTCCAGTGCCAGGAGGAGAAGTCCGCAAAACTCTTAGCTGTAAAAACCAGTGAGGATTGTGGCCGAATGAGACAGAAGGCTACTGGAGTCCTAGGCATTCCTCTTAATGGGTTCATGCATGTACTTACTAGGACTCACTGACTCTGAGCTCCAGGGCTGAAGCACTAGGAACATACTGGCAGAACTGAATTGCCCGGCATCTGAAGGAGAGCTGGAAAGGCAGCTTTCTCCCAGACAGAAATTCTGGCAGAGGTCCTTGTTCCTTTGCTGAGCACTGCCCCCACAGAGCTGACAGGTGGGCTCCATATCTGAGTCTCCATCCACCTGGCTAACAGTGTTTGCCCCACTCTGGAGATTTCCTGAGACTGCCCCACCCAATTTGTGAGCCCACCCAAGCCACTTCCAGTGGCTTTTTCATTCAAACAGACTATCTTCACTCATGATTACTGCTTTACTAAATCTCTCAGTTAAGCAGCATCTGGCTTTTGCATGCCCTATACTTCTTATTAAAGTGGCCCCAGGCTAAGCACTAGAGGAAGATGGCTTTGATTCACAGCTTGGCCTGTCCTGGGTACCTCCAGCCCAGCAAAAGTAGCAACCACCTGCATATCACTTTTGATTTCATGCCTGGTAGCCCCCAGGTAAGGCACAGGTGGCAGCTGACCTTGAACTGCACTTGGGTGGTTCTTGGTTGGGAAATTTACCACCCAACCACCTTCACAAAAGACACACTCAAGGGAAAAATTCAATGTGCAACAAAACCATGCTGAAACAAGTACAGTGCTGTGGGGTCAGCCCTGTACAGCTGATCCTCCACTCTGCTCATAGCCAGTATTTGCAGAAGATGGGCCTGGGGAAAAATTCCTCATATTGATCTTCTGACAACAATCAAAGCTCAACAACAACAATAGGAGGGTGCACACAACTCACAGGTGGGAGGGCATGCCTGGAGTACCCAGCTCCAGTGTTCAAGGAGGCTGTTCCATTAAACCCTACAGAACATCTGCTGCAAAAGGCCACTCTACCAACTTTGGGAGATATAGCAGCTTTACTTAATACATAGAAGCAAACACAGGGAGGCGGCCAAATTGAGGAAACAAATGAAGGAACATAACAAAACTCCAGAAAACCAACTAAACAAAATGGAGACAAGCAATCTGCCAGATGCAGAGTTCAAAACACTGGTTATAAGGATTGCTCAATGATCTCAGTGAGAATTTCAACAAAGAGATAGGAAACATAAAAAAGAACCAATCAAAAACAAGGAATACATTGCAGGGAATCAACAGTGAGTAGTTGAAGCAGAAGATCAAATCAGCAGTTTGGAAGATAAGAAAGCAAAAAACACACAATCAAAATAGCAAAATTTTTTTAAAAATCCAAAAAATGAGGATAGTATAAGGAGCCTCTTCAAGGATAGTATAAAGGAAAACTTCAAGGGTACCGCCATTTGCAGAATGGTGATGCTGGAAGGGGAAGAGAGAGAGTAAGAAATTAAAAACTATGTGAAAAAATAATGACAGAAAAGTTCCCTAACATGGGGAAGGAAATAGACATATAAGTTCAGGAAGTGCAGAGTCCTAAACAAGTTGAATCCAAAGAGGCCCACATGATGGTGCATCATCATTAAATTGTCAAAGGTTAAAGACAGAGAGAATCTTAAAAGCAGTAAGAGAAAAGCAGTTAGTTATATACAAGGGAGCTCAAATAGACTGTCAGCTGATTGATTTCTCAACAGAAACTGCAGGCCAGAAAGGATTAACCAAGAAATATTCAAAGTGATGAAAAGTAAGGACCCACAACCAAGATTACTCTACCCAACAAAGCTATTATTTAGAATAAACGGACAGATAAAGAGCTTTTCAGACAAGAAAAACCTAAGAGTTCATCACCACCAGGCCAGTATTACAAGAAATGTTAGAGTATTCTTTAAGAAGAAGGGGAAAATAAGATAAAAATATGAATAATAAAATGGCAATAAATATATATCTATCAACAATTACTATAAATGCAAATGTATTAAATGCTCCAATCAAAAGACATATAGATTCTGAATGGATAATAAAACAAGACCTTTATATATGTGGTCTAAAAGAGACCCACTTCAGATCGAAAGACATGGAGTTAAAGAAAAGGGGTGGAAAAAGATATTTCATGAAAATGGCAACAGACAATAAAAAAATGGGGTAGCAATAATTATTCCTGACAAAATAGACTTTAAAACAAAGGCTATATAACAAGAGGCAATGAAAGACCCAGCAATTCCACTTCTCAGTATTTATCCGAAGACACCCAAAATACTAAATCAAAAAGCATATATATCCACATGTTTCTTGCAGCATTATTTACAATAGCCAAGATATGGAAGCATCTTAAGTGTTCTTCAATAGAAGGATGGATAAAGAAGTGCTACTACATACAATGGAATATGACTCAACCACAAAAAAGAATGAAATCTTGCCATTTGTAACAACATGGATGGACTTAGAGGGTATTGTGCTGAGTGAAATAAGTCTGACAGAGGAAGGCAAATGCCATATGATATCACTTATATGTGGAATGTAAAAAACAAAAGTGAACAGAAGCAGACTCATAGATTCAGAGAACATTTGGATGGTTACTCAGTGAGAGTGGGCTTGGGGTGATAAGTGAAAATGTGAAGGGATTAGTTAGTAGAAATTGGTAGTTCCAGAATAGTCACAGGGAATTGGAACATAGGCGATATAGTCAATAATATTATAATAACTATATATGGTATCAGATGGGTACTAGATTTTTGGGAGTGATCACTTAGAAATTATATAATGTCAAATTGTTGGATTGTACCTGAAACTAATATAATATTGTATGTCAACTCTAATTGAAAAACAATAAACTAAAGTAAAAGAAATACAAATTGGTAGTTACAAGTTAGTCATGAGGATGTAAAGTACAACATACAGAACAAGGTCAATAATACTGGAATACCTGTGTATGATGTTAGTTGCATAATAGATTTAGCAAGGTGATTGCTTCATAAGTTATATAACTGTATAGAATACTATACAGTATTCTCTACTAATGAGAAACTCATAATGCTAAATTATAAATCATATGAAGAAACAATCCACCAGATGAATCATATCACCAGACACGACAAATAGGAGGCTCTGAATCCTGTGAACTTTGGATAAATGAAGAAAACAACAGATTATTTAATATCAGTTTTAAATGACTAAGACTTAAGGGAATGTAAACTGTATGAAAAGAAGTATTAAAATAATAGGTAGATAGACCATTTAGAAATGGGAATGCTAGCAAGAATAAAAAAGCCAATAGATAGGTGAAAGAGCTGTTTAGACATCATTGAAGACATAATCAATGGTATGAAATACAATTTAAAAAATAATTCAGAATGCAGCGCAGTGAGATAAAGGGATAAAATAATTTAAAAGACAAAACATAAAATGAACAAAAAATTCAACAAGTCTAATAAATTTCAGAAGGAAAATAGAAGTATGAAGCATCAATATTCAGGTATATGCTTGTATATGTCCCAGAATTGATTGAACATATGATTGCCATGAGTTAAGAAGAAATCAAAGTAAATAAAAGCCAAATCCACAGTGAGATACATTTTAGTAGAACTGGAAAACAACAGAGACAAAAGGGATATTAAGAGCAACCAGAGAGAAATGACAAATTATTTTCCAAGGGTAACAGACAACAGTAGACTTTTCAAAAGCAAAGATAAATAACAGAAATCAATAAAGTATTTTTAAAGGAATAGAGAAAATAACTGCCAATCTGCAATAATATACTCAACTAACTTATTGTTTGACTATTGAAGGTATTTGCCAATTACTAACAGAGATGTTAACAAACATGTCTACTTATATTAATATGGATAAGGGGGCATAACTACAGGTAAGGCAGGGATTTTTAAAAAGAAACCATCAGAAACAATTTTATGTCAATGCATTAAAAGATCTAGCCAAAATGGTCAATTCACTTTAAATATAACTCAAATTACTCAAGAAGGAAGAGAAAACCTGACAAATAATAATGAGAGAAACTGAATCATTAGTTAAGGAAATCACTAAATCAGTAGTTACACACATACACTGCTAGAATTCTTTCAAATAAGCTCTATCATCTTTTGAAATAAAATTCTAATATTCTAATTTAATCTTATATAAACATTTCCATAGAATATAATAAGCTGACAATCTTTTTTTAACTCATAAAAAGATAAGCTTGATATAAAATGGGCAAGAAGAAATATAGATGGGTTTCATTTAATATAAACATTTTAAGTAAAATATTAGCAAACAAAATTTAGAGTGAATATTTTAAAAATTATGACCAAGTAGGAGTTACCCCAGAATGGAATGATTTAATTTTAGGAAATATAAATTCACTAATTAATGCATCAAAGGAGGGGAAAAACATAAATTCATCCCATTAGAGGCAGAAAATATTTGATAAAATTCAAAATACTTTCCTGATAAAACCTTTGATCAAACAAGGAATAGAAGGAAACTTTCTTATCCTGATTAAAGATATCATCCCCTAAAAATCTGAGAAAATATAATACTTAATGGTAGTAAGTCAAAGGCATTTAACACAAAACTTGGGACAAAATGTCTGTTGTCAATGTTTCTATTCAACATTGCACAAGAGGTCCTAACCATAATAGCAAGTGAAGAAAAAGAAGTAAAAATTTAAATATATTTACTTTATACTCAACCAAATCACTTAAATTAAAGATATATTACAAAAGAACAAACATAATTGTCATTATTTGCATATATGAATGCTTATTTAGAAAATCTACCCAAATAAACACAATCAGAAATGAAAGAGGAGAGATTACAACTGATACCACAGAAATACAAAGGATTGTAAGAAATTATTATGAAGATCTGTATGCCAAGAAATTTGAAAACCTAGGTGAA
>CM052538.1:52515013-52589105 GCA_028533065.1 Trachops cirrhosus
TGTGGGTGGGAGAGGGTGTTCAGGGTGGAGGGGAATGAAGGGGGAATAATAGGACAACTGTAATAGCATAATCAATAAAATATATTAAAAAAAAAGAAAAAGAATAAAATTCACAGTAAAAATCAACCACTTCAACAATAATTACAAGGTACCAAGCAATGAATCTAACAAAGACAGTAGAAGATTTTTGCAGGAAAAATTATAAAATATATTGAAGAACATAAAAGGAAGCTTAAATAAATGGAGAGCTGCATTATGTCCATGAATGGGAGAAGTTGATGTTTAGATGTAGACATTGTCCCCCAAATGATCTATAAGTTCAGCGCTGTTATAACTAAAATCCCAACATTGGTTTTCATGTAACCTGAGATGATGATGCATATACATTCATATAGTACAGTAAATATTCAAGAATAAGCAAGATACATTTGAGAAAAAATAGTAAAAATGGGTTCATTTATCATAAGACTATAATAATTAAACTATATCTAATTATAAAGACATGAGACATGGGAGCTCAACAGCATTAAATGTCCCTGAGAAAAGATAGACTAGTTAATAGATAGTATTGGGACAATTGCTTATTTATATATTAAAGGATAAAATTTGATCAATACATCACACCATACAGAAATCTAAATTCTAAATTGATTAATGATCTCATTAGAAAAAGTAACTGTAAAAATTTTCAAAGAAAAGATAAAAAATAGTTCTATTAAATTTTGTGGGAAAATATATAAGATTTCCCAATGTACAAACCATAAAGGGAAATATTGACAGGTTTAACTATATTTTAAAAAATTAAATTTCTATATGATAAAAGATATAAATGTCTTAAAAACTAAGTTATTGACTAAGATATTTGCAAATCATATGCCCTCTAATGGATACTGTCCAGAATATTAAATAAGTGCCTATAAATCAATAATAAAAAAGAATTAAAGAGAAAAAATGGGTAAAATATATACACATAATTTTCGTTTAGAATGCTTAATGACATTATACAAATGTATTAGCTTCACCACTAATTAGAAAGTCCTTACACCCATGAGATTAGCAAAACAGAATGTTTGATCATGCCCAGTACTGAAAAAGACTCAGGGAAGCAGAAATGCTAAATCAGTGATTCTTAGCCCTCACTGAACACTAGAATTGCCTGGGGAACTTTAAACAAATACCAATCTTGGGTCGCCTCCCCAGAGATTTCTATTTAATTGGTCTGGGGTGGAACAGAGGCCTTGGTAATTTTAAAAAGGTCCCTAGGTGATTCTTTTCTGCAGCTGGAGTTTCAAACTCCATATGCTCAACATTGTTGATAGTTGAATAAACCAATACAGTTTGGAGAGCAGTTTAGCAATAGCTAGTAAAGTGAACATGTGCTTCCCTATGACTCAAAAAGTCAACTTGTAGGTGACTCCCCTTGGGAAATTCTTGCACAATTTTTGGAGATATGGGCAAGGATCACTGCAGCACCATCATAAATAGCAAAAACTGCAGGGACCACCTACATTTCCTCAGTAGGAAAATGGACAAATAGCCTTGGATCATGTATGCTATGTGTACTGTCCTGCAGTTATAGTAAATGGACTAGACACCTATGTATCAGTGTGGACACATGCCTAAAACAATGTTGAATTAAAAGAAGTTATAAAATTATATGGGCAATGCTGTATATATTTAAAATTTTAAACACATAACAAAGGTATAACCACACATAGATATAACCACATATAGATCTACATATGTCTGGATCTTATTACCCACCCCCCCTATACACATAGTAAAATTACTAAAATATACATGAGAATAATATACAGCAAACTTAGATAATTATCTTGAGAGGGAAGGAAGGGGAAAGAAAGGAAGTGATGCTTTGATTTTATTTATGTGTTTCATTTTATTTTATAAGTTATCTGAACTGAAGATGGCAAAATAACATTTAATTTTGGTGGGGAGTTTGCAGATAACTATGAGTTTATTTTTGTACATTTGAGATATTTTATGTTCAAATATGTGGAAAACAAAAGAGCAATGCAATTGGTATGCTCATGGGGGCATATCTTTATTATTTTTTAATCATCGAAGAATCTATTTTTAGACATAGAACTGAAAAGTAAACAAAAAAGGCCCCAGATATGGAGGCTAGAGTCCAGAATCCTCATTCTAGTTCTGCAGCTAATTTGTGAGCCATGTCACTACACTGGCTTCAGTTTCCTCATACGCTATTGTGTAATGTAAAAGAGTTGGATAAGATAATCCAAAACTCAGGCTAACTTCAGATGTCTAGGCTCACTCTCATGTATCAGGTAAATAATAGGCCACTTAACGAAGGCAACATCTACTGAACATTCTCTTAACTGGTGAAGGAGGAGCACGACAAGTGGAGTCGAGCCCCAGAACTGCCTTAGCTGACGGGTAGCCAGTACCCGTAAGGAGAGCTGCCATGCCCCATAGGAAGAAGCACCAATCTTTAAGCACATCTAAATCAGAAAGCAAGTAATTCTTCTGAAAGCAATAACCATCCTGGATGTTGAAGACCAGACTCATTAGGCTCCCTTTCTGTTCCCAAATCACCCCTCCCTTTCAGGCCTCCCAAGATTACGCTATCACTGCTCACACTTCCAAAAGGTATTCACAACAGAACTTTACCCTTGGACTTTACCCTTTACCCTTGTAGTAGCTAGATGTACTAGCTACCACACAACATGTAGGGGGAAAATTTTTTAAAAACACCTATAGAGCTGAAATCATATACTCTCCTAAATGAAAATACCAGATGGTCTGGCAGATAGAGAGATCTTTAGCAGTAATGAGGCCAGTTCTGGTAGCACTGGCTTTGGCAACCAATGAGGCAGAGGAGTTACGTTTCTTTGAGGGCAAGGCAGACAGTATGTAATGATGGCGGCAGCGGGGGAGGGGGGCAGTGCAGGGGACACATTGGAGGGAAGAATGTAACACTCTCCACTGGTGGAAGAGGCTTTCACCGTTACCTTTCCATTGAATGCGTCATTTCAGACCAGCTGGTCTACAGAGAGATGTGGCCTGTATGATGGTTGCAGTGGTAAACTGGGGGAAGCAGGGAAGCACAGACCACTCCTATATTCATTCATTCTTGCCCAAATGGCAGCACTCTGAAAGCAGCCAGCTCTTCTCCTAAATGATTTCTGAGAAAGGTAGCACAACCTGTCCTGTAGCAAAGTTATGATTCACAGCTACCACATAAGGAGGGAAGGAGGGCTGAGGGATGGGGGTGGGAATTAGGAGTCCAGGAAGGAGTGGGATATTTGGGGCACATTTAGTTGCCCCCCTGACTACATGCACACTGTCCAACCACATCCCACTAGAGCAGCCTGACAGCCCTGATTCCCGGAGTCCTGAGCAGGTGCCAACACGTGCGCGGCTGGAGCTCCATTTAATAGTGTAATCAACAAAAGGGAACAGAGGCTGAAATATTTTAATGTTTCAGTGACCTTTTGCCACAGAGTAAGGTTTTTTTTTGGCACATTTGCAACATGATTTCATGGAATTTTCAAAATGGGTTCACGAGAGTCACAGTTTTAGTGAATTTTCCCCTAGATTTACAGATTCCTCAGCAAATTTACCTCAGTACTACAGAGACGGTGACAAAAGTCGATTTGCTTGCTAGGGTAACGATGCTCCTTTTAGAATAAATTTTTACTTACTCATTTTCAATCTAAAATACATTTTATATTACTGGAGGAAATGAAGCAGAAGATATTCATTGGAAACATTAATGAAATTACATGAATCTTGGCATAAAAACATAAACATTACTATAAATATTACCTGCTACCTGCTAAAGTGTTAAGAGCAGAACACTCAGTACTTCATTTTCTAATTAATTTATGAGTTTGCAAATCATTGCACTTACATTTAGAATCCAACCGATAACTTCACTGAGATTACAATATGCAAAAATATGAATATTAGGTGATTAAGAAGGAAGAAAAGAGGACAACAAACACAGAGTACTTACTTGCAGTGATATTTTTAAAGTAATCCTGAATTTCAAGTTTGGCTTTTTTCTTTAAGAGCAAAGCCCCTGATCTGAGCTATCCTCCTTTGGTCTTCAGGGTGTACTCCAATTTTGCACAGGACAAATCTTTAAGAAATCTTCCTTTTTATATGTGTTTCCCCAAATATCACAGGTCTACTGGAAAGTAGTAAAAAGGGAAAAGACTATCCTTTAAAAAAAAGTCCCATGAAGTTCAGAATGTAAGCAACAAAGGAAAAATAAAATTGCTCCAAAATTCCTATCTAGTTCAGAAGTGTAACTGCTCCCCCAGCTCCATGTGCGGGCGTCCGGGTGACATTTCTCATCATCCAGCCGGTGCTTTTTACAGCAACTAGAGGATGTTTGGACAGAAATGAACTCCCTCTCTGAAGATCCTTATAGTAAAGGAAAACATATGGAGGATTTCCTGCTGAGGCTTCCCTACTGAGGCACAAATTCGAGGGGGGGTTGAATTTACTTGTGAAGGCGCTCTGTTTCCTAGACTCAGCACTATCCGCTCAGCAATGAGCCCACAGGCACTGCTGCTGCTCGGCAGAGAACGCTGTTATTCCGCAACAACCCAGCAACAGTGGCCACTCCTAGGAAGCAGGTCAACAGTATGTCAGTGCCTTATTTGTCAGTCCTTGTTTCAATCACATGTTACCTCCAGCAGCAGATAAGTGTCCATAAGGACATTCTGCTGAAATACAGGTTTCTTACCACATTTGTTTCCTCCCTGCCTCTTCACCTTCACCTCCCGACTTCCTATCTGATACACGGTCTCCAGGTGCGCACTTCGTAAGCACATTCCGGAAAATTAACGTAAAATGTTCCTAGGGTGTTCTTTCTCCGCCCAGCCCTTCCCCATTTGACAATGTACTTCAGAGGACAGAACATTTCAAAATACATTATAAAGACACGAGTTGGTGAAGGAATATTAAATTGAACACATGAGGAAAACAGCATTCCATGTAAGCTACTGACAGCTACAGAGGCCTACCCCCTGACCCCAGGGATTAATACTCTCTAGTTTGAACAACAGAAACAGAAACAACTGATATCTCAAAGCCTCTCTCTGAAAGTCCTGCGGATGAGGGGCTTACTTCCTTCCCCACCACCAACAGTCAGGTCACTGCTGCCCATATGGGAGTGTGTACCTTATGAATCTAGCAATTCCACTAACAAAGCATTAACCATGTATTGATCTCAATTATCCAACTCCATATTCAACTTTTTATTACAAACTGGTGTTAAACATCATTTGCTCCAACTCCATATTCAACTTTTTATTACAAACTGGTGTTAAACATCATTCTAGAAATAACTGACAGCTATGTGGTTGTTCTTTCCATGTCAATGTCTCCATACAAAAATTTATTTTGTGGGGCAAATGTTTTCAAAAGCCCTGCTGAGTGCCAGCATGAATGATTAAAGGAGGTAAAGATGGGGATGTGGGAGATGTGTATGTTGTATATGGAGCGATTGTCGCTCTGTGTGGTGGAGACAAAGAAAACTTTCGTGAGCTTAATAATTTTTTTTCCAAAATTTTCTGAAAGGATGTTCTACATCAGAGGTCCACAACTATGATCCATGGACCAAATCAGGCCCCTAGCCAGTATTTGTAAATAAAGTTTTATTGGAACACAGCCACATCCATTCGTTTATATGTTGTCTATGGCTGCTTTCATATTATAATGGCAAAACTGAGTAGTTATGACAGAGACTCTGTTGTCCACAAAGCCCAAAATAATTACTATCTAGCTCCTTACATATATAGCATGCAGACCCACCTTCTGTATGATGGAAGGTCACTAGATAATGACAAGTGCTTAGGCTTGATTTTCTGAGTTGCGCAGTCAGAAGTATCATCTTAAACATATTTAGGGAAATGTTGATCACTCAAATGTCCTCCCCCTATGTGGTAGGAGGGCTTCTTGGAGGTATGGGGTGGGGGTGGAACCCCGAGCTCCTAGGGAACAAAACGGACCATATGGGACTGTTCTTGGTTGACACAGTCAGAAGGAGATTCTAGACATCATCAAGGAGGGAAGCCCGAGAAGCCAGGCTGTGAGTGAGAACCGGGAAGCACAACGAAGGAAAAAATAATGAAACGGTTACAAGTCAGGATATGAAGTATAAAATGGCTGGAATTCAAGGATAAAATGGCGGTGAGGACTAAGACTTGGAGAAACAAAATGAGGTGGACACTTTCTTTCTGGTGGAAGGGTGACTAAGCTTGCCCAATTTTCTCAGGACTTTCCCAGTTTTCAAACCAAAGGTCCTGAACCCAGGAACCTCCTTGGTGCCAAGGAATCCGGACAGCTGCCTGACCTGCTGATGCTGCACAGGGATCATGGGAGTTGAGTCTGAAGGAAAGACCTGAAGCACAGTAGCCGTACTGCCCAGCAATTAGTGTCTTCCGTCTTAGAGACCTTGGATCAGAGAAGGGAGCCACTTCGGTTCTCCTGGGGGAGGAGAAAGACACAGTCTCTGTTCTCGTTGGGTAAGTGATTTCACTGAAAGAACTTACACCATATAAACAGGAAGAGAACAGTCCTCAAACAATCCATAAACAAGTGTGAGATCATCTACCCTACTGGGCAGTGTTTGGCCTGGCCTTTTCACCCCAAAGCCAGCCCGAATTTTTTCCCAGAAGAGCTGACCTGCATGATTGGATTACTGTCCGTAACTTTGAATTCTCAGCTTTAATTTTTCCAAATTCCACAGCCATCCCAAGTACTGTTTGGCTTTTAAGTTTAATTGCTCTTTTATTGAACAATGAATGCTGACTCAACTTTCCAGTCCCCAAAATGTAGCAGTTTTTTCACTCCTCAATGCAACAGTAAGTCAGAACATCGCCAAATAGTGCCACTAAGTGCCAAGCACTATATGGAGCCTGGGGCATAGGACTGAATCAGACAAGCAGTGTAGCTCTGGCCCTGGCCCAGGAAAAGGAAACTTAGAAACATACAAACAGGATAATTTCAGGCTGGGATATGTGTTTGGGAAGAAATAAGTCAAGTAATATACTAAAGAATAACTG
Organism: Trachops cirrhosus; assembly: GCA_028533065.1. Lineage (NCBI taxonomy): Eukaryota > Metazoa > Chordata > Mammalia > Chiroptera > Phyllostomidae > Trachops > Trachops cirrhosus. The sequence continues at coordinate 52,522,072 of CM052538.1, forward strand.
GGTGGGGTGGGGATTTCATCCTAGATAGGGTGGTCAGAGAGAACCTCTCTGAGAAGGTGACACTTTAGCCCAATCCTGGAAGCTATGAAGGGGTGGGCTATACAGTGAGCTAGGAAAGCTACAAGTTCAAACAGAGGTAGGAACGAACTTGGTATGTCCCAAAAAGCAGAAAGGACACTGGTGCGGCCTAGTGGGCAAGCGGGGAAAGTTAGAGACAGCCACAGACCAGATGGTGTGTGGTCTTGTAAGAATGATGAGGAGGGTCAGTTTTTCAAGGGCAAGGCAAGTTTAGCAGGGGAATGTCTGTGACCTGGTTTATGTTTCTAAAAGATTTCCCTAGCCCTACTTCTCAAAATGGGTTGGAGGGAGGTAAAAGTGAAAAGCAGATCAGTTGAGAGGGGTGTTGGCTGGGATAAAATCGTGCCATTGGTGTTCAAGGGAGGAGAATGGTTTTGAGATGTATTTGGAAGTACATCAAATCCACCTATAAACAGTGGTCTGAAATCACCTCATTTAGTTGTCCCATGTTAATTTTCCATTTCACATGTTAACTTTTCATTTCCACCCATTTGAGGGAAACCCCAGAGATCAGAGGCCTCATCTTCTTAGCCACCACTGTACCCCCAGCACCCAGCAGCCAGCACATGCCTCACACCGAAGAAGGAACACCTGTTATTTTGTCAGCTGCACAGCAGGTGTTGTGAACAAAAAGCCGTGACGGAGCAGGGTGGGTCCCAAAACCACAGAGTGAGAAGAGAACACACTACTCTGCTGACAGCTATCTTTGCTTCTGGAGTTTGAACACGGAGGTGGATACAGTAGATTGGCTCACTCAGCATCTCTTCCAACTCCTACCAGAGAGCTTCCTTCATGGTAGAGCCTGGGCAGCTGAAAAGGATGAATCTCAGACACGCTTGCCCAGGGCTCTACTAGTCTTACACACTCTCACAGACTTGAATTCGGTCTTGTCGTAAGTGGGGAAGAGCTGTAGCACAGGACGCATCCATTTTGCAGGCACAGGTGAGCAGGCCAGCATGGCTCCTCGGCCCACAGTTAGGGCTGGCTTCACAGGCTGTGACCAAAGCAGTCACACAGGGCCCCGAGACCAGAAGGGCCCCACACTTGTGGATGTTATTGTTGCTGTCCTGATTCTTAATAATTTTGAACAAGGGGCATTTTAATTTTTCACTCCATTTTGAATGTCAACATTTCCATTTTCCACTGGGCCACTCAAAGTACATAGCTGGCCCTGTGTTCTGGGGTCAGCCCCTCCACTCTGGGGGAAGCAAGGACAAGTGTTCCCTGAGTCAGCAGCTATGGCAATAGCTTCCAATTCTCTGGATATTGCTTCAAGTGTTACAACCCAAGACTCAACAGCTGGTCCAGTGGCTCCCTGGTCCTCATCTTCCTGGTCATGACAGAGGGAAGCCAGCTCTGGTCATGGTTGTTGTATCTGGAGCCGTTTTGGGAGGCCCAGCCTTGACCTGACCTTCCAGGTCTCTAATGATACTTTTTTCATCCTCACCTGAGGACATTTTTATTTTCATCGCATTTTAGAGATAGAGACAGAGAAAGAAAGAGAAGGAAAGAGAGACAGAGACAGAGAGAGAGCTATTGGTTGCCTTCACTATGCACCCTGACTGGGAATTGAACCAGCAACCTGGGTATGTGCCCTCACCAAATCAAACCTGTGACCTTTCAGTCTATGGGACAACACTTGAACCAACTGAGCCACACTGACCAGGGCTCTAATGATTTTGTGAGCAAAATTCCTTTTCGGTTTAAAATACATTGGATGCTGTTATCTTCAATAATACCTATTCCTAATCAAGGGCACAATTGGATGAAGAAGCTGCCTTCTTAACAAGTTTTTTTACTGTTTCATCATCAGACTTTTCCCTGTTGAGGTGGTGGAATTTAGCGGCATTTTGAGATTTCACGTTCTGGACATGCTCTTTTTGAGTGGAGAGCCTGAGCCGCTGTTTAGCAGGGGTGGACTTGGGCACCTTAGTTACAATCTTTAATTGTGCGTTCTTTTCCTTACTACTCTGTTGGACCTTCAAGCATAACCTGTCTACCTTCTCAGGTGGATATCCAAGTGACAGGTAAAATGTGAGCAAGCTGTTGTATTGGTATATTGTTTGCCTGTGGCTGACACAAATTATTATAAACTGGGTGACTTAAAACAATAGGAATTTATTCTCTCAGAGTACTGGAGGCCAGAAGTCCCAGATCAAGACATGGCAGGGCTGGTTCTCTCTGGAAGTTCTGAGAGAGAATCTGTCCTGTGTCTCTCTCCTAGCTTCTGGTGGGCACTGGCAAAGCTTGGCTTTCTTAGGCATTCTTTAATCTCTGCCTCGTTGGTCTTTGCCTGGTCTTCTCCTCTGTGCATCTCTGTGTTTTTTTCCTTTTCTTCTACTCTTCTTCTAAGGATGGAGTCATTGGATTTAGGTCCAACCCTAAGCTATCCTGACTTTATCCTAATTACATCTGCAAAAATCTTATTTCCAAATAAAGTCACATTCTGAGGTTCTGGCGTCGACACTATTCAACCCATGATACCAGGGTGCAAATTTGAGCATTTAGTACAAATTAAGGTGATTTGGTCTACACAGAAGTCAAACATCCTAGCCTCAAAGCTGACTGTTCCTGGCGGCTGAACCAACCAGCTACAGAAATGTGAGGTTAGAAAGTCTTCAAGGTGACCAACCATACCATAGTGGAAGAAAATGAAAGATCTTGAAGGTTGTTACACCTTCAAACACATCCTAACGTTCACAGTGCCTCTGTGTATCTTGCTTGCATATCAAGTGACATCTTTCTTTCAAGGCATTTGTTGCCAGGAAATATTAAATTTACAGGGAAATGTCAATAAGTTACCCAAAATAAAACATCAAAAATACCAACCTCCGCATATAAAACTTTTTTTATCTAAAAATTTTTTTCTGTATGAATGTGCCCCTCTGTTTTTTTCTGCCTAGGAAAATTTCTGCAGTACCACCAGCAAAGGACAAGTGTTTGTGCAGAGGAGAAAAATGTCAGGCAAATTGTTGAAATTAATGTTGCTTCACTCATGTAATGTGATGACTTTTTACATTTCACAAGTCAAAAAATAAGCTACTTTAGGTACTATTTTTCTAGTTCGATGAGATCTAATTCCTTAAAGCTGAAAAAGTTAGTATTTTTCTCCCCCCAAAATGAATACCCAAAATTCTACAACAAAATATAGCCTTAGGATGCAGATATCTTTTTTATGGGCATAGAAGAGAAGACTGCATTAGGAACTAGACAAAAATCCATTCCATCAGAACACTTACATCATTTTTCACTGTACATATCTTGCCATGAGAGAATTACATTTATCAGGCAGCACTGATGCTGTGTATTCTTTCTTATTCCATTAATTGAACGATAATATAATCACTTGGGTTACCCATAACCAATCTTTGGAAGATTAATATAGAATGCTATTTTTCTGTTCATATTTGGCTTCTGCATGGTAATGAGACAGCAATAAAGTTTATGTTCCCGTAAAATGTAAGATTTGCAGAATTGCATTTTGTAGCGAACAGCCAACATCAAAAATAAAAACTGGTGTAAACAATCATTCTTGGCAAACATTAATGTCACTAAAGATACTAATGCAATGTCCATTGTAGCTACAAATATTTTAATATTTAAGTCATAAGAATTCATAAAGAAAAAATTATTAAAATATGTCATGTCTAAAAAAAGAATATGAAATAGATTTTGAATGTTGGCTTTCAAGTTACCTTATTTTGAATATGCACTTTAAGGAAACTAAAATTTGATTTGTTCTAACCTAAGTACTTGCTTTATTCCTGGATCAATCATTTTGGTCATTATTATTCCTTTAACTTTTAAACTTTTTTCTCTCCTTTCAACATTATTTCCTGCTGAATATCCTCCTGGGTTTTGGTTGATTTTAGATCCCCTTAGCTTACTTTCTCTCCACCCCTCCCCCATTTTCCACCTATTTGCCTTTCTACTGGTTTTCTCCATCATAATTAATCCACCAAGAATGTTAACAATGGAAGTAGGATCCATACAGAAACCATAAAACTGTGGATTAGTGTAAATACTGCTCAGCAATACATCCAGCAAACTTAAGTATGTTTAAAAACAAGACCACAATTCAACAGAAAAGTTAATAAACTCAACTAACTACATAATACAAGGTAGTTATAACAATGGAAAAGGAAATGGCAACTGGCAAGATATACAAAAGAGTTGGTAAGTTTCTTTCCATTCGTGACATTAAATAATTTAAACATCCATAGTAGCATTTTGTTTGTTTTGTTGTTACTTATGATGTCGATCCCACTTCTCAGGTCATTAATGAAGAGTGACAAACTGGAGTTCAGTTCTGAGAGCATTTTGCTTTCCCTCAATTCTCCTCCATGATTCATCGTTAGACGTTGCCTAGATTCCCACCTACTTCTTTTTTTTTTTTTGATAATCTTTTTTTTTTTAAGATTTTATTTATTTATCTTCAGAGGAGAAGGGAAGGAGAGAGGGAGAGAAACATCAATGTATGGTTGCTTCCCGTGCATTCCCTCCTGGGAACTGGCCTGCAACCCAGGCATGTGCCCCGACCGGGAATCGAACCGTGATCCCTTGGTTCACAGGCCTGCGCTCAATCCACTAAGCCACACCAGCCAGGGCCCCACCTACTTCTTAATCTGCAGGCATATTTAGACTTTGGCAAGTTTGGATTGATTTACTGGGTAAACTGCAGTGACCTAGCAATAACTGCTTCTTGAGAATTCAGATATATTACATCTATCGCATTCTCTTTGTCCACTAATTTTATCATTCCCTAAAAAGGCAATTGAGTTAGTGAAACATGGTTTCTACTCCTCATTTTTCTCACCTTTAGTTGGCTTAAAGGTTTTTTTTCTATTAGTATTTGTTCAACTATTTCACAATGGATTCAAGCTGGACTTCCTGAGCAGCAAATTCTAAGATGTGTTTCGTTAGCATCTTTTAAAACTAAAAGTACCACATTTTCCCCCTCTTATTTACCATGCAGCCGACTGTGTCTTTTTAGACTTAAGAACCCTTCAGTCTTTGAAAGCTAGTTAATACCATGACTATTAGGTGTCCTTACCTGTTTTTGCCACCTGGATACCTTTGGCTGTGAGGTAATCCCAGCATTTCCATCTTTGCCTCAACAGAGGTTAGTATTTTTCTGAAGATGTGTGATTTCCTTCTGTTACAAACAGTTCCAATGGTTACACAGTTGCTTACACCTGGTAGGTAGAATAGCCTGCCTTAGGGTGAGAGGTCAAATCTGAAACCTGCAGCCTTTTGGAACCTTCCTGGCTGCTTATTCCTAAAGCATCTCCCTAATTCCCTCTACTGACCATGACATGGGATAATTGCAGGGTGTTCTGAACTCTTTCCTAGATGAACCCGCACCCCTGCCTTTGCCTGAGCAAATTATTCTACCACCTACTGTGTCATGGAGTAATGTGATTCAAACCACCTATGATGGGGAGGGTTAGTCATTTTCAACACTTTCTTTGGTGTCTTCATAAAATTCCAAGTAGAAAAATATTCCAAAAATTGAAACATATAGGAATATGTCTTTAAGGGAACCCTGTGATTATTCCAGGCAAGATTCTGCAGTGGGCAAACTGAAATACACAGCATCTTAAACAAAATGTTGCTTTACCAATTAAGAAAATAAACAAATTTACCATTTTCCTGTGTGGTTACAGTACATTTTTTAAGATAGTCTTTATTTTTCAGAGCAATGAGGTTCACAGCAAAATTGAGCAGAAAGTTCAGGGAATGTCCACATACCCCTGCCCTCCCCCACTCGGCCCTCCCCTTCCGACATGTTTGGCCTCCCCCATTGTCAGCACTGGCATCAGAGTGAGACATTTGTTGCAACTGATGAATCCACACTGACACATCATTATCACCCAAAGTCCATAGTTTACATTAGGGTTTACTCTTGTGTTGCACATTCTATGCATTTGGACAAATGTATGATTACCCACCAGGATAGTATCATACAGAATACAGTCACTGCCCTAAAATTTCTCTGTGTTCTGCTTATTCATTCCTTCCCTGAAACCCTTGGAAATCACTGATGGCTTTATTGTCTTGATAGTTCTGCCTTTCCCAGAGGTCATATGATTGCAATTATACAGTATGTAGCCTTTTCATAATAGTTTCTTTCACTTAGTAAAATTTAAGTTTCCTCTATATCTTTTTACCATTTGATAGCTTACTTCATTTTATTGTTGAAGTATATTTCATTGTATGGATCTACCACTGTTTATCCATTTACAAACAAGATGGAGGACATCTTGTTTGCTTCTAAGTTTTTCTTATTATGAATCAAGCTGTTACAAACATCCATGTGCAGGTTTTTGTGTGGACAAACTTTATAGCTCACTTGGGAAGACACCAAGGAGTGCAACTGCTGGATGGTATGGTATGTTTACCACACTGTCTTCCAAAGTGGCTGTACCATTTTCCATTTCTACCAGCAATGGTTGAGAGTTCCTGTTGTTCTACACAATGACCAGGATCTGGTGCTGTCTGTGTTTTGGGCTCTTTTCTATTATAATATGGGTGTACAGTGGTATCTCGCTGGTGTAATTTGCAGTTCCCTCATGACAGTTGATAAGGAGCATCTTTCCACATGCCTATTTACCATTTGTATATCTTCTTTGGTGAGGTGTCCAAATCTTTGTCCCACTTTTTTTTAACTGTGTTTTTTGTTATTGTTGAGCTTTAAGAGTTCCTTGTATATTTTGGGTAACAACCCTTTAACAGATATGTCTTTTGCAAATATTTTCTGTTGCTTATCTTTTCATTCTCTTGGCAGTATCTTGCAGAGAGCAGAAGTTTTTAATTTAATGAAGTCCAACTTACAACATTATCTCTTCATGGATCATGCCATTGATGGTGTACTAAAAAAGTCATCACCAAACACAATGCCATAGACTTTCTTCTATGCTATCTTCAGTAGTTTCACTGTTTCACATCTTATATTTATGTCTATGATCCATTTTGAGTTATTTTTTGTGAATGGTGTAAGGTCGGTGTCTAGATGAATATTTTTGCATGTGAATGTCCAGCTGATCTAGTGCCATCTGTTTCTTCATTGCATTGTCTCTGCTCTTGTGTCAAAGAACAATTGACTATAATTATATGCATCCCTTTCTGGGCTCTTTATTCTGTCCCATTGATCTATTTATCTGTTATTTTGCCAAGACCACACTATCTTGATTATTGTAGTTTTCTAGAAAGTCTTGAAGTCAGGCAGGGTCAATCATCCAACTTTTTTCTTCTCCAGTAAGGTGTTGGCTCTTCTGAATATTTTGCCTCTCCATATAAACTTTGGAATCAGTTTGTTGACATACATAAAATAACTTGCTGGGATTTCGATTGGGATTTCCTTGAATCTATAGATCAAGTTGTGAAGAACTGACATCTTGACAATATTGAGTCTTTCTATTCATAAACAGAGGTATCTCTACATTTGTTTATCTTCTTTGATATCTTTCATCAGAGTTTAATGTTTTCCTCATATAGATTTTGTGTATATTGTTAGATTTTTACCTAAGTATTTAATTACCTAAGTATTTCAATTGTTCATTGCTGGTACACAGGAAAGCAATGGACTTTTGTATACTTAACTTGTATTTTGCATCCCTACTATATTTACATATTAGTTCTATGATATTTTTATTAGTTCTTTTGGATTTTCAAGATAGAGGATCATGTCATCTGCAAACAAAGACAGTTTCATTTCTGCCTTCCCAGTCTGCATACCTTTAAATAATTTTTATGGAGCTACAACCCATATACCATAAGATTGACCCTCTTAAACTATACAATTTGGTATTTTTACATATTGTATACATAAAACTATGCAACCATCTCCACAATCTAATTCCAGACCATTTTATAACCCCAAGAGGAAATCCATACTCATTAATAGTCACTTTCCATCCTCACTCCCTGAATGACTCATATTTTATACAAAGAATTTAATATACAAGATTAAACTGTTGTGGCAAAATCTAAAAGTACAAAAGGAAAAAACAAAACATAATTCAAGGTACAATATGACCAATTTCAAGTGAAAATACTAGGCTAGACATTATGAAAGTGTCATTTTTATAGGCAAAATGACTTTAATGATAGCAATTTCGTATGGCTCAAACTAATATTTGCATGGGTATATTTGAATCACTGAATTGTTTCAGAATACCTTGATGAGTATAGCCTTCAATTTAAGTTATAATCAGCTCCCAAGCATTGTAACAATAATGTGCCAACAAAACATGGAAAAATGAAAATTGCAAACATTTAAAAAATCACATTCATATTCTGACTTTGAGCATCCTCTGGTGCTGACATGTCTCTACAAGAATGAATGTACTGGGCAGTTTCCTAAGCATGCACAGAAATGAAATTTGAACATTTCAAAATAATTTTAACAAAACCTTTTATCCATATTCAGATTTGCTAAACAATTTCGTGAGTAACTTATAAACATATCAGAAAGCCCCACTGATAACCATTAGAGGAAAAAACGTGGGATGTGTGCTCCTATCGTGTGCTCACTGCTGGCTGTCTCGTACTCAGTGGTCCCATCGCTGGGTTTCTGCAGCACATTTGCTATTAACACAGGGGTGCTGTTTTCTTCAAGCTGTGACTGTATTTTGACCTTGACTGTTACTGTGATTTGATAGGACAAATAAAAGTTTGTTGTTTTAGTTCTTTTGAGCAATAGTAACATGTGGAACATATTGTTTTTGAGAAAAAGAAAAACCATAAAAGCTTAAAGAATGCTTGTTAGCAGGGCTAAAATATCCAACCAAATGGTTAGGAAATTCCTGATAGAAAACATTCACCCTGGGTCCCTTAGACATAGTCTTTGCATGTATTTCCTCAGAACAACTAATAACAGGGATGTGTAGCCAAATTTTCTTTTGTAGCCTATTTTGTGAGGAAAATGTCAGAAAACAGTTTTCCTAAAACTGACACTAAATGGAAAAAATGGAGAAGGAAAATATCTAGGATAATTTAGATCTTGGTAATATAATTGCACTGTATGGGAGATATATTTTTTATTATAAGAATTGATATCCTTTTAAACTAGTTTGAAAAGAGAAGAGTTAATGATATTTCTTGCCTTTAACATACCTCTCTAAACTAGGCTAGGACACAAACTTAATGACAGTTTTGCTAAAAGCAATATTCACTTTATGTATTAAGTGCTAGTGTTATGTAAGTCACTGAGGGAAAATGTTATCCTATTTACTATAAAAGTTGAGGATCAGTAGACAGACTTGAGAATGAATATACTATAGTTTGACAATATTTAGTTCTGTTTATTTTGTTGCCATTCTTTTTGTGGGTAATTTTCTTGCCAAAGTATAGAATATATTTGGGGAAGTTAATCCTCTCCACATTATGAGTTCACTATGCTGCCTTCCCAATTAGCACCATGAGTTTTAGAAGGTTTTCTCTGGGGACCTTTAGAACATACACCCAAAAGGCTACCATCTGTAGAGAAGCCTTTTATTCTTAGTCCTGAAACAGATGTGCACCCTGCTGTCCTCAGAAGTTACTGGCCAAGTAGAGTAACAACTGCGGGCTTGTTACCAACATAACTACCATAATAGAAGCCCCATATGTCTGTTTTGTGGTGGAGTGATGAAAAAAACCATAAAAAATTTGAAGACCACTGAAATAAAACACAAAGATCTTGCAGGTTGATTGCTAGAGTAAGGACAGGAGAGGAGGATAACAACACACACATCTAAGAGAGGATTAGCTACAGTTACCCTCTTATCAAGTAGGATGTTAGTAGCAGGCAAATAAGGCACACACTAATCAAACAGTCTCAGATCTGTGACCTTTGCAGTGTATAACAAAAGGGCCTCCCCTTCTTCCTCCTGAGAGCTGAGAAACGTGTTTGCCTAAGTAAGGGTGGGGTGCAGGGGCAGGATTAGAGGGGGAGCCTTAATGTTTGTCTTGCTGTTGTTTTTTCAACCATGTTGGACTAAAGTGGGTGCAGTGTGGTCTTGAACCTCTGCCAAGGTGAACCTGGATGAATTCTAGCTGAGGTCTTCTTCTCTGTGTGTCTGTCTCTCTCTCTGTCTCTCTGTCTGTCTCTCTCTCACACACACACACACAAACAGAGGAGAATTACAAACTGCTCTCTGTTAGACAAATGGTCTGGAACCTGAACAAAGACTGACCCTATGGAGTCCAACTTAAACCCACTCTGCATCTCCCCCCAGAGCTCAGAGAAAGTTCCTTGGCAGGGATCTTGTTCCACTAGAGTGCTTTCGGCTCTTAACTTGGGCCTCTGGTCTCTGTAGAGACCTGAAGTGATCCATCCAGAGCCTCAGCTGGTTTTTATCATTGAACGGTACTGGTCTCTTCCCTCTTAGGGTTTTTGCAAACTTCAGTTCCACATTTCAGGCAATCATCTTCCTTTATGCTTTGAAGTCTAAAATCACTCTTTATATTTCATCTTAGTTTAAGTTAGGCAAACAGTGCCATCCCCTGCACACTGGTGAGATCTCACCCCTTGATGGCTACAGGTCTCTGGAATGTCTCCTCCAGTCCCACATGCCCCCACACCCTCTCAGTTTCTGTTTCCATAGGATCCCATGTGCCTAACTGATAGCACTTTCCCCCTTGCTACAGAAAAGCACAGTCTAGCAAGTCAAAACCCACACACGCATCACTACATTATTGTCTGTGGCTAATTCCCCTTCCTTCCAGGTCACCTCTGCCAAAGATCAGTGGCAGCCCAAGGGGATGCCAGCAGGAGGGAAGATATGGTGCCCTGGAATTTGGAAATCTGCTCACAGTCCCAGGCATTGTCCCTGGAAGAATGCAGGTACTTCCCCGGTGGTGCTGTGGCCCCGACTGCATATGATATGCAGTTTGGCCTCACTCCATTCCCCCTGAAGAAATGGAGACTACCTGCTGAGAAAATTATCTGCATAAACAATTTCACTTCAGCTTCCCTGGCAGATGGTCCTGATTTGGAAAAGGTATGCAGACAGTCTTTGAAATATGACTTCTGCTTTTCAGGCGACTTGGAATTCTTCTTTGTAGTCCTTACAGTCCCGATGACAATTTATTGACCTGCCATCATTAGCTTCCTCTGAAACCCAGCTTTCATTTCTTAATTTCCTATTCTTTCAAAAATCACCAGGCCCTAATTTCTGAATCTTCATGTTTGTTACTCATTTCCAAATGCAATTAGTTAATCAAATCCTGTATTTTTTCTCTCCATTTCTATTGGCACCATTCTATTCCTGACCCTTATTACTCCATGCCTCATCTATTACATTACATTATAATCTCACTGTTTTAGGTTAACCCACCCTCCCCTGCACATAACTTCCAAAGTGTTACAATTTCCCTCATTTCCCCAGGTGTCTTTGCATGAACTGATGCCTTCAATGGCTCACCATTACATATATGCTATGTGTTGGGCTGTGCATTACTAATCTTTTAAATTTTTATTTCCTTCCAACAGATATTCATTGGGTACCTGAAGTGGGTCCTACATCATTCTTAGCTTTAGGAAGACAGCAGTGAAAAACTAGACCCATTTCCTGTTCGCCTTTTGAAGAAGGGGGTTCATATGAAAGATAAATGCTCAGAAAGAGAAACTATGAAAGCACAGAATAAGGGAAGCAAAGTTAGTGTCTGGAGTAATGAGAGGTTTCCCCAGAAGAGACATTCAAGCTGAGGCCTAAAGGGTGAAAAATGGTTAGTTGGTGAAATACAGGTGAAGTTGAAGATACAGCACATGCAAATGGCCTGAGTGGGAAAGAGCCTGATACATCTGTGGAAATAAAGAAAGCTGGTGTGGCTGGATGCAGAGAGATATAGGGAAGCCCGGGTGAAGGGTTGTCGGGGAAAAAGGCTAAGGGTCACAGGGACAGACCATGCAGACCCTGGTAGGATGTGCTGAGGAATTTGGGCTTTATTATAAAAGCAGTGGGAAACCACAGGCAAGTTTGAAGCAGAGGAATGCAATGATTTATTGTGTTTTTAAAAGATCACCTTTGCTGCATAGTGGAGAAGGTTTGAAGAAGCTGCTGAGTGACCAAAGGGCATTGTAGCGTAGATAATAGACGGTGGTGGTTTGGACCATTGTGGTACCATGGAAGTCAGTGGAAAAGGAGGAAATAATACATGGATTCAAAGGGATTGTGATGTAGTGATCAGCAGTGAGGAAAGCATTTGTGTTTCTTGGGAATGAGATTATTGGCTATATGGCAAGGCTTTGTTTAACTTTATAATCATGAATATATCTTAATAATTTTGTAGTTTTGGTTAGGTAGTAAGGTCAAAATGGGATGGTAGAGAGTTAAGAAGTAAAAGAGAAGTGAGAAGGTTGATGTATAGTAAGTGTAGAGCAATGCTTTAGGGGATTCTGGCTGACATGGAGATAGTAAATAGGGCTGCGGTGGAGGTAGCCATGAGATTAAGGGAGGGAGGGTTTGACAAAGATAAAAAAGACTTGAGCAAGTAGCAAGTTTAATGCTGGTGGAAAGGAGAAAGCAGACAGGGAGAGGTTGAAGATAAGGGAAAGAGACAAGTGTGGGAGATGAAAGGGATAGTGAGATATTCAAGAGGGTGGGAGGGACTGCCTTTTGATTAGAAGGAGATGCCCCTTTTGTTCTACTAAGAGGTTAGGAAACCGTGAGCCCTTTAAAGCCCTAATCTGTCCTTAAAATGACCTCACTGGCAATAAGAGGAGACAAGTTCAGACCTTTCACACTACTCACCTGCATAAACCCTTGACCCCAACTCAACTGTCTCATGACTACGCCAAGATCATGCTGTTCTCTAAGAGCCAAATGATGTTTTTGGAGGAGGCAGTCAGTCACCTTTGCTTGTCCAGCAGTGATGGAGCATGTATTATTGAAAAGAAGCCAGGCTACAAGCTCAGCAGATTGTTAATATTTATCCCCAGAGGTATGTTTTGCCTCATTTTCTACAAAAATACTCTTATTATATTCAAAGTTTGGTCTCAATGTCACAAAAAACTCCACCAGATTACCAAGAGCTTCAGGTCAAAGGACTTAGGTACATACATGGTCATGAAAGTTTCCCTGCCTTTGTACAGTTTGGCATATTAGATAGCTTCCTTGATATGAATATATTTCCTTGTTAGAGACCCTGACATTGACCCTGATAATTGGAAGTAGTGATGATTTTCCTCTGACTCTTTAATGAGCAAAACAGGCTATATTTTTTCCTCACCTATTTCTAACCTTAAGAAGAAAACAGTTGGAACAATAATGACAGTAAGAAAAATAGCATTTATATTAGCCAAAATCATGATGATGTAAGTAACTGGGCATGTTGTTGAGGAAGTTCCGGTTTTAAAACCTTCAGGGACTATCTGAAATGACACCAGCCAATCATTCAGATTCCATACAGCCTCTTTCTGCTTTGCAGCAGAGAAATTTGTGAGCCAGTAGTGATAATAACACAGTCAGGGTTTGGAAATCAGATTTAATATCTTAAAAACTCATAGGAACCAAGAAATGTTTTGTGGAATAGTTCTATACAAAAGAACTCGCTGTGGTAATCTCATCTTAATGTACCTGAAAAGGCAAGGGGTTTAAAGTCAGGAAACATAATTTCTTATTTTTGGAAAAGGCTTGGAGACAGCCACAAGTCTAATATAATCAAGGAAGAATTCTGCAGATGGATTCTGGGCTGTGAATCCGAAAATAATCTACCCAGTTGACTAGTGTCTTAATGACTTTTGGTTATTGCTTTGATTTTCTCAGCCTCAATGTTGCAGGACTGCTGCACTAGAAATGAATTTGCTTGCACTTTTGAGAAATTCCTTCTAGAATACTTAGCATCACTGTCCCTCCCCTGTCACAGGTGCTCTTAGGGAGAGACCTGAAAGCAGAGACTAGAATCCAATGTGACTGGTGTCATGAGGAGCACATGTTCACAGGTAAAGGAAGATTAGCTCTGTTTGGAAGGTCTGAAGAAGACATGTTCAAGAATGTGTCTACATTTCCTGAACCTCAGTGAATGAGCAGGTCTCCCTGATGGAGGAAGCAGAGGCAGGGTGGTCAAGATGCAATAAAAAACAGCTCCTTGAAGAACACAGGTTTGGAGATAACTCCTTGAGCCTGGCTGGCAGAGAGCCACATGTCTACTGGCATCTCTGACTTCCCAAAGCCAAAAACCTCTTCTCCATCAAATTCATTCTCAATGTAATCCTTGGAGTTTATCCCACACAATAAATTTGTAGGGTCACTGAGAAATGTAGAATGGGAATGGACCAGTGAGCCCATTTGTGTGAAAGGACATTTGTGTGACTTTGCCAATAGTGGGCAGTCCATTTACTTGGCTTGAGAAACCATCAGATGCCCTGGTCCGTTTACACCCCATCATGGGAAGCCATAGAGCCTGACACAGCTCTGAAATGATATAAAATTACTTACAATGTACTCTTTCTAACTCCTGTGCAGGCAGGAAACAAATTCACCCCCAACTCCTCCTAACTCCTAAACATGTAAATGTGAAGAGTGCTGAGATCTGTCACCGTGAATAGGAGGACTGCCATGATGGAACAGACCCCACCCATGTCACAGAGCAGTAATATACTTTCCTTCATGGCTGTTGTGAACTGAATGCTTGTGTTCCCCCCACACCCCACCCCATTCATATGGGGAAATCCTAACACACAGTGTGATCGTATCAGCAGACAGGGCTTTGGGAGGTACACAGGTCATGAGAGTGATGCCTTCATTAATGGGATTAGCACACTTACCGAAGAGACCTTAGAGAGCTCTCAGTTCATTCTGCCACGTGAGACATATCAAAAGGGTGGCATCTACAGCCCAGTAGAGGGCCCTCACCAGAACCCAACCATGCTGGCAGAAGTCTGATCTCAGACATCCAACCTCCAGAATGGGGAGGAATAAAGTTCTGTTACTTGTAAGGTACCCAGTCTATGGCACTTTGTTATAGCATCCTGAATGGACTAATATAGTAGCATGGATTGTACAGATGGCTTTTGTAGGTGGTATTAATTAGGGATTCCGTTTCTGTGCATGGACTAAAGTGAAGGTATGAGGGTTGAATTTATGGCCTTTTGCCATTCATTCATTTACTAATTAATTAGTTAAAACATTTATTATATTTACCACCCACTGTGTGAGTAAAGAAAACCAGGGATAAAAGGTAACCACAATAATAAAACTTCATCTATTTGGACCTTTTCAGTTAAGAATTTGAGAATTGTTTGAAGCATATGTAAAATTTAACATTGAAATAAATACTTAGTAAACAAGTGAAGAAGATAAATATGGTTGTAGAAGAATGCTTAAATTATATAAGATAGTTTTCAGGAAGCCTCATTTAGAAGTACCTTTGAAAGCACACAAAGATAATACATCAAAAACAAACCATTCTTAAAGATTTGTCTAAGTAGTTTCTTAAAGAATTGCCATTAGTCCAGGATTTAACCTGATCCTAGTTATTATAAATCTGTCAAAGTAATAATACTACATTTCTCAAAATTCTTCTATGATTCATACTTCTAACTAAATCAGACTGACTTTTTCCACCACTCTAAGTCATAGTTGGTATTAAACCTTTTCCTGCAGAGTGGTTTTCATTTAAGGATTGATAGATTTTCTGAGTTTGGATAACAAATACCATGCATGAATCTCCGAATTAGCTGAAGCCCTCCACCGAGAGCCTTGGAGGACAGTGGGGGTGATGAGGATGACCTAAGGCCATGTCATCATAGGACGGTTACAACACCCCAGCACAAGCTGGAAACCTCACTGCTACTCTGGCAAAGGTGTATTACAGTCCCTGCTAAACACATGAAGATGTCGCTGACATGAGTTCCTTGAACTGCTGGGTCAAGGTCACCTCATGAATCTCTCACAGGAAATTGGAAGCAAGGATCTCACTGTATCTATTCTCATGTCTGGGGCTATCTCCCTCCTTTTCCTGGTGATTAGAAACTTCTATTTTCAATGCCAATTTCAGTGTTTTAGAGCTTGAGATGGTGCTTCTCAATCATTTTCTTCTTCCCTTCATTAATGTCTGGCATATCTACTACATAAAAAAAACACGCTTCCCATTAAACCACAAAATTATGACATTTATGGAACATTAGCCAGAAAATATGAAACTAAAGCTTTATTCCAAGTTCACTTAGATTGCTTCCTTTATAAAACTTAGGATTCTTGAAAGAAGAAGAACAACAACAGAATCAATTGGGACAAAGTCCTTATTTAAAATCTTGTACACATGGAAACTTCCTAGGGGGATATACAAAATAATTAGGCTAGCAATCATTAACTTGTCTTTGTTGACATTAAAATATCCTGGCTAATGTCAATCTGATAATGAATAAGTAGCCATTCTCTCCAAAAATGAGGGAGGTTATGCTAGTTTGCAATACTGACAGAAGCAAAAGAAATCCTTAATTTGCTCAATTCCCCAAAGGCAGAGCTGGCCTTAGAAAAAAGCCTCCTTTGTTGAGGCTCCCATTTAAAGTTACTTCCACCCTGTTTTTAGTAATCTCGTCCTTTTAAAGTCTAACTTTATTAGCACCCAACAACAGACACCGTATCACATAGAATCTCACCTGACCAGTGCCAGGTGTGTGTAGGGGCTGGGTGGTGAGAGTGGCCAGGGGATTTACGATGTTAAATTGAGATTATATGACTGTATGTTTATCTGTGGCATAGAGTGAGGAGGCTGATGGAGATTACGGGTCAAAGGTGCTAACGACTTCTCAGGCTACTCCTTGGCACCAGTGAGTACCCCTGTTGTTGTATCTGATTCAGTCCAGACTTTCACAGATGTGAGTTATGGCAAATGAGGCAGCAGGGCACATAATAGTGCCTACAATGGGGCAAGTTGTTGGTAGCAAAGGACTGGAAGTCGTGCTTTTTCCAAAAGGATTTCTAGCGTGCACTGAGGACCAGGAGCCAAGCCAAAATTAAAAATCTTATTTTATGGGTTTCATCTCTGCTAAACGATTCTGAGTTTATTCATTCTCAGTCGTCAAATTGCTCTGTATGAATGGAGAGGAATGACTAGATGGCTGGCAAGGCAGTCTAATATTTCAGTGATGTGACCTATGTTTTTTCTCGGATGTTATCAGCTTTTGACATTCCAAAGTCTAGGAACCCCTGAGCTATATACAACACCTACATTTTGCTTAAAAGTTAACTCTGTCAATTAATCCTTACAATATGCTTTGCCAGAGGTAGTAATACAAACAAATCTACCCATTTTTGTAGGAGGCTAGTCAGAAACAAGTCAGGTGCAGAGGTGAAGGTGGTCAGGTTCTACTGGTTCATCTCTCTTAGTCACTTTGTACTTCTCATCTAAGCTGGCCTCTCTGCAGCATCCGACACCTTTGAGCATTTTCTCCCTCTTGATACGTTTCCTTAGTTGGCCTGACAGCACTACAGCAGCTTGGTTTTCCACCTATCTTCTGCGTGGCTTTTTGTGGGTTCCCATGTGCAGTCCATTTCCACATTTGCCTGTCTAAAAGGACGATGTTCTTTATTTCTCTGTTCTGGGTCCTTATCTCTTTTTTCATTAAACACTCTCCCTGCAGATCTCATTCATTTTTATGGCTTGCATTACTAACGATGGAGCTCATATGTCACCTACATTTATTTCCCTCATCCAGATTAACTGAGATAACACAGGTAAAGCACTTAGTGTCGGGTGCCCAACAAGGGATCATCTTCTCACTAAACAACTATTTATTAGGTGCTTATATGTAAGCACTGCCCATTCTAATTTCTAGGGATACAGAAGTAAGCAAAATAGACAAAAATCCCTGCCCCCATGGAACTTAACTTCTAATGGATGGACTATCATAAGCAAAATAAATAAAATATATAGTAGGTTAGATACGCTATATATTATGGGGAAAATATGGTACAGAGAAGGTGGACAAAAAAATGTTTGGGTAAGAGGCAATTGCCACTTAAAATTGGGTGGCCAGGAGAATCTCTTTGCAAAGATGACATTTTAAGCAAAGACCTGAGGGAGATGGGGAGGGGACCATGCAGATATATGGAGAAGGAGAAGGTGTTCCAGACAGCAGAGACAGGAAGCGCAAAGAACTCAGCAATTGTTAACTACAGCACTATGTCACCTCTTAGGTTTCTCTTCTGACGTCCAGCTTCTGGATGTCCATTCCTTTAGATGTTCCATGGACACTTGAAATGCAACAGGTCCTCAGATAGATGGATCATCGACCTGTTTGGCACACCCTTCCCTTTGGCACACCCATTCTCTATCCGAGTGAACAGTACTGTCACCCACTCACCACACGAGGCAGAAAAATGGGGAGGGGCAACCTCAACTTCTCCCCCCCCACCCATATCTCACTAGTTGCAACTTCTTAATGTTATAATTTTAGATTTACATTTGGCTTTAAATTTACTCTGTCAGCTTAGTTATTAAGCAAGCATAATTTAATTAACATTTGATGGACAAAATAATGAGAGATGTGTATCCAAGTATTTCAAAATGTTAAGTGTTATCTCTCTGTTGCAAAGAAGTGTTAGATAAGAACACGGAGACTAATTCTCTCTCAGGAGGTATAAAAGTCTGTATATTATCTCAAACCTTATGTCACGAAGCTAACTAGCAATTATTAAGCACTTTGTCTTATTTTATTTAATTATACTTTTAATAAAATCAAGGCCTAGTTAGAGGAAGTAATTTGCCTGAGTTACACAGAGGGAATAGTGGGGTCTGGATTAGAAATCAGGCAGGGTGGTGCCCAGCAAGGTCTTCTGGGCCATGTGCCCATTGTGAACAGGAGGCTTGCAGGCTGCCCACGCATCAGAAGCAACAATAGCAGAGTGGCACTGGGAGAAAGGCTACGCCCGTAACACCAGGTCCTACTTCTTTAGGAAAACTTGATTTTGGTATCTCACAAGTCTTTACTTTTATATAAAATGAAAATTTGTGAAAAGGAAGCAACAGTGCTAAACAAATAACAAGCACACTAAAAAATGTTGAAGCTCAAAAGAATTGGGACAAAGGCTGCTGCCCTGGCCAAGCACAAGGAATTGCCCTGGGTGATGGTACCTGCAGCCTGCCCATCACTGCTTACTGGGAGCTGAACTATGAGTGGGGACAAAGCTCTACAGCTATCAACAACAGAATGCTCCTCTTTCTCTTCCTTTATAGTCCCGGCAACACCAATGCCGTATTTAGTCCCATTTTAACTGCCTCAGAGATCTGCCAAGAGCATGCCTCAAGCAGACTTGACCCTGTGAAGCAAAGATGAGCTTCTGGACTCAGCTGGGCATGGCTATAGCTCCTGCTTCTATGGAAAGGAACCCAGAGTGTAGGCAGTCTCAAACTAGTTTTGAAAACCTGCCTTAGTTTTCAGGCATGCTCTGTCCTTCTAGACTGAGTAGATGATTTCATGGGCACAGGCTAGAAGGAAGACAGAAAGCTGAAAGCATCTAATGCAACAGGAAGGGAGAGGAATCAGATGAGAGGATGCTTCACCAGGAGATAAAGGGCCAGTGTCAGTGAGGCTCTTGGACTACTCAGCAGGTGCTGTCCCAGGGCCAATCCAGATGCTGTGTGCAGCTCTCTTCTCACCTTTATCCACTTCCCCCATAGAGAACAAATGAAAACTCTGTGCCTGAGAACCCAGCACAGCTCACATCAGGTGTCCTAAAGAGAGATTCCTGTAAGCCTGAAATTAGTGCAGTCGCTTAAGATATTTCTACTTATACCATCAGTTCTGGCTTCCCAGCTCATTTTCTTTTTTTTTTTTTAAATATATTTTATTGATTATGCTATTACAGTTGTCCTATTATCCCCCCTTCATTCCCCTCCACCCTGAACCAGCTCATTTTCTTTAGACTCCATAAACAAAGAAACATCAGGAGAAATGATATGGGACACCAAACATCCCATCACAGGCTCATTTGCATGTGCCCTTGTCTCTTTGTAAATTGAGGCTATGGTGTAAAGATTACAGCATTATCAAACATGCAGGAGAAATGATTTTCAGCACATCTGCAATACAATCATTCCACTAGGTCCTTAAATAAATCAATTTCATTTCAACTGCAATGTAAACCCTTGGGAAAGATGTAGAAAGCTTTAAAATAGGATTTTGTGACACTCTAACTCATACCATTTGTTCCTTTAATCATTATTATGGTGATCCAAAAATATAATAATCTCTGCAATTCAGACCCTACTTGTTTAAAAATAATTTTGACAAGTGTTACGATTAAGTAAATCATTGTATTTTCAATGGGAAAAAGCACTTACTAAACTATTAATACTATCAGAGGGTAGTAGAATACTTAAATTGCCTTCCTGAAAGGACTAGCTGTTCCTAAAAGATGATTTACATACCCAAAATGCATATATTAAGTTGATGTGCCATCTAGAAATAATTTTTATTTATGTATTACTTCAAATGTATTTGGTTAACCTAATTTAAATTACTATGCAAAGTTGGAAGAAATTAAAATGTTGCTTATTTTAGAATCTTAAAACTGAGATGGGCTTTTCCTCCTAATTATGGGTAATTAGTGAGGTTTTATTGTAACAATAAATCACAGAGGAAGCTTCTAGTTTCATGGGTGGTTGATGCTGATTCTAATCAGGAGCGCTGACCTAATGCTTGAGGAAGGATTGGCTTCCGGAAGGACCCATTAATGACTTAGGAAAACAGATGTGCCACTGAGCAATACTAGTCATGCCAAGGACAGAGTGTCCCTTCTTCTTCCTCCATCCTCACAAATAAAACCAAGGACAAACATTGACTGGGGAGCATTGGGTAAACAACCAAACAGCTTACAGAATCATCCAAGTTTAGAAGAGTCCACGTAGTCAGCAGCCATTACCAACAGAATAAACCTCTTCACCTCTCACTCTGTTAAAATTTCACAAGATCTGACACACCTACAAGACGCTTTAGAGAAAAATAAGAAAGGAAAAAGGCCTTGGAAATCAGGATATTTAATTAGGGATCCTTTGGTTGTACTAACAGAAACCCATTGACATTAGCTTAAACAAAAAGGAAGATTTACAGGATGTGGGGGTATTGGCATTCAAGACAAATGGGAGCACAGAAACCACACGACAGTCTGGACTCAACAGTCTCATCCGTCTCTGTCTCTCTCATCGGTCCTTCTCTGCATGTCTCTTTATTTCTCTCTCTAAACTGTCTTTCTGATTCTATGCACTGGGCCAAACTTGGATGTGCCAGGATGTTCTGGATTAAAAACCATCAGAAACTTCCTACCATCTCTAAGATTCAATTCTAAATTTTCAGAAGAAATTATAAGTCACATCAGTATTTGATTTCAGTTGTATCATTTACAGCCTGGCATCAGGAATACAAATACTGCTACAGGGGGCCATGTCTGTGTGTGACAAGGATGCGGATGTGGGCTGTGCCATCATCTCAAAATTTACCTATGATCAGTATCAGGGGTGACACTTCCCTTTGCAAAAGATCAATCTGGGCACAAAAAAATGTTCTCTTATGGAACGGGTAATTTCTTATCTAGGATGGAACATAGTTCTTTTATAGGGAGCATCTATCAGTATATCAAAGAAATGGGAATAATCAGATATCTTATTTGTATTTAAATAGGCTTATCTTCCTTTAAATGACAATATAATGTTACAAAAGGGTAAATGATAGTGATTCATTTATTTTCTAAGGGAAATGGAGATTGTTATATTACTCATACAGAGAAAAAAATTGTATGACAACTGTAATTAGAAAATAAATTCTATAAAGGTGAGCTTAATTTTGTGGATAGAAAGTGCCCAAACCCAATTCTGGTGCTCAGAGCTGCCTCGTAGCCTCACAATCGCTTCACATGGCCCTGCCTGGGGGCGTGGGTGGCTGCTGCTCTCCAGTTGTCCTGAAACTATACCTCTATTCTTAACCTCACAGTTATGCATCACAGAATATCTCTTCTCTACATTTCAGTGTTTGTTTTCCTTAATCACGTGTCTTTCATAGTTGTATATTCCCACAATCCTTGTACATTATGGACACTTGGTAAATAGTCCTTTCATGAGGTGATCCATCAAAAGAGGAGCGAAGGGGGTTAACATAACTCTTTAGTGTGTTCCATGTGCAAGAGGAACCCAAAGTGACATGGCATTGGTCTCTCTATCTCATTGAATAAGAAAGTGGTGGAAGGAAACATAGACACCAATGATCTCCCGTGGCCCCTGCGTTTTACAAGAGAAAACTGAGGAGAATGGTCAGAGAGGTGAATGGTCACTTAGCTACTCAGAGGAAACAATAAGATTAGAGCCCAAGTATTTGCCCACACATCAGCACTGCTGGTGAATGTCCAGGGTGAAAATTCTCCCTTGACAGAAAAATAGTGCAGTCTAAAGCTCATGGATTTGGCCTTTGCTAGGAAGAAATCCTAGAAAGTTGCTGTTTAAGTGAAAGTTGCTGAGTAAGAACAACTTCTGTCCTCATCACCCATCTTTTCTCCAGGCACCCAGACATCTCAGGCTCCCCAGAGACTGCTTCACCTGAGCTTCCTCTCTATGACAGTGGCTGGTCCCCAAACCCAAGGCCCAGTTCAAATCCTTGGGCCAAATTCCTCCCTAAATAACTCCTGTAACTATCATTGTTCTTTACAACTGAATCTCCTTTAAATAGTATTTTTACTATGAATTCTTAAAAAGTAGTTTTAGCTTATTAAGAAGTTTTTTAAATTTCTGAACTCAAAAATTGAGTCTCCTTGCCATTTTTTCCCTAGTATTTGCACAGTAAAGAGAACAGGCTTTTACTTTATGCTTTTGGTTGTGACAGAAGAGAGTGTGGATGCTGGAGATACAGGACCCTGAGTTCAGGTTGCAACTCTGATTTTGAGACCCCCTAGATAAGGCATTTCACTTCCTTCCTTTAAAATTAATTGATTTTCTAATTATGGTTGCATATAAAATTATATTAGTTTTAGGTATACAACATAGAGATTGCACATTTATGTACCTTACTGTCACCCTGATAAGTCTAGTACCCATCTGACACTATACGTAGCTATTACAATACTATTGACTATATTCCCTATGCTGTACTTTACATCCCCTTGACTATTTTTATAACTGGCAGTTAACTTCTTAATTCTTTTTACCATTTTCACTCATTCGCCCATCCCCTCCAAGGTACTTCACTTTTCTAAGCTTCAGTTTCCTTATTATAAATGTGGTTGCTGTGGAGATTAAAAGATCTATTCTCTGCACAAGGAAGTGAATGTGATTCCTACAATGACCAAGAGGCAGCAGCAGGGAGTCTTTCTGTTTCTTAAGAAAGTGAAAGAAAGGATTTACCTGCCACTATCCTGAGGTTCTTAGACCCTAAATTCCAGAAAGAAAAGGATGAGCTGGTTGGGTTCTGGGGAGAGGTCTAGGCAACAAATCCCCAGGGTAGATGCCTTTTCTTCAGGGCCAAAATGCAAAGGTGTCTACTGATGTCTACTGATGTCCACAGCCGAACTGCCAAATAATGGGGCAACCCTGATATCTTTACTCTGCTTAATATAAGTTCTCCATGAAGTAGATGCTGAGTGTTTAATATTAAACATGGCTTATTGCTGAGTATCAATTTATTGATTAGCTCAGTAGTAAATCACCCCATTAGCCTGGTATAACTCACAGGCTAGACATACTTGTTTGGCCATGACTGAGGGATATTGGGAGCTGGCTACCAGTCTCTGCCTTAGGTCTTGATGAAACCAATATGTGGATAGGCCCCTCTAAATGTCAGTCATGCCCCTCAAGGTCCCCTTCTTACAAGTCGTTCCCCATGGAATATGTCTCCAGTTGCCTGGATTAACAGAAGAATTCCCAGGTTTCTCTGACAGGCTAGGTCATCTTTAGTAATGACTCTCATAATTAAAACAAAAAGTTAGTTAAAAGCACAATAATAAGAATGAGTGAGATGCTTTTAGATTTGGGGACAGAATCAACATTTGCCAGTCATTAGGGAAGTCATAAAGGACACAATAACATGAACATAAAATAAACAAATTGAGGACCTACGTTGTTCAAAATATATAAATAATATATCACTACTGAAACAAATCACCACTGTGACAATTAAGTAAAGGAGGAAAATCTAGAAAGGAAAAACTCAAAATAAGTTCTAAAAATTTTGTAACTCACCCCACAATTATTTTGACATCATTTCTCTAAGTGCTGACTTTGACTAATATGTAGTTTGTAGATAGAGAGTATGTTTGTATTAGAATCCTGGGAACTAACTTCACAACATACAAACTCCAACTTTCAAGCATCCCAGCTCCAGGAGATATGCTGACCTACAAACAAAAAACAGGAAGATACACACCAGACTATCACTTGACCTGTTTCAAGGTCCTTACAGAATGAACTGTGCCGGTCTACTCGTAGTTCCCTCAGTAGAGAACTCTCAACCCTCTCCCCTTGATATCTTTGTTCTGTTTTCCCTCTACCTCTTTATAAAAACCTCTGCCTATATTGAGATGTGGGGAGATGGGCTTTGGGAAGAGAGTCCTCCAATGTCTCAGGTGGCCAACCCTTAAACAAACCTCTTTCCTTCTCACCAGCATCTGTCTCACAAGCTTGACTTTCATTGTGGCAGGTAGCCGGACCTATGTTTGGTAACAATAGCACATCTTTTTACCAAGAACAAAAATCCTAAAAGACATCCAGTGGTAGCATTTTGAACACCAGTAGGGAAGGGGCAGAAGTGCCTAGGCCTGAGCATATGAGGAAGGGGTGTGTGTGTGTGTATGTGTGTGTGAGGGAGGTGGGGAGGGAGAGAAGAGGGTGAGGAGAGAGAAAGAGAGAGAGATTGAGATTAGGAGGAACAGAAGGACTTTCTCAGCTTCCTAGTACCCACATGAGGGACAGACATCTCTGAGATAGAAGAGAGGAAGGTGCAGGGCACTGTACTGACAGGCACTGGAGGAGATGGAATGAGAATTCCAGACAACATGAAAAAAGAAGAAAAGAAAAAAAAGAAAGACATTACATACCTCAAAGAAATGTCATATGACCTGCTTCTCCTTGCTCTTCCATTTTTATTCGGTTTCTTTGACATTTTTTGTGTCACACACTGAGATTATTACTGACACATTCTTATGGAGAACAATATGAAAACAGAGGAGAAAATTGGAGAGGAATGGGGCCACAGAGGTAAATATAGACAGAAAATTAAAGTGTCTGCAATACCAAAAGCATTTTTAAACTTATTTTTCAGAAACAAACTCAAACACTTCTTTATTGGGACTGTCCACTTTGTTTTACTGAAATTTTGCTGTACCTCAATTTATCCCAGAATCTTCCAGTGGAAAAAAGCAAGAAAACCTGTGTAATTCCATTTTACACTGAAGGCAGAAACTCTGCTCCTCCTTTTTCCCCATTTGGCTGAGTGACGGGAAGCTCACTGCCTCATGGGGCTTGTCTGCTTCATGTCTGCTTCATGTCTGCTTGTTGTAGCACTCCAGTTATTTATTTGGTCTCTTTTATATTAAGCTCAAAGCCCCTCCATTAACTTCTCCTAGTTGGCCCTAGCTCTCCTTGGAAAGTACAGAAGAGTCCAAACCTCTCATGACACACTCATATTGGAATAGTCTTCATCCCTCACTCCTTCCAGTCCTCAAACTGTTTTCTATATCGTAAACTTGTTCTGGATTATCACTGCCTCTTCCAAAGTGTAGCTGAGTGCAACCATCTGAAATCCCCAGTCTCCAGTCCTCAGCCTTTGTGACATGTTTTCTGGGCAGTTTTATCCAGATCCAAAGCTCAAACAAACCGGTAACTTCCAAATTTGTATGTGCAGCCCAAAACCCTTTCATTTCAGTTCCATACAGCCAGCTACTTGGGTGTTCCTCAGATGCCTCAAGCTCAGTAGGTCCCTGACTGTTTCTAGCACCTTCCTCCACATAGCTGTTAGGCTCTGTGAATGGCTTATTACCCACTTGGTTGCCCCAGGCAGAATTTTTTAAATCCCTTCCTCTCTTTCAACTCCTTCATCTCACTGTCCAAACACATTAACTATGGTTCCTTCATACTTCTCTTCTTTAGCTTCACAACTCCTTCAGTAATTCAGGCCTCAGTTGAAAGTTTATGAAGTGAAAGAGCTTGATTTTGCTTGCCTAAGCCTGCTGAGGCAGTTCCAGAACTGAGTTTTTTTTCTGACAGGGCTCTTTGTTAGGTTCATTTCCTCTTTGCCTGTGTTCTTAATCTCCATCCCCAATCCTTCAAACTGCTTCCAAAGATACCCTGATTGCATAGATTTGATCACATCATTCACATGTTCTTTCAACATTCCTCAAAGTCTTGCTGGATTATCAGTGTTCTAAGCACAATTTAGACTGCTGTGGTGGTAGCTGCTTGGCAATGACCCTTGCCATTTGACCTTTGAATGACCCATGAGGCTCTTTGACCAGATTTGTTAGGCAGCACACACTGCCTCTCAACAGTCCCTACAAAAGAAACATGTTCTTGAGAACCAAAGTTTAAACATCTGGATAGAATCATGAAAAATGATCATTATTATTTATGTTTACCTTATACATTTGAGAAAAAATGTTTAGTTCCTGATTACATGACCCATCTTCCATTTAGACTGTCTACGCTAAATTATTGCTCCTCAAGATATCCTTCTCTGGAATTGGGTTTTTATTATTAAAGCACAATAAACATTTTCCCTTTTTGTTTTTCAGTAAAATTCATAAAATATACTGCTGAGGAAGTATTTCTTAATTAAGGATTCTGTATGCTGAGTTAAAAGATGGTGAAGTAATAAGCAAAATAATATTCTATTATTTTTGTCATTTTGCAAATACATTTTTCTCATCTCTCTTCTCTCCCTCCCTTGGTGCCATACCTCCTCATTCCTTCCTTAAAACTCACCATATTTTTGCACCTACTTTCTGACGATGACAGACAATAATGCCTTTTCAGGGTGACTGCTGCAGTCACAGTTCATGTCTGTTGTCATCTGGTAACCGATGACATTTAGTTAAGTGTTCAGCATGGTGTAAATACACTCTTCATCTTGTGTAAGTCCATACCAGACTGTACTTCATCTTTTACTTGTCATTTGGCTTTAAAAGATTGATGAAGCAAAAATGTGACTTTCCAAAACATGTGCTTCGGAATCAGATATCATTATGCATGGTGTCTATTTAATGAAATATTGTTATCAAAAAGATTTAAAAATACTAATCCTCTTCTCTCTCTCTTTTCTTTTTTTTGCTGATTTCACTGAACAATTAAGGTTCAGATTTGGGGAAATATGGATATTACCTGAGTACAAGTGGAAAGGGAAAAGTTAGCTTTATGACAACCTATGTTAAGTGCATTACATTTAGTTGAATAAAGTTTTAAATGTATAAATGAACCAGTGAGCACTAAGGTACTTCTGAAATCATTCCCCCCCTCCCCAGTGAAGGTTTTAAAAGCAAAAATTGTAATATTTTATTCACTTCTGATTCATTCATAGAGAAGAACATTACATTATTACCTGTACAGTTCTTAGAATTCCTAGCTATTTAGAAGGGTAACTGGAAAAGAAGTAAGCTTTATAGTATTTTCAGTAATTCGGGTTTGTCTATTAACGGAAGTACTAAATCCCTAGACGATAGCACAATGTTCCCTTTAATTAAACTCATTAGTTATGCTAAGAGATATCATGATTTATTTAGTAGATATAGTATCTACTTCCTTGAATAGTTAAGAAATGATTATAGAAATATCCTTAAAACTATTAATAAGACCATGATGTCATCCAAGTAACCTGAATACTAGTTAATTCCATAGAGACATACTTTCAGTAATATAAATACATGCTCTGAATCTAAAACATTATCTTCTAGAATTCTATGTTCTAATACATTTGCATATTGTTCTATAAATAGACTTCTCCTTTTAGCAACCTTTCTTTCCACTGATAATATGCAAGGGCAGTGAGTTGAAAACAAAATTGAACAAATTAGCACCAATGTTCCCCTCCCTGTCCAATAGGAAAACAAGATACAAACATTAAGCTTTATATTGAGAGTTTTAATTATTGCATTTCTGGTGATTCAAGAAACAAGATGTGCTTTAAAATGCATACCTCTCAAATGTAATTTGCCCAATTATAACAAAATCTAGTAACTGATTTATATATTAATGTATTGTCCATAGACATGTCTACACAGTACACATTTTATTAACATTGACCAATTGTTGTATACCAATCAATTAATTGCAGTTTGATCATAATGCTCCGCATTGGATAAAAATTAAAGAGCTACTTATTATTATTAAATGTCTAGATGTGGGTTGTTCATTTTTTTAATGTATCCGTCTTGGAATTTTTGGATTTTCTGACTTCTGATATTAATGTCATTTTATCCATTCTTCAACCATTCATTATCTTTTCAAATAATTCCTTTCTCTCAGTCTCTGTATGGTCTCTTCCTCGACATTCAGTTGGATTTACACTGGACCTTCTCACTCTATTGTTTCTATCTTTGTTCTTTTTATTGAATTTATTCAGATGACACTGCTTTACAAAATTATATAGGCTGCAGGTGCACAATTCCACCACACATTATCTGTATACTATATTGTGTGTTCACCACCCCAAGTCAAGTCTCCTTCTATCACCATTTATCTCCCCTATATCCTCCTCCAAATTGTTTATATCTTTTAACCCTTCTTTCATATTTCCCATCACTTTCTCTCTTAGTGTTGTATTAGGAATTTCAAGTCTACATTCCAGTTTACCAGTTCCCTCTTCATTGTATCACTTCTACCATTTGGCAAGACCATTGAATTTTTACCTTCAGTTATGTTTTTCATGTCTAGAAAAATCTATTGTTTAAATATTATCTTTTATTCAGTATCATTAGAATCTGGTTTTTAAATGCATATAATACCTTTATTTCATACCCCATATCTAATAAGTCCAATATTGGTAATTTATGCAGATTTCATTCTACAGAATTATTTTTCCTTCCTGACTCTTGTTCATGGTCACTTGTTTCCTTATGTACCTAGTAAATTTTTACTGTGAGCTCATGTTTTGGACTTTTATCTGTGGGGATTCTTAAGAGACCTGATATAAAATACATTCTTTCTAAGAGGATTTTTATCTGCCACCAGGCAGCTGGGGACACTATCAAGTTGGGATCATGAAATAAAATTTTTAGCTTTTGTGTGTTGGGGGGTGGTGTGGGGAGTGGGTTTTTTTCCCTCATCCACAATAATATTACCATAGGCCCTAAGAACACCTGAGTGCAAATATAAAGTTAGACATCCTTAGAATACTCTTTTCTTTTATTCTTCTCTACATTGAGATGAGGTTAAGAGCTTTCTCCATGGTGTTGTTCTGCAGGTATCTTTTCTTGTTCATCCACTGGTGATGTTACCCTAGCTGTATGCAGAAGCCTCTAAATGACTACCATCCTTCTTGGCTCTCAGGATTTCCTTCTTCTCTACTATGTCTATTAAAATTCTCTAGGCCACAAGAGATTGGCAGAGATCACTACAGCAAGTGCAGGCTCCAGCTTTCACTTACTCCTTTGCATTGAAACTCTTCCCTCCTCCCTTTCTTCCTCCCTCCCTCCCTTCCTCCCTCCCTTCCCTCCCTCCCTTCCTTCCTTCCTCTTTCCGTCCTTCCTTCCTTTCTACCTTCCTTCATTCATTCTGAAGGATTATTCCTTCACTTTCCTGGCAGATCACCCAGGCATTATATATATAATATCATAAATATATATCATATCATATAAATATTATATCATAAATATATTTATTTATGTATAATTATATACTTATGTATATAATTATACATCTACACATTATATACATGATTTGAATCTGAATTCAGATCCTACATATGATTTGAATTCTTCAGAATTTGCTTCCAAAGAATCTATGCTTCTGAAGAATTATCCTTCACTTTCCTGGCAGATCAACCAGGCATTATATAAATGTATATATTTATAATATACTTATATATTATATTTATATATTTATAATATATTTATATATTATATGTTTATATATAGTATTATATTTATATATAATTTATATGTATTTTATATATAATTTTTTTAAAAATCGAGTGTTTTTAATTTTACTCTCCTGAGAGGACATTCTCTGAACATCTGTTAGGTAAAGAGATGTACATAATATATGTACATTATTGTTAGGGGTCTTTTTTCAATTATTATTTGTTGATTCTTCTAGTTAACAGTTTTTTAGAAATCCTTGTGAAATAACTTTAATAAAATACACAAATAAAAGAAATCAGATATTTTCCTAATATATTGTCTTTACATATTTATGACACATCTTCACAAATGTCTAACAATGTAAATAGAAATTTCATCATAGAAATTTTATATTATGTTGTGCTAGAAATTGAAGTAGCAAATTAGTCCTCACCTTCTGAGAAGGAAGTTCATAATTAAAAAACAAAAATTGTACTTTCAGGGACATATGAAGGATAGCTATAGAAATACTAACAAACCGTACAAATAATTATGTGATGCAAGTAATACATTATAAATAAGAATGTAGGATGTTTAATGGCCTCCCTTTGCTGAGTCTTTCTTCTTAAGGTGGAGTGGGGATACCCCCAGTGACTGGATTTTGTGGATACCTGAAGCTATAAATTAAACACGATAGAAAAAATATATACATGGCAGTCAAAAAATAAATAAAATGCATCAAAATAAAAAATAAAGTTTAAAAAACTAAAAATCATTTTTCATTGTTATTGAAAAAATAAACATGATAGAAAAATCTTAATTATAATGGTAATTCATTTAAAAATAATGTTATGTTAAATAAACAATATATTGTGAACTAGATTACAAGACTTGCCTCATTTTAAGTATAAAACATTGCAAAAAAATTCATACTTGGAGTATTTGCCATCACAGATGTGACATCAATGTATTTGTTTCTGTTGGGAGGGAATGTTTTAAATGCTCTGGCCTGGAGTTTAAAAAGAAAGTTTCAAGTTGGTGTCCAGGAGTCTTAAGATTTTAGATCTACTTTTGCTCCTGCTTTCACCCCTGAATTCTGGAGAAGCCTCGGGTCCTCAGATATAGGCCATGATCCCTTTTGTATACTTCCCATCCTTGTACCTCCCTAGGGGATTTCACTCAGTTCCATGGTTTTAAATAGCATTTACCTACACTTATTTGTATGCGAAGTCCCTGCCCATACAAATAATCTCATTTCTGCATCCAGGTCTTTCACTTCCTATTTAGCAGTGCCTCTTAAACCACATTAATATCAAAAACAGAACTTCTGACTCTTATTTATCAGAACCTGCTCCTGTGTTGCTTCCCGTTATTCTCATCACATTGCCTTGTTTAATTTTTGTCATAGAACCCACATTATAAAGTAAGCCCTACAGAATGACAGCCTTCATTTATCATGGCCTTCAACTGGGTTAGAGTCTAGACCAGCACTTGACACATAGTAGAAGCCCAATAACTGTTCATCGAAGAAAGGAAAAAATAAATAATCTTTTCTCTTTTGACATTATTTCAAATATCCCTCTCCCTCCCTCCACCTCTTTCTCACCAGTTTTCTTTTACTCAATCAACACTGTTCTACTTTGTCATTTTTTAAATGCAACACAGTCTTTTATCGTGCGTCTTGTCCCCTCCCTGGTAAAAGCCCATTACCTGGGGAAATAGTCCCTTCTGTTTCTTCTGTGCACTCATACAATTTTGTACACAAATCATTCAGAAAATCCTATTTAGATATCCAGATAATCTGGATATCAGTTATTATATGATCCTCCTCAAGGGCAATAATCATGTTTTATGTATTTTTAAAATTTTCCAATATTTAGCACAATGCCAGACACACAGCAGATGGTCAATGAGGGGTTTTTTTTGGGGGGGGGCAAGCTGGCAAGTAAAGGTACTGTAACAATCGTATTTGCAGAAAACAACGTCAGCACCAGGATCAAGTATTAAAACACTGACTCAAAAAAAATGTCAATCTAATATATATCTAATATATATTGAAATAAACCTTCTTAAGTTTATTAATTTCAAAATTATGAGCATACAACCTTCAATATACCAGCATATTCTACATAGTCATGATGTGTATGATAAACTGTCAGATATAAGCATAATATTCTGTTGTCTGAATAAATAACTGTGTTTAAATATAATGAGTTTTCTTTAAAGTCTGATATTTCTAAAGATGAATTACCAAGAAATATAAACTATAATAAAAAAATCTGTAATTTTGACAGATATATTTCACTGATGTTTCTTGTATAATAAGAAATTATTTTTCTTTAGTTTATTTTGGTAATGTAATTGTACATTTTGGAAACATGTGAAACAAAATTGACCTGAACCCATTTGAATTCCTCTGTTGCACAAAGGGGAGAAAACCACATGGGTGGATGTTTTTACTTAATTTAAGACCCTAGAGATCATTAACTCAGGAAACCATAATAGTTAACCTGGTACAGCAGCATTACTAAGAAGAAGGCTTATTCTCTGTCTAGATTTTCAAATTCCCAGACACCCATCCTATCCATTTCTGGCCAAGATTAAAGTATTAAGTGATTGTAGAAGAGATAAGTAGGCAGACAGACAGGTAGAAGCTCATAATAGTTTGCTCCTAAATGGCCAAGATTAATGAAACTATTCTTAAGAACATATACATCATATAATGTTGTACTGAGATGATTTATTTGCTTGGGAGAATTTTTATAACTATATCCCCAAATAACCATTTAATCACACACTCTTTCATCTATGCTAATTCTGATTATTTTTCAAATTACCAGATTCTGATTACATAAAGAAATCCAATAGAATAGATGTATTCTGAAAATAAGGCGGTGCATTAGACTTGAAACCTTAAAGTTGGAAGCAATAAATACAACAAAGTAAAAATCTGAGTTCAGGGAATGAAAGTGAAAAAGTAGTTCAAGTGGTAAAATATTCTATTGAGGTTGGGAAATTTCTCATTTGTGATTGTATACACTCTCCTAAGGCCCTTATGAAGGAAAAATATTACTGGGACACAGATCTAAATTTTAGAAGGTATCAAGTAATGCAGATTTTGGAAAATATTTGTAAAAATAGAGTTTGTTACTTAAATTTTCAACTCTAATAAAAGGAGAAACAGGAAATTATTTTATGGTTTTCTAACTTTATCAACCTAAGAAATATATTTCTTTATCAGGTCCATTAGAGATAAGCAACCAAAAGCAAATCAGTGTATTATATACATAATAAGAGATACGGCTCACAACTTTTTAGCATTAAATGAGCCCTGGTTATAGCTTAGTTACATAGATAAAATTCAATAAGGAATCAGCACAACCACTGGGAGCACTGAGAACACTACTCCCTGCCCAGTCATCTTGTACTTCAATAAGCAAGTAATAACAGAGAACTAGGAGTGTAGGTAGCCTAGTACAAGAGACAGTACATACCAGAGATCAAGAGAAGTCCACATCAAGGAAGTGGACATTTGAAGGGAAACCTAAAGATCTAGCAGTTTTTGCTTTCTGAGTAACATATATGAAAGGAAAAGAGCATTGAGTTAGAAGACATTGGTTCAGGCCAATGCACCTTTAGTCTTGATCAAAAAAAGTAACTCTAGACTTTCCATTGTATTAAAAGAGATAAATTAGATGACCTTTAAGTTTTAATCCCACTCTAAAATTCTGAGAGTGCAACTCTCTTTATCCTCAGTGGCCCATGTGTCTCCAATGCAAACGTATTTAATTTTTCCTTTTATCAGATCTGTGAGTCACTGATCTCTTCAGCCTAAGTAGACTATGTCAATGTAACTGAAAATACACAGATTAGTTAAAAAAATACCAAATTAATTTTAAGTGGTCTCATACTCATTTTTTTAAATGCTAAATTTTAACAGAATCAAGTAAGAAAATGAAATATGGAAATACATGTTACTTGTATTGCTTACTTTTCATCTATTACTAGATAGAAAACAAACATAGATAAGGTTAATTAAGGAAAATAAGGAGAATTCTAGAAGTAAATGTTAATTTTTAATATTCACATAGTCAGAGCTCACACTATACCTGGTTGAAAAAATAGCCATTAACTAGTGGTAAGCAGCGTTAAATATGTTTAGTTTTTATTGGTAAAACAACATCCAGGGTAAGCTATGTAAGTTTTAGTACTAGGATGGAGAGAGACTTACTGGCCTATATGATGTGTGATGCATGACTCTGAACTAACTGATATCAATAATAAGCCAAAACTATGAACTTTGTAGCTGTAGGCCCAAATTACCATTGTTCTGTTGAAGAAATGCTGTGCCCTTGACCTTAGCAATACTAAAAAATTAGTGTTATCCATCACAAAAGCAGTCAGATAAAGGAACATACACAATGAGTACAAACCCACTGTTGCTTCTGGAATATACTAGACAAAGTGCAGGCCTTACCAGTGGGTGATGACTGTTTACTGATATTATCAGCTTGTTACAGGAAAAAGCAGTACATTAAATATACCTTTTAGAGACAGTACCTACCTACAGTCACAATTACCTTTCATGCTACTTCACTGTGTAAGAGTTTAATGTGCAAGATCCTAATGTCACTGCAGTCATCAGTAGTATCCAGAATGAATTTACACACTACTCGAGAGAAAACATACTTTTTGTGCCCCTGTTACTAATATTTTTGACTTAAAGAGGTGGACAATATTGGGCAGCAGGTATCCATAGAAGATCTTAATCAATATGCACTATGGCAAATAAGATATATGTGAGGTTACCCTTTGTACATAGAATAGCATAGGTGTTTTCCTGGTTAGGTACATGCACGAGATCTGTAAAAGAGTAAGTTTTTACCTTCCACAGCAACTGAAAGTAAACAGAAACCTCATCGCACTGGACTCAGAGTATTCACAGGGCCCATGTGCTCTTGAAGCACTGGACATGCATTAACTAAGTCATTAATCCTCACCACTACTTCTCCCCATAAAGCACATATTATTATTCTTCAATGGTTGACAAAACTCAGTCAGGAAGGATAATTGCCTTGCTCAAGGCCATCGAGGAAGCCTGTATTAGGAAAGAATTGGACTTGAGTGATTTTTGACCTGAGGCTTGTAGTTGTACCACCAGCTCATGTGTGATGGAAGAGCCTTTCTTAAATTGTATGCAGAGTATTAGTGTGTGTGTGCGCCCACTCAACTGTACAATTGTCAGTGCACACAATGGGATTGCAAGGTCCCATATTCAACATATCCTTTCATTTCTCAGTATTAGAAGAACATTTACAGTATTGTGATAAATGGATTAATTCTTAAATTTGTTATCTTCCTTTTTTCTTTGTTTTGTCTAAGAAATGCCAACTCTGGGCAAAAAATAAATAGGGTGAAACCAGAACAGCATCTTCTGAACTACAGAATGTCACCAGACACTTTTATTCAGGGACCAAACTACCCAATCACAGGTTTTGATTAATTGTATTAATTGTTTTGATGAACAAATTGTGTTTATAGGCACTTTAACATAGTGGTGGAATGTGTCAGTTCAGGGGTCAAAACTGCCAGAATTAGAATTCTGGCATTCCTTTTTCTGTGCACATGATCTTGGGAAAATGAAACCCTGTCTCAGTTTCCTCATTTGCAAAATAGGGGAAGTAATAGTACTACGTCATAGGATTGTCATAAGGATTATATGACATAATATATTGTCTCAGAAGAGAGAGCTCAATAGAGCTTAGATATCATCATCATCACAAATATACAGGATATGGAAACTATTTTCAAACTAAGGGAGTGGTCAGTGTTCATGTCTACTTCTAGAAAAATGCTTTTCTTTATTTAGAGCACTTAAGATACCAAATGAATGAATGAATGAATTAATTAATTAAATAAAATGAGGACAAAACAATTTGGGGAAAATATACCAAAACTGAATTCAGGAGAATACAAAAAGGAAGAAATGAAACATTTTTAGATTTTGACTCATCCTGAATAAAATTGTTGGCACATATCAACCCACACTCCAATGTTCTTTCATTTGGTGGGTTTTCATGAGGAATAAAGTTCTCCATGGGTTACAGATAATACTGCTACTGTCCTGAAGTCCATTAGTGGCCAGGCTCTTCTGTTCTAGGCCATTGGCTTAGAACAAAAAGCACACTAACATCACAGTGATGTGGTTACTAACCTCACTAAATGGGCATGTATGGTACCGTCAAACTGTAATAGACAAAGATAACTTTATGATACATAAAGCACACAGATCTACTGCTTATATACAGAAAATAACATCATATATTAGGTCTCAAAATAATCAGAGTTAGAAAGCTTCCTGGAAATTAAAAATATGATGATGATCACAATTAGACAGAAGAGGTGGAAGATAAGGTCAAGAAAATCTGAATAACAGAAAATGACAGAACCAAAAATACAAGGAAGAAAGTGTCAGAAAGTCAGTGTAGCAGATTCAAGAGCTAACTCATAGAAGGTCCATAAAGAGACCAATGGAGCAAACACAGAGGAAGAAACTGTCAAAGAATTAATAAAAAAAGAATTCACAGAGCCAAAGGTCATTATTCTTCAAATTGAAAGGACTCATCAGTATCCAATAAAAAAAGAATAGGAAAAACCCCACACTTTCAAATACTTCAGTGAAATTTCAGAACATCAAGGATAAAGAGAATATCCCCAAAGCTTCAAGAGAGACAAAAAATCACCTACAAAGGAATGTGTGAACATGTGAATGATGTGGGATTTCTCATCAACATGTCTGGATCCCAAAAAATAATGGAGAAAGGATTTTAGTGTTATGAGGAAACAATTATTTTTAGTCTAAAATATGCCTGCCTCAACTATCTTTGACATGTTAAAAACAGAATGTTTATCTCCCATTTAGCTTTTCTTAGGAAGTTTCTTAGGCATGTGCTTCAGCAAAATAAAGAAGTAAGCCAAGAGACACCTGTCCAGGTGTTCTAAAAATCAGTCAGAAAAGGGTAGGGCAGAAGGACGAGGGATACAGACATGAGTCTGGAGGAAAAGGGGGTTCTATGAATATGATTGTATCCCTCCTGTCCTTGGGAGGATTCGAAATGCTGAGGAGAGGGAAAAACTAAAGACTTTAAGAGAAAATGATAATAGCAACTTTTTGACTTAGCAATGATAATATTTATGAGGTCTTATTAGTTATACACTTTACTGATTTTCAACTGTTAGAATTAGTCTATGGACAAACCATAAAGACAATTATGATAACAACAAAAAATTGTTATGAACCTTTTAAATATGAAAACAAAAATACAGAGGATTTAAGAGGTGGAAAGAGGGACATGGGAAACAGGTGAAGGGAAATGTCACTGCACTAATTTAAAAAGTAAACTAAATGAGAGACAAACAAAAAAGTTTTAAATGTATCAGAATGTTATTAAACATTACTAAACAAATTATACAAAGGGGAAAAACATATATGTGAGAACCTACATGAGTAGACTAAACTAAATCTTGTGTACCAAATGGAATAAACATTCTAAAAAACTAACACCAACATCTTAATGTGGTTAAGAACAGAACACCAGCCCAACACAAATCTGAGATACTATGACCATTACTTAGATTTGTTGATTTTAAGAAAACCACTTTAAGTAAAATCCTAATACTACATGGCTATTCTATAAATAGGATCTTAATCCTGTTCTCCAAAATTAAAAGTTACTATTGGTACTATATGACTCATGTATGGTTCTGAAAAAAGAATTCTGATTACAAATAAAAACAAATGTACATTCTGATGAGTGTTATCTTTCACAAATGTTCAGTCCTGCTGCCAATTTCGACACTGTTGCAGTGGAACGTTCCCTTTTGAACAGCTGGAAACCTCTCAGGGAGATACAAAGGACACATCACTTCATTATTTTTTTCACCTGCCCATGTTTTTTTTTTTTCTCTTTTTTTCTTAACAAAAAAAAGTGCATTATCTATATTTATCTTGCATGTTGATAATCACTCTAGGTTTCAAATGACTTTTAACAAACTCCCAAATCAAATCTGTCATCAAAGAAAACCTATTTTCACCCATTAACTTTATTCAAAGATGTTCCTACAGATTGTCAAAAGAAGGGCAGTATTTCAAATAATATTTGAATAGGAATTTAGGTTTAGATTGTCTGTTTAAAAATTTCCTCCCAGCACACCTTACACAGACACAGATAAATACTCTATATAAATGTTTAGACCTTGTTGTGGTTGAGCTACTGCACACATTTTTAGAAGAATCTTTTAGACTTTTATTTTTTTTAGACATATTATATCAGAGATTTTTCCTTTTAAGCAGACAAAATTCAGTCCAGTAAGCAACTTTCATCAACACTTCCAAAGTCCTTCAGTGTTCATTGTATATGTCTTTTAAATATTATTTTGGTCAACAAAATAGTTTATGTACAAACATTTGATTGATGATAACAAATAAAACAATAGTAAGTTAAGGGAAAAAATAAAAATTTCCAGACAGATTTGCACGTTTGAAATAGTACATAGCACCAAAATGTATTACTGCATATTTATTTGTAATTGTTTTTCATGAAGAAGATATCAGGATTAAAATTGTAAAATGAACTTATTTTTTCTATTAAATAAAAACTTGCAGTTATAACAATGAGTATTAAAGCAATTTTTAATTTCAGTATAAAATCACAGCATCAAATATTATATTTTTGGTGGAGAGCTCAAAATGTATTAAAATAATAATTATTAATGTTGCTTAGTGATTTAATATTAGTTCTGGGTCTAATGGAGGGAATTATGACATCATTGCCTTCTGTGATTATATACACAAAAATAATAGATAGCTTTATTTGGTTACTACATTTCTCAGTTCCTGGTCAAATATTCAACAGTATTCTTATTAAGTGAAACATTCTGATATTCACCTGAGAAAAATTCATTTAAATGCTCCAGGTAACAATGTCAGCAGAGATTTTTGTCATGGTTGGCAAGGAACCATATTGTCAGATTATCATTTCAGACACAAATTTATTTTTAAAAGAGACTGCAAAAAATTGAACGAAAAAATTGAATGAAAAAATTTTGTTTCTTTTCACATAGATAAGCAATAAAAAGAAACTTGATGTGAATATACGATCGAATTTTGCAAGACCATGAAACGGAACCAAGGGTAAAACCTGCTCTTCTCAAAGAGAAGTACAAACAGTTAGTTCTTCTCCTACCATTCCTTAATTAATACAAGAAAGTTCTATTACCTCCTAATTACTGGCTATTTTAGCAACATGCTCTAGGACTTTAGAAAATGTTGCACTCACACACACAGATAAGTATTCGAAACCACAAGAAGTCTCATTCATTTGAGAGTTACCTGTCAACGTTATTAAGAAAGAAGTTTCTAAGCACGGGCTGACAAAAGCAGCTGGTGTAAAATGTTACCTTTGTGTGCGGAAGCCTTCCTCTGGGCAGGAGTGGCTGCTGTTTGCACCTGCTGCTGTTTGACAAAATTTCCTTCGCTTCCAGTTCTCAAAATCTTCTCATCTAAACTGTTTTTTTTCTGTTTGCTGTTCAAATCATCCCTCCTAGATGATGGCAGCTTA
Organism: Trachops cirrhosus; assembly: GCA_028533065.1. NCBI lineage: Eukaryota > Metazoa > Chordata > Mammalia > Chiroptera > Phyllostomidae > Trachops > Trachops cirrhosus. Next base: position 52,561,730 of record CM052538.1, read on the forward strand.
GAAGCTGCATTAGCGAAGAAAGGTCTGGCCAAGCGAGAAGGTTTGGACATTTTAAACAGCAGAAAACACAACAATTAAACGAACCCAGAATGTTACCTGCTGGGGCAGCAGATTCTAAAAATCTTTTGAGCTTCACTTTTCAACTGCCACCATTCCAGCATAAAGCGCAGCTGGACCGAAAGTGCTGGGCTGCACTTGGGTTTCTTTTAAAAGGCATCATGCAGCCACATAGCCCATTTACTAGACCTGTGGAATGTAAATGTGTTTCGAAGATGCTGGTGACAGTTTTGTAATGGTAAATGCTCCAACTCGAACGAACAGCAGATTTTGGAATAGGAAATGTAAAATACAGATAACACACACACATGAAAACAAACAGGGAACTTGCTAGCAAGCACAGACTAGATGACACCGGACAGTCTAGAGGTGGAAAAAGAATGTAAATATTACCCCACCCACTCACGTACAATATATGAAAATAAGCCAGATGGTGGGGTTTATATTACTATGAAGTGCATATCATGCTCAGTTTCCAGGCATTAGTTCAAGCAAATATTTCCTCGCCTTAGCACATTCTTATATTATATTCCAAGAGTTGACTGTGTAACGAATGCCCATCTACGTAATTACTTCTCCTGCTGCCTAGAGAACACACACAGTACCGTGGAAAAGAAGGAACAGAGAAGAATGTAATTTCCATACCTGTTTGGCCAGCCCCGGGGTACCTACTAACTGATAAGAAGAGTTCTGTGTTCATGTGATATGGTGTGGGATGTGTGTGTGTGAGTGTGTACGTTTGTGAGGGGAGGGGCTCTGAGGAAGAGACAGATTATTTTACCTTTTAGAAAGCTTAGATTTTATTCCAATGAGAACATGAATACTTGCATACCATTTCTGAAAGAACAATAGTCGTGATGCAAAAATAAGTGTGTTCAAGGGGCCATATTTTTCTAGGCTAAAAACAATCCTTCCACCCATTAAGCACATATCCCACCCACACCAGGAAAACAGCCTCTTCCCCGCAAAAGGTAACCGTTTTCCTCCGGGTTTCCCATTTCAGTGATTTTTAAGACTTGGGGTACACTGTTGCCAACTTCAATTATTGCATGTTTCCTTAGAGAGAGTTTACACAAGCTCTCTATGAACTATAAAATGGTTCTGAGCCTATGAAATCACACAACTCCACTCCAAGTGTAAATACCATGCTATTCCCCATTTATAGCTGATAAGCTTGCAGCTACTTAGCACTGGAAAGAGTATAAATTTTGGAGTGAATTGGACCTGACTTTACCTCTAAATCCTAAATGTGGGCCCAGCCCTGGACCAGTCTTTTTTAATCAGTAAAATCGGGACAGTGATTTACCTGAAGTGACAAACATATTGTAGCATATTGTAGTGGCATATTGTAGCATTCAATTACTGAATTTCCTTACCCTGTCCTTCCAAAAATGCAGTTTTAATTATTTCTAAAAGGTCTAGTAGCCTTATGAAATATCAGAGTTACAAAATCAAAGCCTAACCAAGACCAGAGAAATCATGATAACATCACATTTCTGACTTTGGATCTAGGAGAAAGCAACATGAGAGCAGACACTTGATATTATGAGGAATGTGCCCTGCTTGTGTCATAGCCACTACTTTTGCAAATACTGCCCTATCATAAATGCATCCCATTAAATACTGTAAAGCCTAGCAACCAAATTTAAGTGACTCCTTTAGTCTTAATACTTTTGTCCAAATAGGGAAGTCCATATTTTAATTAATTCAAATTCTCTTTTAAAAAATGTTTATTGATTTTAGAGAGAGAGGAAGAGGGAACGAGAGAGACATTGATTGCCCCCCCCCACCACCACCATGCAAATCCCAACTGGGATCAAACCCACAAACTTTTTATATACAGGCTGACACTCCAACCAACTGAGGCATCTGGCCAGGGCCTATCCAAATTATCTTTTAGTTCTGAGAAACATTACTTTCTTTGGCCTCTTTGAATTTCTTCATTTTATTCATTAGCACTAGCAGCTGGATTTCTTTTCAGGAACAGATTTCATAAAGAAACTAACTTGGACCACGTCACAGACAGCCAAGTGGAGAGCATTAGAGCTGTATTGGGAGGTAAAACCGTCTGTCATAAAAGTTTACTCACCATCAAAATGACCACTTCAAAGGCCAGGCTTACATTTTAAATTCATGTCTCAGAACAATGACCAACAATGACATATGTTGGACCCTGGGGTATACAAATCACATGGCTGTTGAGGGTCTGTGATACATGGCAGTAGACTTTTGTCTGGAAACCAACTGGAAGGACCAGGGCCAGGAAAGAAGTGTGGCTGCATCCTAACACCAGTAGAAACAAGTAGCTTTCCTGTATGATGTGGATGCAAACATTTCAAAGGAAGGGAATTATGGCTCGTCATGGTGCGTTTTCATTCTCTGGCAGAGTCCAGCGTAATTAGACCCATTTTCGAAAGAAGAGGAAGAGAAAGTGACTGTGCAACAGGCCACTTCCAGAGGTGGGGATTGGGTATTATGTGCGTATGTGTGTATATATGTATACATGTATATATTATACATATAGAGAGCATTAGATATACATATATAGCTATATATCTATACTTTTAGTATATATATAATATATATATACATATCTGGGTTGTGGGTTTGATCCCAGTTGGGATTTACATGGTGGCTGGGAGGGGGGGCAATCAATGTCTCTCTCGTTCCCTCTTCCTCTCTCTCTAAAATCAATAAACATTTTTTAAAAGAGAATTTGAATTAGATATATAAACACATGCACATATATTTATGTATATGTATATACAAACACATATATGTATACAACATACATTCTGTTTATGTCTGTCCAGCTATCTATCTATTTCTCTTATTGGTTTGTTTCTCAAGAGAACTACCCCGCCAACCACACATACATACACACATATAATATATGTATGAGAGAGATTTTAAGGAATTGGCTCATATGATCACAGGGTTTGGCAAGCTGGAATTCTGTAGAACAGGCTGGCAGGCTAGAAATTCAGGGGAGAGTTGGTGTTTCAGTCTTAAGTCCCAAATCTGCAGGCTGGAAACTCAGGCAGAATTTTTTTATGTTGCATTATGGAGGCAGAATTGATGTTTCTTCAGAACTGATGTTTCTCAGTCTTTTTCTCTTAAGGCTTTCAACTGATGTGATGAGGCCACTCACATTATGGAGGATAATCTGCTTCACTTAAAGTGTATTGATTGGAATATTTCTCACATATAAAAATAACTTCATAGTGACATCTAGAATAGCATTTGACCAAACACCTGAGCATCATAACCTAGCTAAGTAGGCACATAAAATCACAAGGGTTAAACTATATCCTTCTGAGGTTTTCAACCCATGGAAGCCCCCCACACTAAGCTATCTGCCACAATAGGGAGAGGACATATGATTTTTAATGTTCCTCAAAATAGTGTGTACTAGCCATGTATAGGACTTCCCTCAACACAGAATTTGGTACTTTGTGTGACCAAAACATGGTGTTCAAAGATCTCATTCAGTTAATCCTATTATAGACAAGGACCTATAGGAGAGATAAAAAGAAACATACATTCCACTTTTCCTACATAGGAGAAAAAGAAGCCTCTAGAATTCCCATTTATTACAGAGGGCATCCGGTGCTGAGTGGCACCTGGCTGTGTGCATTGGTGCTTCCAGGATCCACATACTGTCTGTCTGTCCTTTCTTCACTACCCTAAACGAATGGTGACAACACCCCATTTTCCCCCTCACACGTCCTTATACAGCCCTCCCTCCACCATTATCCCTTACACCGGGGAGCCACCTCCATTTGGGATTCATTCATTCTCACCTTCCTCTAAGGCTCCTTCCTCCCAGAAGTGTCATTATGATGCAGATGCCTGGACTGCTGGTGTGGGAGGGGTGGTTTGCGGGCAACTGCCTCTCAGCCCTGGTGGTTTCCAAACCTGAGAGAACCCCTTTGAGAACCTCTAAGAATGAACATTCCTGAAGCTTCTTCAGTTCAGACCCAGTGGATTCATATGCTGAGGAACAGCCCAGCAGGGGCTCCCAGAAATTTGCAAGTGATTATCAGGTGATTGATTGCGATGTTCAGTGGGTTTTGGGAGCCACTCCAGGTCATCTCCCTTCCTGGTGCTCATGCTAGTTACTACCCGGTTGGACTTTCCTTGGTCACACTTCTGGGGGCTGCTACACCTAAATGAGGCAGGCCACCAGCAGGGCTGTTTGCTCCTTTTCCCCCTTCCATTTTGTGGAGACCACCTGCTGTGAGCAGGTTGTGTGGTGGTTCCCTTATGGGGGTTCCAGGGAACCTGTCTGAGAACACCAAACTCATCTCATTTGTCACCTGCTCGGAGTTTCAGTAAACATGCTTGGTTTAAGCTGTAATACTTAGGACACATATATTTTCTGTCACTCAGGAAATGGGTTTCACATGTCTTCACCAAAACTCATGCGTCCATGTAAAAAATGCTGGTTTATCCATAAGGTCAATACTTTAAAACATGTTGAAGAACATACAGTTCAATGTTTTTCCCCTCCACTCAGTGGACATTTCCTGGGATATTTTGTCTCTCAGGGTCTATTAAGCTCGTAGGCCACCAGGTCAACAATGATGGTATATTTTATTTTAATCCAAGATGAAAATAGAAAGTTGACACAGAAGCATTTGCTTGCCAGTGCAATCCCTAACCAGCTCAATTAAAACCCTTACAAAAATGAAAGATGGAAATGAAGAAGAGAGGTTCTAATTTTTTGGTTTTTTTTCTCATTTCTAAGAAAGGGTCTCAGATGGCTTACAAAACACATACTAGAATGAACTTAGTATGAAGTTAGAAGAAGAACTGAATAATAATAGAGACTGGAGGAAAAGTCAGAGCATGCAAATGTATTTCCATACTGAAGACAGATAACAAATTTGGCTCTGAGCTTCCTAGCACCAAGGAAAAAAGGAAAGAAGAGAGTTTGTAGAGATTATGATATTTTGTCATTAGTTTGATTCCAAAGACTAAGAAGTTGTCAATTGATTACAAAGGTCTTGCTGAAATTGTGAGTTGCCTCAGGGCAAAGGTCAGCCCCTGCAGAACAAACTCTAGCTTCATCTGGAAAACAGTACACATCTATATGCTTATTCCAAGAAAGCTGCCTTAATCTGCAGTACACAATTTCTCTCCTGTGACCAACAGGCACTTTGCCCACCTATGCCGGAGCCTAGCACTTCCAGGTTATGATATTCCTCAGCTGTACGATTAGACTCAGGTTTACTTTGAATTCTTGGGCTTTGTTTCTGCTTGCTTCCTTTCTTGGTTGCATCTCCCCACAATGACCTAATCACAGCAGGATTCAGCACTCTCGACTTTGACACTGGCTTCTTCCTTAAGACTCTGTAACAATACTCCAACATGTTCTGGAGATGACTTCTGTCGGGGCACACTAGTTTTCTCACTGATTCTCACAGGCTCAGGTCAGTACCTCTGGAACTGGCCTGATCATCCTTTAGCCCATTCAGTAAAGGCAGGGCTAGAACTTTTCTTTTTACTCTAAAATTCCTTGTATTTACCCTGTCCATTCCAAACCCGGCAATGATTTTTTCAGTACTAGAACCTCTTGCTGAACCACCTTTAGTGTTATCACTATGGAATTATTCATTGTTTTGTGTTATTGTTTCACCCTGACCCCTCCCCCATACATCTCCACTTAGCTTCCTGTCTGGATGCCTCTAGCTCCCACACTTCCCTGGTAATCTGCATTCTGCTGACATAATTCCTCACCAAACAGAAAATACTGTGGTGTTTGGACTATGAGGCTTGGGTGAGTCAGCTAGCTCTTCCCATGAACCTTTCTCCTGGCTTCTGATCCTGTGCTATACCACTTCAATTCTGCTTTTGTAACAGCCTGAGCAGCCCTGGCCCAGAGAAGATCATTGGTCACCCTGGTTAATTAAGGCTGCTGGGGCACTGCTCCCTGAGGCTGGTTCAAGGACAAAGCCTATTGCAACCATATGTTTGGCTGGCCTTCACCTGGGCTCTCTCATAGTCTATGAGAGAATTTGCAGCTTCCTCTTTCCAGTCAGGATTTAACATCAGTGGGCACCCACCCATGACTGGTCCTTCAATCTAGACCTAGGGTCTGGCTCTTTGGACAGCACCTTCTGTGCTCTCCCAGTTCAGCAAAACCTAAAGCAGAGCTTCCTTACACCCCTCAGAGTATTCTGTTTTCTAAATCCTGAAAGCATAAGCTGACCTAAAACGTCCATGCTTACTAGCTTCTTCCTTGTAGCTAAACTAAACCCCTCATTTAGACTTCAAACATACTTTCTCTTGTTTTGACATAAAAAGTAGGATCACATAATGGTAATATTCTCTCTTATTTCTTCATGGTCCATAAAAACCCTGCGTGATGAGAATTCTATGCACTAATTGTTTTTTCTCTCTTTCTCTCCATGATCTGGAGATTTGAATTGGCCACGGCCACATTCCCAGGCAGCCACCCTGCCCTCAAAAGCTGGAATGATTGGTGTCTTCCCAGTGTAGCAGCACCTTAGTGTTGCAGACAGGGACAGGGTTATCCCAACCTGCATGTCCCCTGGGTGAGAAAATGTAGATAACAATTCATGTCCAATTGTAGATGACAATTCACAAGGACGGAAAGGCTGCAAGTACCCCAAGACAAGAAAGATGGAAATGATACAGGCTGGTGCAGGGCCCAAGCTCTCCTTGAGACAGTAATGATCATTAGCAGCAATTGTTAATCCTTATTGTGCACTTTTTACATATGCAGTCCTCTTCTATTATAAAACATGTACACCTTACAATAACCCTAAGAAGTGGATACTAGTATCCCCAATTTACAGATGAATAAATTGTCACACTCAGAGGTTAGAAACTCACCCAAGGTCTTGCAGATTGTAAGTACTGAAGCTGGAACTTGAACTCAGTCAGTCTGTCCCCATAGTCTGTCCTCTGCTCTTAAAATCAAAGTCTGACTGAAAACCACACTGCACTCTGAGTGTGAACATAAAGTGACTGTTTAGTCACAGTGGTGGTTTAGGAAAAGTACCTCTGCTTTCTTAGATGCCATGTGCCAGGTCCCAAAAGGCACCACAGCCCTGTAGCTGCAGGAGTCCCAGCATGAAATGTGTTACTGAGGTTAGTGTCACAGGAATCAAGCAACTCCAGTCTGGAAGCACAGCATCTGGTGGTGATGGGCAGGTGGGTGAGTGGCAGTCTAGAGGGTGTGAGTGAGCAGCTTCTGATGTGAAACCAATCAACCCATGGAGAAGTTCAGTGAGAGAGAGTGAGAGGGTGAGGAGTCCAGGTGCCTGAGCATCAGCATCTCCCAGCTGTCTTGACCTTTCCCATCCCTGTCTCCTGACCTCGATTTCTGACCAGGTGTCAAGCAAAACAACTTGGTAAGATTTGTCTGACTTCCCAGCTCACTCCACCCACACTCCTAGAATGGAATACTGTGATTCGTCCACATAGCAGTCACTTCACCTCCCAGGACCAAATTACCTGGTAAGAGGTTCTGTAATATCTTCTCTGTTTATGTCAAAAGGTTGTGGCATTGATCAAGTGAGCTAATGAAAGTGAAAGCACTTTGACAACTGTAGAATAACATATGCATGAAAGTTAATACTTTTTAGGGTTATAAATTACCAATTTTCCTGCCTAAAGACTGCTTTGTTATCCTAGTAGAATCTTCTATAGCAACAATCAGCAAACATTTTCTGTAAGGGACCAGACAGTAAATATTTTCAGCTTTGAGAACCATATGATTCCTGTTGCAACCATTCAACTCTGCCATCACAGTGTGAAGGCAACCACAGACAAAACACAAGTGATTGGGCAGCGCTGTGTTCCAATAACACTTTATTTACAAAACAGGTGGCTGAACACAAATGTAGTTTGTTGATTCCTGTTATATAGCTGCCAATTAACCATTTTGTGTGAATGACAACTTCATTCTGATTCCTTGTCTCACTCTGTGTTTCTATGAGAGCACTTGGTACTCTGGCTCCAAATTTGTATGAAACAGTCTCTCAAATTACTTCACTCTTCTATTTGGACCTTCCATCACTTTCAGAGACTTGAGGTAAGTCTCATGATGGTCTCTCTTCATGAACAGCCAATATTGGTTCTAACTTAATTATACAACTTAGCAAGGACAGGAGTAACAACCTCTTTGGCTAGCTGGATTATCTCATGCTTTTTCATTTTTTACCAATGGTTAATTTATATAAGTTGCCATGAAGGGAGGCATGGTTTGAGTCTTAGGATAACTAAATCTATTGGTCAACTTGTAAAATTTTTCACTTTTTATAGATTCAAGATAAAGGCTTGTAATCAGATTCCTCAACTTCCTTGTTAAACACTACAGAGAGATTTCCTGATTTAACAACTCTAATTTCTAAGAATCCTTTAAGAAGGATTTTTTATGAGTTGAATAAAAGCTGCTTTACAACATGATGTCATCCATTTGCACTTCTATATTGTAAAAGAATCTTAAAATTATTTAGGACATGCTTTGGTATGTTATAAAATTGTCAGTGCCAAGAATAACTTTCTTGGTTTTTATTGCAAACCACTCCCATACATGGAAGACAGAATGACTTATCTGAACCAACAGTAGATCTAGAAACAGTTTGAAGAAGTTGTACAAAAATGTGTCAGACAGCCAGGTTGTGACGGAGGCTGAGATTTTTTAGTCACAGACGGTTTTCCATGTGCATTTTAAGAATTTTATTGGCTCTAAGTGTGAGTTAAAATTTTATATTTAAGAGTAGAATTCTGAAGTAAAGATAAACTATTTCTTATTAGACTGGACTTTGGTGATATTATTAAAGTATAATTTAAAGTAAAGCAACTTGAAAACATTGGGTCACCAACAAGGTATTCTTATGACTTATTTGTAACAATAGTTTATGTAGATTTATCCAAGAGGTTTTAAATACTTGTAATTATAATGGTCAGTACATTTTACTTACTCTAAAATGCAAATGAGACAAAGGTGATGGGAATTTTTCTTCCCTTCATTTCATGAATCCTGATTAGAACTACATCGTTCCAAGGAGGAAGAAAACATGAAACCAATGAAGACTTTAAAGGGGACAAGCAACACCGCGTTGATTATCTGTACAGTGGATGAACTTATTAATTCTTCTGCTGTAACTTAAAAAGTTGATGGGCCTCCATTTGTATAATTTCAAATTATCTTGCTCAAGTTCTTAGTATTTTAACACATCCAACATAATTGAATTTTTCAGGTTAGTAAAAGCCAGATCTTAAAAAAGGAAAAACTAAGAAGAGGTTATTTCAGAACTTCCAGGCACTTGTGGAAATATGGAATGACATTTAGTCAACAGACACCTGCTGCTTTTCTGAGATATCTATAGAATTCCTTTCTGGTTTCCCAGAGGCTTGAAAATACTCTGGTTTAATGGTGATAGGAAGTAGGAGAAATCATGATGTGAATGAGCAAAATTAAATAAAACTAACAGTACGCTAAACTGGAGAAATTCTATATGTTTGATTAACTTTTGATGAAGGATGAGTGAGAGGAAAGTGCATTCATTAAATATTTGAAAGACATGATACATCAAAAAGACAACATAAATGTTTTTTTAAATGTGTTTACACATTACATTTTCATTTTCTATTTATTCAAACCACAGTAAATTTTACATAAAAGTAATAAAGAAACCAGCCATCAAAAATAGAAGTAGTGAAATATGAAATTAAGAAACAGTTCTTTTCTTTGAATATGAAATTACACAGCTTTAAAAATTATTCAAGGCCAATAAGCATGTGAGCATACGATCAAGATCACTCATTAGGAAAATTAAATCAAAACCTCAATGAGACACCACTTCACAACAACTGGGATGGATATTACAAGAAACAAAAATAAAAAACCCAAACCAAATTAGAAAATAGCCCATGTTGGTAAGGATGTGGAGAAATCAAAACCCTTGTGTACTCTTGGTGGGAATGTAAAATGGCGCAGCCATTGTGGACAGTGCAGAGTGGTCTTGGTATTTCCTCAAAGAATTGAACATGGAATTGCCATATGATCCAGCAATTCTATTTCTGAATATATAGCCAAAATAAATCAAAGCAAGGACATGAAAAGGTACTTGTATACTCATGTTTATAGCAGTATTATTCACAGTAGCAAAAAGGTAGAAGCAGCCCAGGTATTCATTGACAGATGAATAGATAAACAAAGTACAGTATACACATACAACAGAATATTATGTAGTCTTAACAAGGAAGGAAATTCTGATATAGCTATAACACAAATGAACTTGAATATGTTATGCTAAGTGAAATAAGCCAGTCATAAATACACAAATATGACATGGTTCCACTTATATCTCAGAGTAGTCAAACACATAGAGAAAGAAAGTAGAACAGTGGTTACCAGAGCGTGTGGGGAAAGCAGAATGGAGAATAGTGTTTAATGGGGACAGAGTTTCAGTTGAAGAAGGTGAAAAAGTCCTGGAGATGGATGGTGATGATGGTTGCACACCAGTGTGAATGTCCTTAATGCCACTGAACTGTGCACTTGAAAATGGTCAAAATGGTGTTTTCTATTATATATCAATACATTTTATCTCAATAAAAATTATTCAAATTCATATTTGTCTACAATTGGTACTTTAATTTCTCCTTGTGAAACAAGGGCTAGACAATGGTCCACCTTCTCCTTCTCGCCTATTTTCTGTAGCCAGAGTCATGCCTAGCTGAAAATCCTGTTTTTACAAGGGAGATTTAATGAGATGGCCAAAGTCGCTCTATAGCCAGAGGAGAGACATGGTTTCTCCTTGAGGCCTCACCATGGATGCCCAGTTTATCAAACAAGGCCCCTTGTGTTGTCACATAACCACAGTACAAACAGATTATGCAAAGCCCTTGTAAGGGAACTTAATTCCATTTTCTCTCCCCCACTTTAACAGACATAAATGCAAACTACTGCTCTAATAGTGATGAGCTAGGCTCAAATGGACCCGGAAAGCACCTTTTCAGAACTTGCTCCTGTCTCTGCTTCTCTGTCTCTGGCTTTTTATTTCCCTTTTCCTTAAAAGGCACAGCACACCCTCCTCAAAGGGAAGAAGGAATTCCCCCATGGCTTTAGAATCCTTGGGAGCAAATCCATTCACTCTGACTTTCCAAAATTTGCACTGAATTATGTTACAGAAGTTCCTGTACCAGTGTTCCATTTTTTCTAAATGAAAAATAAAAGATCCATTGAGCATCCTGCATTTGTTTTTATTAAGCAAAAGAAGCTCACACCAGTCCGTGAATACTCTAGAGTACATGAAAGGAAGATTGATGCCATGCTGTATGAGAATAGTCTATAACCCTCATATCTCTGCAGGCTCATGTTCTCAAACCAGGAAAAGTTGATATTCATGCAGAGAAAGAGAGCAGCATGTATCTTAAGAAGAGGTTTAGTGTTTCCCCTTTTGTAGATGCTTCTAATTTACAAAACCAGATGAGGCTCTATAGATGTCTTATTTGCCTTGTCTTACATCTGCAACTCAAGATGGGATTATTCAGATGATTCTTTTCTTCCTTAAAAAATAATTTATAGACAAAAAATGTACACACTTATGCACAGTTAAGAAAACTATGAAATACAAGTTTATTTTCCATTACATGTTAACTTCATTTCACAGCCTCAGTTCACTTCACTTACTGCTTCTTCCTTGATATCTCTTATTATGTCCATGGGAGACCCCTAATTCCAGCCCACGGAAAGCCTGGATTTTGGAAAAGCTCTTCATGGGATATTTATAACTTAGAATAGGTTAAAGCAAGCAGTGTATTTCACAGTTTCAAATTTTAAAATATGAAATGTAACATTTATGGGGGTGGAAAACTAATGATATACCACAAATGATTATTTAGATTTTAAAGTACTCCTCAGATTATTTTTTTAAGATTTTGAAATATAGAAAATACAAAATGATACATACTAAAGTGTAAAGATAAAAACCCCACAAAGGACACACATGTACCCATTTGCCAAGCTTTAGAAATAAGACATTAACTTTGAAGAATCTGAAGTCATCTAAGTGCTCCCAGGTGGTCACATACCCCTTGGACTTTGATGTGACAGCTCCCCTGCATTTAGTTTTAATGATTCTCTTAGTTTTCTTCATAGTTTTATAAATGCTTATATATCTTTAAACAATATATGTATTGTTTTACTTTTTTATTTTATATGAATGACCTCAAATAGTATTTGGTCTTTTGTAATTTACTTGAAGGGTCAGCATTATGTTTTTTGAGATTCATGTATGTATATACTTGACTTAATATAATTAATTTTCATTTTGTATAGTGGTCTATAACATGAATATATTACACTGAATAGTATATTACATTTTGTAATTGAAGAACCTTTGGTTTGTTTTAGTGTGAGGAAAGGATCTCTTTTTATTTTTTTTCTACAAGGATACTCAATTATATCACCCCATAAACCAACCATTCCTGTGGATCTGAAGTGTCAGGTTTGTGGTTTATTAATTTCCACTTTGTGTGAGTCTTTTCTGGGTTATTTAATACATTTGTTTATCTATTTGTTTATCTTTGTGCTGTGCTGTCTTAATAATTAGAGTTAAATAGTCATTAAATAGCTAATACACATGGACATTTATGATATGGCAGGTACTATTCCAAGTACTTAACTATATGGCAACTCATTTGTTTCTCATTATTACCCTTTGAAGTGGCCACTGTCACTATATGGATTAAGAAACTGAGACAAAAAAATAAACTGTAGCTATCTAGGCAGGACTAGAAATCCAATCTATCCACAAAGATTGTGTGAATGATTATTGTTATAAATCATGATATCTGGTTGGACAATAGGTCTTCTTAAGGACTGTCTTAGATATTCTCAATCCTTCGTACTTACATGCAAATTTTATACACATTTTGCTAAATTGCATGCAAAATAAAAACTGTTAAATTTGTCATCAATTCAAAGAAAAATCTAGTACATGATGGCTTTAATGGTGAATTCTATTAAACATGTAAAGAATTAACACCCATCCTTCTCAAACCCTTCCAAACAACAGAAGAGTAGGGAATACTCCCAAATCATTTTATGAGGCCAGCATTACCTTGATAACAAAGATAGATAAGAACAATACAGGAAAAGAAAACTACAGTAAAGTGAATTCAATAGTACAAGAGAAGGACCATACACCACGATCAAGTGACATTTATTTCAAGGTTCAAGAGTAGTTCAACATCTGTGAATCAACCATGGTGATACATCACATTAATAAAATAAAGAAAAAATCTTATGATCATCTCAATAGATTCACAAAAAATGTGACAAAATTCGACATATTTTGATGATAAAAATTGTCAACAAACTGGGTATAGAGAGAAAATATCCCAACAAAATAAAGGCCATACATGACAAGCCCACAACTAACACCATACTCAACTGTGAAAATCAGAAAGGTTTTCCCCAAAGAGCAGAAATAAGAGAAGGATGTTCATGCTCTCCACTTTTATTCAACATAATACTGGCAGTCCTAGCCAGAGAAATTGGGCAAGAAAACAAATAAAAGTCATCCAGATTGAAAAGGAAAAAGTAAAGCTGTCTCTATTTCAGGTGATAGGTTAGGTATAGGAAACTCTAAAGGTTCTACCAAAAAGTGTTTAAACTAATAAATGAATTTAGTAAAGCTGCAAGACACAAAATCAATACCCAGAAATCTGTTGTATTTATATACACTAACAACAAACTACCAGAATGAGAAATTAGGACAAAAATCTCATTTACAATAGCATCAAAAAGAATAAAATAATTAGAAATAAAATTAACTGAGGAGGTGAAATATCTGTATACTGAGAACTACATGATATTGATGAAAAAATGAAAAAGACTTAAAAAATGGAAAGATATTCTGTGATGATTAGAATAATTAATATTGTTAAGATGCCCATACTCCCCCAACCTAGAGATTCAATGCAACATCTATAAAAACTGCAATGGTATTTTTCACATAAATAGAATAAGCAATCTTAAAGTTTGTATGGGACTGCAAATGAGCCAAAGCAACCTTGAGAAATAAGAATAAAGCTGGAAGCCTCATACTTCCTGATTTCAAACTATATTACAAAACTACAATAATCAAAACAGTACGGTACAGGCATAAAAACAGACACAGCTCAATGGAACAGAACAGAGAGCCCTGACATAAACCCATGCATATATGGTCAATTAATTCATGACAAAGCAGCCAAGAATGTACAATAAAAGGAAAAAAAGGTAGTCTTTTCAATAAATGGTGCTGGGAAAACTGGGTAGTCACATGCACACAAATGACACTGAACTTTTTTTTACAACATACATAGGAATCAACTCAAAGTGGATTAAAGATTTAAACGTAGACCTACAGCCATAGGACTCCTAAAAGATGGGGTAAGTGCATTAACATGGGTCTTGAATTTGACACCAAAAGCAAAGGCAACAATGGAAGGAATATCCAAGTCACATTACATCAAACCAAAAAGCCTCTGCACAGCAAAGGAAATGCTGTGGTGATAGTCACTGTGCAATATGTAAGCATAGCAAACACACATGTTGCACACCTTAAACTTACACAATGTTATATGTCATTTATATTCCAATAAAGCTGAAAAAAATGTTCACAAATAAATTTACTCTGGTGCGTCTCCCTACCCATTAATATGATATTTCTTCCCATTTGGGTACTAACCAATTCATTTTCATCATGTTTTATAATCTACAAATTGCACATCTTTTGTTAAATGTGTTCCTAGTTACCTTATCTTGAATCTGCTTCTGTAAAAAGTGTCATTTTAGAGTTACATTCTCTGCTTGTTGTTATTATTTTTTTTTGAAAAAACACAGTAGACTTTAAACAGTTATTGGTTTGCTTCTGGCAATGATGGACTAAAAGGGACCAGATTTACCCATTCTCTCCAAACAACTAGGAAAACAAAATATATGAGAATGTTTTTCAACACTGTACAATACACAGGATAGAGAAGTGATTACTGAGGGAGTAAAAACAAATGAGGTGAGCCTGAATATCCCAGGTATCTGTCAGGGAGAATGTCCAGATCACAGTAAAGTGAAGGAACACCCAGACACAGGCCAGCTTCTCTCTTCTAAGTTAAAGAGACAGAGTTCAGAAGGCAAAAGCACACATTTTACAGCAAAATATCATAAAAGGGTGCTGCACAGAAATCTATAAATACATGGAGTTTTTCTTTGATTATAACATAATTAAATGAAAAATTAATAGCAGAAATATATTTTTAAAATCTTCAAGTATTTGAAAATGAAACAAATGTCTAAATAACCCATGAGTTAAAGATGAAATAATTCTAAGATGAGAAAAATTCTAAAATATTTTGAACTGAATGAAGGTGAAAATGAGACATAAAAATCTGAGATATGTTGCTAAAATACACCTAAAGGGAAAGTTACAGAATTATACGATATTATATAGGTTTATATTACAGGTATTTTTGGCCAGAAAAAAAGAAAGATCGCAAATTTTAACAATCAAGCTTCCACATTGAAAAAATTAAATCTAAACTTAGTATGTGAAGAAGAGAAATAGAAACCAAAATCAGTGGAATAAATAGCAAAAAATGCCATGCTAAAAGTCCATGCAACCAAAAGCTAATTTTATGAAAAGATCAATAAAATTCATGAGACTGTAGTCAGTCTAATCAAGAAAAAAAATTACAGATTCCCAATATCAGAATGAAAGGGAGAGCATCACTACAAATGTAACTGTCATGAATAACTGTATATCAAATAAATCAACAACCTACATGAAGTGTATAAATTGCTTTAATGATATAAACTACCAGGACTCACTCAATAAAATAAAGGCAATACTCCTGTATTTATAAAATAAATCAAATTGGTGATTATAAACCTTATCAGGATGGAAACTCTCACCTGAGATGGCTTCATTGTTGAATTGTAAAAAACATTTAAGAAAAACATAATACAAATTCTATCCACACTTTTCCAGACAGTAGAAGCAAGAGAATTTTTCCTAACTCATTCTTTGAGGCTGAATTACCATCGTACCAAAGTCAGACGACATTGTTAGAAAAGAAAACTACAGACCAAAATTTGTCATGAATATATATATAAAAAGTCTCTAAGAAAATTTTTACCAATTTGAATGTAGCAATTGAGGTAATTTACCATTTTAGCTGACTAAATTAAGTAAAAAACATATGATCATCCCAGTAGAACCAGAAAAAATATTTGACCAAAGTCAACATTTATAATAAGAACTTTCAGTAAAGTAAACATAAAATACAACTTCTTTAACCTGATAAAAGTCTTCTAAAAATCTTAAAGCTAACTGCCTTATTAACTCTAATAAAATATGAATTCATTTGTATTTTCTAGATAGATAATTAGCAAATAATGGCATTTTTGTTTCTTCCTTTCTAATTTTTATGCCTTTAATTCCTTTTTCTTGTCTTATTGTGATGACAAAGCTCCTTAGTACAATGCTGAAAAGAAATGGTGATAATGAACATTTGGGTCTTGTCTGTGATTATAAAAATAATTAGTTTAATATTTCAATATGGTTATAACATTTTGTATATTTTTGTAGATTCTGGCATTTTTTTGGTTAAATACATTTCTTTAATTTCTAGTTATTAAAAGTTTTAACCATGAATGATAGATGAATTTATCATGAACTTTTATCTTTCTTTTTGTATATTTCCATAACCATAACCAAGACATTACCATAGTTTTTCTCCTTTCAACTCTTAATACAGTAATTTCATTAATGCTTGATTTATAAGGATTGGAATTACTGATATATTTTCATTTATTTCTATTCTCATACTTTGTCCTTTTAATTTAGTTTGATTTTTTTCTTGTTTCCTTTTCCCCCTTTCTTCAGAACAATTACAGGATCCTAGGAAATGTTATTTGAATCATCTCTTCACTTATATGCTAGTGGGGTTCAAGATTTAATTCTCCTTTGAATTTTTTAAAAACCTTGCAAGTTAAACATCATTCTCACTAAAATTGTCAGTTTGTTAATAGTTTTACAGTTGTTTGTTTAAAATGGCTCCCATGTTTATTTAAGACTTAAATAGACAGCTAGACAGGAATTCCAGCCAAGATGGTGGCTTAGGTAGAAACCCTTTGCTTCCTTGCACAACCAAAAGAAGGATAATAAACACTCTAAAATCAGTAAACAACTAGAAGTGCCAGAAAATCAAACTGCATGGAACTCTGACAACCATGGAATTAAAGAAACAGTCAAACAGAACAACCAGATCTGTAAGGCTGTGGATGGAGAGAAACCGAGATGAGGCGGCAGACCATGGGGTCGGGGAAGGCTGTGGCCAGGTGGCAGGCTGCAGGGGAGGAGTTGACTTAAGGGGAAACTGAGACTCAGAGGTGGCTGTGGACTACAGTGGTTGCCAAGTGGGAGAAACTCTCCAGTCTCACATAAGAGTTTGTTGAAAAGTGTGCTAGAGATGAGCAGGCAAGCTGCATTGTTCCCTCTATGGACCCTTCCCCACAGGCAGTGCCAGTAGCACAGCAAGGAGGGTTGCCCTGCCTGGGTGAATATCTAAGGCCCCACCACCTTACAACTTAACAGGGGCCCTGACAAGGAAATAGGGCAAAAATGAAAGAACAGAACAAAACCTCAGAAAGAGAGCTAAATGATGAGTATATAGACAACCTATCTGATGGAGAATTTAAAGCCCTTGTAATCAAAATGTTTTCAGAACTGATTGAGCTTGGTCAAAAAAATGAAATAATAAATGAAAGATACCCAAAATGAAATAAAGCAAAATATTCAGGGAACCAACAGTGACAGGAAGGAAACCAGGACTCAAATCAATTATTTGGAACAAAAGGAAGAAATAAACATCCAACCGGAACAGAATGAAGAAACAAGAATTCAGAAAAGTGCAGAGAGTCTTAGAAACCTCTGAGACAACCTGAAATGTTCCAATATCTGAATTATAGGGGTGCCAGAAGGAGAAGAACAACAGCAGGAAATTGAAAACTTATTTGAACAAATAATGAAGGAAAACTTCCCCAATCTGGTGAAGAAAATAGACTTCCAGGAAATCCAGGAAGTCCAGGAAGCCCAGAGAGCCCCAAAGAAGTTGGACCCAAAGAGGAATACACCAAGGCACATCATCATTAAGTTACCCAAGATTAAAGACAAAGAGAGAATCTTAAAAGCAGCAAGAAGAAAGGAGACAGTTACCTAAAAAGGAGTGACCATAAGACTATCAGCTGATTTCTCAAAAGAAACTCTACAGGCAAGAAGGGGCTAGAAAGAAGTATTCAAAGTCATGAAAGGCAAGGGCCTACATCCAAGATTACTCCATCCAGCAAAGCTATTATTTACAACAGAAAGGCAGACAAAGTGCTTCCCAGATAAGGTCAAATTAAAGGAGTTCATCATCACCAAGCCCTTATTATATGAAACGTTAAAGGCACTTACCTAAGAAAAAGAAGATAAAAACTATGAACAGTAAAATGACAATAAACTCACAACTATCAACAAATTAACCTAAAAAAATAAAAGAAAAACAATGAAAACAAAAACTAAGCAAACAACTAGAATAGGAACAGAATCAGAGAAATGGACATCACATGGAGGGTTTTCGGTGGGGAGTTGCGGGGGAGGAGTGGGGGGAAAGTTACAGGGAAGAAGAAGCATAATTGGTAGGCATTAAATAGATGGGGAAAGGTAAAAAATGGTACAGGAAACAGAACTCAGAGAACTTATATGTACAACCCATGGACATGAACTGAGGTGGGGGGATGCTGGAGGGTTGTGGGATGCAGGGAGGAGGAAAAAAGGGGGGAAATTGGGACAACTGTAATAGCATAATCAATAAAATACACTTAAAAAAGACAAAGACTTTTAATCATGTTTTATAACGGTCTATAAATTATGCATATTTGTTAGACATATTACAATCTATATCTATATTTGTTAGATATATTATAATCTATATCTATAGGCTACAGATAGCCGATGTTGATTGTGCTATTGAAAGGGATACTATGTTCAAGTTCTATATTTTGTTTGTTGCTGTTCCATGAAAATATAAGTGACTTTAAAAATTACTCAAGTATACCACACATAGTAAAAAAGGGCAAGTTTAATATTTAAATCTCAAATTGTCATTCAAATGTATGTAAAATGTATTCCTTTACTGAGGTTCTGTTGGTAGAATATGCTTTCAGTTTTTCATTATGTAGAAAAAATATCTTCCTTTTACTCATATTCTTGAAAAATAGTTTGCTGGGTATAAAATTCTAACATGACAGTTACTATCTTCAAATCTTTAAAGATATCCCATTATATATGGCTCCCATTGTAATTGACATATCAGACAAATTGTTCCTTTTTGGATACTTTGTCTTTTCTCTATGAAATCTGCCATTATATTTGTTTTTGAAATTTGCCACTATAATTATGGTATTGTCTATTTTTCCTATTAATCTTTCAATTTTTGCTTCATGTATTTTGAGGTTTTGGTAATAGATGCATATACATTTAAAATTATTATACCTTCCTGATCAACTCATTTATCATTATAGAATAACTTTTTTTCTCTATAGTACTTTTTTTGTCTTAAAGTCTGCTTTGTCTTATAATACTATAGTCATTTCAGTTCTTTTATAGTTAGTGTTGCACAGTATAATTTTTTCCATTCTTTTAATTTCAATATATGTATTTCTTAGAATCTAAGTTGATTTGCTTGTAATCAGCATATAGTTGAATCCTTACTTTTTTCAGCCAGTGATTTGAGTGTTTAGCTCATTCATGTTTAAAATATTTATTAAAACAGGTTTATGCTTGACACTATTTGCTTTCTAAATGTTTTATACCTTTTTCTTCCTATTTTCCTCTTTTACTGCTTTTGTGTTTAAGATATATTAGTGAATTACTATCAAATAATATATTATTTTTAAACTTTATTTTTGGGTTATTTCTTAGGGTCTGCTGTTTGCACTATAATATACATCTTAATTTATCATGATCTTGAGGTTAATATGAATTAAATTCTAGCAAAATTATATTGCTTCAATATAATTTTATCCCCCACCCTACTTTGTGCTATTATATCACATATATTGCATGCACAGATGTTATGAGCCCACTAATACAGTGCTAAATTATTGATTTATACAATGTTATTATTTTTACAAAATTTAAGAGAAAAAAGCATTTTAGCAGTGTTTACATTTATCTACATACAGTTATACCTTGGTACTCACCAGCTTCAGAACTTGTCAAACCCTGTACTTATTACATTTTGACAAGAAAAAAATGTTTCAGCACTTGACAACTGCTCAGGACTTGTTGCACTTGCTAGAACTTGTATGAGTCACAAATCTGCCCACAAAAGAAAATGCTTCTTATTTGATATTCATCAGCTTTGGCACTTGTCATGATTTCCAGAATGAATTAATGACAAGTACCAAGGGAACACTGTATTTAATATTTTTAATCTCTTTTTTCTTCCTTTGAATTTAAATTATTGCCTGGGTTATTTCTTATCATATTACATTTTTTCATTATTTCTTGTAAGGCATATCTGTGAGCAATGAATTTTCTGTCTTTGACCATCTGAAATGTCTTTACTTTCCTGAAGTTTTTAAGGATAGTTTTGCTGGACATAGAATTCTTGGTTGATACATTTTTTTCTTTAAATACTTAGAATTCCATTATACCACATTCTGATCTCAATTATCGCTGATGAGATGTTACATATTATTTATTTTGTGATTCACCTAAACTTGATGTGTTATTTTTCTCTCAAGGTTTTCAAGCTTTTTTCTTGATCTTTGGCTTTCCAATACAGTAACTATAATTTGTCTAGTTGTGGATCTCTATTTCTTGCTTTATTCTACTTAGGGTTCATTGAACTTCTTGGATTTTGTACATTAATATTATACTTTTTGAAAAAATGGGGAAGTATTGGACCATTAATTTTATGCCTGTTTCACTTTCTCTTTTCTTCTTGGCACTTGCATTATATAATGTTGGTATGTTTGATGTTGTTAAACAGGTCTTTGAGGTTTTGTTAATTTTTCTTAGATTTTTTTCTCTTAGCTATTCAGATTGGATAATTTCTATTAGTCTATTTTCAAGTTCACTGATTATTTTTTCTACCATCTCAAACCAGCTGTTGAGACCATCCAGAAGATTTTTAATTTTCATTATTTTACTTTCAAATCCAGAATTTTCTTTGAATGTTTTAAAACATTTTAACAGACTTTGTTTTTTGGATCAGCTTTTGGTTTATGGTACACAGAAAGTACAGATTGCCCATATTCCTTCATCCTCCTGCACATAATTTTCTCTATTATCAACATCTTTCATTAATGTGGTACTTTAAAAATTATCAACCTATATTGATACATTATGGTTAACCAAAGTCCATAGTTTACAGTGAGGCTCACAATTTGTGCTGTGCAGTTTGTCAATCATAGAGTCATTTATCACTTTTATAGTACCTTACGGAGTAATTTCCCTACCTTAATTATCCCTGTTGTCTATCTATTCATCCCTATTCTCCTCCCCTTTTCCTTCTTTCACTGACAGCTACTGATCTTATTGTCTATAGTTTTGTCTTTTATAGGAGATAATACAGTATGCAGCCTGTTCAAAATTTCTTACTTCACTTAGGAAGATGTATTTAGGTTTCCTCCAGGTCTTTCTATAGCTTGATAGTTCATTTCTCTTTTAACACTGAATAATATTCTGTTGTATGTATATATCAAAATTTGTTGCTCCACTCATCTATTGAAAGACATCTTGGTTCCCTCTAGTTTTTGACAGTCACGAAAAAAGCTACTATAAATATTTATGTGCAGCACTTTATGCAGACCTAAGTTTTCAATTTATTTGGGTAAATACCTACAAGTTTGGTTGCTGGACCATATAGTAAGTTCATGTTTCACTTTGTAAGGAATTGCCAAACTGTCTTCAAAAGTGGATGTACCATTTTATTTTCCAGCAACAAAAGAGAGTTCCTGCTGCTCCGTGTCCTTACCAGCATTTGTTGTCATTGGTGTTTTGAGCTTTGCCCATTCTACTAGTTGTGTAATAGTATCTTATTATTGTTTTGATTTGCAAATGCCTAATGACAAATGATGAAAATAATTTCATATGCTTATTTGTTTTGTATATATCATCTCTGGTGAAGTGTGTATGCTCAGATATTTTGGCCATTTTTAAATTAGGTTGTTCATTTTCTTATTGTTGAGTTTCAGGAGTTCTTTGTATATTTTGAATGCAGGATTTTAGATCTATAGATAAGGTTAAGAAAAACTGAAATCTTAATAATATTAAATCTTCCTACCAATGAATATAAAATCTCTCTTCATTTATTACACCTTTGATTTCTTTCATCAGAATTCACAGTTATTAGTCACATAGATTCTGTATATATTTTGTTATATTTATATATGAGTTGTTTTATTTTTTGGTATTATATAAATGGTGTTGTGTTCTTAATTACAAAGTTCAATAGTTTATTGCTGATATAAAGGAAAAAATAAACTTTTTATGTTAATTAATTGATAAATATACATTTAATTAGTCAATATAAAATCAATATTAAATCCAAGAAATTCATAGAAACCAAGATCTATTTTATTAATTATCAATATACATATCAACATTAATTTAATCATTGGTTGTTAATCAATTTTATGGGTTATGTAATTAATATAATAGTATATTGTGTAGAATTAATATTAATTTATATAATTGATTACTAATAATATAATTTAATATCAATATATTATATCCTGCAACCTTGCTACAATTGATTATTAGTTCCATCAATTTTTTTGTCATTCTTTGAAATTTTCTCATTTCTAAGATCTACTTATTAAATTTACTTTTATAGTCCTACTTTTATTTTGATTTTTTAATTAAATATTTTGTTGCTGTTCTATTACAGTTGTCCAAATTTTTCCTCCTTTGCTCTCCTCTGCCCAGCCCACCCCCGGCTCCCACAGTCAATCCCCACCTGTTGTCCATGTCCTTGGGTCATTCATACATGTTCTTTGACTAGTCCCCTCTCTTTCTTTCCACCTGTATCCCCCTCCCTCCTTCCCTAGAGTCACTGTCATTCTATTCCTTGTTTCCATGTCTCTGGTTCCATTTTGCTCATTCATTTATTTTGTTCATTAGGTTCCTGTTATAGGTGAGATCATATGATATTTGTCTTTTACCACTTGGCTTATTTCACTTAGCACAATATTCTCCATTTCCATCCATGCTATCGGAAAGGTAGGAGTTCTTTCTTTCTGCTCTCCATGGAGTGCTTTCCATGTGGTCCGGGAGCTCTTCCAGAGCCTGCCTGGTCAGGAGCTCAGGTGGCACCGGGCTAAGAAAGCAGAAGGGGAGAAGGCCCAGCTTGGCAGGTCTGGGAGGCCATGTGGCTCAGCTGCAAGCCCCATGCCCCTCCCCTGCAATGGAGGCCTTGCTGGCAGATGCCTGCCAGCCACCCATGTCTACTTCTACAGTGTGGCCCTATTAGCTGCGGGTCCCACTGAGGCTGCCACTCTGCCTGCTCCAACTCAGGCAGAGCCTTGGATCTACTACATGTCCAAGTGCGGAATGCCACGTGGCCTAGCAGCAGGTGCCAGGACCCTCTGCATGTCTGGCATCTGTGGAACTGTGAGTAAATATATTAGAGAAGAATACTTACCTGGAAGTAGAACACACTGTAGTTCATCAATCAAAATAGCTTTTGTAAACACTTATTGTGACCTACTGTGGGCAGGCTTATATGCTAGCTGCAATAGAGGTTTTAAGAATATAAAGTCATAGTTCTTCATTGCATTAGTAATTGCATTTATTTCCCAAGGACTCACTACGTGTGTTTTAAATGTTTTATTACTCTCAGTGCTTTTATACATTTTATCATGTGCAATTCTCATAAAAAATGTATGAACTATATACTTTAGTTACTGTGCTTATTTTTAAATGAAGAAACTGGGGTAAAGAGGGGTGAATAATTAAGTAAAGGTTTCAAACCCTTGCTGTCTGACTGCAGAGCCTGTGTCCCTAACTACTATGTGACATGACGGTATGTAACTAGTGACTAGACTACACTACACTATACACTAGTATATGTAAGCCACTCAGAGTCTAATAGAAAAATAATGGATACAATAAGTAGAAAGAATAAAGACATCAAAGTAATATTTGCTAAATGTCACTATAACAACATAGATGAGAGGATCACCAGAGGGTGTGCTGAGCTGATCTGGGAAACTTCATGGCAGAGTGGAACTTCAGCTGTATTTAAGGCCAATCTCAACTATGCATGCTGAGGTACGTAAAGTATGGTGTCAAGTTATGTTTTTTTTTCTCTTATAATCCATTGCTAATTCCATTTAATGATACACTAAGAAATAAACTGAGCCTACTGGGAAGTTTAAACTTTTGTTATCTCTGACGAGACAAGAAACCATATTCTGGTTCTTTTCTACTTGTAAACTGGAAGGCAACACTTCCCCCAAACACCTTCAAGTTACATTGTAGCTTTAGGATTAGGTTCTGGTCTGAAGATCGTGAATGAAAGTTATGTTGCTATTTCTAGGCCTGGCCATAAACATCCCAAGCAATCATACAAACTCTATCCCTTCCACTGAGAGTGGGGAAGCTACCAGATGAAACCATTTACAGCAGAACCCCCAAAGGAGCCACCTGACTCTTAGTATAAATATGAAATGAGCAACAAATAATTCTTTATTAGTTTTAGGCTGCTGATATTTTGAGGTTGCTTGTTATAGCAGTGAGTTTTAATTATACCCTGACCAACAAAACAAATAAGAATGCAGACTAGCAAAATCACTGCACAGTCCCTTATAGGGAATCTCTGGAGGATTCAGGAAAGAGTGTTTGCAATCTTCAAAATTTCTTTGTGCTTTATCATTTCTTATCTTTTACATTCTTGGTTCTAAGAGGTTTCATGAGTGACAATGTTTTTTGTATGAGAGTCAAAAGAAAATGACCCTTGGTTTAAGATAACTTTGATCATTGCATACTATTTTAGGGTCAATAATTACTGAAACAACAATACTATTATAATAGCTAATACTAATTTAGAAGTTTGTATTAATTTCTGTTGTATGGATTTTGTTTAATTTTCAAAACAGTAAAAGCTGGGTGTGACTGTTATGCATTAGCAACAGTACAATGTGATTTTAATACTGCTTAAAGAAATTCTTAGTGCCCAAAGTGCTTTGCAAATTCATAGAAAAAAATAGTGTATTTTTCATATGTGAGGATATAACTTGGCCATATTTCAACAGCACTGATTCTTCCTAAAGTTTTGAGAATCTTTCTTGAAAATACAAAAAAAAGTGTTTTTCCATTTGACATGAGATTTCTAAATGAAGCTCATGAGTCAGATGCTGTATTGATCTAATATGCCATTAAGTGGCAAAATGGTACAATTTATCATGTCCAGATGGAATTATGGGAAATTCTCTCTACTGTGGGTCCCTGTACATACTTTCTCATTTCTTTGTATAACAGACTAATGATAGAGGAGCTCTCATTTCAGCTTTTTGTTTCCAACAAGCAAATGCCTGTAAACAAACAATTATTTCTGAAGTAGTGTAGTTTCTCCTACACTGTTTAAATCAATGATTTGTTTATTTCAGACTGTAAACTCTATTTTCTGCCTGTAAAACAAATTAGCTTTTGTATGAATATGAGAACATAGTTTTTTTAAGTTATCTAGTAAAAAAGGTCTCTCTTGCCATAGTGTATTAAATAGGTTATTAAATTCCATTAATTTAAGTGCATGTGATTGTCCCTGGCTTAAGTGAAACAGTTCTGCAGATGATATTTATCCGAAATCAAAATTGTCTTTTTGGGTAGACTTGAAACAAAGAGTCACAACCTTACACAGGGCAAGAAAAAAACAAAGCTCACTTTATATAAAAACCATGTCATTAAGTTCTACAGAATGTGTTGGCATCTCACCCACTGCTTCTCAAGAAAATATAACAGATGACATTTTATGCACATTAGTTTTCCTGTCCTATACTTCAGAGGGAGGAGTATGTTGCATATTCTCAGACAACGACATATCGCCCATGCCATGGTTAAGAGCATTGTCTTAGGTACTGTCTCTCAGTTTCACTATGAACACATCCATCTTTTCCTCTACTTTCAGACTTCTTCTTCAACTTCTTAATCCACCTCCACTTCCTTCCCCATATGGCCACCTCTGGTCATGACCTATGGCCAAGTTTCCCTTCTCTGCTTGCATTCCAGTACCAGCCTGTCTTTCTTTGCCTCATATGTAAAAGTCATTGGACTTTCAATTTATCTACATAACTCCTGACTTGTCTGAGACCTGGTGCTAAACATAGCAGGACATTTCGGAGTGATGTTTGAGATGCTAAGTGAAGACTGTCTGCACACAACAGAGCCACTCAAGTAAGCAGGTGGAACAGACCTTTCAA
The DNA here is from genome assembly GCA_028533065.1 of Trachops cirrhosus. NCBI lineage: Eukaryota > Metazoa > Chordata > Mammalia > Chiroptera > Phyllostomidae > Trachops > Trachops cirrhosus. The sequence goes on from CM052538.1 coordinate 52,588,284, forward strand.
TCAAATGCAGTCCGTTCTTGTTATCTGCAGTAGTTATGGCCTCTAATATCTATGCGAATACCGAATTAGCAGATCGAACCACTGCTCCTAGGGGAAAATATAGGGTACAGTTTATGAGAGCCTCTGGTCACATTTCATCAACTGATCAATATGTGACCTTGTTTTAGGTATGTTTCTGTTTAAGGACATCTTATTTAGTATGTATATTGTTAATTTACTGACATGGAAGTCATGGTCAACAGCATTGTAAGTCATGCCTGAATAAAGCTTATCTAACATGTATTCCTTTCTGTAAGGCACATCATAACCTTCTTGTGCTCGGGATCACTGGAGAGAAGAACTTTTTAAAAAAAATATATTTTATTGATTATGCTATTACAGTTGTCCCATTACCCCCCTTCATTCTCCTCCACCCTGCACACCCTCTCCCATCTACATTCCCCCCCTTTAGTTCATGCCCATGTGTCATAAGTTCTTTAGCTTCTACATTTCCCCTACTATTCTTGCCCTCCCCCTGTCTACTTTCTATCTACCATCCATGCTGCTTATTCTTCGTACCTTTCCCCCCTCTCTCCTCCTCCCACTTCCCTGTTGCTAACCCTCCATGTGTTCTCCATTTCTGTGGTTCTGTTCCTGTTCTAGTTGTTTGCTTAATTTGTTTTTGTTTTAGGTGTGGTTGTTAATAATTGTGAGTTAGCTGTCATTTTACTATGCATGTTTTTTATCTTCTTTTTCTTAGATAAGTCCCTTTAACATTTCATAAAATAAGGGCTTGGTGATGATGAACTCCTTTAACTTGACCTTATCTGAGAAGCACTTTAA
>CM052538.1:52596609-52613175 GCA_028533065.1 Trachops cirrhosus
GAGTTCATCATCACCAAGCCCTTATTTTATGAAATGTTAAAGAGACTTATCTAAGAAAAAGAAGATAAAATCATGTGTAGTAAAATGACAGCAAACTCACAATTATTAACAATCACACCTAAAACAAGAAGAAACTAAGCAAACAACTAGAACAGGAACAGAACCACAGAAATGGAGATCACATGGAGGGTTAGCAATAGGGGAGTAGGAGGAGGAAAGAGGGGGAAAAGGTATGGAGGATAAGTAGCATAGATGGTAGATAGAAAATAGTCAGGGGGAGGGCAAGAATATTAGGGGAAATATAGAAGCTAAAGAACTTATGACACATGGACATGAACTAAGGCAGGGAATGTGGGTGGGAGAGGGTGTGCAGGGTGGAGGGGAATGAAGGGGGGGTAATGGGACAACTGTAGTAGCATAATCAATAAAATATATTTTTAAAAAAGGAAATGTCTTACACATCATATACAAATTAAACAAGAGGTCCAACAATGGTCCTTTATCACCCCTGAAAAGGGCAATAGATCTGACAAAATATTTCCTTGAAGTACTTTCATCATCACACATTCTAGGGAACACTCCCAGTGGAAGGCCTGTGTGATCAGTAACAGTTCTAGAAGATGGGGGTGGGGTGTGGTTTAGATGAGGAAATGGGAATGCAAAAAGGCGGGACTTGAAGATAGATGGTTTACCTGGCCTCCACAGGGGCCATCTCAGATTGAGGTCACTCTTTGAGAGCAAAGCTCCCCAGCTCAGAAAGCAAAAGAGCTCCAATGACTCCTGCCACAGAGGTCCTCACTACACAGAGGAGGAGTGAGGAACCAGAAACACTATCTATAGGCTAAGTGGTAGCCAATCTGTTTCATTCCAGAGCTCAATTCAAATCCTAGGCTTACCACCTAATGACTGTGTGACCTTGAGCAAAGCACTTCAACCTTGTGGAGTCCTGATATCCTGTGTGTAAATGGAGATGACAACACCTCCTTGTGCTTAGTCGGGAGGATTAAAAGATATCACATACACAGTAGATGCTGAATAAATAGTTGTTATTATTTTGTATCATTGTGATTATCCACAATCCTGGGATTGTTAACTTCGCCAATGCTGTAATTTGAAACACATTTATCCCTTACATTCTAGGGAACTGCTTCAAAACCTGTTTTCCAAATATATTATCTAGTTTGGGATTAAAAAAATCCTGTACATGTTCTGCTCTGTTTATCAAAGTCTCCACATAATGCTTACCCAAGGGTAAATCAATTTCACAGGATGCTGTTCTGCCTTCTATTATTCTTCTTGAACCACATTCCATGTGATAACCAATTTCTTTACTTCCGCTTTCCTCCTACCACATTCCATACCCTAAAAAAATGCCAGTTATGTTTTAACCCTCCTTTGAAAGTCAATTTTCATCCCTACTGTTTAAAAAAGTTATTTAAAGTAGTTGCAAATTCTTTCAGTGCCCTCCAACTCCAATCCATGCAACAAAATTGTAATGGGGGAAATTATTAGTGCTTTTGCCAGAGTCCTCCCACTGAGCACAATGACTTAGTAATAAAGTACACATCCATAAACGCTTGACTCTTTGATCTCTGCCTGCTTGTACAACTCTAAAGAGAAAGACATTCCAGTCCAAACCACACAAAGAGAAACACAGGTTATTTATGGGAGCCCACTGACTCCAGTTTAGCCCAGCTCTTTCAAGATTCAAATACACACATCATTTTGACTGCCAAACTTGCTCCCTCCCCTTATAGTGCCTAATGGGGCCACAGTATAGGAATGTCTGATCTCTTGCTTCTCCCTGGGGTGAGAAAGGTAGCTAGTTTGGCAGAGAGACAGACACAACAGTATTTATAGAGACAGTAGAAAATCGACTCCATATGCCTACACAGCGAAATCAGAGTAAATCATCAGGAGCTAAGAGGACTTCTGAACTCCCTTTCTGAGGCTGGTTCAGCTTCTGGCTAAGAGTAAACAGGACCTACTAACCAGCTCTCAAGCTGAACAAAATCTCACATCCACATGCCCTCTTTCATCAGATGGTGTTCTACCAACACTGTCACAGTCAAAGAGGGGAAACACACTCTTAGGTTCCTTGAGTTCAGAAGCTATTTTGCAAGTCTGACTCCTGCCTTACTCATGGAACTTCCTGTGACACAGCTGGTAAAAACACAGAAGCCATGAGTTCCCTATTCTAAAATTGCTGAAGTTAAGTTTGATGAGTTTTTGTTAGTGATTTTTGGATCATGATGTCCTTAGGTGATCTGCAGTGGGCCTGAATGTTGATTTACATTGCTCATTAAAGCAAAATCCAAGTTGAATAAAAACTGTACTGGAATGGGATCTAACTATTCTCTTTTCCTACCTTCCTCTGGACCAAATACAAAATTTTTACTGTGTGGTGTCAGAATTTGAGGGCTGTATGAGGACATCTGTAATGGGAGAAAATTCAAAATGGAAATTGTTTTTATCTGTGTAAAATATCAAACTGAAGGATTTATTATCAGAATTTGGGCCAAATGAATATAGCCAAAGCCAGGAGACAATTTTATCATCTCATCATTTGAGACACGCAGGTCTACCTACACAGATGATTTGGGCAAAGCAAAGGACTTCAAGGAAACTGGCAAATTTATCTTGCTATTTTTTGAGGATTCCAATTTTAATTGAAGTGGTATTATTGGGTAGGCCTAAAAGGGACTCTTGTTTTTGATTCAATCTATTCATTTCATAGACACAGCCTCAGATACCTACACAGGTCTACATATTGTTTTCTAAAAGTTTGTGGTTTTGAGCATTCTCTTATTCTTTAGTCGTTATGATGGTTTTAAGCCAGAGGCTGAACACAGAGAAAGGCACATAAGAAACTACAAAGCACTGCCTGAGTAGAAACACATATGTTGATGGCACTGCCTGCAAGCTCAAAGAAGGAATGGCAATAAATAAATAAATAAATAAATAAATAAATAAATAAATAAATAAAAGAGCTTCACATCAGCACAAATAGACAGTGGGAGCACTCAGCCATTGTGTTCCACTGGGCTCAGGGAGGGAGTAAACAGAAGCCAAGTTGCATAGACAGGCCTGTAGCTCTTATTTCATTCACTGTCAAGATGACAAATGTTCATTTTATGATTTAATAAAAGATAAATATCATCTAAAAAGGAAAATGTGAATAAGGGTACTCACAGATAAGCAGTACAGTCTTTGGAGCGATAATGAGGAGCTCTGGACTGAGGCTCTACCTCTGTCTCCAGGACACATAGAGCAGAGTGCAATCAGTATAAATTCAGGACCTCAGTCTCTCCATCTGAAAAAAAGCATATAATAATGTCACTGTTTCCACCAAGTAACTGTTAACTGAGTAATAAAAAATTCATGATGATTAAAAAACCACAGAAATAACAAAGAGTAGAAAAGTATATATATGAAATGTAGCCCAGAATGTGTGTGTAGCCTTGTGAGCACACATGCACCTTTGTACAAGATACCAAAAGTTAGAGGTTTTAACTTCTAGTTATCCACAAAATACTATTTGGATACTACAAAGGAAAGTAAACACATTAAGCTAGATCCCTCATGAAAATAAGAGCAAGCTTAGGTAGTTGGGTGGCTGAAGGAAATCAGAAGAAGTCAACTGAGAGGCAGAGAAGCTGGATGAGAGGCTGAACCATCTCCAGTTCTCCACTCTGCTCCCTTGGTCAAGAGTGACCAATCAGCTGTGATTGCTCTATCATTTGGAGAGATGCCTGTAATCCATTAGCCATATCAAATGGGAAATAACCATGAGATTGAAGACATGTGGGAGAGGCTGGGCCACCCAAGAACATAAGTCGCCCAACATAAAAATTTTGACATTATGGATGAGACCAAGAGGTACTACTTCTGTGGAGGAAGATTCCAAGATCATGGAGAAGCCCCAGAATATTAAACTTGACATTGCTATCTTCCCCTATAATCAGCATATTTGTTCACTGCCAGAAAGCTATGGTGAGTTTAGTTGATGTTGGTGAACTGGGTGCACAAGGAATAGCAGATCCCTTTAGAACATTTCCCCAAGTGGAAGTTTTTGTTTATAACAACACTTCTTAAGATCCAGAGAAACACATTACTAAGTAGGAAAAAAATCATGGATGAAAGTATGAAAAAAAGACACAAAATACAATTAAAATGTGTCACAAACTGAGTGTTGACTTTAAATATCCATATTATTAAAATTTGAATGTGTCACAATTAAAATATGTTGCAAACATATTATTGAATTTTGACTCTGAAAGAGTCATGTTAAATAGTTGTGTTTAAAAATACTGGTTACAGCTATACAATATAGATTATTTCTTGTGCTGAGTTCAATTAGTTTCAAATGCTGGGGAGACCAGCTATGCTAATCTGTTTTCCAGATCCTATTGCTGATTCTACTACAACTTCACCATGATATAATGCACATTCCTACTTACTCTGGGTTCTTTCTTTGTTTAATACTCTGGCAACTTTTCCACCAGTAACCACACTAAGTTAGGCTGGCTACTGAATGACAAAAACATTATGAAATTCTGAAAATTGAAAATTACTATATATCAACTACATGGCATTTTCATAAAGCACTCTACTAAGCTCATTAATATCACTTTGAATCCTTACAACTCTCTGAGAAAGGTAAAATCAATGCCCCATAACTCACAAGAAAAGAGAATCTCTAGATTAAAAATTACATTTCTAGCAAGCAGTGAACTCAGGATTTGAACACAGTCTAACTTCAAAGTTTGAACCCCTTCTGCTTACATAAATCACCAACCACACCAAGGAGTGATTATTTTACTAAATATAATATTTTCAGCACAGTTATTTGATTGCTTTGTTAATAATAAAGGTGCTAAATAACTTGTATTGGATGCCAAGCGCTACTCCCTACACATTAGGACAACCTTATGAGGGAGGTACTATTAGCCTTATTTTACAGATGAGCATGCTGAAGCTCACTGACATTAAGTAAGTTGTCAAAAAATCACATTGTAAGTGGCAGAGACTGACTCCTAAATCCATGTCAGCCTCCCTCCATAGCCCATTATGCCAATGGCTATTCTGTTTCTGTATGTGTAATAGTTAACAATTCTGTGTGAATAAATTTACTGTTTGGGACAAAAAGTCCCAAGCTGTTCCCACCATCTCCCTCTTTTCTTTGAATCCCATCATCCAACCACCTATTCTGACTTCTCATGACACCATACCAGCCTGCCAATCACCTCTCATTCTGAGGTTCATGGTCCTGTCTTCCCACAGGATTGGCCCAATTCCATCCTTGTACCAAACTTCTGTATTTGTCTTCTCTGCTCCTCTTCCCAAAAATCTTTGTCCCAATGGCTTCCATTTCACTCTCTTCTTTCCCTTTTCTACTTATATCCCCAAGTGTGAGAGAAAAGAAGGGCAATATGAAAATGTTACATATGGGAAATAAGGCAAATTTTGTGTGAAAAGAGCAGATATTGCAACAGGAAAGGAAAATACATCATGAATTACTTGTTGGTCACTGGGTTATGTTTGGAAATAATAATAATAATAATAATAATAATAATAATTACTTAGGTAGCTTTGTAGAAAAGTTCTCTAGGGTCAAATCCAGTGAATTCAGACTAATTAGATTAGGTAATTAAAAAGTGTATTATACTATATTTTCAAATAGATAAAACTTTAGTTTTATTACTTTTACATGAAAAATGGGCAAGTGGAAGTTTTAAATGATTTAAAAAAATAAATGAACACCTTAACAGTTAAAAAGTAAATGAGTACCTTTAAGTATTTGATGTTAACCTAAAAATCTTGTCTTCAAATAAAATAAAAAGTCCCTTGAAATACTGTGAAAATTGCGACCCAGTATGAGATTCTGAAAGAGGGAGTTTACTTAGTAAATGTTGACTTCAAACCAGCTGAACTCCAAATTACTTCAAAATGTAAAGACTTTGAGATAATAAGGATATGAATACTACCAAGTATGAATGAATGAAATTTTATTGTTTGACTACTGCAAATTATCACTAGGAGCAGAATTATGGAAAACATCTTGTAATTAAGAGTGACATATTAGCTCTGACCAGTGTGCCTCAGTTGGTTGGGCATCTTCTCACAAAGCAAAAGGTCACTGGTCAGAGCACATTACTAGGTTTCAGGTTTGGTCCCTGGTCAGAGCATGTGTGGGAGGCAACCAATCAATGTTTCTCTCACATTGATGTTTCTCACCCTCTCTTTCTCTCTCCCTTCCCCTCACTCTAAGAAGAAATACATAAAATCTTTAAAAAAAAGAGTGACATTAATGATCAAATAGTAATCCCATACCGGCACATTTTTTTGAGAAAAGCAATTGTGGAAACTCGTCCCTTTTTGCAACAGCATTCCACCTTTTGGTCCACTAGCTACCAGTCAAATTTTCTCATTTGAGAAATCCAAACCAGCTGTGCAACTAGACAGGATGCAAGAATGTAAGACGCAATTTCTCCTAAAATGTGAAATATTTGATGACATTCAGAGTTAAAGAAATACTATATGAAGAATCTAGAAATCAGGGCTTTTTGTTAATTTAGTTCCTATTAAATAAAGCATTTAAAGTCTTTGCTAGTTATTGCTGGTTTAATTTGAAACAAGGGTGATATCTGAAGCTAAAGAAGTGACATCATACCCTACAACACATATGGTGGATTCCTCAATGCCTGAAGCCAGCTGTATAAAAGTGTGCTTTTTACTGAGTTGGATTAAAAAAGTACACAATGCTAGAAATTATTGCAATATATTAACCATGCTTTACAACAGTGTTATGAGCACAAGGGTAATCTTAATTAATCAGCAGAGGGCACATGGAATTTTTATTAGCTAGAGTCTTCTAATATATTTTCCATCTATATTGAATATGGGGAAGGGGAGTGGAGGGGATTGCTGTCCAAAATTCAAGACTCCTGCCCCTTGATGGGAAATTCTAGTGTACAGGTTTGTTGAAAGAACCTGTCCACTTGCCCTCTAATCCAAAGGAGCTGAAAGAGTCAGACCTTTCTCAGTTCTTTCACTCTCCTTCCACCCATCACTTTTCAGCAGTCCTGAAAGCCAGGGTCCAGGCAGGTGACTTGGGCTCCTCTCTAAAACCCAAGGGAAAGACTCAAAGCAACAGGATGGTTGATGCAGTAGGGGTGGCAAGGGATGTCAGTAGCCTTGCTCTGGTCATTGCTCCTGTTTTTTCATTGTCAGAGCCCACCTGGCCTCAGCTGTTCAAACTCTGTGGGGTCTCAGTGTCTGAGCCCAGGTCAGCTTCTGTTTGTTGCAGTTGAGAATTCTCCCCAGAGCAAATGCACAGATCTTTCTCGTTTGAATCTTACCGTTCAAATCAACTGACTAAACAAAGCAAACACTACCAGATACACACTCAACCATGTGACCCACTTTATCTGTATCCTCATTTTAACATGCAATGCATTGTTTCGTATCAATTGTTTAATATTGGTGGCCAGAAGAAAAATAGAAAAAAAAAGAAAAAATATATGGCAATTTCAGTGATAGACTCATTCTCAGAAATGTGAATATAAAACAACCCAACTGAGAGATTCAATTTTACATATTTGAATACATACCTAACTATACTGCCTGTTACACTATAACTTAGTCAATGTCTCTTTTTTTCTCTTGGACATATTTCCAGAGTCTAAATTAAAAAACCCCAGTGAAACATTGAATCTTGAACTCCCACTCAGCTCCAAATTGTTTTTAAGTAATAACTGTTTTCTATTAGAATCATGTTTGTGTTTTTACTTATAGAATAAAAGGATTTTCATTATAATGTGAAGACCCTCTACTTATGATAGTTTTTTTGTTGATCTACAGAATCATTGAGGTCTTTTATAACAATCCAGTTCCCTAACCAATTCTTCCATATTGTTCAGAATTATATTGAGAACATAAGGTCATGGAATCCTATTGGCTTTTCAAATATATCATACATAGTCAAAAGACTGAAGAGTATGAGAAAACTCCATGAGGTTTATCCTCAGGCAGGGTCTCCTCTGGCTATTGACCTCAGTGCTTTGTCTAAAAATTGGGGAACTCAGCCCTGGCTGGTGTGGCTCAGGTGGTTGGAGCATTGTCTCATAACTGAAAGGTTGTGTGTTCCATTCCAAGTCAGGGCACATGCCTGGGTTGTGTGGGTTCACCCTGGCCAGATAGATACATAAGATCCATGGTCCAGGTGCATGTGATCCTCAGTACAGGTATGTTCAGGAGGCAACCAATCGATGTTTCTCTCTTGCTTCGATGTTCCTCTCTCTGTAAAAAGCAATGAAAAAAATATCCTTGGGTAAGGATAAAAAATAAAAAATATACAAAAATGAGAGATTACTACATGGGAATCACTTGGCTCTCCTTCCACCTGCCTGCCATGTCATCAGATTGGCACTGGGAGGAAGAGAGATGTAAGAAAGAGAAACAGGGTCATGGAAATAGGTTCTCTGGGAAAAAATGTGTGGCCACTGATGCTTGGAGTTATGGATTGACATCAGGTCATCTCTTGGGGTTCTTTCTGTATTGAGGTCTGATGTTACTGAATTAACATTTTAAAAATAAAGGTGTTTCAGGATAGGGCCAGACTACAAAGTGTTATACATGAAAGTTAGGAAGTGGATCACAAAGAAAGAAAAGCACCAGTGAAAGGACATTTGTTTGAAGACATTGGTAAGCTTTAGTCTTCTTTTTAAAATACAAATGAACTTCCTCATGTTTGAAGGCAAAGGAGAAAGAGCCAAACAGAGGATAAAACTGAAATAGTTGAAAGTTCCTGGGGTAGGTTGGTATGGACAGGGTCCAGAGCACCAGCACAGAGATTGGTTCTAAAATAAAATGAAAGCACCACCCTCTCCCCTCCTTCCTTCCGCCTTCAGGGAATCATGAACCAAACCAGCCACTGTTCGAAAAGGGTGGTCACTCCAGGTATAGGCAAGGCTTCCCCTCCCTCCATCCTCCACCAGTCCCTGGATTGCCCATATCATTGCCCACTAGGGGAAGAGAGGCAGGAAAGAGAAACGGGGTCCCAGAAATAGGTTCTCTGGAAGAAAACCTGTGGCCACTGATGCCTGAAGCCCTCCAGAATGCCACGGCAATGCTATCAGTCCACACTGTGAAGTCCGTATATCTGGGGTTAGATGTAAAGGATATGTTGGACTGCTGAGAAATAAAATGAATTGTCACGGTAGAGAAGATTTCATATAGGAAATATTATCCAGTTTGAGCCTCTCCCTTATAACTACCTACCACAAATTATTTTTGTAATAAAAATGAGCTTCTGGAACAAACTAATTACATGGGAGAACAACTTACACTTCACTGCAGTTTTTGTAATATATATTTTTCATCAAATAGGAGCTAGCCAAAGTAATTAGGAAAAATAATTAGCAAAGTTTTTTATTGAATATGGATCCAAGTCATTAAAAAAAACAAGTGATTTCTTTTGAAAATTACTTCAAACCTACATTTTCTTTCAAGCAATAATCTATTTTCCCTTTGACAATAGGTTTTTGGGGACAAGAGGGTGATCTGAGACAATATAACTTTTCTCCCTAAATATTTCCAAGTTCTTTTTCCTTTCATGATGGAACTTTCTGTAAGTTGGTAGAGAAAGCCCTGATATGCGGCTGCTTCTTCCTAACAGAGCTCTGAAAGAACAAACCACTGAAACGCCAGGGCAAACCATCTGTAGTTCAGACTTGGGATTCATCTCTAAATTTGAAAAAGCTTAGACCACTCAACGATGCTGTTTTCAATTCTCAAGTTATACAAGGCTTCTAAGAAATAACAGCAGGTTTTGAAAGCTTCTGCATCTACTCTTTATACCTTTACATTTTAAAATATTTTGGATGTTTTAGAGTAAACAAGAATAAAATCCATCTGACTGAAATTACACTTTCCCCTGTGAACTACTTGATTTAGTTGGAAATTCCACAATAGAAGTGGGTAAACAGGTGTCTCTTCATTCCTTTGTATTTTGGATGTGCAGGCTTATAGAAAAATTTGACTGCTAAAAAAACTCTCAGAACAAAGATGAAATTTAAAATTTTGTTTTTGAGTATATTAAATTTTAATTTTATGTGCAAACTGAGATATAATTGACTAGAATTCTTCCTATTATTTAATGATTACTATTTAGATCTTCATGGAAAATGTAGCTTCTAAGCACGTTAGTGTGACTATTAACAATTTCAGTTGATTTTTTTCCTACCATTCCATCCACAAACATTCATTGTAGGGCTACTTTGTGTCAGGCACTGTGCCAATTGTAGGGCATACAGTGAAAAAGAAAGTGTGTTCCTGCTTATATGTTACTGTTTAGTGAGGAGAAACCCATCTCAAGAGGTCTGCTCTAATGTTCTTGTTCTCTTGTACACTGTCTACCTCCTACATAATACAGCCACTTTCCTCCATGCCCCTCAAACCCCACACCTTCCCTGTCACGCTGAGGCAAGAAGGGGAGCAAACACAACTGCAATCACTTGACTTTACCAGGTCTTGCTCCTGACAAACATAAAGATTAGGTACTTTCAAGTCTTTGATGTGATCTCATCAGCTTCAAATAGAGGTAAGGAGGGCGAGGTGACATTCTGGGAGCTTCTGAACATATTCAGAGGATGGATGTGGATTAAAGTGGGAGGCAGAGGTCTCCTCTGTGAAACAGGACACATGCCCCTTTACTAGGGGTTCACATCAACCTTGCATTGCAATAGAAAAAGTTCCCATCATTTGGAACATTCATCACAGCCTCTGATGAGATGGGCCATTTTATTACTTCCATTTTACTCCAGAGAAATAAGAAACAAAAGGTTAGAAGACTTTTCCAAAGTCAGTAATAGATCTGGAACCAGGAGTCAGAGTTTATAAATCCCTATCCTGTGCTGAGCACACTCAACCTTACATTTCACCTTGCCAAAAAAATCAAGGCCCACTTTTGCAGTTTAACTAATTAGAAGTTAGGCACATCAGGCAAAGAAGGCAGCATCTCGTTAATAACATAGTCCTTATTTTATTTGTTTCAATCTGAAACTCCATGTTCTTCCAGACTTCTCAATACTTTTATGAGGAAGTTCCTGGATTGCCATTTCAACCTGTATCTACTCCCACGTATCATATATTTGCAAAATTTCCCTCAGAAAATATTACTTAGGAACTATTGAAAATTTTAGGAAAAGGGAAAAATGCTCTTTTAATAATTAAGAAACCATTTAGCCTAATTTTGTTAAATACATACATAAACATGCACACACACACGTGCCATAATAGACTGTAATGGATTTGATAGAGTAGAGAAGTTACTGCAAAGGTATTACCCAATAATCTCAGATTATGAAGATGTCAGGTTCCCTAAATTGTGATGGTTTTGGAAATGAGTCTATCGTGTTTCTTCTTTCCATTTTGTAAATTTACTAGTTATTCACTAAAAGCTGACAGAGTGCCAGGGTACTGGCTCTTCTGTTATTTTATCTGATCCCTAAGGGACTGTGTACTCCCTGAGGGCAGGAGCCACCTCATTCCCAGGGCATTGCTTGACACACAGCCAGAGATGAACACAAAATTAATCTGAAAGTGAATCTGTCTCTGGTATACCAGGCCGCTTTTGTATACTTTTAAATTTTAATAACATGGATTGGAGGCAAAGCTTTACAAGACACATGAAAAGCAATTTTTTTTTGTTTGACAGCTTAGAGTAAGGGAATTATATAATTTTAAATAATGCTTTCTTATTTCAGATGGTGAAACCAGTGAAAAATGGCCACATATTCCCAATAAAACTGAATTTGGTTTTGGTTATAAGGGGCAAATTCTAACCTACTTTTAATGATGCTTTCGGATTTAGGAACATTCTTACAGCTTTAAAGTTTAAATGCTTCCATGAAGCTCCTTCACAAAGACAGAAAATGTTGCGTGGTTTGAATTTGACTTTGGTGAAGACTGAAATGATGAGTAATGGACACAGTCATACTGCCCCCAGGTGGTGTCATGTTCAACTATGCTCAGAAACTTTTATCAGTCTTTGAGTGAAACTCAGAAAGATCTTTGGTTTCCATAGCAACACCTTCAAAAGGCTCTTGAGTTTAGACTTATAAACTTAATCTCAAGCTCTCCCTCAACTTTAATATATTGTCCTTGTCCTGGGAGAAAGGCAAACTGCTAATGAGGGGGATTTTAGGGTTCCAGTTGAGAACCCAGCAACCTTGACAGTCCAGGTCTGAAATGGTGATAAGCAGTGAGATTGTCCTGAGTCCTAAAATCAGCATAAAGGCTGTTATCTATCATCAGCCATACCCACTCCCCATCTCTCACACTTCCACATACCCACACTCCTAACTCAGGTATGATATGACAGCTAAAATATCATTAAGGCCATGTTTAGCTTTAGTAGTCATGAATTTGTGGCTTAGGTACCAGGAAAGACTTTTCAATATGAGGCTTTTTCTAGGCCAGGATTGGTTAGGGAGACAGCATAGTCATTACTAGGTTAGTCCAAACAGAACTGGTTTTGTCACTGACAGTCCTCACTTTCCCTCTAGGGATCCCCAAAACTACTCATGAACTGGAGCAGTTATTAAAACTTGGTGTGTGCCCCCATCCACTGGATGGATGAAGCAGGAGGGATTTGAACCTCAGGACCATTTCTTTGTTGTGCTGGATGCCTAGGGAATGGGGCTGAGATCCAGGTACTTAGAAGACCCACCCCTATCCAGCATTTCTTTCTAAAAAGGCTAAAGGCTATCATACTTCTGCCTTTTAAAATCTCTCAGACAAGCAGCATCTGGCTTCTGCATGCTCTGTATCTCTTGCTAAGTGGCACAGACCCAGCACTAGAGGCAGTAACCTTGGTTCATTGCTTGGCATCTTCTCAGCACCTCCAAGACCACCATGAGTAGTAACCATAAGCAGATCACTTTGTAACTCATGCCACGTGGCTTTGGACAAGGCATAGGTGGCTGTTGATCTTGGCCTGCACCTCCCAAAAGACCTTAGAGACAGTGCCCTAGGTAACCAGCTTCAGATCATGCTGAAGTACCACCCAATCACCTTTACAAGTAACCTGCTCAAAGGCAGACTCAATAGGTACCTGAGCCCCACTAAAGTGAGTTCTGCTCCATGGGGTCAGCCCTTGCACAGCAGATCTTCCACAGTGGTTGTGACCAGTCTTATAGCCAACTGGCCTGGGCGTAAATCCCACCCACTGACGTACCAATAGCAATGAAGGCTCAGCTACAACTGGAAGGTGCATACAGACCACACAAAGTGGGGAAACACTTGGAGCACTTAGCTCAGGTGACAAGAGAGTCTGTGTCATTGAGCCCTGCAAGATACTTTCTACATAAGGACACTACCAAGCATGGGAGATGTAGCAGCTTTACCTAATAAATACAAAAAAAAGTCATAAGAACTCAGCCAAAATGAGGAGACAAACATGTCCCAAGAAAAAAACAGCAAAACTCCAAAAAATAACTAAATAAAATGGAGACAAGCAATTAACCAGATGCAGAGTTGAAAACACGGAGTATAAGGATACTAAATGATCTTAGTGAGAACTTCAACAAAAAGATAGGAAACATAAAAATGGAGATCAAAAACATAAAAAAAGAACCAGTCAGAAATGAATGATATGGAAATCCAAGATGGTGGAAGAGTAGGTAGAAGCTATACTAACTTCCTCCCAGGACCAATCTAGAATTACAACTGAATTGTAGAGAAATGATCCTGAATAACCAACTGAACACTAGCTGGAGAGAAGCCTTATAACCATAGACAGACAGAAGAAACCACTTTACCACAATGAGACTGGGAGGGAGTTTGGAGGAGGCAAGAGAAGCATGGCTGTGATCCCATGAGCAGTGGCCAAAGTTCTGGAGGGATATTTCAGTAGCTGGGGGGAGGAGGGGTTGGTTCCAACTAGAAGTTTGGGGTCTAAACCCTAAGTTGGGCTCTCCAGCCTACAGCACCAGAGGCAGAAAGGAACCCAGATAACATTCAGCTGTGAAAAACAGCAAGGTTTCTATTTGCCAGGGAGAGAAGACTGGAGACTCAGAGAGCCTCTTAAAGGGCCAACACACAAAATTTTATTTGCAGCCACCTACCTTGGGCTCCAGCAGAGGGAGGGCAGAGTGGACTAGAGACACTTGAGGAAAGTCTGGGGTTGGTAGTTTTGGGGAGAGAACTGAAGGGACAGCCACCAGGATCCCTGTGCTGAGTCATTCCTCATAGTGCAGAAGCCACCTTTCTCAGGCAAACACTCCTCTTTGAATGGCATCAGCCTGAGGGGAAGCAATGGACCCACCCCCAGGAATCACTCTGCCCCAACCTTGGAAACTTAAGCCAGGGGGCTGATTACAGCTTGAGGCTATATCACTGATTACTTTAACTAAAGGAGCTCTCTGGGAGTTCTAAGAGACTTCAGCTGACCTTTCCCAGGCCGGGTGCTGATAAACAATGATGTTGGTGCACAGCCAGGTTCTCCCTGAACACAAACAGGCCCAGCAGAGGGAGCTACATGCTGTGCATCACTGATAGCTCTGTTGACCAGGGCCAGTCACAAGCAGCATCTGACAAAAGCCTACACAAGAGTCTTTGCAGATCTACCAAATATGCAGAAACAAATTCAAAGAAGCAGCCAAAATGACAAGACAAAGAAACAGAGCACAAACAAAAGAACAAGAGAATTCTTCAGAAGAGGAGCTAGATGAAGAGGCAAGCAATTTATCATATAGAGCTTAGAGTAATGATTATAAGAATACTCAACAGTATTAAAAAAGACGTAGAAACCATAAAAAAGGACGAGTTATAAATAAAGAATGCAATGTCTGAAATAAATAATACACTGGAAGGAATAAACAGTAGGTTAGATGAAGCAGAGGACTGAATCAGTGATTTGAAAAACAAGTAAGAAAATACACTCAGGCAGAAAAACAAAAATAAAAAAGAATTTTTTAAAAAATGAGGAGAACTTAAGAAACATTTTGGACAATATGAAATGTAACACATCCATATCATGGGAATACCAGAAGGAGAAGAGTGCAAGCAAGGGATCAAGAACCTATTTGAAGAAATAATGACTGAAATTCCCCTCATCTGGAGGGCCAGCCCAGATGGAGGCATAGGAAGAAACACTTCACTTCCTCAAACAACCAAAAGAAGGATAACAACCAATTTAAAAACAATAAATGACCAGAACTGCAAGAATATCAAACTGCATGGAACTCTGACAACCAAGGAGTTAAAGAAACATGCATGCAGGACGGTAGGAGGGGCGGAGATGGAAAGCTGGGCAGGGAGGCAAGGTGGTGGACCATGTGGGTGGGTGAGGAGTGGCTGGCTGACTGGGAAACTGAAGACTCAAAACCTTTATCTGTAAAATACTACGGGTGTTGCAAAGGCAGGAGAAACTCCCAATCTCACAGGAAAGTTCATTGGAAAGTGGGGCTAGTGTGGAGCAAGTGAGTGGCATTGCTCCCACTCTGACACCTCCCCAACAGAGAGCGCCACAATGCAGCAAAGAGGGTTGCCCCATCCTGGTGGGTACCCAAGGGTCCTCCCCCTTACAACATAACAGGTGCACCAATATGGCCCAAATTAAAGAACATATCAAAACTCCAGAAAAAGAGCTAAGCAATGAAGAGATTGAAAACGTATCTGAAGCAGAGTTCAAAACACTGGTAATCAGGGTGCTCACAGAACTGATTGAGACTGGTCGCAAAAATGAAGAAATGAAGGCCACACAAAGTGAAATAAAGCAATATATACAGGGAATTAATAGTGAAGGAAAGGAAACAGAAACTCCAATCAATGATTTGGAACAAAGGGAAGAAATAAACATCCAACTGGAACAGAAAGAAGAAATGAAAATTCAAAAAATGAGGAGAGGCTTAGGAACTTCTGGGACAACTTTAAGTGTTCAATCATAGGGGTTCCAGGCAGAGAAAAAGAACAGTAAGAAATTGAAAACTTATTTGAACAAATAATGAAGGCAAACTTCCTCAATCTGGCAAAAGAAATAGACTTCCAGGAAGTCCAGGATGCCCAGAGAGTCCCAAAGAAATTGGACGCAAGGAGAAACACACCAAAGCACATCATAATTAAGTCACCCAACATTAAAGATAAGGAGAGAATCTTAAAAGCAGCAAGAGAAAAGAACAGAATTACCTACAAAGGAATGCCCATTAGACTGTCAGCTGATTTCTCAAAAGAAACCTTAGAGGCAAGAAGCGGTTGGAAAGAAGTATTTGAAGTGATGACAAGGCAAGGACCTATATCCAAGATTGCTCTATCCAGCAGAGCTATCATTTAGAATGGAAGGGGATTGTGTCCTACCACGCCCACCCTGACACACACGGAAGATGGAAAGAATGATACAAATACTCTAACTCCTGGAGAAAGAATGCAAGAAGTTGCGGAAACAATGGTGCCATTAGCTCTTGGAAGAATTAAGGCAAAAGACTGAAAACAGCTGACAGTGCAGACAGGTAGGAGAAGTGAGCGCTCCTCGGGACCCAGAGACTGCGCACCCGCGCACCCGCA
>CM052538.1:52621834-52653534 GCA_028533065.1 Trachops cirrhosus
TCGAACTGTGTGGAAGTCTGATAATGAAGGATTTAAAGGAGAAATATTCATCCAGATCAGTAGGAGGAACAGAGAGGACACGGTGTGGTGCCATGAGGCAGTGGCAGATGGTGACAGAGAGGCAGCTGCAGTGGTGGCCTGTGGAATGAGCAGCACCATATTAACATGCAGTGGACACAAACTGGAACAACTGGATAGTGACTTATCTCAGCTGCAAGCCAGACTATGCAACCCGGGGTTCCAGCAATGGGAGAATAAAGCCTTATACCATCTGGCTGTAAACCAGTGTGGGTGGGTGCAGTGGAATAAACTGCTGGTCTCTCAGGAGAGTTCATTGAAAGGGACTGTAGAGTCCTAGAATGTCTGTAAACCCACCCACTCTGGGAATTAGCACCAGGGCAGCAACCAGAAGGGCGCCAGACACTTATAGAAAGAGGGGGAAGTGCTTGGAAATGGGGCAAGAGCCAAGCAAGTGGCATTGTTCCCTCTCTGACCCCCCCTCCACATACAGCGCCACAAAGCAGGGAAGTGGGCTGCCCCACCTGGTGAATAACTAAGGCTCTGCCCCTTACAACATAACAGGTGTGTCAAGCATG
The DNA here is from genome assembly GCA_028533065.1 of Trachops cirrhosus. NCBI lineage: Eukaryota > Metazoa > Chordata > Mammalia > Chiroptera > Phyllostomidae > Trachops > Trachops cirrhosus. The sequence continues at coordinate 52,622,431 of CM052538.1, forward strand.
GGAATCTTAGTAGCTCTACCTAATAGAAACATAGAAAGGCTGCCAAAATGAAGAGACAGGGAAATAAGGCCCAAATGAAGGTACGAATCAAAAGTCAAGACAAACAACTAAGTGACATGGAGATAGCCAACCAAATAAAGAAAGAAGTGAAAGCTATACAAAGTGAGATATAGAAAAATACACAGGGAATCAACAATGAAGGGAAGGAAGCCAGGATTCAAATCAATGATTTGGAACAAAAGGAAGAAATAAACATTCAACCAGAATAGAATGAAGAAACAAGATTAAAAAAGAGAGAAGAGGCTCAGGAACTTCTGGGACAACTTTAAATGTACCAACATCCAAATCATAGGGGTGCTAAGAGGAGAAGAGGAAGAACAAGTAATTGAAAATTATTTGGAATAATAATGAAAGAAAACTTCCCCAATCTGGCAAAGGAAATAAAAATACAAATCCAAGAAGCTCAGAGAGTCCCAAACAATTTGTACCCAAAGGACCACACCAAGACACATGATGATTAAAATGCCAAAGGTTAAAGATAAAGAGAAAATCTTAAATGCAGCAAGAGAAAAGGAGAAAGTTACTTACAAAGGAGTTCCCATAAGACTATCAGCTGATTTCTCAAAAGAAACCTTGCAGGCAAGAAGGGGCTGGAAAGAAGTATTCAAAGAAATGAAAAGCAAGGACTTACATTCAAGATTACTCTATCCAGCAAAGCTATCATTTAGAATTGAAGGACAGATATAGTGCTTCCCAGACAAGGTAGTGCTCAAGAAGTTCATCATCACCAAGCCCTTACTATATAAAATGTTGAAGGGACTTATCTAAGAAAAAGAAAAAAGGTCAAAACTATAAACAGTAAAATGACAACAAACTCACAACTATCAATAAGAAAATCTAAAAAAAACCAAAAACAAATGGGACAAGCAACTGGAACAGGAGCAGAGTCATAGAGATGAAGATCACATGGAGGGTTGTCAGTGGGTAGGGGCTGTGGGAGAATGGGGGAAAAGGTACTGGGAATAAGAAGCATAGTTGATGGGTTCAGAATAGACAGTGGTGTGTTGGGAATAGTATGGGAAATGGAAAAGCCAAAGAACTCATATGTACAACCCATATGGACATGAACTAAGATGAGAATTGCTGGAGGGAATACTGGCCAGAAGGGGACAAAGGAGAAAAGTGTGGGACAACTGTAATAGCAAAATAAATAAAATATACTTAATTAAAAAAAGAGAAGATATTATAGCCCTGGCCCAGGTGGCTTAGTTTGTTGAAGTGTCATTCCATAACCAAAGGGTTGCAGGGTTTGATTCCTGGTTGGGGTACATACCTAGGTTGTGGGTTTGATCCTCATTCTAGGCATGTACAATCCCCAGGCCAGGCACATACTATTCTTGGTCTGGGTGTGTGTGATCACCAGACCAGTGTGTATGGTAGGCAAGTCACCTATGTTTCTCTCTTGTGTTGATGTTTCTCTCTCTTCCTCCCTCTCTCTTTCTGAAAACAATGAAAAATGTCTTTGGGTGAAGATAAAAAAAGCTTTTTAAAGAGTAGATGTTAAGAACATGAGTGAAATATGCAAATAATTTTTCAATATTATTATGAAAATAGTTTGGCCCTTGAAAGGCACCCTAAAATTTCACAGGATTACTCAGAGTGCCTAGATCACACTTTGTGAGACACTGTGTAATCATATCCTTAGCCATGAGCATCATTATCTGACATATGATATATGCATAAAATATATTTGGTGAATTAATGAGTAAAAGAACATTGTATCCTTGTATTTGTTTTTTGGTTTTTTGCAGTACATGTAGGGAACACTCTGTATATGTTTTTAAAGGAAGGTTTCTTCTTTCATTTACTCTCAGTCCTAAAAATTTTGTGGTTGGAAGACAGGGTATAAACATGTGAGGTCATATCTCAAAAGTGACATATTTGATTCAGATCAAATTAAGGCAAATTTGTGAACTGGTTGAAGTTTTTGGTATTCCCTCATCCTTTGTCATAGAATCAGAAAATCTGTATTAGAAATGACTTGCAACATGATTGAGGCACAGTTTTATGAAACTTTCCTTTCCAAATTGGATAATATGTACTCCTGAGGTAAAATTTCAAGTGTATTCAAATCCATGGAATAATTCTGGAATATTGATTATACTTGAAGTTTTCAGGATACCAATATTAAATAATTACATTAAAACAAATATATGTCATAACGTGCACTGCAAATTGGATTGTCTCATTTTTCCCCTTCTTTCTGCCATGTGACTAGCAGGGCTGTAGAGTAGGTATTGATTTGGAACAAGAGAATGGGGGCAGAACCGATAGTAACCTCCTTCTGACCTGAGGCTCAGGTCATCATGCTTTTCTGATCACCATCTTTACTCTCCATTAGAACATGCTTCAGGTAGTCAGTCACTGGAACAAAGAGAATAGACTTGAACCCAGTCTAAAGCCTGGAGCCACGACAAGCAAATCTGAAGTACCACAAACAAACAAACAAAATTACATACTTGCTCTTTCACCCTTTAAGACTTTGATTTTGGTTGTTATGTGGCAAGCACTGACTAATACAGGAATTGATACTTAGAAGTAGGGTACTAGTAATAGAAATATATGCCATATGGGCTATGAGATCAGCTGGCAGGCAATAACCAAATCATTATAGAAAAATAGAAGGTCGTGAATTGTGCACTATGTTATGTACAGACATACTGCAGAGATACTGTGGTTTAGCTCCAGACTGCCACAATAAAGCAAATATTGCAATAAAACAAGTCACACACATTTTTTGGCTCCCCAGTGTATATAAAAGTTATTTTTACACTATATTGTAGTCTATTAACTGTGAAATTAAATTACATCTAAAAAATGTATTAATGCATACCTTAACTTAAAAGCACTTTATTGCCAAAAAAAAAATGCTAACCTTCACCTGAGCGTTCAGCAAGTCTTAATCTTTTTGTTTTGTAGGGTCTTATCTCAATGTTGAAGGCTGCTGACATCAGGGTGGTTGTTGCTCAAAGTTGAGGTGACTGGCAACTTCTTAAAATAAGGTAAGAGTGATGTTTGATGCAGCCATTGACTCTTCCTTTCACAAACAATTTTCTCTGTAGCATGCAATGCTTCCCACAGTAGAACTTCTTTCAAAATTGGAGTCAATCCTCTCAAATCCTACCACTGATTTACCAATTAAGTTTATGTATTCTAAATCATTAGTTGCCACTTCAACAGTTTCTTCACCAGGAGTAGATTCTATCTGAAGAAACCACTTTTCTATGCTCATTAATAAGAACCAACTTCTCCATTAAAGTTTCAAAATGAGATTGTAGCAATTCAGTCAAATCTTCAGGTTCCACTTCTAATTCTAGTTCTCTTGCTGTTTCTATCCCATCTGCAGTTACTTTTCCCCTTGAGTCTTGAAGCCCTCAAAGTCATCCATGAAGTTTGGAATAAACTTCTTCCATAGTCCTGTTAATGTTGATATTTTTGACCCCTTCCCACAAATTGCAAATGTTAATGGCATCTAGAATGAGGAATTCTTTCCAGAATATTTTCAATATACTTTGCCCAGGTCCATCAGAGGAATCATTATCTATGACAGTGATAGCCTTACAAAATGCTATTTCTTATATAGTAAGACTTAAAAGTCAAAACTATTCCTTGATCCATTAGATGGAGAATGGATGTTAACAGGCATGAAACAACATTAATCTCACTGTACATCTCCATCAGAGTTCTTGGGTGACCAAAGGCATTCTCAATAAGCAGAAATCTTTTGACAGAAATCTTTTCTTCTGAGTAGTAGGTCTCAACAATGGACCTGAAATATTCAGTAAACCATGTGGTAAACAGAAACAGATGTGCTGTCATCCAGACTTTGTTGTTCCATTTATAGAGCATAGGCAGAGTAGATTTAGCATAATTCTTAAGTGCACTCAGATTTTGGAATGATAAATAATCATTGGCTTCAACTTATTAAATGAGTATGGGCTCAAACTGTATTAGCCCGTTACAAGACAGTCAGCCTGTCCTTTAAAGCTTTGAAGTCAAGCATTCACTTCTTTCTAACTTTGAAATTCCTAGATGCCATCTTGTTGCAATGTAAGGCTGTTTCATCTATATTGAAAATCTGTTGTTTAGTGTAGTCACCTTCATTAATTATCTTAGCTAGATCTTCTGGATAAGTTGCTGTCGCTTCTATATCAGCACTTGCTGCTTCACTTTGCACTTTTGTTATAGAAATGGCTTCTTTCCTTAAACCTCAGGGACCAACCTTTGCTAGCTTTATAGAATTTAAGATAATTAGGGCCTTGTTCTGCATTAGGCTTTGGTTTAGGGGAATGTCATAGCTGGTTTGCTCTTCTATCCAGACCACTGAACCCTTCTCTATATTAGCAATAAGACTGTTTCATTTTCTTATCATTTGTGTGTTCACTGGAGTAGCACTTTTAATTTCCTTTGAGAACTTTTCCTTTGCATTCACAACTTGGTTAGTTGTTTGGATCAAAAGCCTGGCTTATCTCACTTTTGACATGCCTTCCTCCCCAAGCTTAATTATTTCTAGCTTTTGATTTAAAGTGAGAGATATGTAAGTCTTCCTTTCACTGGAATACTTAGAGGACATTGTAGGATTATTAATTGGCCTAATTTCAATATTATTGTGTCTCATAGGAGAGGGAGACAAAGGAATGGCTGGTTGGTGGAACAGTCTGATTACATACAACATTTATTGATTAAGTTCACCATCTTTTATGGTTGTGCTCTGTGGTACCCCCAAATAATTACAACAGTGACATCAAAGATTGCTAATCACCTATCAACATAACAAACATCATCATCATCATAATAATGTTTGAAATATTGCAAGAATTACCAAAATGTGACACACAGACAAAGTGAGCAAGTGCTGTTGAAAAAAAATGGCACTCACCAATAGACTTGTTTCATGTTGGGTTGACACAAGCCTTCAATTTATTTAAGAAATGCAAAAAAGGAAAAAGGACTCATGGACATAGACAACAGTGTGGTGATTGCTGTGGGGAGGGAGGTACATGGGGACTAAATGGTAATAAAAAATGCAATAAAGAACAACAATAAAGTAATTTTTAAAAAAGAAAGATTAAATTAACAAATGTAGCATAAAGCAAAGCACAGTAAAATGAGGTATGCTTATAATTGTCAAACCATATGGTAAGACTGTCCTCTGTAGTAACTCAGGACACAGAAATATTTATAATAACTTGTGTTGGGTGAGAAAGTTTTGAGGCAAAATATTGAAGAATTAGCTGGTTCCTTTTGTAAGGTACTATAATGGTGACATGAACTCAGAAAAGCCCAGTTTGTAAACAGAATAGAGCCCAGAAATTTTGAGATTTGTAGGGTTGGGAAATGAAACTCTTTTTTTAAGTTCAAATTAAAGATAAGCTTTTGAGACTCTGCCTCAGGAAAAGACCTGATCTTGGGCACTCCCATTAAAATATAGCCTCAAGGCAAATGTGAACCCAAGACTTTGGTAATCATACCTTTTAAAAGACACCTTAAATGATTAAAATGTCTCCTATAGAAAGTTTTAACTGGAAAAGTGCTTCTACATAGATTAAGGGTATGGTTCCTCAGAAACCTATTAAATTCAAAGGACTTATAATTAAGTCTATGAAGAGATCAATGCCCAAAAACACGGAAGTGACTGGAGTCAAATATATTGAAAATGTGCATAGCTTTTGGAATAATTATATTGGCAGAACTACTGCTAGGCTTAATTAAAAGCCTTTGACAGGTTATAGAAAGACCAAAGGGCAACCAACAGTCCATAAGCAGGGATCAGGCAGAGAAAGTTGCTCAGCAACCAGGAAGGACATGTCCAGGAAATGATGTCCAGGAAGGACATCATTCCCCTCTTCAGCTGTGGCCATGAACGATGATCAAAAAGGAAGGAACTCCTGGCAGGTGGGGAGGGAGCCAAGAGCAATGGAGAACTATGTACTGAAAGCTTCTCTGAGGACACAGAGCTGGATCCACTCCCTTATCTATGACCTGGCAACATTTTCTCAGTAGAATTTCAGAATTACAGTGGGTTAGTGACTGTTATGTGCCTTCCATCCTTGATCTGCCAAATGTTGTTGCATTAACCTTTCCCTCTTCCACCATTGTATGTTAGATATGTAGTTGTGTGTGTGTATGAGCATAGGGGATGAATAGATAACTTGTCTTTTTAATTTATGAGTCTCCAAACCAAGAGGAGTGCCATCGGGACTGATGTCATAAGATCATAAGATTCAGGACTTTGAGCCTGATGTTGGGATTAGACAAGGCTTTGGGGAGCCTTAGCATGAAGGTGAATAATTTTATGTGTGGGGGTAAATAATTGTGGTCAAGAGGAAAAGCTGTGATCAACTGGATTACTTGTCTCACTTTTTTATTTCCTTTGGCATGTGACTTTGCAATATAGCAGAGCAAACAAAATATATATCTTGCCCTGCTGACTTTGGGCTCAGCTGTGTGACATTCTTTAGCCATCAGAAGGACACCGGAGGTGATACTTGCCTTACCAGGCATGGCCTCTTGCACTCCTCTACCTGCCATAAGTAGAACATGCCCTGGGGCATTGCTGGTGCAAGAACAATGAGAAGTCCTGTGGATCAGACCTGAACCCAAGAGACAGCTCTGGTCAAGGCTGGCCTATCTCAGCCAAGTTCACACAGTGACAGCCCACAGAGCCAAGAGTGAGAAAAAAAAATACTATCGTAAGTCCTGAGATCATTGAGGTTGCTTGTTATGAAAAAAAAGAAGACTAATATAAAGTAAAATACAACTTACCACTACTTTTAAAAATAAAATTTAAACCTTCAAGGACAAGTCATACTTGCTTTTGAACTCTTGAGACTATATACTTAGACCTCAAGACTCACTGGTTATTTCAACTGCTGCTAAGGAGTTTTCAGGGAAATTTTATTTATTTATTTATTTATTCATTTATTCATTTATTTATTTATTGTGGATCAAGATTTATGACCATTATATTATCAGAGAATATACTTATTTTTAGGGAGGTAAATACATATTCCAACAAGTACAGTTAGTTTGTGTTTTCAAGGTATTGTTGCTTATTTTGAGTTTATTTACTTATTTATTTTTAAAAATTATTTTATTGTTGTTCAAGTACAGTTGTCTGCATTTAGCCCCCACTACTGTCCCCCCATGCCAGCCATCTTTCCCTTTCTATCCTGATTCCAACCCCCCCCTTGGTTTTGTCCATGTGTCCATTATAGTTGTTCCTGAAAACCCTCCACCCCTTTATACCCCCTATTATCCCCCCATTAACCCCTCACACCTCCCTTCTGGTTACTGTCAGATTGTTCTTAATTTCAATGTCTCTGGTTATATTTTGCTTGCTTGTTTGTTTTGCTGATTAGGTTCCACTTAAAAGTGAGATCATATGATATTTGTCTTTCACAGTGTGGCTTATTTCACTTAGCACAATGCTCTCCAGTCCCATCCATATTGTAGCAAAGGGTAGAGGCTCCTTCTTTCTTTCTGTTGTGTAGCATTCCATTGTGTAAATGTACCATAGTTTTCTGATCAATTCATTTACTGATGGGCACCTAGGTTGCTTCCAGCACTTGGCTATTATAAATTGTGCTGCTATGAACATTGGGGTGCATAGGTTCTTTTGGATTGGTGTCTCAGGATTCTTAGGATATAAGCCCAGCAGTGGAATTGCTGGGTCAAAAGGCAGTTCCATTTTTAATTTTTTGAGGAAATTCCATACTGTTTTCCATAGTGGCTGCACCAGTCTGCATTCCCACCAACAGTGCACTAGGGTTCCCTTTTCTCCACAACCTCACCAGCACTTGTTTTTTGTTGATTTGTTTATGACAGCCATTCTAACTGATGTGAAGTGGTATCTCATTGTGGTTTTAATTTGCATCTATCTGATGGCTAGTGATGCTGAGCATCTTTTCATGTGTCTCTGGACCCTCTGTATGTCCTCCTTGGATATGTGTCTGTTCAAGCCCTTTGCCCTTTTTTTTAATTGGGTTGCTTGTCTTCTTAGGGTGGAGTCATGTGAGTTCTTTATATATTTTGGAGATCAAACCCTTGTCTGAGGTATCGTTGGAAAATAGGTTTTCCCATATAGTTGGTTCTATTTTCACTTTTTCACAGTTTTCTTTAGCCATGCAGAAACTTTTAATTTTGATGAGGTCCCATTTGTTTATTCTTTCTTTTATGTCCCTTCCTTTAGGGGACATATTGGTGAAAATACTGCTGGGTGGAATACCTGAGATTTTCCTGCCTGTGTTTTCCTCTAGGACTTTAATGGTGTCACAATTTATATTTAAGTCTCTTATCCACCTTGAATTTATTTTTGTGTGTTGGTGTAAGTTGGTGATTGAGTTTCATTTTTTTTGTGTGTAGTGTCCAGGTCTCCCAACACTATTTGTTGAAGAGGCTATTTTTACTCCATTTTATGTGTCTGCTCCCTTTGTCAAATATTAATTGACCATAGAGACATGGGTTTATTTCTGGGACCTGTATTCTGTTTTGTTGATCCATGTGTCTGTTCTTATACCAGTACCAGGCTGTTTTGATTACAGTGGCCGTGTTATACAGTTTGATATCAGGTATTGTGATCCCTCCTACTTTGTTCTTCTTTCTCAATATTGCTGCAGCTATTTGGGATTGTTTATGGTTCCATATAAATTTCTGAAATGTTTGTTCTATGTCTGTGAAATGTGTCATTGGTACTTTAGTAGAGATTTCATTGTATCTATAAATTGTTTTGGGTAGTGTGGACATTTTGATGATATTAATTCTTCCAATCCATGAACATGCTTCCATTTGTTTATTTCTTCCTTAATTTCTTTCTTCAGTGTTGTGTAGTTTTCTGAGTACAGGTCTTTTACCTCCTTGGTTAGGTTTATTCCTAGGTACTTTATTTTTCTTGTTGCTATATCAAATGGGATTTTTTTTACCTGATTTGTGTTTCTGATATTTCATTGTTGGTTACAAAATGCCTTTGATTTCTGGATATTGACTTTGTATCTCACTGTTTTGCCAAATTCACTTATTAGGTTGAGCAGTTTTTTTGTGGAGTCTATTGGATTTTCTATGTACACTCTCATGTTATCTGCAAACAATGACAGTTTTGCTTCCTCCTTTCCAATTCTGATTGTTGTGGCTAGGACTTACAATACTATGTTGAATAGGAGTGGTGAAAGCTGACATCCTTGTTTTGTTCCTGATCTTAGTGGGAAAGCTTTTAGTTTTTGCCCATTGAGTATGACATTGGCTGTAGGTCTCTCATATATGGAGGAATGCTCCCTCTATGCTCACTTTGCTGAGTGTTTTTTATCATAAATGGGTGCTGTACTTTATTAAATGCTTTTTCACATCTATTGATATGATCATGTGATTTTTGTCTTTGCTTTTGTTTGTGATATATTATGGTTATTAATTTGTGAATATTATGCCATCCTTGCATCCCTGGGATGAATTCCACTTGATCATGGTATATGATCTTTTTGATGTATTGCTGGGTGTGGTTTGCCAACATTTTGTTGAGGATTTTAGCATCTATGTTCATCAGCGATATTGGTCCAAAGTGTCTTTCTTTGTTATGTCTTTATCTGGTTTTGGGATTAGGATGATGCTGGCTTCATAAAAATGGTTTAGGAGTTTTCTGTTGTCTAGGATTTTTTTGAATAGTCTGTGAAGGATAGGGGTTAGCTCTTCCTTAAATACTTTGTAGACTTCTCCTGTGAAACCATCTGGTCCAGGGCTTTTGTGTGTCAGGAGTTTTTTGATTACTGCTTCAATTTCATCTGCTGTTATTGGCCTGTTCAGGCTTTCTGCTTCTTCTTCATTCAGTTTTGGGATGTTATATTTTTCTAGAAATTTGTCCATTTCACCTAGATTTTCAAATTTTTTTGGCATGTAGTTCTTCATAGTAATTTCTTACTATCCTTTGTAGTTCTGTGGTGGCAGTTGTAATCTCTCCTCTTTCATTTCTGATTGTGTTTATTCAGGTCTTCTCTATTTTTTTTCTTGATGAGCCTGCTTAAAGGCTTCTCGATTTTGTTTATCTTTTCAAAGAGCCAGCCCCTGGATTTATTGATCCTTAGAATTGTTCTTTTAGTCTCTCTGTTGTTTAATTGTGCTCTGATCTTGATTATTCCCTTCCTTCTACTTGCTCTGGGCTGTCTTTGTTGTTGTTCCTTGAGTTCTTGTAGGTGTAGTGTTAGGTTGTTTATTTGAAATGTTTCTATTTTTTAGGTAGGCCTGTATCTCTATGAACATCCCTCTCAGGACTGTCTTCACTGTGTCCCATAAGTTTTAGAAATGTTTCTTCACCAGTTTTAAATCATTGCTATTGGAGCAAGTAATAAATTTCCTGTTTTTAAAAGGCTTAGTAGCACATAAAAATTTCTTTATACTTTGGCTTAACTATAGTTTTATTTAAAATTTTTACTCAACTACGAACAACAGACCATATAACTGAAGGTATTTTATGGAGATAGTGGCTCATGTTGAGAAGGCAAATGAAGCTTATTGATATTAGACTGAAAATAGCAAGTTAAGTACATCCATTTATCTCCTTTCTTTCTTAAAACCTAAAAGAGCATTAACCATATGGGTGTGGAAAATGGGAGGAAAGAGTAATGAATGGGAAGTTTTAACAAATATTAAGGAAGGGAAAGGGAAGAAGAAGTGGTGACAGATTGAGAATTATGATTCAAGTGCCCTCCAAGGGACCTGCCAATAAGCAGTTAGATGATTCAACCTTGCAGAACCCATGACAGTGACACTCTTGGAAACACCAGGTACCAGGAAGGGGGATGGTTCAGAAGAGGGGACAAGACCAAAGCAGGGGGGGTGGTTGAAGGAGTAGAGGACTTCTCTGATGCCTTACAAGATGGTTATCTTATTCTTTCTCTATCTACAACCCCCCTCCCCACCACCACCACCAAACACACCCTGCCCACAGAAAATCAGAGGTATTCTCCCTGGATGAACTCAGGACTCAAAGTCCCAGGTGGAGTGAAGGATTGTCAGGGAGAGAATGACAATTCTCTCAAAATACGATAAAGTAAAACTCCACATGTCAAACGGTAGAATTCTCAGACTCCTTGCCTAGACCTGCTCCTAGAATGTTGGCAGCTAGTTACATTGGGTGATTCCTTCCTGAGGAATCAGAAAGACCTTGGAGACACAGTCTACAGATAATGCCATTTGTCATTTGTTTGATCAGTCCCCTGATCACCTGACAGTGACGCTAACCAGTCAGTACAGTTAGTCATCTCTCCATAAACTCTCAGTCAAGCCTTTTTCAGGGCCCCTGTCTCAAATAGGACCAAGGTATCAGACACTGATCAAGCCTCCTGCCTGAAAGAGAGAGACCAAGACAAACACCAAGAAGAAAGATCACAGTGGAAAATGACAAACTACAAAGAATAGAGGAAAACTTGAAATACATTTGCTCTTAGTATGAGACAAAAAGAAAAAATGTTGTAGTCATAAAATAAAGACAGGATGCTATAAAAGAGATACAATTAGCAAATGTGAAGTAATTCTTAGAAAATAAAGTAGCTAACATTTTAAAAATTTATAGCCAAGATGAAAGATAAAGTTAAAGAAATCTTCCAGAAAGCAGAGCAAAGAGACAAGGGGTAAAAATAACAATTTTTTAAAAAGTAGAAAATGAGCTAAAGTCAGCAAAGAAATAGCCTAGTTTGAGAACTTTGCAGTAGCCCATCCAGAGCATGATAGATGGGCCAGGAGGGAGGAGTTTGAGAGTGATCCTGTGAGCTAGCTTTTAGACTAAAGAATCAGTTGGGAAAAAAAGAGTGGGGAGAGAAGCAGAGCAGAGAAAGGCAAGCACACCTAATCTGCTGAGAGACAGGCAAGAATGCTCCCAACTCCCTCTTGGAAAAACAAACCAAAAATGTGTTTTGTGTGCTTTTCTGTATCTTTATTTTATTTTGCAATAAAATAAGAAAGTATCCTCAATCAGAAAAAGAGTCCACATATGAAATTTTATTACAATGTTTTCCTTGAGAAAGGCAAGAAGAGGACAAGGACTTAACGGGGCATAAAATGTGGGGCTGTTTGTGCCTCAGGAATCCAACACTTCTCCACCTTAAAATATAAATTATACTAGAGTGAGAATGAGCACAGAAGGATCTGAGCATCAGATCTGCCACCCACTCACTGGGACTGGCTGTGTTGACTTGGGCATGTTATTTCACCTCTCTAGGACTCAGTGAAAACCCCTGTAAAATTACTTCTAAGATTCCACTAAAATCTCAAGTTCATAAATCTAAGAAATGTTGGGAAATATACTATTTTTCTCCCCTTCTATTTTCTGTGGTTCAAAGTGCAATTTAATAAAGATTTACAGTCATTCTTTGAAACATATGTTTGAAGACAAGATACAGGTGGTTCTCCATCCCACGGTTCTTTGTCTGATGCTCCAGGTATTTGGAAACATGAGGCTCTGTCACCATCCATGTGCCTTGCTCACTTTGCTAGCCAAGTAAGAGGCATGTAGGAACTGGGATGTGGACTTCCAGCCAAGATGGAGGCATAGGTAGACACACTGTGCCTCCTCGTACAACCAAAAGAAGGACAACAACAAATTTAAAAACAAAAAATAACCAGAACTGACAGAAAATCAAACTGTATGGAAGTCCAACAACCAAGGAGTTAAAGAAGAAATATTCATCCAGACCGGTAGGAGGGGACGAGACTGGCAGCAGGGTGGAGAGGCTCAGGCAGTGGCTGGTGGACCTGGCGAGGTGGTGGCTGGTGGAGCGGGCAGTCCCACATTCTTGTGCAGATAAACTGGGAGAAACAACAGGGGAGTGAGACAGACTGTGCAACCCAGGGTTTCAGTGCGGGGAAATAAAGCCTCAAAACCTCTGACTGTAAACACCTGTTTGGGTTGAAGCGGCAATGGGAGAAACTCCCAGCCTCACAGGAGAATTCACTGGAGAGACCCACAGGGTTCTAGAATGTACACAAGCCCACCCACCTGGAAATCAGCACCAGAAGGGCCCAATTTGACTGTGGCAGGGAAAGTGGCTGAAACCAGCAGAGAGCAGAGCAAGTGCCATTGTTTCCTCTCAGACCCCTCCCCCACATACAGCATCACAATGCAGTGATATGATTTGCCTCACCCTGGTGATCACCTAAGGCTCTGGCCCTTACTAGTAACAGGCGTGCCAAGACAAAAAAAATGGCCCAAATGAAAGAACAGATCAAAGTTCTAGGAAAAATACAACTAAGTGATGAAGAGATAGCCAACTTATCAAATGCACAGCTCAAAACACTGGTAATCAGGATGCTCACAGAATTGGTTGAATGTGGTTGGAAATTAGGGGAAAAATGAAGGCTATGCTAAGTGAAATAAAGGAAAATGTACAGGGAACCAACAGTGAAGGGAAGGAAACTGGGATTCAAATCAACAGTGTGGACCAGAAGGAAGAAAGAAACATTCAACCAGAACAGAATGAAGAAACAAGAATTCAAAAAAATGAGGAGAGGCTTAGGAACCTCCAGAACATCTTTAAATGTTCCAACATTTGAATTATAGGGGTGCTAGAAGGACAAAAGGAAGAGCAACAAGTGGAAAAGTTATTTGAACAAATAATGAAGGAGAACTTCCCCAATCTGGCAAAGAAAATAGACTTCCAGGAAGTTCAGGAAACTCAGAGAGTCCCAAAGAAGTTGGACCTAAGGAGGAACACACCAAGGCACATCATCATTACATTAGCCAAGATGAAAGATAAGGAGAGAATCTTAAAAGCAGCAAGAGAAAAGGAAACAGTTACCTACAAAGGAGTTCCCATCAGACTGTCAGCTGATTCTGAAAAGAAACCTTGCAGGCAAGAAGGGGCTGGAAAGAAGTACTCCAAGTCATGAAAGGCAAGGACCTACATCCAAGATTACTCTATCTAGCAAAGCTATCATTTAGAATGGAAGGGCAGAGACAGTGCTTCCCAGATAAGGTCAAGTTAAAGGATTTCATCATCACCAAGCCCTTATTATATAAAATGTAAAAGGGACATATCTAAGAAAAAGAAGATAAAAACTATGAACAATAAAATGACAACAAACTCATAGCTATTAACAACTGAACCTAAAAAAAAATACAAGCTAAGCAAACAACTAGAACGGGAACAGAATCAGAGAAATGGAGATCACATGGAGGGTTATCAGTGGGAGAGTGGGAGGGGGAGAGAGGGGAAAAAGGTACAGAGAATAAGTAGCATAAATGGTAGGTAGAAAATAGATGGGGGAGGTTAAGAATAGCACAGGAAATGTAGAAGCCAAAGAACTTATATGTGTGACCTATAGACATGAACTAAAGGGGGGAATGTGGGTGGGAGGGGGTATGCAGGGTGGAGGGGAATAAAGGGGGGGAAATGGGATAACTGTAATAGCATAATCAATAAACTGTATTTTTAAAAAACAAGCATGTAAAAACTCAAACAGAATGCATCAAAATTCCCTATCATATTGCTACAGGGCCACCAGAGAGAAAATGATGGCTAGAACATGATGGTAGTCCAGTGGCCTCATAGGAGAACTTTAAAACTTTGGTTAAAGAAGGATGTAATATTACTCATTAAAGTACAGGAAAAACACAATACCTATTTACAGCTATCTCGTCTTTTAGTTTGCATTTTCTATGTATGTGTTAAAATGCATATTGTGTATTAGTATTTAACTGATGTGTGCAAAATAACACATGGACATTATGTATTAGTATATAACTAATGTGTGTAAAATAACATGTCTACACTATATATGTGGCACATTTATTTCTGGTAATGTTTGGGGCCTATTAATTCTACAGCTAGTCCATTGAGCCTCCATAATGTGCTTCAAAAGCAAACTTACAGATGTATAGGAAAGGAGTAGGCCTGACCTGAATTCAACATGAAATACTTCACTTAAAGAATTCCATTTTAATTTAGGTTAATTCATCAGAATAACTTCAAACCAGTATCATAAAAGGTACCCACACATTTCCTGTGTTTCCTGTTCAAAGAAATAATTATGTCTTGCATCAGAAGAGGAGGGGAGCAATAAACCTGGGAACATTTAGGAGGCTCTCTTTCCTTGACGGAGGTTAGGCTAAAGGTTAAAGGAGGGCAGGTTGCAGCCTCAGCTCTTCCAGAATAAAGACACGACTTGAGAGTTTGCAGAATCTTGAGGACATCTCTGAATATTAAGCTTGGCTCTCAGACTTAGGACATTTCCATTCTTCATCTGAAATCACCATGATGATGATCATTGCTATTTGGTGAGCAGAATGTGTCATCCTACTCTCTTATCAGTTGCATAGTAAGCAGTCATGTTTAAGGAAAATGTCTGAAAAATGAGCAGTGGAATAGAAACTTGGTGGGAGTATTGTGATAATGGAATTCTATTCTACATTTACTAGGAGCCCACACATTTTTCTGAAGGTTAAGAAATAGGGGATGTTATTCTAAGGATTAGCTTGTGTGCATCTAATGATGGCAGACAAGGTCTCAATGGTAGTAACTGCTCCCGAAGCGCTCTTTTCAAATTAGAGGGCTGCTGAGTGAACAAGTTGAGTTGCTCCTCCTGGTCTATTTGGTCTCTTCCAAATTACCTGGTGTCTGCATTAATTTAAAAGGAAACATCTTTGGGAGCAGCTATTAATATAGAAAATAACTAACTTTAAATTGTGGCTCCAGAGAGCTGGGCTATGAAGTCGTTTACAGATGTTCATTAATTTTTCATTTTATATAACACTGGCGAGGGCTTTAAAACATTTAAAAATAGAGTAGATTTTCATTTCCAACTGTTTTACTTTTGAGGATGATGGGTAACCTTAGTAAGTATCCATCAGTCCTAACCCTTGCCTGTATTTTACTTATTTTCCTCTATCTTCTGACACTAGGCCATTAGAATGTGACAGAATGTGACAGAAAAAGCATTGAATGAAACCATTGAAGACTTCTTTTATCTAACTCTGCCACTTACTAGCTGTATTACCTTGGGCAAGTCACCTAACCTCTCTGAAGCTTAATTTCTTCATCTATAACATAAAGATAATGATACCTGCCTTCCCTTCCTGTCTAAGCAGGGGATTCAAAGTGCCTTATAAAATTCAAATTTATATAAATTTATAACATTCTAAAAACTAGGATTGGAACACTTTATTTAAGAAAAGAAGTTTGACAAACTTTGACTCATTTCAAAGTATGCTTTCTTTTTACAATTAAATAAAAATTCTTTTCAAGCCTTGGGTCATGAATCATTCTATAGAACCAAGAAGAGCCTAATTTTAGAGGCAATGTTTTTTTGAGGTTAATCATCATTCCATTTAGACATAAAATACACATGAAAAAGATCTCCATCAGCAGGAAAGCTCACAGACTAAAAGTCATAATCATCCTTATCTTTTAGCTATTATTCTGCTGACAAAGAAAGTGGTGTCTTGTGGGGTTAGCTCTCTGATCACAAATGACTTTGCCCCTGGACTCCTTTTGTACAAATTAAACCCACACACAGAATCTTGATTTAAACAAAGTAAAGCACATTTCATCTTGAAACATCGAGAGTTTCCCCTGACCTGGTCAGTGGAATAGAACATCGTCTGCATTGGGACTGTCCTGCTCCCAACTTGCCCACCAGCAGCCATCGACACTGCAGGATCCAGCATGTCTTTGGGCACCATAGCCTTCGAACTCCTTCTTTACAAAGTTCCTCCACAGACATCTTCAGTCTTCTGAATCTGTATCGATAATATTTTCCTCTAATCTCTACATGACCTAGAAGAGTCCTGAGCATATATGAGATACTCATAGAATTCATACTGATGGAATGTTGAGGAATATTATCTTGTATACAAAATATGATGCGAGTCTGAGTCAAGAGGGAGAATTTTGGCATAGATGTATGTGCTGTCTGCCTAGAAGTAGTTGTGCCTCTGGGCACAAATTATCATATTTTAATATGCCTAAATGGTCACTAACAATTGAACAGTTGCAGTTCATTTGAGAACAGACCATTTATAATCTTGTAGAGGAAGAATATGCCCAGGTAAGTTGCTACTCAGTAAATTCCCACTGCTTAGTGACAGGAGGAGGGCCAGTCTGGAATGATGAAGAAAGATCTTCATTTCTAGTCCCAGTGTTGACACAAGCTGCTTGGATGACTGTGGATTAATTGCTTTATTTCCCCAAGACTCTACTCAGTTCTTTATCTAAAAATGAATGAATTTGATTGGTTGATCTCATTAGTTCTGACATTGAGCAGGGAGTCTCTGCATTCATTCTGGATCTGCAGATAATGAGTCAAAAGTGAAACTGCAGGTGGAAGTGGTCCCCACATCACATGTGAGTTTCTAGAAACTGTGTGGTTAACCCTGATAAGTTTTCTAGAAAATGGGTGCAATGGGTCAAATAGGGAATGGGGCATGGGATTCTAAGAATCACATAGAATCATCTCTGTTTCTAGATAACTCATCACAGAAATCCATTGTGACATTTCCAAAAGTGAAGGAAAGCAAGAGGAACAAAAATCCCTTTCTCCAGGAATTGTGATACAGTATGGAGGCATGCTGTCCAGTGGTTGTGCGGGGAGTTTGCACTAGTAAGGCTCTGGAAATGATCTGCATTCCCCTTTGTGCATTCCTTTTGACTCATACAAGGACATTAAGAAGCACTGGTCGGGGTTTTTCTTCAGAAGCAAGGAAGTGCTTCATTTTTTACCTCTTATTTTCAAAAGAACTTTCTGTATATTCCAACTTCATTTCAGGGTAGGAAGTAAAAGCTGGGAGAAGCTGCTGTGGGGACAGCAGGTTGAAATCTTAATTTCAGGGACTTACTTTTTATAAAATGTGTCCTGCCTGTTTGCCAGCCAGGCATTTCTTTGAGTCTGGATCTCACTTCCAGTTGGAAAAGAGCGTGGGGAGACAGACAAGAGGAGTGAGGGTGCAGTAAAAGCTGGGAAAGAAAGTTTTAGGGGCCAATTTCTTTGTTAAAAATAGTCTCTGCCTTTGGGGTCAGTGGCTTCCATGGAGATTCTTATTTGGAATTACATATTTTCCATGTAGGAGAAAGGGCACCAGCAGGCCATTGCCTCAGCTTCTTTACTTCTGGGTGGAGCAGCTCTGTGAATCACTGATGCAGGACAGGCATGCTTTCTGCAAGGTACTTGAATGAATTAGACTAGAACTCTGAAGTTAACTGTTAAGGAGAAAGAAATGACACAGCTACACTCACAACTCATGAACCATAAGTTTTCTACATTTACATAATGGAGAAAGAGGAAATGCCTGTCCATAGGAGGGAAGGATAATATTTAAAATTATGAACATTCTTTCAAATTATAAATTGGGGTAAAAAATAATATATACTGAATCCCTGCTTCATGATAGGCATTGTACTAGGTGTTTTGTGTAGTGGGAAGAGTAGTCATAGTAGTAATAATAATAAGCAAAAAATAGTGCATGTATTGTTTAGCATGTAATATGAGCCAAGTTCAATTTCATGTGCATTATACATGTTGTCTTAATCTTCACAAACTTGTACTAATAACTCCATTTGTTAAAGTAAAAACTGAGGTTCAGAGAGGCTAGCTATTTACCCAATAGGATTCAATCCTTGGTATAAATAAGTACAAAGCCAGGCCCCTGATCAGACTATCTATTTAATAGTTAATAGCATCTTCTTCTTATAGACAAAGAAACTTAAATTTGGGGTTTCATAATTTCTCTAAGGTTAGCATTTTAGGAACTGTTGAATGTAAACTTCAAACCAACTCCTTCAAAACACATGCTTTTACTCTTCTACCTCAAATAAAACCTTCATTATGCCATATGCTGAGTAACAAGATGCCTTACAGCTAAGCACCAAGTCTTTAAATCTGTGTTTTTAAATCTGGGGTATACACACAGTCAATGTAAATGCTTCTTTCTTTTGGTCAATAAATTTACCCAAATTGCTTTCTATATTTGTCAACATCCTTTTTCATTTTCAACTTAAAAAAAACTGATTATGTATTCAGAGGCTCTTTGATTAACATCTGATTCTAGTATTGTTCCAGAGAGTTGAACATGTAATACCAGTGGGAATGTTGCTGCATTTCCTTCCATAGGTAAAATGAGAGTTTTTCCAAACCACACTTTCTTTCTTGATCAGAAGTTGGTCCCATAGGAAAAAACTGTTGACTGAGATTGGTGTGAAACCTAAGACTTGATAGAAGCAAAGAGACTTGCAACATGAGCCACAGCTTCTCATCATTTATTACCTCTGACAACAGTGATAAGGAAGAATCTTTGCATGAGGAAGCAGTGTACTGGTTTGAAGTATATTCAGCAAGTAATGAATTTGCTAACTGGTCTTCCTTGATATGAGCAGAATAATTGTTTTTTATCTGGATTTTATCTGGATATATACATATATTTGTTCTCCAAACACATAATGCTATTTTATAGAATTTCATGATGAACCCTCTGTGAGGCTGGGAACTTTTTTAGGAATGGGCAGTGTGCTGTCTTAGAACTTTAGATTTGGGTAGATCTGGCTTTGAATCCCAGTTCTACTATTTATAAATAGCATGACTTTGGGGATATTAATCTTTCTCATCTTAGTTTCCTAATCTGTAAAATAGATTGCTTTAAGGATTAAATCAGATAATATATAATTTTCAGAGTAATGCTCAATAAATGATAGGTATGATTATAATGATAAAGATAAAATTCTTCAATAATTCATTTTTCCTCTCTAAGACCTATTTTTCTCCTATCCTTAATTCCTGTGTACCTAAATAACAAGAATGTAAAAAACTGTTAAATCATCAACATCAGCTGACAAAATGGTATCACAATTTTATAATGGATAGAGAAAAATCAAAGACATATGTTTTTCAAATTGAGCCTTTTCAGTTCCAACACTCTTAATACTGACAAATGTGTGTGAAAGCTGGAGTGTAACAAAGAGTTATGTGGTAATTTTCTCATGAAATGTAATGTGAATTCTCTCACAAGGAACGAAATTTTTGTTTAACAGAAAGTCATAAAAACTCATCAACCATCAATCAACAGTGATTTTAGAATATTCAGAAGGTGATGCTGGCAAGACAATTCAATTAGGGAAAGAATAGTGTTTTCAACAAATGGTGTTGGATTAACTGGATATTCACATGCAAAAAAATTAATTTGAACTTTTTTTATACCGTAAGTAGGAATTAATTTAAAAATGGATCATAGATCTAAATATAACAGCAAAAGCTATAAAACTCTAAGGTAGATATATAGGAGTAAATCTTAGTGACCATGAATTAAATCTTCTTTGATAAAACAACAAAACACAAGTGACCAAAAATGACAAATTGGAGTTCAACAAAATTAAAACTTTTGTGCTACAAATGATTCCATTAAGAAAATGAAAAGATAACCCACAGAATAGGAGTAATTATTTGAAAATCAAATATTTGATAAAGGACTCATGTTCAGAATATATTAAGAACCCGTACAACTCAGTAACAAAAAATAAATGATTCAGTTGAAAAACCAGTAATAGAAACTTAATTCAAGCCACAATGAGGTATCACTTCATACACACTAAGATGGCTATAATAAAGAATAGACAATAAGCATTAAAGAGGATATAGAGTAAATAGAACACCCATGCATTCTGATGAGAATGTAAAAGGGTGCAGGCACTTTGGAAAACAAGTTCCTCAAAATGCTGGATATACATATTGCTTCTATGCCACCCTGAAATTCTGCTCTTGGGTATGTACCCAAGAGAAATGAAAAGATACAACCATAGGAAAACTTGTACACAGATACTAATAATACCATTATTCATAAGAACAAAAGAGTGGAAACAATCTGGATATCCATCAAAGGATAAATAGGTAAATAGAATTTGACATATTCATATAATGGAATATTATTTGGCAATAAAAAGTATTGATGCACACTACAAGATGGATGAATTTTGAAAGCACAACACTAAGTGAAAGAAATCAGTCATAAAGGATCTTACATTGCATAACTCCATTTATATGAAATGTCCAGGATAGGCAAATCTATAGTGATGGAAAGTCAGTGGTTGTCTGAGGCTGGGAGGTTGTTTGGTAGTAAGGAGTAACTGCTAATGGCTACAGTTTCTTTTGAAGAGGACAAAAATTGATGGTGGTGATGGATGCACAGCTCTGTGAATATACTAAAAATCAATGAGCTGTACACTTTAAATGAGTGAATTGTATGATATTTACATTCTATCTCAAAAAAGTTGTGAAATAAAACAAAAACGAAGAAGGTAGTGTTTGCTTTCCAGAAGTCAAATTACCTGGGCAAGTAAGTGTGCATGAGCCAAAAAAGAAAGGAAATTAGCCATGCCTATGGAGAGCCTCCATATTAAGCATTACCTACCAACTTCATTTACTGTTAAACAGCTCACTGGTAGTGTCTACAGATGCATTGTCCAATATTTAGCTATTTTACTCATGATGGGCACAGAATGCTTGAATTTGTTGCAATGTATGTGTGCATAATCATGTTTATATATATTTATACATACATACTTTGGTATTGTTTTGTGAGTTTCTTTTCATGAGAATATCCTTTGATAAGTTCTTTAAAGGGAAACCATGGTGCCAAATTGTCCCCAAAAGTTGCACCAATTTACATACCAGAAGTGGAGGAGAATATTTATTTCCCCATGTTTGCCAATACTATCTAGAATTCTAATTAGTGAAATCTATATATTTTTGTTTAAAATAAAATTTTTTTGGTTATGAAGAATTCTAAGCATCATTCCATTTACTTAGTGACCATCTGTATTTTTTTCTTTGAACTTGTTTCTAAATTTATTTATTTATGGAAAATTTTAAAAAATCATGTTTTCTTTGATATATAGGTTGTAACTGTCTCCTTTTGTTGTCTTTTTTCAATTTTAATCATTATTCAAGTACAGTTTCTATCCTTTATTCCCTTGTTGTCCTTTTTTAAACTATTATTTGTCACGTAATTTTCTAAAATTTTATACTTTCAATTTTTAAAATCTTTTCCATTATGGTGTTGTGTTTAGTATCATCTTAAAAAGGGTTTTCACACTTCAAGATTAAAAATAAACAAACCTAACCTTTTTTTTGATACTTTGTGATTTTACTTTTTATATTTAAAACTTTGATACATATGGAGTTTGCTCTGATATAACAAACAGGATGGAGATTTAGCTTTATTTTTTTTAATGATTAAGACCTATTTAACTTTACTTATTTATTACAAACTCCACTTTTAGCATGAGCAATATTTCATAAATTCCATAAGCATAGGTCTACTTATAGACTATTCTATGCCAATAATCTTCTATTTTGTTTTCAATACTAAAGTATTTTATTTACTTCAGTTTCCGAATATCTCACTATTTGATAACCACTCTCATTGTTCATCTTTTCCAGAAGTAGCCTGGCTAAGATCACTTGTTTATTTATCCAGATTTATTTCTTAAGGTCCTAGAAAAATATCTCGTTAGTATTAGAATTAAAGAAAAATTGTTATTTAAATAAATGACTTGCCCTAAGGACAAGTTGTGTATTTTGTGTATTCAAATATTCTTATTTGTCCATCAATATATTTTTTAAGTTTTCCTTCATGAAGATCCTGTATATTTCTTTTAAAGTTTGCTCTTGTGTATGTTTTTGCTGTTGTTAAGAGTGAGATCTCTATTTCTCCATTATATTTATCCTCTCGTGATTGGTTTGTATGTGAGAAAACATGTATGCATATTTGTGTTTTATAAGTTAAATTTATAACCAGTAGTTCTTTCAGAATTACTAATTGATGTTAATGTTTTTCCTTTGATTCTCCTGCATAATACAGTTTTACATTAATATACTGTACATCTGTGTGTAGTGACGCTTCAAGGCCAGGCAGGTCCATGGTGTTCACACAGACAGAAAAATATTCACAGAACCCTTGGGATGCCCGACAGGCCTTTATTCACAGGTAGGCAAGCCACGCACGCTGCAAGCTGCGTGTCTGTCTGCATGTCTCTGTATGGCACAGGTCATGGGCCTTGCTCCCCTGTGTGGTACTCATCACTCATCGTGGCACCTGTGCCCTTGACTGTGTCTTTCATCATTGCCCCCAGCAGGGAGTCCCTACCTGTTTAAGTACTAGAGGGGGACAAAGCTGGAAAACTGCCAGAGCTTTATATGACATAACATAATTCTGTGCATACGAGCCCACTTCATGTTATGGGAACAGTTTATCAGACCCAGTCTCAAGGCTATGAGAACACTGGTTATGAGGCCCCTCCAAAGCCATGGGAACACTGCTTCCCTTAGTTACCCGGACACCTGGATGAGGAAGCCAGACTGCCTCCACTTACCCTACAATCTGTTAATAATTAAAAATCATTCTTTTCTTAATATGTGTTATTTATATATAATATGTAATATATGTATAAATTATACTATACAGATATGTATAATTTATATATAATATATTATATATGTATAAATTATACTATATAGATATGTATAATTAATAATACATATATATAATACATAATATAAGCTTTTCCATCTATTACCTTGGCTAACTTTTTGCAAAGTATGTAAAATACAAGTAGAGCAACACTGGGATTTCTGAATTATTTCTGTCTTCAATAGAAAATGTCACTGCATTCTGTTTTAAGCATAATATTATAATATGTATGTGTAATTGACTCCTTCAGTGTTCTAGAAAATCTTCAACCATTATTATACAAAGAAATCTCTGCTGCTTCTCACTCTGTAGCACATGAGATAGTTGCCCTGTGAGAAGTAACTTTTGCTCTTATGCCTTTGGATTGATGTGAGGCATAATTTTGAAAATATTATTTGTTTTCATAACTGTTTTTGAAAACAACTGCCCTGTCCTTGGAGTAGCTCTCTGGATCTATATAGCATATACTTGAGTCATACTATCCCAAATACTCATATACCCTTTACATTGAATAAAAACTTGTATGTATACGGTAATGACAAAATCAAGTTTTGTTTGTTTAGATTTACAAAGTTGAACCATCCTTGCAATCCTGGGATTAATCTCATTTGGTTGTGGCAATTTCTTTTTGTACTGCTGACTTGCATTTGGTGAGTTTATAGTTCATATTTTTGCATTCATATATATAAACATGAGTGATCTGCAGATTTTTTTGTGTTTGCTATCATCAACAGTTTTTAGTTCTTGGCCTTGCAAGGAGAATTTGGAAGTTTCTGTCTTTTTTATGCTATAGAAAAGTTTATAGAGCATCCAAACTATGTTTTCTTTAAAAGTTTGAAAGAACATCCCCCATGAGTTTGTCAAACCTAGAGTTGATGGTGTGTGTCCTTGGAAGAAAATGTGGGACCCTGTTCAAGAAGTAAGACTCTCCAGATGGAAATTGCAGAGCATTAAACTAAGAGCAGGCCTTCCCAGCTCTGTGAGACAGCTCAGACCATACTCCCAGGAAGCCAGCTCTGCACCGTGGACAGGCAATGTCCTAGTAGCAATGGCTTTGAAATCATCATGGCAGGTCAAGAACAAGCCATATTAAATCAGTGTCAATTATAGGGACACTGTTACCCTTCCTTGCTGAAATTGAATGAGCATCTTTTAAGAATATTAGGGTGACAGGATGGAAAATTCTACAGAGACCCTTGGGGCACAAAGGAGGGTGTTTTCTTCCCATGTATTTTCAACCTCACATGCTAGAAAACTGCACTCTATGTAACTCCAGTCACTTGAGAAAGCTGTATTTTCACCTACACTATGCTGAAGATGCTTATGTGTTGGTTATTTTAAAACCCCAGGTACTTCTATCATCTTTGCATTCCTCCACTTTCTCTGTCCCCAAAGACCTCTAAGCACTTTTAAGATGGCAATCCTGTAAATTCCTGATGCCATTGTGCCTGTATGTAGCAGAGTTCTAGCTACTTACACCTCAGTGGGTTCTCAGCCTCTTTCACACAGCTATAGACCCAGACCTTTAGGTGGAAACTAGCTGGAAACAGAGAAAGGCACCCAAAGCACAAGGTCCTCTATTCTCAAGCACTAAACTAACCTCTACTCTACTACCATTGACTGATCTAGGAGCAGGAGGCCTTGTAGTACATGTGGCAATGAGACCACGCACAGGTGGGTGTGAGACATATATCAGTGCAGCCCTCAGGATATGTGGCCACACTTTCCCAGAGGACATGTACACAGGCCTTTTCCTGGATGGGCACTGTCGTCATGGAGTTAAGGTCTTTACAGAGATAATCAAGTTAAAATGAGGTCATTAGAGTGGGATCTAATCCAACATGACTGAAGTAGAGGGACGACAATATGAAGAGACACAGGAGAAGGGGGCCCTCTCCTAGGGCCCCTACTGAAAGCCAAGGAGAGGGGCCTGAAAAAGATCCTTCAGTCACAGCCCTTAGAAGGATCCAACTGATGACACCATGATTTTGCACTTCTAGCCTCCAGAACTATGAGATAATAATTTGTTATTTAAGCCACCCCGTCAGTGATACTTTGTTATAGCAGCCTGAGCAAACTCAACACCATCTTCGCTCAGCTGCTGTCAGAAAGTACAGTTTTACTACACTTAATTAGATCTGTTTAATTTGTTGTCACATTAAAAAGTAATAAGCACAGTGGTTATTTTTATGATAGTTTATAGGTATAATAACACATGAGAAAGTGTGTTTTCATCAGCAAATCTTCAGTACACACAGAAGGAACCAGGGACAACTATGAATGCAAAACTTGCCAAATAATTTTTTTTAGTTACAGAAGTTATCATGAAATTTATTGCTGTATAATCTTCTTATTTAGAAATGTTTGAAAGTCTCCATTTCAACCTACTCTCAAGCCATGACACTGTTGGCTGATGGCGTCACAACTGTTTCTCGGTGCCATTTCAAGTATTTTTAGATAACATGGCCCTCAAAAAGTCACATGAAATATAATGAATGTACAGATTTGTATCTGAATATAACTGTAAGAAAGTAATATAAATGTAACTGTAAGAAAGTGACATAAAAAGTAGAAGATGGGAAAGGCACAAAGATAAATAAACTAAAGTGTATTAATATGATATTTTACAGAAATTGTACTTTTATGGAGTTCTACAAAATTCCTCAGTGGCCTATGAAAATTCCTACTTTTATGGAATTCCATAGAATGGCTTCCAATGCAAATTTTAGTATACACCAGAGGCTTTGTAAAAATCTTACCATTTAAAATCCATAAAGATAGAATTTGAACATTCTTAATGCATTATAATGTTAGTGGCTTTGATTTCCTAAGAATATCAAGATCTCTCTTTTAAATACAAAATGCTTTAAATGACATGCCCTTACATATAGTTGCTCAGTTACACAGCTGTCAAATCCTATTTTGCTATTATAAAATAAATAATGTAAGAATGATTACAGGAAATATATGATAAACTATTTAGCAGTTAGCTCATATTCATTTGTGTTTTTCAATGGATTATTTTGAACCATAGCCTTAATGGACTTATTAGGGTGTGTCAAACCAGATGAGGGTTAGATTCCTAGAACTGCAATGGTTATTTGCTTTGCTTTGTTTAAATTTCATAAGTGAAATATTAGTTCCATTTATTTATTTCCCCTTGCCTATCTAGGATATTATTCAACTCTGAAACAAGGTAGAATCAGAAGATGCAAAAATATTGTGCTCAGCTATTCCCTTTTCTACACAAATATTCTTTTATTTCTGGAATAAAAAGAGTGCTCTCCAATTTTATTTAAAAAAGAACAATCTTTTCAACTATTCCCTTTTCTACACAAATATTCTTTTATTTCTGGAATAAAAAGAGTGCTCTCCAATTTTATTTAAAAAGAACATAATCTTTTAGTTAAGCAAACTGGAGATTCATAAGAGGAAAAAATATGACTTCTGTTTTCTTCAAATTGCAAGCAAGGTATGTTGGAAAAGATATTTTGAATTATTATAAGACAAGTGAATGAATGGCAGGAAGAGATATATAAATAGCTGTGCTGATCTACAGTCCCCAAATACATGACAAGAGCACTTTAGATGCTGTATGTCAAGATACATATATACACATATATTTTTATATAAAATATTAAGATATGACATATATACACATATATTTTCATATAAAATATGAAGATATGACATATATCTTATATAGTTATATATGATATATATCACATATATAGCATCTCTTGTTATATATATATATTATGTTATATCATGATATATATAGCATCTCTTGTTTTATCTCCCCAGACCTTTTCCTTCTTTCCATAACAGAAGTCCTCTTCATGTAGAGATCCACCCCCTCACACAATGCCAGGTTTATGGTTCTAGAGGGTGGTTAGCACAGAACACCTCTTCCAGGCCCCAGGAAGGCATGTGCAACCCAGCTAGGTCACTGAAGGCCCTTCTCTAGGAATTTTTGAATAGCATTAAAGAAAGCGTGGTGAGAACCACAGGAAGAAAAAGTTTGGGAAGTGCTTGCCTGAGAAAGTAAAATTAATACCCAGAGTAACACAGAGATGAAAGATGACAAGAAGAGAGCCTCCAGCAGTAAACTGGCCTTTTTTGTGGCACAACAGTCAATAAATTCCCATGTTGCTGAAATTAGTTGGCCTAAATTCATCTCTCTTGCCACTGAAACAATCAACCAAAAAATCTTTTTCTGTCTCTGTTTCATTTCTCTCAAAAGGTAGAAAGAGTTGTTTCATCTGAATGAATCATTCACAAAGAAAAAGTTACAGTTGTACTCAACAACTTATATTAAACTTGTATTTGATTTCAATGGGAAAGGAAACCTTGGTTTTTGCACTGTCTCTTGACTGTTTTCTGTTTTTAGTCCCCTCACCGTTAGCCTAGTTCCTCAAGCTTTCTTCTTTTCTTTTCTTTTTTTGCACTAGATTATTCTCATCATTGCTAAAATCATTTGGGGCTATGCTGTTGTCTCTGACAAGGATGCCCCAACTTACTGGTGTGACATTCAAGACTGCCTTTCAGTCCTCCCCTTCCAGCCACCTGCCTCTGCACCCACCACAGCCCCCTCGTGTTTGCTCTACTAGACTTTTCACCATTCCTCAAAAGTGCCAGTTGCTTGCCTGCTTTTGGCCAAGAGCTTATCTTTGAAGGAAAGGACTTTCATTTTTTTTCATATCTTAATTCTGCTTATTCTTAAAAGTCTATTTTATTAAGTTTTGGAAGCATTGGTTTATTTATTTATTTTAAAAAATCTTCATTGTATTTTTCTTCTATTACCATTTAGTCCCCTTATACCTGCTTCCCCCAGCAATCACCACACTGTTGTGCCTGTCCATGTGTCCTTTGTTCTTTTTGCTCAATCCTTCTACCTGTAACAGGGAATAAATGGCCTTCTTATCTGTGCCCCACAGTATTTCTTTCCTTCTCCTTTATGTTAAGTTAGTTGCAAATATTCTTTTTCTCTCTGAATGTGGTACGCTATTTCATGCATTCACTCAACAAGTATTTAGCATCTGTCTGTGTGGGGCACTGTGCTAGAAACTGAGGATACAGCAATTGACCACCTCCCAGTGGAAGACTGTGAGTTTGTTTTTGTAGGACTTGCAACTTAGTTATACAACTAAGTATGTAAATCAACTGCAGTGGTAGAAACATGAAAAAAGTACAGAGTGTTCAAAAGGAGTATAGGCACTAGCCAGATGAAGCCAGGGACAGTCACACAGAAGCAGATGTGTGAAGGCCACATGGCAGAAAGAGATAGGAAGTGGCAGGAAGAAGCAGGGCTTGTTTGAGGAAATGGCAGAGGAGTGACGAGAACAGTGCAGCTAGAAAGGGAGTGTGGGGATGCAGGGCTCTGAAAGGTATAAAGCAAACCTGGTCATTATGCTGAGAGCAGCTGGGTACCACAGAAGAATTCTCAGTGGGAAAATGACATGATGAGCTTAACATTTTAAGGATAGACTGCTGTCTAAAGGGAGGGAAGAGGCCTGGGGGGGCACTGTGAGAGGCTGGGGTGGTGATGCAGGGCTGGGCCAATGGTGGCAATGGAAGGCAGTGAAGGGGAGTGGCAGTCCTCACAGTAGAGTCACAGGATTTGGTAACTGATTAGATGGGGGTTAGTAGGCTCATCAGGGTGACTACTGCACATATCTTTTTTAATGTAGTGAGGTAATTATCCTACTTCCTCAAATATGTCTCGAGGATGTGTATTAGATTGAACTACTGTAATGTTCCCTTAGATTATCAAGGACACCCAGCAGTTCATATGATATACAATAGTGCTGAAACAAGTGTGCATGTATGTTGAATATTTTTTAGGTCTTAATTTTGGGGTAAGAATCTGTCACAAGATATAAGAGCACAAAGGTATCCTATAACGCCACTTTCTCACTTAACCTGGACTTCTACTTTTTTAAATTGGTGTTAGAAAGAAGATTAAAACAGAGCCATTGTGAGTATTCATAAGTTATAGATTCCTTATGGATTCACCTAACAAAATGACTCAGAGAGTTATTTGTCTTCACTGAGTCTGTGCTTTTGCCTGGAGGTTTGGAGAACATTTTCATATGACTCTTACTGCTGTCTGTAGTGAATATAGTTAATCATCTTTCTGGTTCAGCTAGCAAGTACTTCCCTCTTTCAGTGTTTCCTCCAGAGTCAGTGATGCCATATCTAATTTAAAGATTTTTAGGCCTTTCACATCTCTTATTGTTCCTATCCATTTAACTGCTCTTCTGAAAATAGAACTTCTCTTCATCTCTTAAGATTTCTGTGATAAGATGAACTGAAAGGAAATGGAGACCCACTCTTAACAATTTGGGCTAACAAAAAAAGTAATGGCTAATCAATTTAAGAGGATTATAGAAAGCTCTTCATTAGCAAAATCCAAATGTATGATAAAATGTCTACGTAATTGTACTATCTAGCTAACATGTGATTGCATGAATGCTCTTCTCAAATGCCATGATTTGACTCCTTAATTTCCTTCATTTTATCACCCGCAGCCCTTTCGAAGGGAAGACAACTTACGTGCTACAGACTAATGCACCCTAAACAGTCCTATCCCAAATGTGATTTCCTTAAAGATTAGAGAAAGGGCAAATGCCTGTTCTATGGAAGAATGGAATCCAAGACCACAGAAAGGGTGGGAGAGGAAACTTGCAATAGATAAACGGAGTGAAGAGTCATTCATAGGCCAATGGTCAGTGGTCCCAAGGCTAGAGTGACCCTTCTGAAGAACACGTCAGTAATGTAGAGTGGAAAAGTGATAATGACAATGATGTGTATTTGTTGAGGCCCTACTATAGGCAGGCACTGCACTTTATAACATTGTTACCTTGAGTGGAGGACAGATAGGACTCAGGAGCCAGAGTTCTTGGGTTTGAACTCCCGCTCTGCTGTTCACTAGCTATGTGATGTTGGGCAAGTTGCTTAATCACTGAGTGTTTCAATTTTGTTTTCTGTAAAATAGGGAAAATAGGATAATAACCTTCTTCACCTCTGTCAGGTAGTTGTGTAGATTAAATGTGTTAATATACATAAGTGGAGTAATATACATTTAATCATCACACTTGCTGAGATGATTAAATGAAATGACCTGTGAAATGATAACCACAAAGCATGTAATCAGTATATGTTCATCTTCGTTCTCTTTTCTTTTTGTCATCCTTAGTGTTTATTTCACTTTTTGTGTGACAATTTTTTTAGATTTTATTTTAATTGTTGTTCAAGTACAGTTTTCTGTCTTTTACACCCATCCCAGCCCACCCACCCAGCCCTCCCCACCTCCTTCCCATTTCCACTACCCCCTAGTATTTGTCCATGTGTCCTTCATGCTTGTTCCTGTAAATCCTTTCCCTTTTCCCCTGACATTCCCTCTCCTCTCCCTCTGGTCACTGTCAGCCTGTTCTCTATTTCAGTGTCTTTGCTTATATTTTGCTTGTTTGTTTGTTTTGTTGTTTAGGTTCCTGTTAAAGGTGAGATCATATGGTATTTGTCTTTCACAGTGTGGCTTACTTCGCTTAGCTGGATGCTTTCCAGCTCCATCCATGCTGTTGCAAAGGGTAGGAGCTCCTTCTTTCTTTCAG
>CM052538.1:52673335-52702115 GCA_028533065.1 Trachops cirrhosus
AATGTTAAAGGGACTTATCTAAGAAAAAGAAGATAAAAAACATGTACAGTAAAATGACAGCAAACACACAATTATGAACAAGCACACCTGAAACAGAAACAAGAAGAAAGTAAGCAAACAACTAGAACAGGAATGGAACCACAGAAATGGAGATCACATGGAGGGTTAGCAACAGGGGAGTGGGAGGAGGAGAGTGGGGGAAAGATACGAAGAATAAGTAGCAATGAAGGTAGATAGAAAATAGACAGGGGGAGGGCAAGAATAGTATGGGAAATGTAAGACGCTAAAGAACTTATGACACATGGACTGAAGTAAAGGTGGGAATGTGGGTGGGAGAGGGTGTTCAGGGTGGAGGGGAATGAAGGGGGGATAATAGGACAACTGTAATAGCATAATCAATAAAATATATTTAAAAAAAGAACTTAACATGGTGTTTGACTCTCATGAAACACTCTATAAATGTTAGTTGTTGTTATAAGTAAGTAATATCTGAGAGAGGCAGGCAGGGTCAGTTAGATCATGGCCTAGAAATAGGGACTGTAGAAAAGTATACAGAAGCACTTAATCTAGTATTCTGCTACTACATTCTATATTACAATAATACTCCCAGAAGACTTCAGATGTGTTATAGATCTTTTAATTTTGAAAAAGGCAATGAGGCAGTTGAACTAAAAGTTCCATATAATTTTGGATCCATCAGTATACAAAAGCAAGGGACACATTTGAGGAAGAACAGGGTCAATATGAAGTGTTCAACTATGGCTGTGAAACACACAAGGCCAAGTGATGGTTGAAGGCATGGAATCCAGGCCTTAACTTTAGGAACACCATCTTCACACTGTGTTAATTTTTGGGAGCTAGAGCATAATGAATAAAAAGGTAGCATGTCCTTAAACATCTAACTCTTTTCCAAGAAGCCACAGATATAGTGGAACAATCCATTCCAATGACTGTGGGTTCTGCTGGAATTGTAAATAACTCAATTTTCATATTGTCCTTTCCCAGCAAGTGCAGAAATTGCAACTTCTGAAAGATGCTGCCAATTAT
Source organism: Trachops cirrhosus (assembly GCA_028533065.1). NCBI lineage: Eukaryota > Metazoa > Chordata > Mammalia > Chiroptera > Phyllostomidae > Trachops > Trachops cirrhosus. The sequence goes on from CM052538.1 coordinate 52,674,383, forward strand.
TTTGGTAGTATACACATGTACAACTTCATTGTAAAATGCAAATCAATTTTGAAAACATTCCAATGTGAGAAAATGTCTGCTGTAGAATTGTAAGTAAAAAAGTGTGTAATATAGAACAACTGTGGACACAGCTCTTGTTGAAGCACTGCCACCATTTGCTAAGAATTCCAATCACTTTCCAGCTTGAATATTTAGATAATAACTGTGTAAGATGATATAGAAGCAGAAGTTACAGAAGCCAGACATTTTTTGTATTCATTTTCAAAGATCCAAAAGTTGATTTTAAAATCCCTTATTGCAATGTGTCCATATTTTTTCTTCTTATTGGTGCAGATTTTATGATAGTTACTATGAAAAAATGTATGAATAATGAACAGTAAATGCAAGTTTTGAAATTTATTTTTTGGCATAGCATTATTAAAAAAATAACAAATGTCTACACTTCTTTTCTTGGCTTAAGAAGCCCTACCTGATTTGACCTCCTCATAACCACTTCATCTTGTACTTTTCCCCTCTGACTTGCTAGCCACATTGGTCTTTTTGATGCTCTATCATGCCAAGCTTATTTGTGCCTTAGAGCCTTTGAACATGTTGTTCTTTGTTGTGGTCTTTGTGCAGTTGACTTCTTGTTTTTCAGACCTCAGCTTTTGATCATATCCTCAGATAGATAGGCCTGTTGAGATCACTCAGTTTAAAAAGGCCACTCAGCAGCGATGGCTTTAATTTTCCATGTGAAGGTGTAAAAGACAGACTCTGTAGCCACAGCACCTGCATCTAAACTTCTCACTACTTGTAGGATCCCTGAAGATCAAGACTTAAATCTCCTTATCATGAAATGCACATAATGACAGTATCTACCTCATCAGGTTATTGGAAGCATGACAGATAGCAAGCACTACATAAGTGTGTGCACATAATTCATTGTTGTTGATGACTGTTCCTACATCTGAAGGCTCTAAGTTTCATGAGAACAAGGACCTTCTTATGCTCTATTGAATACTTTAACCCCATGGCCTAGAATAGTAAATTAGCATGTAGGAGGAACTCAATAATAACTTACTACAAGAGATCCAAGAGGGCAGCAGAGTAGGTGGATGTTACACTTACCTCCTCCTAGGATGAAACTAGAATTGCAACTAAAATATAGAGCAATCAACTTTAATAACCAACTGAAGATTAGCTGAATAGTCTTTTTTAAAAAAGGTTTTATTTATTTATTTTAAGAGAGAGGGGAAGGGAGGGAGGAAGAAAGGGAGAGAAACGCCAATGTGTGGTTGCCTCTCACAAGCCCCCTACAGGGGATCTGGACCACAACCCAGGCATGTGCCCTGACTGGAATTGAACTGGTGACCCTTTGTTGTGCAGTCTGGTGCTCAATCCACTGACCCACACCAGTCAGGCATGAATAGAAGTCTTATAATCAAGGATTTACAGAGAATCCACATCAAGATTGGTAGGAAGGGTGGAGACATGAAAACAGCTGGCCCTGGTCCCACGGGTGGTGGCTAAGATACCACAGATATATCTCAGCTGAGAAGGTTCCTCATAAGGAGCATGGGGTCTTAACCCAAAGCTAGGCTCCCCAACCCAGAGCACCAGAGCCATGAGGAAGTACCCATATAACATCTGGCTGTGAAAATCAGTGGGGATTCTATCCAACAGGAAGAGATAGGAGTCTGCTAGAGACACAGGCATGCTCTTAAAGGGCCAGTGCATACAATCTTATTCACAGCCACTTACCCTGGACTCTGGTGGAGGGAGGGCACAGCAGACTAGAGTCACATGAGGAGAGAAGGGGATTTGTGGGTCTGGGGTGAGAGCTGAAGATATACCTGCCAGGATCTCTGTGCTGAGTTATTCTCCCATACTGTAGATGCTGTCTTTCTTGGGTGGAGCACTCCCCTTCATGTAGTATCAGTTTGGGAGAAAGCAAAACTCCACCCTCTGGATTCTCTGTAGCCCCACCCAGTGGAGCTTATGCCCTGCTGAGGAGTCAGCTGCCTATGTAAGTATGTAGAGATCAGGGCAGACTCAGGGGATGTCAGTGACTGAGTTGTGTGGCTTTAGTGCAAAAGTCACTCCCCACATCTTCCCCCAAGGCTGACTGGCACCTCCCCCTTGTGGGAGATCAACTGGCTCAATCCTCCCAGCTCTAGGTGGCTCCACTGCTGAGCTCAGGTGCTTGGTAAAATCTGGGATAGACTGGGTTGTATGGCACAAGGACACAAGTATTGGGGCCATTTACCCTTGCACCCCCAAGCAGTACAGAGCCCTGCCTTCACACAGCCAAATCTTGACCTGCTTGAGCCTGATCTCACCTCTGCTGGCCTCACCCTGATGACTCCCTGAGACCCTGCCCCACCATGAACATGTGTGAGCATCCACTAGGTGGCAGCTAGACTTGGTATTTCCTGGGACAGTTGTGGAGTAGCCTCATAGTCAGCACTGGCACCAAGTTTGAACCTGTATCATTCTGGTAAACAGCACTTGTCCCTACCTGGTGACTCACTGAGAACTTACCTAATGCAATTGAAGTACTGGCAGAAGCTCTTTCAGTGACTGAGCCTAACAGGCAGCCAACAGGCACATTCAGACAGAAGTAGACCTTTTGCTGACCTGACCTAGAGCCCAGTGCTGGTAAAAGCTGGCCTTGGTGCACAGCTTGGTCTTTCCCTCACACACCCAGGCCAAGCAGAAGCAGACACAAATGGTGGATCACTTTGTAGCTCCAAACAGGTTTCTCAGAGCCAGACCCAGACAGTGTCTGACATTGGTCTGCACTGGAATCCATCCAAGAGGGCCCAGAACCAACACACCAAGTGGCCAGCTTCAGATAACATCAGGGCAGGATCCAACTAGCTTTACAAGTGGCATATTCAAAGGAGATCTCTGCAGGCACCAGACCTTGCTGAGGTAACTCCCCTTTGTGTGGTGAGCAACTGCACAGCAGCTTGTACATGAGGTACAGGTCAATCCTCACAGTCAACCAGCCTGAAGGTCCACTCCTGACCAAACAGACCAATAGAAATCAAGACTCAATTGCAATGGTAGGGCCCACATAAACCACATAAGGGACAATCCTGGAGCACCCAGCTTTGGTGATCAAGGAGATTATGCCACTAAGACCCACAGAACACCTACTACGTAAGGCCACCTCATCAAGTACAGAAGTCATAGCAGATCTACAAACACAGTGAAACAAAAGAGGCAGCAAAAATGAGGAGACAAAGAAACATAAAACAAAAGAACAGGAAAGATCTCTAGAAAAAGAATAAATGAAATGAAGGCAAGCAATTTATTAGATATAGAGTTAAAAAATGATTATAAGGATGCTCAAAAAAACTTAGTGAGAACTTCAACAAAAAGATAGCAAACATAAAAAGGGACACAGAAAGCATGAAAAAGAAACAGTTGCAAATGAATAATATAGTATCTGAAATAAAGAATACATTAAAAGGAATAAACACTAGGTTAGATGAAACAGAGAAATGAATCAATGATTTAAAAGACAAGGTACCAGAAAACAGCCAATCAGGGCAACAACAACAAAAAAAGAATTTAAAAAATGAGGATAGTTTAAGGATCCTGTGGGACAACATGAAGCATAACTGCATCATAGGGGTGGCAGATGGATAAGAAAAAGAACAATGGATTGATAATGTATTTAAAGAAATATTGCTTGAAAACATCCCTAACCAGGTGAAGGAAAAAGACACACAAGTCCAGGAACCTCAGAGAGTCCCAAACAAGATGGACCCAAAGAGGCCCATACCAAAAATGTCATTATTAAAATGGCAAAACTTAAAGACAAGGAGAGAATCCTAAAAAGCCACAAAAGAAAAGCAGGTAGTTACCTACAAGGGAGCTCCAATTAGACTGTCATCTGATTTCTCAACAGAAACATTTCAGGTCAGAAAGACTGGCATGAAATATTCAAGGTGATGAAAAGCAAGGATCTACAATCAAGGCTACTTTACTCAGCAAGGCTACCATTTAAAACTGAAGGAAAAGTAAAGAGCTTCCAAGACAAGAAAAAGCTAAAGGACTATTTTAATTCCAAACCAGTACTGCAAAAAAAAAAAATGTTAAAAGCCTTGCTTTAAGAAGAGGAGAAAAAAAAGAAGAACAAATAGTTGAAAGAATAAAATAGCAATAAATTCATTTCAATCAACAATACTTTCAATGTAAATGGCTTAAACGGTAAAACCAAAAGACATAGGGTAGCTAAATGAATAAAAAAACAAGACCCATATATATACTATATACAAGAGAACTGCCTCAGAACACAAGATACACACAGACTAAAAGGCACAGACAAAGATATTTTATGCAAATGGAAATAAAAAAATAGCTAGAGTAGCAACACTTATACCTAACAAAATAGACTTTAAAATAAATGCTATAGTAAGAGACAAAGAAGGACACTACATAATGGTAAAGGGAGCAACTCAACAAGGAGATATAACCCTTGGAAACATTAATGAACCCAAATAGGAGTAGCTAAATATATAAGGCAAATCTTGATGGACATAAAGGGAGAGATCAACAGTAATACAATCAGAGTAAGGTGTTTTAACACCCATTGGCATCAATGGATAGGTTTCCCAGGCAGGAAATCAACAAGGAGACAGCACCTTAAATGACATATGAGATAAGATCAATTTAATCGATATCTTCAGAACATTTCACCCCCCAAAATTAGAACACACACTCTTTTCAACTGCACATGGAACATTTTCTAGGATAGAACACATGGTAGGCCACAAAACAAGTGTTTTGTAAAAATTTAAAAAATTTTTTTTAAATTTTAGTTTATTCAGTACAGTTTCTATCCTTTACTCCCATCCCAGTCCACCCACCCATCCCTCCCCTCTTCCCTCCCATTTCCAACACCCCTAGTTTTGTCCATGTGTCCTCTATATTTGTTCCTGTAAACCCTTCCCTTCTCCCCTGAAATTCCCTACCCTCTCCCTTCTGGGCACTGACAACCTGTCCTCTATTTCAGTGTCTTTTGTTATATTTTACTCGTTTCTTTGTACAAAACAAGTCTTAATAAATTTTTAAAAAGCTGAGATCAAGCATTTTCTCTGATCACAATTGTATGTAACTAGATATTGATCGCACAAGAAACCTGAAAAACACACAAAGACATGAAGGCTAAATAACATGTTATTAAACAATGAATGGGTTAACAATGAGATCAAGGAAAAGGTTAAAAAATACTTTGAAACCAGTGAAAATGAGAACACAACCCAAAACCTATGGGATACAGAGAAAGCAGCCCTAAGAGAAACATTCATAGCATTACAGGTCTCTTTCAAGAAACAAACAAAAAACCCCCTGAAATAGACAATCAAATTTTAAACCTAAAGGAACTTGAAAAAGAACAAGAAAAAAATCCAAAGTGAGTAGAAGAATGGGAATAATAAATATCAGAGCAGAAATAAATGAAATAGAGTCTAAAAAAGCAATACAAAAGATCAATGAAACCAAGAGGTGGTCCTTTGAAAAGATAAAAAAAGATTGACAAACCTTTAATCAGACCCACCAAGAGAAAAAGAGAGAGGACCCAAATAAATAAAATCAGAAATGAAAGAGAAGTAACAACTGACATCAAAGAAATACAAAGGATTGTAAGAAAGTATTAAAAACAACTATATGCCAAGAAATTGGACAAGCTGGACAAAACGGACAAATTCCTAGAAACATACAATCTTTCAAAACTCAATCAGGAATGATCCAAACATCTGAGTAGACAAAACTAATAAAATTGAAGTGTTAATCAAAAAACTCCAAACAAACAAAGGTCCTGGATCTGATGGCTCCACAAGTGAATTTCACCAAATATTTAAAGAACAAACACTATCCTTTTCCAACTATTCCAAAAAATTCAAGAAGAAGGAAGACTCCCAAGCTCATTTTACAAGGCCAGCATTATCATAATTTCAAAACCAGAAAAAGACACTACAAAGAAAAAAAATTATAGGTCAATATCCCTGATAAACATAGATGCTAAATCCTCAACAAATATTAGCAAACCAGATCCAGCAATACATTAAAATGTCACACACCATGATTCAGTGGGATTTATACCAGGAATACAAGGTTGGCACAATATCTGCAAATCAATAAATGTGATACACTGCATAAACAAAGTGAAAGATAAAAGTACATAATCGTATCAATAGATGTAGAAAAAACATTTTATAAAATCTAGCACCCATTTATGATAAAAATTATCAACAAAGTGGGAATGTAGGGACCATATCTCAATGCAATAAAGGTCATAGATGACAAACCCACCACCAACATCATACTCAATTCAAAAAAACTACAAGTGTTCCCCTTAACATCAGAAATAAGACAGGGATATCCACTTTCACCACTCTTATTGAACATAGTGCTGGATGTTTTAGCCACAGCAATCAGACAAGAAAAACAAATAAAAGGCATCCAAATTAGAAAAGAAGTAGTAGTACTGTCATTATTTGCAGAAGACATGGTATTGTATACAGAGAACTCTAATGAATCCACTAAAAAACTCCTAGAACTGAAATATGAATTCAGTAAAATAATAGGATACAAAACAAATATCTAAAATCAGTTGCATTTTTATACGCAAACAATGAACTATCAGAAAGGAAAACTAAGAAAACAATCCCATTTATGATTGCATTAAAATACCAGAAATAAATTTAACCAATGATGTAAAAGACCTGTACTCAAAAACTTATAAGACACTGAAGAAAAAACAATGAATAAGATACAAATAAGTAGTAGCATATAACATGTTCATGGATAGGAATAATTAACATCATTAAAATATCCATACTACCTGAAGCAAATAGATTTAATGCAATTCCTATCAGGGTATCAATAGCATATTTCACAGAGATAAATAAAATTCCTATAAAGATACCAGTGGTGTATTGTACAGAACTAGAATAAATATTTCAAAACTTTACATGGAACCACAAAAGACCTGAAATAGCCACAGAAATCTTGAGAAGAGAAAGAATAAAGCTAGAGGAATCATACTATCTGATATCAAACTATACTACAAGATCATAGTAATCAAAACAGCATGGTACTGGCATAAAAATAGGCATATAGATCAATGGAACAGAATAGAGAGCCCAGAAATGAATCCACACCTTTATGCTCAATTAATATTTGACAAATGAGGCAAAAACATACAAAGGGGTAAAGTAAACTATTCAATAAATGATGTTGGGAAAATTGGATAGCTATGTGCAAAAAAATGAAACTAAACCACCTTCTTACACCATATGCAAGAATAAACTCTAGTGGATTAAAAATTTAAATGTTAGATTTGAAACCATAAAAATCCTAGAAGAAAACATAGGCAGTAAAATCTTGGACATTTTTCATAGCAGGGGAAACAAAAAATAAACAAATGGTAGTACATCAAACTAAAAGGTTTTTGCACAGCAAAGGAAACCATCACCAAATTAAAAGACAACCTACTGAATGGGAAAATATATTTGCCAATGATACATCTGATAAGGGATTAATTCCTGAACTATATAAAGAAACTTATACAGCTCAACACCAAAAATAAATAAATAAACAATCCAATTAAAAATGGGCAAAGTACCTGAATAGATACTTCTCCAAAGAGGACACATAGGTGGTCAATAGACATATGAAAAAATATTCAACATCTTTAATCATCAGACAAAAGGAAATTAAAACCACAATGAGATGTCATCTCACACCTGTCAGAAGGACTATCATGAAATCAACAAACAACAACTGTTGACGAAGATGTGGAGAGAAGGGAACCCTGATGCCCTGTTGGTGGGAAGGCAGACTGGTGCAGCCACTGTGGAAAACAGTATGGAGTTACCTCAAAAAATTAAAAATGGAACTGCCTTAAGATCCAGTGATTGCACTTCTAGGAATTTGTCTGAGGAAACTCAAAACAGTAATTCAAAAGAATATATGCACCCCTATGTTCATGACAGTGTTATTTACAATAGCCAAGCTTTGGAGGCAGCCAAATGGCCATGAGTAGACAAGTGGCTAAAAAAGCTGTGGTACATTTACGCAATGAAATAATACTCAGCTGTAAAAAAGTACCTTTTGTAACAGCATAGATGGACTTGGAGAGTATTATGTTGTGTGAATTAAGCCAGTCAGAGAAAGGTAAGTACCATATGATTTCACTTATATATGGAATCTAATAATCAAAACAGATAATAAACAAAATAGAAACAAACTCATTGATATAAAGAACAGACTGACAACTGTCAGGGGGACTGTGTGAAAAAACATGAAAGAATTAAGCAAAGAAAACACACACGCACATGGACAACAACATGCTAATTACCTGAGGGAAAGGGGGATAGGGGTGGTAGAAGAGGGTAAAGAAGGGATAAAAGGAGACTTGGCTTATGGTGCTGAACACACAATATAACGAACAGGTGATGCATTATAGAATTGTACACCTGAAACCTATATAATTTTATTAACCAATGTTACCTAAATAAATTCAATACAGATTAAAAAATAGCTACTTATTAAATCATGACTCCATATGCTTACATAAATAAATAATGAAGAAACTGACCATTAAATTGGTGGTTATTTATGAAGAGAAAGATCTATCACCATACTAAAAACTAAAAGTTCAACACTGCAATTTCTGGGAAGCTCCCTTCTCAGGTGGCTGGTGTTATGCCTTATGTTTTCAACTAGAACCTGTTATTTGTTCAAAAATAAAGAACTGGGAACCACGTAGGTCTGGATCATGGCCCTCCCAAGCCTAACCTACTCTCAGGGGACCCTGTGCCACTCAGCAAGTACTTCTTGATGTGGCTTGTGTGAAATACAAAAGCAGTGTCTCAACAAGGCACTGAATTGCTTGATGATCATACAAAAGCCAGCTAAGCCTACAGAGGTAAATTGTTCAACCATTTTGCCTTTTACGTCATGCTTTCAAACACAGGGCAACACAGTGTATCAGGAACTCATGTTGGATGGTTTACTGTGGCTTGGTTGCTGCATCTCACTGGTCCTCCATGATTGGCTTGGTACATGGTTAACTTTTTTTTTTAACCATTTATTTAGTGATTATCATTATAGTTATTCTTATATGTGAGTTCCTAGCCTTATGTTCAATGTGATATTTGGTTTGTCATCACATAGTTTTACAACTGAGCCTGAAAAAGAAACTGACAGTCTCGGGAGGTCACAATAACCTATCCGTTTATACATGTATTTGTGCTATAGAATTCATGACATCAAACCCAGGTTACATTCAGGGGATGCAAAGCAAGAAAATACTCAGAAGCATTTATTCTGGGGCAGGACAAAGGGTTTATAAATCCCATATCAAATATATTTGCCCCAAAGCCTAATCCATAACTGTTTTATCTTCCTTAAGGTTTTATTTTCATAAACTCACATACTGTGGATCACTTATGAGCATCTCACTCTGTGATACCATCCTTCTTTTACAGTAAAATAAAATTCAATTTTGATGCCTCAAAATTTTATTTCTAATTTACTGAAAGTTTCATGTAACACTAATCTTCATATTATCTCCATGTTATACTTTAAATAATTATTAGTTAGTATTGCAAGAGGAAAACCTTAACTTACAGATAACATTTGGCTGCACTCACACAAACACAAACAACCCTTTCTGCGACTTGCTAGGAAAAGTCAGGTGAGAAAAAAATAGTTTATTGTTAAAGTAAAAATTTCCAGACAATTAAAATAAATAGGATAAAACTATGACTAGTGTGGCTCATCATCTCACAAACCGAAAGCTCACCAGTTCTATTCCAGGTCAGGGCACATGCCTGGGTTGCAGGCCAGGTCACTGGTTGGGGATGTGCAAGAGGCAAATGACTGATATTTCTCTTGCTCATCAATGTTTCTCTTGCTCTCTTTCTCCCTTCCTTACCATCTCTCTAAAAATAAATAAATAAAATGTTTTTAAAATTTTAAGGTTTTAATTGGTGCATCAACAAATACTCATGTCCATTATCTAAAAAAAAAAAAAGGAGAAAAAGGGAGGGATTTGGAGTCAGGAAGCAAAGGTGTGGTCCCAGCTTACTATGGCCTTGTGTGTGACTTTGAACTATTTTCTGAAGTTCTCCATGTCCAAATTCCTTTATCTATGATATGGGAGAATGGATACAATGACATTTAAAAGTCACTTTCCTTCTAAGACACTTTGATTCTACTACTGTTCTCATTTTGTCACAAAATTTGTATAATCTACAAATCTTATAATATACAGATATTAATGTTACATTTTCTTCTTATGCAGAAGCTTCAAAATTCACTTGCACACTTTATAATTAGAATTTTCCATTTGTTCTTTGGTCAATCTGGTAATTATAGTTTCCTTTGATCAGTGTCCAAGATTTTCAACTTTCCTCTAATTACTTTTGAAAGTATGTAAAGGTATGTGTATTGGTTTCCTATTGCTGCCACAACAAATTACCACACACTTAGGCTTAAAACAACACTGTGAATAGTAAATCTCCTTTTTATAAAGCACCAAGTTTATGATGTTTATTATCATAGACTGGATTAAGAAAGACATCTTCTTTTTTTCAGCCTTTAGTTCTGACAAAGTTCCCCTTTACTTTATCCCGTATCGGCATATTCCTCAGCAATATTCTCTTTCTTAAAATAACCCCCTTAGCCCTGGCAGGTGTCACACAGTGGATTGAGTGCCAGCCTGCAAACCAAAGGGTTGCCGGTTCAGTTCCCAGTCAGGGCACATGCCTGGGTTATGGGCCAGGTCCCTGGTTCGAGTTGCATGAAAGGCAACCACACACTGATGTTTCTTTCCCTTTCTCCCTCTCCCTTTCTCTCTCTCTATAAATAAATAAATAATATAAAAAATAACCCTCTTAGAGACTTTAATATCCATTGAATTCTGATGTTTTCATCTCTTGATACACACAGTCACAACCTGTTAAATAACAAAGTTTTGCTAATAATGAGTTGTGCTATGAACCAAGCACACTGGCATCTATCTGGAAAAGGCAATGAGCACTCCACTGCACTATTGTCCCTTCTTTTCAAGACTCCCTTCTCTGCAAAGAAGAATCTGCTCATCCCTGAGCACCCTCCTGGAAGAAAATCACTGGATGTGCACAGAATGTGCTCAGCCCCCATCTAAAAGCATCATATTTTAAATAAGCTCTGTCTGAGTCTTCTGGTAATTGGATTCTGATTCCACTAGCAAAGTTTAAGAGATATCTTTTCACTGTACATGAAATATCTGTATAGGAGCAGATACGTAATACTATGTCAACCATGCAAGAAGGAAAAGACAACAATGTACTCAAATCTCAAACTAAATCTTTCAAGTACATGGAGCCAGGAAAAACTAAAATGCTCTTCCTGACAGAATCTGCTCACTGGATCAGAAAATAGGGCTGCGAGGAGCCTTCAGTTATTTGCTTTGGGCTCCAGCTGCAGAAAAGGAGTGTTCTGTCTTTCTGACCCAGTCCCTTAGGGACATTTTCATTTGGGTTGAGCATAGAAACCCCACCACATGCACTTTACCAGAGACAAATGTGCCAGTTGTTGAAATGGTATTATATAAAGAAAAAAGTAATGCTTTGTATTTAAAATGGGAACAAGTTTAATATAAAGTGAAACTGGGTTCAAATAACAGGAGAACTATTAGAGCTGTCAGATGACTGGGCCAACTTGGGGTAGAAAAGGTCCTGTCACTATGTTCAAAAAGAAGCCAGATAACGACCTCTCAGAATGTGGCAGAGGAGATTTAGGTGTCTTAAAGTCCTCAAAGGTTCTAGTAAACTTGACATTTAATCATTCTGAGACCAAGTCTAATGTGGTCTGATTACCCACCATAAGTATTGACCTGAAAGACCTCAGAGAAATCACTGAATCTGTGGCGACAAAAATAGCTCACATCACCTTTAAAAGAGTTTTATCAGTCTAGAAATGCAGTGTACTTTAATCAATCCAGCCAGTCACAGACTTTCCCAAAGAAGAGGACAGACTAGAACAGGATGACTAGAGACTGAAAGAGACAGTGTCCAATTGTTACCTCTGGATTTGCATCCACAAGGTTGGCCCCATATGAAATCCTGGAAAAGGTTACCTAGGCCCTCTCCCCTTCATCTGAGTCCTCCCATAGTGCATTGGGGCATAAAATGGTTGAGAGTCACGCTATTGGTGGGAAGTACTGACATGAAGCAGAAATCTGAGGACTTTCCTGTCCTACAGTTGCTGGGTGTGGGGCACAGACGCCATGATCTTCATGTCCACATGGAAAGGCCTCTTTAAGGTCACCCAACTTAGAGTCTTCTCTTGGACAACTGACCCTTGGATGTGTCTTTTGTGGAAGTCCTGCCATTCTGGATGTGTCCCATAAACCTCCTTGCTGCTAGAAGTCCGTGAGCTCTAGGGAGTACTCTGCTCTGGAGAAACCACAAAGGAACTAGGTGGTCAAGAGGAAAAGAGGCAGGGGGAAGAATATCTGGTTTTCCCAGCCTCGTCACAGAGACTTCTCTAGATTCAGGTCAGCTCTCTTTGGGGGTTTGGGACAAAAATCTTAGGTTAGCAGGGAGTTAGTTTTAATGTCCTCATAGGTTCTTAAAAACTTGATGTATAATCACTTTAAGACCACATTCTGTGAGGTAGTTATCTGGTTTCTTGGATTCATTTGCTTCCAGAGTCTAGGACAGTGTTCGAGCACTTAGTATGTGTGAATAAATCTTTGTTAAAAGAATGAGTGAACCTGCATAGCCATAGCCATAATCTATTAGGGATTTGGGGAAGGGGGGTTGTGACCAAGGTAACCAAATAAATTTTCAAAAACTGTGACTCTAGCTTCAAACATACATTGCTAACATTTGGAATTTGGCACCTTCCTGGTTAGGGACTCTGATATTACTATTCAACTACATAAACCTTTACCCAGATAGTCCCAAACCAATGACAATAAACAGAGTAGTGGAGTGGGAGTGGGGGGATCATTTCTATTTCTTTCAACATTACAGAATGACAATAAGTCATTTGCATCAGTTACTGATGCTACCTGGCCCCACCACCTCACTCCTCAGATACCTACTTTCATCCACTACTTGCATGTTGAAGACCTGTATGGCTGGCTTCTAGTCAGGCTCAGGGACACCCAGTGCTGATTCCATAACAGTCTCAATGGTACAAAATAAACTGTACTGATATTTGCTCTCAGGAAGTGTGCTCTCCGAGGGCTATTTTTTGTGTGTGGTGAGGGAGGGTGGTGGGAGGTGTGATTGTTGCCACAGACTGTACATTGTTCTTTAAATTCTTACAGATCACAAAATTACCACTATATATGAGATACAAAAGTATTCATGCTCCATCCAATTCTGGGAGCACTCTGGACTTAGCTGCTTTTGTCCTAGGCAGGATTTGGTGGCAGCCTGATGGTGGCAGCAGGTCTGCAATGAAGTCAGGGCTCATAAGAGCTATCCTGAAGAAATGCTACAGCAATGGTGGGATGGCGACATTGCCAAGGGGTCTCATTTGTGACCAGCTGCTGGAGCAGGCCTCATGGAAAGATTATCATGGCTTAAAACAGTTTCCAAAAAGGACTGGTGGAGGGTCACTTATGCTACATTGTTATGACAAGATCCATTTGCCATTACTTGTTTTTCCATTTACTTTTTACATAGATAAGATGAATCAATTTTTCATTAGCCTCCTGGGGTTTTTTTCCTCTAAGAATTGTGGAATGAAAAATGTGTTGCCTCAATTGAAAAAAAAAAGCGAATCCTATCTAAACACATTTAACCTGAAACTGGCCTAGCTCATTCTATACACACATACATCTGTACAGTTATACATAATACATACCAAGAACTTAAACAGTAATCAAGTGATCAGACACAGAGGTAAGATGGAGACACAGGCCCTTCCTGGTTTTAGACGATGGAACCTATTTCCTCACCCTCTCTTGCTAATCCTACTTGGGATGAGCTGTGGGACCAGGAACCAGAAATGACTTGTCACGACAGCTGTTTGGACAGTTGGAGAGAGCCCTCTGCTGCCTCCTCAGAATTCTCTTGCTGCTTCTTTTGTGTTAACTTTTCATACTGCCTGCAACAGACAAGCTCTGGGAATTAATATCTCCCAGCTAAAACTCAGTCACTTTCCATTCATATAGCCAGAGTCCCTCGTGTCAGATCTCTGATCTGTTACTTAATCCTCCATGGCTTTCAAACACACCTGTTCCCTGCCTGGCCCCACAGCTGTCCGCACTCTCCATTTCTTACCTCACCTGCCCTCTTTTGACCAGATTGTAGGCTTGCTGCCAAGTACAGAAGGTCCCCGACTTATGATAGTTTGACTGTATGAGTGATAGGCACTCGTACTTTGAATTTGATTTTTGATCTTTTCCTGAGCTAGCAGTGCTCTCGTGAAGCTGGGCAGCAGCAGTAAGCCACAGCTCCCAGTCATGCATGCAATCACGAGGGTGAACAACTGATAGTCTCAGTGTACTGTAGTGCCCACTTATTTGGGATACTGTGTCTGTTTTCCATCCCAACATGTCTACAGAATGCCCTTCTGTGTCTCCTGCTCCTCGTGAAAAGAGAACAGTAATTACTCTCGAGATGAAACAAGATAATTGCCCAACTGTAGGCTAATGTAGGTGTTCTGAGCACCTTTAAGGTAGGCTAGGCTAAGCTATGATGTTTGGTACTTTAAGCATATCAAATGCATTTTCCACTTACAATATTTTCCACTTAAGATGGGTTTGTTATGATGTAACCCCATTACAAGTTGAGGAGCATCTGTACTCACAGGACAAGCATTCTAAGGATTTCACAGTGAGAAATAAGGATCTGAGTGTTCCCCTGTCCTGTAAACTCCACTGCTCTTACTATGTATTGGACTGAAATCACAGTGGTTCCTTTCTGGTGTGCAACAGTGATTTTGGAAACTGTAAATCAGCAAGTCTTCCATTTTGCATATTAAATCAATTTAGGGTCTCTGTGCAATGCTGTCTTTATCTGATTTTTTCCTCCACTAGTTCCATTAAAATTTGGGGCCTGAATAGTATATATATATTCTACCCTATAAGAAGAAAAACAGAAAAATATTAAGCTGACGATTTCAAATTCCAGCCTACCTGGGTGTCAAAATATGGTTCTAAGGTATGTAGGTAAGAAACCCCCTAGTCACCATTTCTAGTAATAATAGGAAGTATTTTTTTTAAAGATTTTATTTATTTATCTTTAGAGGGGAAGGGAAGGAGAGAGGGAGAGAAATATCAATGTATGGTTGCTTCCTGTGCATTCCCTGCTGGGAACTGGCCTGCAACCCAAGCATGTGCCCTGACTGGGAATCGAACCGTGATCTCTTGGTTCACAGGCTGGCGCTTAATCCACTAAGCTACACCAGCCAGGGAAGGAAGTATTTTTATATTAAGCATTTGAAAGGTATAATGTATTCATTTTGCTCTAGCTCAAAAACATTAAATAAACAAGTAAGTGACTGCAATAGGAGATAATGCTACCTCTAATCAAAACTTACGTGAAGAGGTGTCAGTGCTCCATGAAGGAGTGACAAACATTGCCTGGTGGGATGTTGGGCATTCAGAGGAGGGACCCTCTGAGCGTGGTTGGGTCAGAACTGCTCAGAGCCAAAGAAGAAGGCAAAAGCTGAGCAAACATTAACTAAAATTTCCTTGAACCCATAGCTTAAATGAAGTTTAATAGACATAGTCTGTTACTTACTATGAATCTGGACAACTGAAATTTCACTCACCCTCACTGGACATGAGTTAAGTGCACTTTTAGATGAACTTTTTCATTAGGATGGAGTAAGTGGACAATCTGACAACAGTAACCTGGACTGTGTTACATGAAACCAGAGGCTGGATATTCCTCAGTGACAGTGTAAATATTGGTAAAGGCACAGAGTAAAGTGCCTAGAACCCCTCCAGGGGACTGACGTTCTTCTACATTGCCCCAGGCATTTGTCTGTCCCAGTATACACTGGGCTTTTAAAGGAATCTCCACTCCACAAACATTCCATTTCCTCCCTCCCTCAAATTAGTTAATAATAGCACCTTCTCTCTGACAGAGAAAGCAGATGCCACATAGGAGACAGCCTCAACCTTCCCACTGTCAAATCTACAAATGTGCTTCCTCTCTGCCCAGTTCACCCACCTAGGTCGGGTCATTCACTGGCCCTGCTTTCTGACCAGTTTTTCCCTTTTTCTCTTCTTAGTCTTGTACTCCATCTCTAGAGGAATTTTTCCCAATAACTCATTTTAAAAGAAATCTTTTATTTTGGAACAATTATTAGATTTCCAGAAAAGTTGCAAAAATAGTGCATCTTTCCCACATATACCTCACCCAGCTTCATTTAGAGTTAACATCTTACATGACCAGGACACATTGACCCAAATGAAGGAACCAGCTTGGCATGCTGGTTGACTCAACTCTGAACGTTATTTGAAATTCACCAGTTTTCCCCTTACCTTCTCTGTTGCTGTTCTTCATAGGAAGTTAACACATCCATGTCTCCACAAAATTAAAAATAAACTATAAAAAGCCTCACATGACTTCCTTCAATCACCACCCTCCCTTCCCTTTGTCCCCCATAGTTAAGCCCAGGGTGACCACTCAGATGGACTTTGCCCAAGTTGTTGATGACTCACCTGTTTCTAAATCCTGGCATGACCTCTCTTTTCTTAGCTACATGACTCTCTGGCATCATTGAACATTTCCCCTGGTTTCTATGCAGTTGCATTTTCCTGCTTTTCATCCTGTCTTCCAGCTATTTCTTTTGCTTCCTCCTTCCTTCCCTCCTTCTCCTCTTTTCCCCTCTTCTCCCCTTCCCTTATCTTGTGAGATTCTCCTTCTCCTGCCTTCCCTTCAGTGTTGATTATTTCAGGTCTGATCTGTAATTTCTTTTCTTCTCATTTAAGACATTCTCTCTAAGAGATATTACTCAATTCTTCAATTAAAAAATAGGTAGAATGTGTCTATGGCCATACCACCCTGAACATGACCGATCTCATCTGATCTCAGAAGCTAAGCAGGGTTGGGCCTGGTTAATACTTGGATGGGAGAAATAGGTAGAATGACTAAAACTCTACATTTACTTCTCAAATCTCCCTCGAGCTTCACACATCAGAGCATATTACAAATGCCCCCAGGCTTCCTCACCAGGTAGCTTCAGCCTAGCTCTGCTGCTTCATCTCCCTGCTCCATCCCTGGTCCCTGCCCTACCGCCCCCACTCTTGAGAGCACGGTACCATGCCTTATCCTGACATCAGGCTGAGAGTTTGGATTGTATATAAGTGGCCGTCACACATAACCAAACAGGTAGCACACCTGGAAATTATTTCCTCCTTTTCTGGAATGGACCTAAGCACAGAGGGTATCACAGGTATTCCCACTGTCCCCAAGCCTGGGCTGGGGTGACCACAGGGTAAAGGAGGATAACTTGCTGTGGCATCTGAGTGTGAGCTGACATCAGGACTTTGTACCGAGACAGGAAAAGATGGAAGTGTGTACACTGGTGACTGGCCTCAGATGTGTCCCTGACACACCTTCATGTGAGCCCCTTTTTAAGTTGCATTCCGCCTTTAAGGAGTTTTCTTCAATCTAGAAGGGTGTTCCCTACCTGGAAGCCTGGTCAAGGCCTACACATCCTTCCAACTTGGCCAAGTATCCTCTTTCTAGGGCAGTTTTACCTGAGCTATCAACCTAGGTTGGGTCCTCTCTTGTCACTTAGCACTCCTGGGTTAGTGCTATGTCCCAACCCTACACTGTGTAGGCAGTGTGTCTGTGTTAACTGCCACATCCCCAGAACCTAAGTGGTGTCCGGCTCTGAGGAGGTGCCCATGAGTGTTGGTTAAGTAAGGGACTGAAGGTGCACACAGACAGGCCAGCACTGCCTTCATGTGTGAGGACAACAGGTCAAAGGCATGGGAAGCCATTCCTACTAATCTTAGCCCCCAAAGATGCTTCTTCATTTGCCTCTCTCCTTCCCTAATATGCAAAGACAGAATTTAAAAAGAGGTAGGAGAAATAACATTTTTATTCATCTATTTGAAGAGCCTGGCTGATTTTCTCTTTCTCAGAGTATATACTAAGCAAAAGTGCCAACACTATTTTGGAAGCCAGAATTTTCCTGGCAGCCTGTCTCATGCTCCACCAACCCTGGACTTTCCAATGGCCTTGGGATACTCCCCAACCAATTACTCTCCATTCCAGCCCCTGCTCCTCTAATTAAAATACATCTTCCCACTCTCTTCATCCTCTTCACTTTCATTCAAAATGCACCTCTAGAACCCCATGCAAGTTCATAAGGCAAGTTGTGGGGGCAGAAATCATACTGAAGCAGGGGACAGTCTCTTTTTCTGTTGCTAGGAATAGAAAAGCATCAGGTTAAAGCAAGCAAAGAAATAAACAAAACAAAACAAAATTTTTAAAAAACAGTACAACAGAGCTCTCCTAGTCTTCGTTGCCAAAATAAACTCATGTACTCAATAGGATGTCTGTTCTCTGGACATGATTCAGGTTGACAGCTCCTTTATCTGCCCTGCAGTTAAAGAGGGTAATGCAGAGCCTTCAGTGAAGTTCTCAGTAAAAAGGTCTCCATTAAGACTCAGGCTGGCTGTAACAAGTCATTGTAACTAATATACAGGCTGTCTTGAGAGGACAGTTATGAGGAATGACCTTTGTTCCTAAGGATAAGTGAATGAAAATCACATTACCTTGGTTTTCTCCTGTTGGCCATACTGTGTTGGATGCTATACAGACAACTCAGGGGAGAAAGTGGCATCCTCAGACTGGCCATCACAGGCTGAGACTGTGTCTGTGCGATTACAGAGGACGATGAAGTGGCACTTGGATGGCTGGCATCCCCAATCTCCTGTTGCTTCCAGTACCTAAATGCCTGCTCCAATTCTTTCCAGTGGAACATGTATTACATTCCTCCAATCATATTGAAAGGCAAGCAACTTATTTTACTATGCACTATCTTAAATTTTATCTCACAGCCTCCCAATGGTTCTTCCTGGTGCTGCCAGACCTTCTCTAATAGACTACCTCAAACCGTCAGAACCTGAGGCCTAATTCACCGGGAACCGCTTATCTCCCTGTTACTGTAGGTCAATGCTACCTCCTTCAAGGGTATCTGTACTTAAAGCTCACCTCAAAACTGGAAAGTGGGCTTTGTTCTTTGTCCATAAAATCTGCAGCCTCAATGAACAGATAAATAAGGGAGGAAGTGTATCAAGAAACCGCACCTCCTTGTGGCAGCTAAGTGGCTGCCTCTCAGGATGATGATGCAGAGGCAGAGCAGAGGGTTTTCTCTATGCCAATCCTGCCTTTTGTTGGTCATTACTGAAGCAGTCAGTGCTCTCCCAACTTAACTCATAACTGCATAGAGCCTAGTGGTCATTGACCAGGCAGTCTTATTCCAGTTGCTCACCAACTTCAAAGCACTGTTCTACATAGATAGAAGTCAGAGCTGAAGGCATTGCACAGCCTCATCTATCTTAATTGCCTAATCATTAATATCAATTCTAGATATTCACCTCACCATGGAAGACAAGACCAGCTCCATCAAATGTCTTGCTGAGACACTGGGTAATGGCAGCCCAGTTTTGCCATGCCCATCATAAATAAAATTTTCTTTTCACACCTATTATTTATTTATTTTTAATTTTGGGGTTGGGTAAGGGAAGAGAATGGTTACTCAGAGAAACAAAATCCCTGAATGCGCACACACACACACACACACACACACACACACACACACACCACCATCACAAATACATGAAAAAATTTTTGCTTCTTACAGCATCTGTTCTTATGCGTGATGGTAAAATGAAAAGGGTGAATCATTTGCATCTCAATGGCAGAGTTATAAAGCTGCAAATGATTAAAAACCATTCTAATTCTAAATACCCACAGGCATGTGTAGAGAACTGAGGTTGTTTGGGGTATCTTCTTAGCATTTCAGAGTGATAAAGGGCCCAGAGACAGGTAGATAATAAAGTCAGTCCTAGAAACTTGTAGAGTTACAGAGCCATTGAAATACCCTGAACTCGGGGCCAGATGACGTTAATCTGGTTTATCACTCGTCAGAGATGGGACCTTGCCAGTTACTTCTTCCACTTTCAATATTCTTACCTTGGGAATTGGGATACTGATACCTACATTGCAGGATGCTTACATGGATAAAATGAAATAACATATGGAAGTATGTGAGAGTGCCTTGCACATTGTAGGTATTCTTTAAATGTTTCTTGAGTCTAAATTGTGTTGGGGACCTGAGATGGTCATTTATACCCCTGAAATTCCAGCTTACTTATGACAAGCAATTGTCCATCTACTAACCTCCAAACTTGCTCTTTGGTCATAAATGTCTACTTTTCTTTACTCTATTTGGAGTTGAGCCTGATCTCTTTCTGCTATATAAAAGCCCATTGTAGGAGTCCCCCTTGAATAAAGTCTTCTTTACCATTTTAACAAGTACTACAAATAATTGTTTCTTTAATATGTATATAACTCAAATCCTGAGTAGTACAGAGCAGTAGATCCTTGGAAGAGTCTTGATGTCCTCCATCTATAACTCCAGGCCAGTGGACCCATCAGGTTTGAGCATCCTTCTAATAAGGACTGGACCAGGGGTTTGAGTTCTGTCTTGGCCAGCACCCTTTATACTGCTCAGGGGTGGTGAGACATCCCACCAATGACCCACCCTTGGGCCTTTGGCTACATACAGGTGTGGTCAGAGGATTAACACTAATGTCCTACTGCAACAAGCAGCTTCAGGCTGTTCCTATCTACCTTGACACTTGTCACCTCAGGTTTCTTTACTAAGGATTTAGTTTTCTTTCTCAGGGTATTTCATTTTTCACTTGTTCTTGAAGGGAGATCACTCTCCTTTCCCTGAAGAGTGTAATGTCTGCAGTAGCCAGTGGGGGCAGCTGGACCTATTACCCAGGGTCTAGTAGTCAAGACTGTGTTGAGGCTTTTCTGGGAAACTGCGTACTCTTTTCTTCCTATCTAGCATTCTCACTTTTCTCTGTTTCTTCAGAAGGCACTTTCACCTAAGGTTCTAATTTGTCCACTTTTTCTTCAGGTTTTTTTTCCTGCATAATTTCCATTTTCTATCCCTTTTCTCTTCCCTCAAGTTATACCTTTGCTCAACTTCCTTTTTAAAAATAATTGGATTCGCCCTTTATAATTTTTAAGCACACTCGTAATTCCCCATTATTTCCTCTGAGTGCTTATTGGTTGGCCTGAATTTCATCATCCTCATTTTTTACTTTCTCAGTCTCACCTGTGAGTCCAGGGGGTCCTGCCCATCTTCATGTGCTGGGCCCATAGGGCACCACCTAGCACATGGTGGGTGACCAGAGTTTCATGGCTCAGGTTCCTCAGTGAAATGCCTTTGGGGAAAGAATTGGGTTGGTGACAATAAACTACAAACTGCCCTGTTTGAGTTTCATAGACTTGGGAGGAACATGTAGGTTTGGGGTTGAACATGGAACAGGGACAGAGTATAAGGGTCACTCAAGACATTTCCCAGTGGGTGTACAGCTGGCCCATGAGTTCAGTCAGGGCTGGGTTGGAGAACTAGTGATAATAGGAAACATGGTTCAAAAGAGGTCACCCAGAAAGGGTGTTGAGAGAAAGGAGATAATTGAAGATCAAACCTGAGCACAGCAACACCTAAGAGGTGAGCCGAGAAGGGAATCCAGGAAAGAGCAGAGAGAGACCAGTGATACAGGTGGGAGGAAAGTGAGGAGAAAGCAGTGCCACCACCACCAAGGCAGTAAGGGCACCAGTTCTGAAGGGAAAGTATTGGCCTTGAAATTAGAGGAAGTGTAGTTGAGAAGATGAAACCCAAATTGTGGGGACGTTTTGACACAAGACAATACACCAATAGGTTCCAAAATCTGAATTTCTCAGCAGCAGAAAAACCTAAGGTGATGAAGGTCCTGCCCACCTTCTCATACTGCTCATGTCACTACCACTTTAGACTTTGCTTCCACCACACACACTCTCTGAACTAAATGTGCCTCCTGCCTTCTGTTTTTTTTTTTTAGTTCTTCTTTTTTCCTGAAATTCTTTTCCCCCAGGCCTTCTCACAGTCATTAACTCACATTTCCTCAGAGACTCCATGACTGCCCCATGAGGCAGCACTGCCAAGCCCCATCCCATTCACCACACAGTACTCATCACTCCTCAAAATGATCTCCATATATATATTGCCATGTTTTCCCTTCCCTCTCAAATATTAACTTCATGAGAAGAGAGGTATGCCTTGCTCACAGCTTTTTCTCCATAGCCCAGAAGAGAGGCAGGCACATAGTTATCCCTCAATAATAATTTGTTGAAGAAAGAAAAGAAAGAAGAAGAAAAGAGGTAAAGGGAAAATAAAGGAAGGAGAAAGGAATATAGATGCAGCCTATTTGTTAAATAACTCAAAGAAAGCAGCAGTCCAGTGAAGGACCTTAGGCCATTTGCTTTAACATGCATGAAAGAATGCTATGCAGTTTTCATGTCAACTATTTATATATAGAAATCTAGAAAGGGCTTTAAGCTGCCTCGGACAGCTTTACATCCATTTGTGGTCTCAATACCTCAGTGTATAAATATTTGAGTCATTGAAGAAGTTTTTTTTCATAACTATTCTCCCTATAATAGAATTTAGGCCACTAAACTACACATGTTCTCAAAAATGACATTCATAAAATGAAAGGGAATTCAGTCATGGTGGTACCGGTCTACCTGATCATTATTACAAAGACACTGAGCCAAGATGGGGGAATTTTACATCAGCCCTTAAGCACAACTTCTTTCCTCTGTTAATATCCACACACCTTTTAGGCTCCAGTAATAAGAAGTGTAGTTTTTCTTGTCATCGTCTACAGACTGCTCTCCTACACCCAGGCTCATTACCTCACAGCAATCGTAAAAGTAAATGCATGTTGGAGGCTTAGTCCTGGAGATGATCAACTTATTTAAGCAGTCTGCCCAGAACTACTTTCCTCGATATAATTCTATTAGAAATTGCAAATTGAGGAGGAGCTTATGAAATATTTTTGGTACTTGCACTACTATGCACAAATCAGGATGAATATTCACCCTAATAATAGTTTTACCCCAAATAAAAAACTGAAATCACACATAACAGCTAAAAAGCTCAAACATCTACAAAAATAATTTCTCTTTTGTTGTTTAAATACACTTTATTTCACATCTGGTTAATCTAAAAAGTAGTGAGTTGTGAAGAGATCAGCAAATAAGACCATGAGAAAGTCGTGATTGTGTGTTTGGTGTGTACACGAGCATGTGTGTATGTTTGCTCGCACTTCCTTACCATTGCATCTCAGTTTTGGAATTTTGGGGAAATGGTCCACATTTGTTGTTCAGTGTTGCAAAATTGTTGGGGGGAATGATAATGGTTCTACAGTCTGATTAATGAGATTGTCATTAGCTCTTCCCACTTTTCATCAAAGAATGGCTCTTTCTAGCTCCCATGTGCCAACTACGCTCCTGTCCCTATCTCTATTTGCTCTCAGAAGTCCATGGCAAAGCCTCTGTAAGGCCCCTTTCAGAGGTCACCAGGTGCATTTGAAGAAGTCTCCTTGAGTATCAGAAGTCCTGGGCTCTCCCTCCAGCACCCCCTTAGCTCTATGACTTTAAGCAAGTAACTGAAGCTTTCCCAGGACCCAAAGAAAGCCAAGGAAGGTCATTTGATGATTGAACTCCATCTCTAAACTCTGGTTGGGGGGGGCGAGATGTTCCACAGGACACACAGAAAGCCAAATGGGATGTCTGCACAGACAAGCTCCACCTACTCACTCTGCTCAGACTCTCAGGCCCACTCCGCAGATAGTGCATGTATGTGTTCCAGGGGTCTGGGCATATCTCCCCAACCCCACCTAGAAACTTTCTCAGCAGCAACTTAATAAGAAACCCTTTCCTGACATTAGTTTCAGATGGCAGGTCACATACTAATACTACATGCTTGGCAATACAGTGACTACTAGATGTGAAGTCTGTTACCAAATATACCACTACTTTATAAGGCAGATCGACACAAGTTTTATAACAGAAGTGCATATTGTATATTAAAACTTCAATATGGACTTGGTGAAAAGAAGTTCTTTCTTAGGTAAACAGCTTTATTTTAAACCTACATGAATATCTAATGATGACCTCTAGCAATATTGAAAGTTTTGTGATATGAGGAATAATTCCTCATTATTTGGGACTATTACATCTCTGGTTCTTAACCAATAAATGCCAGGAAATGTCTCACAAATATTTCAAATAGTTCCTGGAAACAGTATTTCCCCTGGTGAGAACCCCATATTTGTGGATTGTGAAATCCATTTGGTTGGTGCAAATCAGAATGAAAGGAAAAAAGGAAGGAAGGGAGGGAGGGAGGCTAGAATAAGAGTAAAAATATCAAACAATATTGTACCTAGTAAATGTAAGTATTGTTTTATGAAATTTTTGTTTTATTGTGTATTTTTATGTGTGTGTACATGTGTGTATTTATTGTGTGTGGTCCTCTGAGTTTTCTCAAGGCCCAGCTACTATACTGTGTGACTCTTTTCATTCCAAGGTTGTGAGCAGCATCATAAGGATAGAAGTCATTTAACAGGGGATTCAAGGGCAGGGCTTATTTTCTACATTTAAACTATTCCAATGGGGGAAAGAGCTGCCAGAGTCATCATCAATTATGGAGTTATATAGTTACAGAGTTCCCATTTGGACTTAGAACACTTTCTCTTTTTCTCCCATGACTCGTAGTTCTTCTTTGTTAGTCCAAAAATAGATTTAAAGATTCAAATCAGACATACAAAAAGATGCCCCAACTTCATTAGCAATCAAGGAAATGCAAAATAAGAGTACAATGAGATATCATTTCACACTCACTAGATTGGCAGATATTAAAAATTCTGCAAAATCAAGCACTGGCATTGCTACGAAGCAACTCTTATACAAAAATGTAAGTTGTTATAAGCATTTTTGGACATCAAGTTGGCCTTGCATATATTCTATCACTCAGCACTCCCCTAGGTTTATACTCTAGAAAAACCCTTGCACAGGTATACATAATATGAGCAAGGTGCCACAAGCAAGATTGTTCCAGGGGAGTGGGTTACAAAGTAAGCAAGCAAACCAATCCTGGAAACAACTTCAAGTCCAGATAAAACTGAATGGACAAATAAGTTATGGAATAGTTTTAGAAGAAAATACATATAGCAGTGAAAATTAATCAACCATAGCTATATATATGATTTAGTGTTTTAGTGGGTCAAAAGAAAGATTATGCTGAGACCTGAGCCAGTCAGAGAAAGACAAATGCCATAGATCTCACCTATATGTGGAATCTAATGAACAAACTGAACTAACAGGGAAAATGGGGACAGACTCATAGATAGAGAGCAGAATACAGCTAGTGGGGAGGGGGGAGGTTAGGGGTAGAAGGATTGAGCGAAAAGGAAAAAGGACTCATGGTCATGGACAACAGTGTGGTTTTTGCTGGGGGAGAGGAGTATAAGGGGACTAAATGGTAATGGAAAATATACAATAAAGATTAAAAAATATATGATAACAAAACTTGTGTTAAACCTTATAAAGGAAAGAAATTTAAACACATGCTATAGCATGAATGAACTTTGAGGATATTATCCTTAGTGAAATAAGTCAGCCACAAAAAGACCAATAATGTATGATTCCATTTATATGAGTTATATAACACAGTCAATTTCATAGAGACAGAAAGTAGAATGGCGGTTGGTAGGAACTAGAGGGAAGAGAAAATGAAGAGTTGTTTAATTGGTACAGAATTTCAGTTTTGAATGATGAAAAAGTTTTGAGATTGGTTGCATAATAATATAAATATGCTTAATACTAATTTGAACACTTGAAAAGAGTTAAGATGGTAAATTTTATGTTAAGTGCATTTTACCACAATTAAACACTTAAAAATTAAAAAGAAAGTTGCAAAAAATATATACAGGGTATAATTTGATTTCTATGAAAATCAAACACATGCAGATTTACCACACAATTCTTAGATATACAAACATTCACGTTAAAGTGTTAAGTAAAAAGTAAGGTGATGCATGCCATAAATGTCTTCAATGATGATAATCATATTCTAACCCTTAAATTGGGTGTTAGACACAGTTTGATGGTTATACTTGCATAATATATAACATCTTATAAATATATAAACTTTGTTTTTAAGTCAAAATGTTGAGGTATGAATGTCAGAACTGAGATCCGCATGATGAAGTACAGGGAACCGAGTTCCAGGTTAGAAAGTCATTGGGTGGCAATGAGGCACCCAATTGCCTGGTTAGAGTCATAATTTATGTGCAGCCTATCAATAGAATATCAGTAGCTACTGTTTTCTTATACCCTCTTAGCAACAGCTAAGCTCTGACACCAGAGGAAATAGCCGTATCACAGATGCTCTGGCCATTTCTCTCTACACTCCATTAGTCTAACCCAGAAAAGAACTTTATTTGCAAAAGAAGGGAAATAGAGGATCCACGAGAGAACTTTCTAAAAAATTGTTTAGAAATTGTTTACTATTAAATAAAAAGTAATCTCATGTCAGATTATTTTTAAAAATTGAATTTGATAATATGCCATAAAATTTTTTAGTTTTTTTATATTTAAGAAAACAATAACCCTTTTTGTTTTACATGGAACAGTGATTTGTCAATAAATCTATATGTCAATAAAACAAAGAATTTCTGCCCTGTTATCATTCAGAGTTCAAAGTTTAGAGACAGTGGAAGGGTTCCAACCTGCCAGTTAGCTTTCATTTCCCTCAGTTTCACACAGCTCCCTGGGGCCTAAATAAAAGCATCTTCAAAGTAGAAAGGACTGTTATCCACCCATGTACCCTGGCTCCATAGCTAGTCTAATCTATGAGTGTTTGCAGCTCCCACCCTCAGCCCTGGTCACCATCAAAGAAACGCATCTCCTGAAGCCCTAAGTCCATTCCTCTTATGTCAGGGAGCAGTAGCAAAGCCTGTGGATAGTTCAGAAAGGAGCTAAGAGGAGAAAGGGCAGTGGATGAACAAAGAGAAAGATCAAACCAAGAGGTGCCATTTAGACAATTTTAGTCACATAGGACAACTAGGGCCTCTGCTGCAGATGAAAGAGCAAAATGACTTTATTTTGATTCAGAAGTAAAATAAGAATAAAGTTGAGAACCCCCAGGTTATATGCCTGAATTGATGAGCTGACTAGATCATTTTCAATCTATGGTATCTGTTAATAGAGAGTAGTCTTGCTTGTATCAGATCTTTATTTCTACTGACAAAGTGATTAAAATAGACTCTCATAAGCAAGCATAATTTCATGAATGTCTATGCTGGTTCATATTCTTAAACCTTCAAAAAGTCCACCATTTATTTCCAAAAAAAAAGTGTTATTAAAGAAATGTAGGAATGTCTCTTAATAGCATTAAACTGACTACACTGTTTTTATCAAAATGAAGAGAGACCAACTAACAACTTAAAGCAGCAAAATTCCCAAGCACCCACTTAGAGTTTCTTTTTTTTTCTTTTTTAAAATATATTTTATTGATTATGCTACTACAGTTGTCCTATTATCCCCCCTTCATTCCCTTCCACCCTGAACACCCTCTCCCACCCACATTCCCCCCCTTTAGTTCATGTCCATGGGTCATAAGTTCTTTAGCTTCTACA
>CM052538.1:52711346-52733818 GCA_028533065.1 Trachops cirrhosus
GATTGCTCTATCCAGCAAAGCTTTCAATTAGAATGGAAGGGCAGATCAAGTGCTTCTCAGATAAGGTCAAGTTAAAGGAGTTCATCATCACCAAGACCTTACTGTATGAAGTGTTAAAGGGACTTATCTAAGAAAAAGAAGATGAAAAATGTGTGTAGTAAAATGACAGCAAACTCACAATTATGAACAACCACACCTGAAACAAAAACAAAAACAAACTAAGCAAACCACTAGAACAAGAACAGAACCACAGAAATGGAGATCACATGGAGGGTTAGCAACAGGGAAGTGGGAGTGGGAGGAGGTGAGGGAGGGAAAGGTACAGAGAATAAGTAGCATAGATGGTAGGTAGAAAATAGACAGAGGGAGGGCAAGAAGAGTAGGGGAAATGTAGAAGCTAAAGAACTTATGACACATGGACATGAACTAAAGGGGGGGAATGTGGGTGGGAGAGGGTGTTCAGGGTGGTGGGGAATGAAGGGGGGATAATAGGACAACTGTAATAGCATAATCAATAAAAATATATTTAAAATAAAAGAACCCTGAAACACCAATCCAAAAGAACCTATGCACCCCAATGTTCATAGCAACACAATTTACAATAGCTAAGTGCTGGAAGCAACCTACGTGTCCATCAGCAAATGAATGGATCAAAAAAATATGGTACGTTACACAATGGAATACTATGCACCAGAAAGAAGGGAGGTGCTCCTATCCTTTGCAATAGCGTGGATGGAACTGGAGAGCATTATGCTAAGTGTATCTGTTTTAATAGGACATGAACTACTCATCAAAAGAGACCATGTGCTGAGTTATGAAATAAAACAAGGAGTTTCAAAACAGACAAAATATTTCTTCCAATTATAACAGAATTAAATTAAAAATCAGTAACACTACAACATCTAAAAAATTCCAAATGTTTAAAAATTAAACAATATAATTTTAAATAATCCCAGATTAAAGGAATCAAAGAAAAACTAGAAAACATTTCAAAATAAAGAATAATGAAACACAACACATCAAAATATGCAAGAGGAAAATTTATGACTTTAAATGACTAATTTGAAAAAAAAAGGAAGACTTAAAATCTATTATCTAAGTGTCCACCTTCAGTATTTAGAAAAGGTCTTGAATTGTATGCTTGAACCTGTATGGTTTCATTAATCAATGTCACCACAATAAACTCAACAACAACAGAAAAGAATTTAAAAGAGGAAGATCAAGTTAATGCAAAGTCAATAGAAAGAAAAACTAAAGAGCAGAGATTAATGTGAAGAAAACAGAAAATACTAAACAATAACAATAAAAAAGAAAACACTAAACAAACATTTCATCTTTGAAAAGATTAATAAAAATGATAAACTACCAAGACTAATTAAAAAATGAGAAAACATAAATTAATGATAGCAGAATATAGTGGGACTATCACAATAAGGCCTACAGATTATAAAGGGAAAATAAAGAATATTATTAAGAATTTATTCCAACTTCTTGTTCTTTCTCTTCTTCTTCTGGTCCGCCTATGATGTGAATACTGGAATGCTTAAAGTTTTCCCACAGGCTGCTTTCATGGTCCTTGTTTTTTTGGATTCTTTTTCATCTTGTTGTTCTGATTGGTTGTTTCTTGCTTCCTTATGTTCCAAATCATTGATTTGATTCTCAGCTTTATTCACTCTACTCTTGTTTCCCTGTAAATTGTTCTTTATTTCAATTACTGAATCCTTCATTTCTGACTAGATCTTTTTTATGCTGTTGAGGTCCTCATTAAGTTCCTTGAACATCTTTATAACCAGTGCTTTGAACTGTACCTGATAGATTGTTTGTCTCATTTTTGCTTACTTATTTTTCTGGAGTTTTGATCTGTTCTTTCATTTGGACCATGTTTCTTTGTCTCCTCATTTTGGCAGCCTCCTTGTGTTTGTTTCTATGTATTCAAATAATGAAGGAAAACTTCCCTAATTTGGTGAAGGAAATAGACATGCAAGTCCAGGAGGCACAGAGAGTCCCAAACAAGATGGACGCAAAGAGGCGCACACCAAGGCACATCATTATCAAAATGAAGATAAAGCCAGGCAGTGAAAGACAAATACCATATGATCTCACCTTTAACAGGAACCTAAACAACAAGACAAACAAACAAGCAAAATATAACCTAAGACACTGAAATAGAGAACAGCCTGGCAGTGACCAGAGGGCAGAGGGGAGGGAATTTCAGGGGAAAAGGGGAAGGGTTTACAGGAACAAATACGAAGGGCACATGGACAAAAACTAGAGGGGGTGAAAATGGGAGGGAGGTGGGGGGGGATGGGAGGGTGGGCTGGGATGGGAGTAAAGGACAGAAAACTGTACTTGAACAATGATTAAAATAAAATTAAAAAAAAGAGAGAGAATCTTAAATGCAGCAAGAGAAAAGCGATTAGTTATCTACAGGGGCATCCCCATTAAGCTGACTTCTCAAAAGAAACTTCGCAGGCCAGAAGGGATTGGCAAAAAATATTCAAAGTCATGAAAAGCAGAGATCTACAATCAAGATTGCTTTTCCCAGCAAAGATATCATTTAGAATCAAAGGGCAGATGGAGTACTCCCCAGACAAGAAAAAACTAAAGGAGTTCATCATCACCAAATCATTATATGAAATGTTAAAGGGATCTGTTTAAGAAAAAGAAGATCAGAACTATGAGCAAAAAAATGTCAATAAATACATATCTATCAACAATTAAATCTAAGAAACAAACTAAGCAAATAAGAAGAACAGAGACAGAATGATGGATACTGAAAGCATTCTGATGGTTGCCAGATGGGAGTGAGGTGTGGGGAAATGGTTGAAGAGGTGAGGGGATTAAGAAGTACAAATAGATAGTTACAGAATAGCCATGGGGATGTAAAGTACAGTATAGGAAATGCAGTAGCCAAAGAACTTACATGTATGACCCATGGACATGAAAAATGGTGTGGAGATGACCCAATGGAGTGGGGGTTGCTGGGTGGAGGGAATGAAAGGGGTAAAAATTGGGACAACTGTAATAGCAAAATTCATAAAAAATAATTTAAAAAGTTGTCCCACTATACTTAATAATGTTGATAAAATAGATAAACTCCTGGAAAGATATAACTTGCCAAAAAATTACTTCAAGAGGAAGTGGAAAATCTGAATGAGTTTATATCTATTAGGGAATTTGAATCTATAATGAAAAAGTTTCCCACAAAAAAAAGTATATGCCCCGATGATTTCACTGGTGGATTCCATCAAATATTTAAGGAAAATTAATATCAATCTGACACAAACTCTTTCAAAAATGAGAGGAGGAGAAAATGTTTCAAAATCATTAAGGTGGAAACCTAATAAAACAAGTGACAAATAGACCTGACCAGTGTAGTCCTGACTATGGTAGCTGAGAAGCAAAAGTTCACGGGTTTGATTCCCTGTCAGGTCACATTCCTGGGCTGTGGGTTTGGTCCCCAGTTTGGGCATGTATGAGAGGCAGCCAAACTATGTTTCTCTCATTGATATTTCTCTCTCTTTCTCTCCCTCCTTTCCCCTCTCTCTAAAAATGAATAAATGAAATCTCTTTTCAAAAGTAACAAATAGTTTAGAAAGCTGCTGCTTGCACATGGTTTGGACATCCTATGTGAGACTGGTAGGAAATGTTTGCAAAACTACACAAAAACAATTTCCAACTTAAATGCAAATGTAAAATTTTGCTAAAGATTGGCCAGCAACTGGATAACATTTATTTCATGTTTTCCAAAAGCCAATACAATTCAGGTCTTTGGTAAAACTTCTTAGTTGGCTTCTAAATTTCAGGTGCTTATAGGGCAATCACATCTGAATCATCACAGAAGCCCAACAAGGTAGATTTTTATTTAAAAGAAAAGATTAAAATGTGATATAAAAGAGATTACTTAAAAGATTACTTTTATAGTCTGATTATAGTCAGTATAAGCAAATTTAAGGACTGGTTTGTATTCCAGATATAATTCTGTTTTTCTTATGTGACTGTAGATATTGACCCTGCAGGACAGAGATGTGAAAAGACATTCTTTAGACAGATTCCAGCTTATCCTAATGGTTGCCTATAGCTATATTTCTTTCTTTCTTTACTTTTTAAAAAACTCTCTTATAAGAACATCAGTAGTGGAAAAAATTCAAAGAAATGTGATTTAGAGTTTAAAAGCAAACACCAGCCTCCAGCAGTTACATAATACACTTTTGGCATCCATATCTTCTTAAACACAAACATCTATATATAATGTCTTACATCTTTAAGAAATAGTTTGACATAATTTAGGGATATGATCATCAAACAATGGTGTGAAACACCATTATCCTTTTATTTCTACAATTGAAGAAATGGAGGCTCAGAAGGATTAAATAATATATTCGATGTAAGAAAGCTAGAGCATGGCAATGCAATCTAAAATCTAGGATTCCTGACTTAATCTGTTTATCAAACAGCCAGAAATATTTTAATGGTAAATATGAAATTAGGAAGGTACTCAATCCCTTATATTATTGATATTATTGACATGTGAACATGTTACTTATACAGAAGTTGAGGAATTTTAGTCCAAAATTTCAAACTGTAGCTGTACATTCCTTTAAAAATTAAAAAAAAAAATTAAAAATGTCCCTAGCTTGTAGTACCTTAATAACTACAAATCTGTTATCAAATCACACTTTTAGAAAAAAGAAATATTTTAAATTATAATAAAGATCATAACCACCCAGTCGCAGATAATGCAGATGTGTAAAATGAGAGACTGTGTCTCCCCCAGTTGTTCAGCTGTCCTTGATTCAAGTCAGTCGTTTGGCTTTCAGTGGTTGATAGCTGCAAGCTCAGAGAACACACATAACTTCTCACTGCCGCAGCCTAGTGAGCATGTTAAAAATGAAATAAGTTTACCAGCACCCTGCAGGTTCCTTGTCTGATCCCTAATTTCAAAGAGCATGCTGGTCTCTGACTAATATGGACACTTCTGCAATCACTTTTCTGAGAGTGCTTAATACAGAGCTTTTGCCTTTCAGAAGGGAGTTTGATGAAATAGCCACTGACTGGTAAGGTCAGGCATACATGTACACTGATGACCATCCTTCTGAGTAAATATAAGACACCAGATATTTGAAGAAATGTGTTTTCAGATCCAAGATACCCATGTTGACATCTACAAAGTTAGCAAAAGTGATACTTGGTGCTTATGGCTGCTAGAAATCAGGAAAGCTCACTACAGTGCCAGCTTTTCTCTCCTTTTCTTGTTTTGACTCTTTGTAAAGTCTAGGCAGATGATAAACAGAAGCCAACATCAGGATAATGATTTATCTAACAGCTGCAGGCCCTGCAGCCACTCTCAGCATCAACACTTTCATATCCCCAGAGGAATCGGAAATACAAGTCATATTTTAAATAGCAGACAAGACTTCACATTTGCTAAGTGATCATGGGAAATAACTATTTGGTCTGAGCACTTTTGCATATGCAAACCCACTAAACATAGGTACAACAATTGTTAATATTTCAATGATATGAAATACAGTTCAACTTAGAGCTCACTGTGCAAATGGGTTATATAAGCACACAGTTTCAAACAGGGATACAGCAGAGAGATGTTTGGGGATAAAAGAAGGGTGAGAAGTCTACTTCCTTCCTTCTCCCAGTGCTCCATCAGCAATTGTGCTCAGTTGCTAGTTCACCACCATCCTGGATTTGGCCACCTGCTTCTGTGTTCTGTTCAGTGCAACAAATGTGTATCAAGTACCTCCTAAGTGTCAAACACAGGGCTCTGTGCTAAAGATACAAAACTGAACAAGACACATGTCCTGAACTTATGGAGGTTGTCAAGTCTATAAACAAGCTGCTGACAGCTGCTTTTGTCATTCCAATTTGCTCCCTATGTTGATTCCGTCTGAGACTCCCCCATGGTAAAGTCCCTCATCTTCAAATCTACTTTCCATCATCATCCCCATCTAGATTTTTGACCTTAGATGTTTTAAAACATTGCACTGTGAAGTATAAAACTCAAAGAATACCCAGTCTTTGGCTGGAGGAGGTAGAAATGCTTCTTTCTAAAAAACAGCAATTTAAACAACCAGGAGAGAAGAGTGTGGTGCAACAAGACAGAGAAGGAAAAAAGGCAGGGTGGTCCACCCCAAAAAATTCTGTTTTAAGTTAAACTTCCAAGAAATGAGTTCAGGACTGAGTGCTAGAGTTGATGAGTAACTGCAGAGACCTGCAATCATTAGCAAGCTGAGAAAATCTGCAGGTGCCAGACATTCTACTATTCCCAAGAACACCTCAAGGATGCTAGTATGCAAGTTACTTGGAACAAACCTGAACCTGCAGCAAAGGGCAAATCTTCTAGAATAATTCTTCTAATTCTACCACATATCATTGCCTGTAACAGGAAAATTACAGCAGCAACAGGAAAAGCATGAGATTATGTATTATAGTGGTTGAATTTTATTTTTCCCTGGATAACAGTCCAGCTACCAGGGAGAGAGAGCCCTCCCTACCTAGAAAAATAATTTTGCTCTTGTGACGATTGAAATGACAATGTATTACCAGACTAAATTGGTTTAAAAGACAAAGATGATGTGGACTAAGACAATGGTTTTCCCACTTGCTGCTCTGAGAATGGACACGTAGGCAGTCACCAGACTGATGGCCTTTCTTGTTGTCCACATATTTCCAGTGGTCAAACATTTGGGCATCTACAGGGTACACTTTCATGCTTCAGATTAATAAAAAATGGGTAAGAAAAGCATAATGACATTTTCTTTTGTATACAACTAATGCAAAGTTTTTCTTTAAAACTTTTTTATAGCAAGTGATACAAACAGCTCACATGCATTCCATTTTTTTTGAAAGCTAGAACCTGAAATATCATCTAATCTCAGGACCTTCCTTTAGGTTATTTGCCTAAGGGCAAGAGTGACTTAGGACATTGATTGAATCCAGAACTCAATTCTTGCTTGGTTCAGGCCAATGGTCTATCACAACTTCGCTCAGTTTAAGAAAATGCAATTCAGTAAATCATAGTGTTATTTGGTTGGTTCTCAAAGTGACCATAATAACTCAAGAAATACATCTGTCCCCATCTTTGATCCTTTGAGTTGTTTTTTAAAAAATGGAGCATGAATTCAGATATTAGTAACTATAATGCAAATATTCTAGGTAAAAGTGTCACATGGCACTCCTGGCAAAGTCCATTCTAAAAGTGTAAACTCTTCACCTCCACAGCTAACAGGTGTTCTGCCTCATCTTTTCCCAACTTTTTGAAATTACTTCCTAATTAATTTTTTAATTATGGCATAAGTCACATTTTTTCATACTTTAACTCATTTTCATGAGGAATCACAGAAATATCTTCCTGTGTATACAATGCCTAAAAAGAGGAGAATTTATAAACATGATTAGACCCAAAGTGAGGTAGGAGCCATTCCAGTACTTAATACATACTTAATGCAAGAACTATTGCTGGGAGTAACTCCCCAAAAGGCCATTTGCTGCCTTGAGTGGTGAATATAGCATTAAGTTCAGGTTTTGTTTCTTTTAAATGGTTGGGACAATTTATTTCCCAATCATGAGTCAATCAATCAATAGGTAAATGTGAAGCAATATAACGGTTACAAATTACTCCCAGATGCTATACCAAGGAAAACAACAAAATATAATTAAAATGTGAGGAAATACTGGGTCATATTTCCCAACCACCACTCTAGATGAATCTGAACACCTCATACCCTGTTCTTCCAACCCCCATCAGCCACTGTGTCCCAGATCCCCTTCAATGCTTTCCTCTCCCTTACTCACACAGTCTGCTTTAGGAAATGTGTAAGTCATCCATCCTTGGCAGGGATGTATCTGATTTACATGAAACCATTTGTTATGTAACTGTGATCCCCTAAACTACCATACTTTGATACTGAGTGAATGAATAAACCTCCCAAATCATTGTGTAGCAGAAATGTCTGCTCTACAGTGGCTCAGATTCAGGGTGTTGCCATTTTCATCTGTATAGTGAGGTTCCCGTGAGAATGTGAATATGATAATACACGTTGCCCAGATTATCTCATAGGAATAAAGAAAAAACAGAAAAAAGAAGG
Organism: Trachops cirrhosus; assembly: GCA_028533065.1. Taxonomy (NCBI): domain Eukaryota; kingdom Metazoa; phylum Chordata; class Mammalia; order Chiroptera; family Phyllostomidae; genus Trachops; species Trachops cirrhosus. The sequence goes on from CM052538.1 coordinate 52,719,449, forward strand.
CTCTTCTATTATTGATAAGGACATAGATTAACAGAAAGAGCAAATCTTTAGCCTCAACTAAACACTTATTAGAACCCAGAAGATGTCTTTTTAATTATGAAGAACAAAATTAAAGAATACATCTTGAATATTAAAGCTGTGTCATTGAAAATTACAGGTAAAATGTAATTTGGGATTTAATTTTTAAGATCTCTATAGAAATAGAAGTTCCTTGTAACATTATCTATTTTTCAGTTTTCCCACATTTGATTTTTCACATCTTCAGGAACACATTATACATGAAAATTAAAGACTAGCTATAGTTTTCCTCTATCATTATTCAAATAGAAAAACTTTAGACATCCAACCTATCTAGCATTATATACTATATGCAGATGATATACTACTTTTGTCAAAAACCTACAAGTAAGCATAGTAATTCATGATAGAAGTTCAAATAGAGTTAACTGAGGACTGGATATATAGTTGAATCCAGAAACACCTTAGTAGTCTCACTTAGGCTCCAGCTTAATCTCTTTTGAAGGTAGAGAATGGACCTAGATTGAGACCCTTGAGAAAGATAGTGAATACTTTTATCTTGATCTTGAACATGTGCTACTGGTATAGACCAAGAGACTGAGTGTAAGAGAAGACTGAGGTCACAAAATTCCCAAAGTGAGAAATAGAAGCAAACATTGACTCATCTCTTCCTAACCAGCAATCAATAGACCTCAACACTGTGGAGATTTTTGTATATGTTTTGATTGTTTTTAAATTTATTCAAAATTTTAGTCTAACTTTGATGGTGGTGAAAGTTATAACACATTTGAGACCAGAAAAAGGTGCTCCATTTGCAGAATTGGAAATCATATTTTATCCTAAAGAAAGAGGCAAACAACAGTAGTGCATGTGGTCTCACATACTTGTGACATGATTAGATCACATCTTGGAAGGTGGGCATGCAGGCTGGAGCATCAGGCCTCAGAATGTAAGCCAGGACAATCGACAGAATTGGTGGAAATTGACATGGCCACCAGTTTGTGTCCAAGGAAGGCAGCTATACATAGGACCATCGTACCAGGTCCTCATGCTAGAGGAAATCAGCACTCCTCATTCAGTCAGGGAAGTGGGGCATGGAGCAAGTCATCAAGCTGCCTTCTCCAGTAATGGAAGGGAAAGTCAGTAGATTATGTTGTGGAGTGGCTAAATCTCCATTCACCCATAAAAACTGTGAAGTGTAATGGACAAAACATTATCAGGTTCAAACATTATATAGCTTGGGCATCAGTCTTATATAACACAATTTTATCAGTTAGATTTTTGAAAAGTGTTTCTAACCACAGTAAATCCCTTTTCAGCAATTTAGCAAAATTAAAGTGATTTACAAAATAAGCGGAGAGATACATTATGTTGTTTGTCATCATTTTCCTAAACCACTGGGGTTACAAAGAAGCATAAATATTTTAAAAGAGCTCAGGATAGTTTAATTCTGTTTGGCAATTTATAACTTTACAAGAGACAGACTACTAAGATGTATTCTAGCCATCACTAATTGTTTTTAGATTATACACTAATATATTCATTTCATAATTGTAAGTGAAAGAATGCATACTAATGTTCAAAGCTGTGGTCCTTTTTGCATAACTTAACTAATTTTAATGGTTGAAAACTTAATTAAGAAGATTCAAAGTGAAATCAGCTTCAGTGATAAATATGCTTACCTTTCATCAAAATAGACAGTAGTTTCATATCTTAATGAACTACAAGAACTATGGGTTCAGCAATTTTTGACCCTATACAGACTTCCAATCCATAAATACTACCACTTTTTCACTACGCTTCACCATTCTCATGTCCTCACTTTCTCCCAACTATCATATGCTGTAGGGTTTGTTGTTAAAATCACACCATTGCCAAGACTCCACCTGGTCGAACCCAGGTCCAATGCACCAGGCCAGCATCTGAATGTAGCTGGGAAACACAAACACATACAGGCTGCTGGTCTCAAACCAAAACTGTTGTCCTTGGACTGCCCATCACATCTACATTTCCCTTGTCCATTCACTTACTCAATGTCCTAATGTGTATTTCATGCTTCGCTTTTTCCTCAAGCCTCTATTCCTCCATCCCACCCTCTCCCCATCACAAGGCTTAGCTTCCTATTGCCTTGAGAAAACAAAAGCAATCAGAAGAGAACATCCTTCAGCACCTGCTCCGAGAAGCATTCATCTATCTGCAAATGGCCCATGGCCTCAAACCTTCCCTTTTGTTACCACAGAGCAAGTGACCATGCCCCATCCAGAGTTCATTTTCATTGTGCATATACCCCCTCTTCCCTACCCAAGGGGATTGTTCCACCAATTCTTCCTTCTTTCCACTACCTCATCATTTCCCCCGCTCCACTGCATCATTTTTAAGAGCATCCAAGTGTGTTATTATTTTTCCCACCTTAAAACAATAAAACCCTCCTACTCTCAGCTCTCCCTCCAGCTACCCCCCACCTCTCTGCTCCCTTTTATAAACAAACTTGTCAAAAGAGTTGTATTTAAAGGACTCCAATCTCTCCCCTCTAATCTCTCTTGAATCCATTCCAATCAAGCTGTTGCCTCACTGAGCCATTTACATAGCTCTTGTGAAAGCCACTGATGAGCTCATGTTGCTAAAGCCAATGGTCAGTTCTCAGTCTTCATTAATTTGACCTGTGCACAGCATTTGATACATTTGATCACTCTCTCCTCCTTAATGCACTGTTCATTTGGCTTCCAGAACCCCTCACTCCCTTTATTTTCCTCCTGCCTCACAGCAGCCCTTGTCTTTGCTGGTTCTTCTTTATCTCCTTAGCCTCTAAATGTTAGCATGCCCTCGACTCTAAACTAGCCTTCTTGTCTCTAATCACACTCACTCCCTAAGTCAAATGTACCTAACACATTTAACAAACATCTGGGGAGGCTTTAGAAAATGCGTATGCCCGGGACCCACCACAGACTAATTAGAGAATTTCTAAGGGTGGGGGTGGGCACTGGTTGAGAATCACTGTCATTTATGGTTTCATCCAGCCTCATAGCCTTGAATGCCATCTAAGAACTGATACCATCAAATCCATATTTTCATCACAGATCTTGCCCCTGAACTCCACACTCGAATATCCAACTGCCCACTTGACTTCTGTGCTTGGATGTCTAATATCATTTTAGACTTCACAGATCTAAAACAGAATGCCTAAGCCTACCCTGTCCAAACTTGCTTCTGTTGTTCTCTCCATGACAGTAAAAGACAATTCCATATTTTAGATGCTCAAGCCACAATCCTGTCATTTTTTCTTAAATATCTTTTATTAATTATTCTATTACAGTTGTCCCATTTCCCCCCTTCACTCCCCTCCACTCTGCACACCCCCTCCCACCCACATTCCACCACTCTAGTTCATGTCCATGTGTCATACTTATAAGTTCTTTGGCTTCTACTTTTCCCATACTATTCTTACCCTCCCCTTGTCTATTTTCTACCTACCATCTATACTACTTATTCTCTGTACCTTTTCCCCTCTCTCCCCCTCCAATTCCACTGTTTATAACCCTCCATGTGATTTCCATTTCTGTGGTTCTGGTCCTGTTCTAGTGGTTTGCTTAGCTCCTTTTTGGTTTTGTTTTAGGTGTGGTTGTTAAAAATTGTGCGTTTGCTGTCATTTTACTACATGTGTTTTTTATCTTCTTTTTCTTAGATAAGTCCCTTTAACATTTCATATAATAAGGGCTTGGCGATGATGAACTCTTTTGACTTGACCTTATCTGAGAAGCACTTGATCTGTCCTTCCATTCTAAATGAAAGCTTCGCTGGATAGAGCAATCCTGGATGTAGGTCCTTGCTTTTCATGACTTGGAATAATTCCATCTAGCCCCTTCTTGCCTGTAAGGTCTCTTTTGAGAAATCAGCTGACAGTCTGATGGGAACTCCTTTGTAGGTAACTGTCTCCTTTTCTCTTGCTGCTTCTAGGATTCTCTCCTTCATTTTTACCTTGGCTAATGTAATTATGATGTGCCTTGGTGTGTTCCTCTTTGGGTTCAACTTCTCTGGGAGTCTCTGAGCTTCCTGGACCTCCTAGAAGTCTATTTCCTTTGCCAGATTAGGGAAGTTCTCCTTTATTATTTGTTCAAATAATTTTTCCACTTGTTGCTCTTCCTCTTCCCCTTCTGGTACCCCTATAATTTGGATGTTGGAACATTTCAAGATGTCCTGGAGGTTCCCAAGCCTCTCCTCATTTTTTTGAATTCTTGTTTCTTCCTTCTTTTCTATTTGGTTGTTCTTTCTTCCTTCTGGTCCACTCCATTGATTTGAGTCCCAGTTTCCTTCCCATCACTATAGGTTCCCTGTAAATTTTTCTTTATTTCACTTAGAATAGCCTTCATTTTTCTCATCTAATTTGTGACCAAATTCAACCAATTCTGTGAGCATCCTGATTACCAATGTTTTGAACTGTGCATCTGATAGGTTGGCTATTTGTTCGTCTCTTAGTTGTATTTTATCTGGAGCTTTAATCTGTTCTTTAATTTGGGGCATTTTTTTTTCTCAGTGTGCCTTTATGTAGTAAGGGGCAGAACTTTAGGTGTTCACTGGGGCAGGGCAACCCACATTGCTGTGTTGTGATGCTGTATGTGGGGCAGGGTCTGAGAGGGAACAATGGCCCTTGCTCCACTCTCTGCCAGATTTCAGTCACTTCCGTTGCTTCCCTCAAGCAAACTGGGCCCTTCTGGTATTGATACCCATGTGGGTGGGTTTGTGTACATTCTCAGACCCTGTGGGTCTCTCTAACGAACTCTCCTGTGAGGCTGGAAGTTTCCCCCACTTCTGCCTCAACCCCCACAGGAGTTTTCAATCGGTGTTTTGATGCTTTATTTCCCAGCATTGGGACCCTGGGTTTCGCGGTCTGCCTTGCTCCCCAGTTTCGCCTGGTTTATCTGTTTGCAAATGTGGGACTGCCTGGTCAGCCAGCCACCTTGAGCACCACGCCCCTCCACAATCCACTGCCTTGCTGGGTCCGCCCACTGCTGCCTAAGTGCCCAGGTCCGCCAGCTGCTGCTTTGCACACCTGGGATCCACCAGCCACAACTTTTTTTTTTTTTTACCACGACCCCTCTCTGCTCCACCTCTCATCTCCACCCCTCCTACCAGTCTGGATGAATGTGTCTACTTTAACTCCCTGGTTGTCAGACTTCTATACAGTTCAGTTTTCTGTCAGTACTGGTTGTTATTTTGTTTCTAAATTTTTGTTGTCCTTATTTTGGTTGCGCAAGGAGGCACAGTGTGTCTACCTACACCTCCATCTTGGCCAGAAGTAAAAATCCTGTCATTTCTACTTCCATAATAGTTGGAGGCCCTGTCACTTCTCACCATCTTTGTCACCACCACCCTGCTCCAAATCTCCACCACTTTCCCCCAGACATGCACGTGGCTTGCTCCCTACTTTCTTTGATTAATTGCCCAGATATCATCTACTCAGGGAGAACTTCCCTGACCACACTATTTAAAATAGCACTCTTTCCTCACACTGCATGCCCTACCCCTATTTCCTGCTTTATTTCACTCCATTTCATTCACCACAATCTGACACACCACATGTTTTACTCAGTTGATTATTAATTCTGCCCCTTCCTTAGAATGCAGCTCAAGAGGGCTCAGCATCTGAAACACAACCTAGAACATGAACATAAATATTTGTGGAATGAATGCTTAGATCTTTTTATCCTCTCGAAATGAAATGATATAACATCAAGAGAAAAATAATGTGATCACTTTAAGCAAGAAGGAATGGCTGACCCAATCCATGATTAAACACCATTTTGTGAAGATATTCACTGGTCTAATGATATAGATAAAACATTTTGGCATATAAGTATGCCTCCTCCCAAAAGTGCTATATATGAAGAGTATGTTATTTCAATATAAATGACATCTGGAATTCTTGCCGTGATCTGACTTAATGTCTCATGTTGCCCAGAGCCAAGCTGTCTCCCAAGTCAGTCTTGTTTGAGCACATTCCTGCCAGGAAGAAAGCAGAGGGCACTTGTGCCTCTTTACTGTGACAATACGTATCTGTGTTACTGTTAACTTGTCTGCACTCACTCTAGAAGCAGCTGAACCACGTGCCCTGGACAATCTGGCTCCCACGGTGCCTCTGTAGGAATCTGACAAGAAACAGTGGCAAACCGATGTCTTTATGTGGCTGCAAATCAAGATTTCGCTGTGTGTCTGAACCCCTCCAGTAGGAACATCGGCATCACAAGATGAATCTTCTTATACCAGTGTTTGCTATGTCACAAAACAGATTCTAGCCACATAAGAAGAGAGGTTTTTTAAAAGCCTATTTTATAATCAACTGTCAATCTATATCTAATGATAAAGTCTTTGATAGTGAACATATATTAAAAGCTATCAAACAACATTAGCTTCCTAATTTTTAAAGACAATTGTGTATATTTGACAAGGCAAAAGATATATGGCTCACTGAAACCTATCCAAATACTCCTAGGGAGACTGTAATTACTTTAAGCAAAAGTATATTAACTTCTCAAGATAGCAAGACTTGCACACTGTTAATACAAACATGTCAATTATAGATTTGTCTCACTCAGGAATATTAATTAATTCTAGCTATGGAAAGAATGATGCCCGTGATGGGAACCATTGACTGAGGGCCTAGGGGAACTGTCCTAGAAATGTTAAAAGTACTAAATAGAATTTCACACATCAGAACATATAAAAAAAAACAAATTTTTGCCTGCAGCTATAAACACCTATATGAAATTAACATGAAGAATCAAATGAGATGCAGTAATGCAGCTGAGGTTTATTAAGTCCTTTGGTCTATGGAATGCTATGGAGAACATTGCCACAGGGCCCTCTGCCTTACATGTGACCACATGGCATAGAAGTGTTAGAAACTTCACTTAAGCTTCCAGTGAGAGGCTTACATTTCTAGTTAGTAAAATGCATGGGCTTTGTAACAAACTTTTGTCACTTACTGGTACTTCATTTCAGGCTATTTACTTACTTATCCTGGGTTGGTTTCATTCTGAAAGGCTGAAAATATGACCTGAAGTACTGAATGTTAATGATAAACTCTGGGAGGGACAACTGGAAATATCTCTGCATGTCTGTCTCTATGCTAAAAATTAATTGTATGTTAATATATGAGTAAAGAGCTTCACTGAGTATTGTCATTAGAAATCAAACTCTTGGCTGTCTTTTCTGAAGTGCTATATATATATTTTTTTTTTCTCCCCACATTCCCCTTTCCTTCTGGTAATCACCATACTGTTGCCTGTGTCTTAAGAAGTTTTGTTTATTTGTTTGTTTGTTTGTGTTTTGCTTAATCCTTTCACTCTTTTCACTCAGCCCAGAATCTCCCCTCCCCTCAGACAGCTGTCTGTTCTCTGAATCTGTTTCTATTTTTTGTTAGTTTATTTTATGTAAAAAAAGAAGGAAATCTTACCTTTTTGACAGCATGATCTGTGTTAAATGAAATGTCAATCAGAGAAAGATAATTACCATATGAAAGGCTATAGTTTTGCTAACATTGTGGTTGAGAACCTTGGAAGCAAACTTGGTGAGCACATTAAAGTGCTTAGGCCACTGATCAAGACAAAGTGGCTTTGAAATTAGAAAAGGAAGGAAAAAACCAAATAATTAACTTACTAACTGTTTCCCTTAATGTGAACACTAGCCACTGGAGATATTTTAGTGGTAAATGAAATTCTGCAGTCTTGGCTAGGCTAGAGCAATGCAGTCTTTGGCTGGGGTGGGGTGGGGTGGGGCGGTTGGGGGGATGTCCCCTACGGAAGCACCCAGCAGGCAGCGCAGTCAGTCTTGCAGCTTTTGTTCTCTAGTCCTGGAGAGCAAACTTTCTCCTACAAGCTGAGAGTGAGACTTACCATTTGCATTTAAACTTTCTCTTTCTACATTTCCTAAATGCTTGAAAATGTACTCGACCTAGTGCCATGCTAGAGGTGCTTTCCTCCTTTCCAAGCCCTTGCCTTTGGAAGGTACCAAGGGTCACTTTCCTCTGCTCCTCTTATACTTCCCAGGCCACATGGTCTCACCCTGCTGCTCCTACAATTTCTGACCACAAATACTGGCAGTATCCTTCCTGAATTAAATTTCCCAAATGGGAACATGCAATCATATAAAGATCCTGAAACAAAGAGGTCATCTGACCTTCTAAGAAAAGCTGAATAATGGTGGAGAAGAAGGCTTTTTTTTTTTTTTCCTGGCACAAAAGAGTCTGCAAGTGCTTGTGGACAGATTTAAGACAAATTGTCATTAATCCCTAGGGCCTAGCACAGTGCCTGACATATTGGAGATACTCAATGCATGTTATTTTGAATGGGAAATTTCAAATGACAAATGGGTGTTGCTACTACTGACAAATGGTTATTGATTGCCACTGAATTTTCATAGTAGTCATTGAATCCTCCCAACATTCTGAAGTTAGGGACAGAAGCTTGAAAAGACCTCTCTTTTGAAGGAGTGGTAACTGGCATGTCATTCAAAGGCCCCGTACTTAGGAAGGCATGTTGAACTTGTAATTGATCAATTTGGGGATATAAGGATAGAAGTAGGAGATGTTTGGGTTAATAATAACCATGACTGAAGACACATGATAGAGTCTGTGCTCAAAACAGGGCATTTGAAATGTGCTGAAGGCTTTTCAGTGGTCAAAGATTAAGAGCAAAATCCCAATTCCATCAAAGAACTTGACTGAGAATCAAGGAGGACAGAACTTCTATCTTGTATGGGGTCACCTGAGGGATTGGAAAGGGGGCTGCAGGTCATGGAACTGCCTCAGATAAGCCACACCAACTCTAGAGCCAGCCCTCTGGTGGGCAGGGAGACTTAGTAAGCTCTCAGGCTTGAAAGACAATCAGAAAGTGGCTGCAGAAGCTCAGTAATTTAGAGTATCGATGACACAGTATAGGAGAGTGGTCATGACCGTTGATTTTGGAACCAGACTGCCTGGGTGCAAATCTTAGCAAGATGCTACCTCTTGGGTCAATTACTTAACTTCTCTATGCCTGAGCATTCTCACCTAAAAATACAGATATTAATACTACCTACCTTATACAATTATACAAATTAATGAAATAATGTACGTAAAACTTAATCCCCTGCCTGGCACAGGGTAAGTAGTAAGTACGCCCTGGCCAGAGTTAGGCTGAGTCCTCACTCCCCTGGATGGTAGTGCCACTCTTGGTGTTTGCTGTATGCATTTACTGGTATTTCTTGACGTATGTGTGGTTGCAGGGAGCAGGTGGGCCAGGGGTAGATTAGGGATAAGATTCATTGTGACTGGTATCACATACCTTTATTGAGAAGACTTAGGGCAAAGAATATCTAGAATATAAAAATATGAAATTTGAAAGTCAAAGTACTCAAACCTCAGGAAGTCAGTCTCTATGATTCAGCAACCTGTAGCAAAAACAGTATCAGGAGAGCAGCAAAAGCATTCTATAGCTGCTTTCCCCTTCAGATAAAGTTCCACCTCTGGATATGGTTAGCATCTGTTCCTCAGCTACCCCACTCTGGACAAGTGAAAGTCCTCATTTGTTACTGCACAGAGGGTAGTTAACTGGAAGGAATCAAGGAGAAACTCCAGCCCAGCAGTTCACAAGGGTGACCACATTTAAGAGATACTGCTTTCTTCAAGTTGTGCCGAGATATTGACAAAATAATGACAAGAAATATTTGTAAGGAAGCAAGGAAAATATCCAAAACATTTTAGAAGTAGTATCCATGAAAACATTTTATAGGCATGTGAAAAAATAAAATGGTTCATTTGTAAGTTCTTGGTGGCAGTGGCGCTTGTCTCACTACTGTGGCAGGTACAACTCACACTCTTCTCTCCCTCCCAAGAAGCCACTCCACAAAGAGAGTTGGTGAGAATGACATTGCAGGGCTAAACTTACTTATGCCACAACCACAAATTGTTTGCAAACGTCAGGACTTTATTTCTAGTAGCAATAAATTATTTACCTCAGAAGCAATTGAGACACACCAATGTGTAAAATAACATGGTTTAGAACTCCTGCCTAGCCTGATACTTCCCTTTAGTAGTTGATAAAATTAGTACTCAGAAAACTTAAATAAATAGCTTGAGGTCACAGAGCTAGCAACTAGCAAAGTTACCACCTACTGGAACCCAAGTCTGCTGATTTGAGTCTACTGCTCTATACAACACATCACATTTCCCTCAGCAGAGGCCTGACGTGTTATTCAAGTGCATAACAGCTTTGTAGTGCTGAATGTGACTCACTTTTCCTCCAAGATATCTATCACCTTCCCACAAGGAAGAATCGTCTATTCCCCATTTAGCCACTGGGCCACCTTTTACTAGGTGGGTGGTTATACTGCTATTTCAAAATATGCGCTACATATGCTAAAAACTGCATTTCATGTTCACACATTAAGCTGCAAATATATGTACCCTGAACTAAAATACATTTACAAAAATTTGAGCTCAGCATTGCTTAGACATAATTTGTGTTTTTATGGAATTATTTATTATAGCAGAGAATCTTTAATTCCAATGACAAGATGGCCTGCAGCAATGTTTAATATTCATTCAATTTTATTCAGGCAGAAATTGACATTAGGACAGGTCTATTTTTATAAAAGGCATTCAAGCTTTTCCAAAGGGAAGATAGTTTTTCAAATATTATTCAAAAATATGCCTGGAAAGGATAGCCCCAACTAGTGATATCAAGTGATAACTTTTTATTAGCTACCATATTCAATAAAGTGCTTTTTTTGCAAACATCCTCACTGTTTAGCAGGCCTGAGAGCTGGGTGACTTCACTAATAAAAAAGGATAGACAGCTCAGGTCCTGCCCTGTGTCCTAGCTGTAGGTCACAAGGGAGATGAAGGATCTTCCTTCTGCGTGAATTGACAGCCATTTATTTGCTCAATGTCTAGGCTGCAGATGTTGGAAAATGTCAACCTTCAGTAGAAACAAGGAACTAACCACTGCAGCTTGACACAGGCAGACTGCCAAGGGAGTCATGGTTTGGTGACAGATGGACAATTTTTTTTATTAAATCCCCATACAAAGAAATATACAGACAAGGACAGAAATTTAGGCAAATACACTTGCTTGTTCTTCCCAGAGCCCAGGCATATGTGAGCAGTGGACTGAGTGTCACTGTGCCCTTGAGTCAGGGCAATCTTTGCACAGGCTTTTGCACAGTAAGTAGGCTCAAGCCTATTTACTGGTCTGTCTTTGAATCCTCCATGCCAAGACTGGCTTAACTGAGCAGCTATCCATCTGGGCTTCTTTCTCAGTGACAAAGAAAACCATGTGGTCTGGAGGTATTTGGGGAGGTGGTTAAAAAGGGTAAAAAACACAGAAACAAACAGGCCTAAACCAAAGGGAAATAAGAAACTTGTGGAAGGGCATACTGTGATTACACCAAGCACAAGAGCTCTGTAGCACCAAGCTTGCATGGGTTGCTTCTGCTGCTACAGGAGGGCCTATGGTCTACTTAGTGCACAGGCCTGAAGATGGTGTGGTCAGGCCAGGAGACTCAGGTGAACAGAGAGATGAGGGGGATAGGCATCAGAGAACCTCTGTAGCCCCCTCCCTTCTAAGCCTCTGTAGGATGCTTGTGGGGTGGGCCAGGCAGAATGCAGTGACAGTCCCTGAGGAAATTAGCTTGTGTGCCCATTAGGTAGGGGATTTCTTGCCCTTTGGAGTAATAAAGGGTTGGCATAACAACAAGATATTCTAGGTCTTTAGCAAAGAGAGAAATTTGCTAAAATATAAATTTTTATTTTGCTAAATTTTCACCTACTTTTATTTTAGTGCTTTTTAATCAATGGAATAAAATCATTCAGACCCAATAGGGGAGTTTTTCTTTAAACTTGCTCAACATGAAGCAACTATTATGATATTGGTTCAGCAAATATGTAATTTTTATTGAGATGGAAAGATTTAATTCGGGAAGACAGTAGTGTTTCTCCCTGAAATAAGATATAATATAATGCAATTATAAGTAGAATCCCAGAGGGCTGTGAGTTTGGTTTGGTATGGTAGGGTTATTTTATATAATTTTTGAAAGTAGGTAAAGTAATTTGATGTTTGCATGGAAGAATAAGTCTCTAAGGGTATTTATTATGAAATGAGAGTGAGGAATAGAGCATATTATGTTTGAGACTGAGGAGGCAGTGGATTTGCCTTACAAACTACAAAATTTATTTCAGTTTCTTTGATCAAACCAACAAAGGAAGAACAGATTGATCAAGAATTCAGAAAAAACCCAAGTATCCATGGGAAACTGACACGTGACAATAACGGTATTTTAACTTAGAGAAGGATGCTAATTTAGTCCTTTCTCCTCTAAATTCAAATTTAATAACTTCAATAAATTTTGCTGGCATCATTGAGTAACCATTTTGAGGAAAACAAATTTGGACCTCATCGAATACCAAATACAAAAATAAATTCTAGATTAATTAAAAATATGTTTAAAATTAAAAACAAAAATGAAATTTAGAGTTCTTAAGTAACATAGGAATATCCAAAGCAATAAAGCAAAAAGCTATTTTGAATATAAAAATAAATTTAAGAAGATTTGGCATGATAAATGATTTCACAATATCAAAAGACAAATGACAGACTGTAAAAATTATTTGCAAATTGCATGACACATTGAACATTAAATTTATAATATATAAATTATTCAGGAAAAAACCTACAATACAAAAATGAGCAAAGAATGAGTATGATTAAATCCTGAGAATAAAATTCATAAAAGAGAGTCCAAATGGTTAATAAATTAATGAAAAGATGCTCAACTTCACTGATAATCCAGAAAATACAAGTTAAAGGTACAATAAGTTTCCACATTTTATCCAAAAGATTGGCATGAATTACAAAGGCCAGTAAATCCCAGTGCTGACTAGGACAAAGGAAAAATTTCTCTCACTTGCTGCTGGTGGAAATGTGGATACTACAGTTTAAAAAAGTAATCCAATAATATCTAGTAAAAAATTACAATGTGTAACACTATTTGTAGTGAACCCTTCCCCAAGAAATCTCTGAAAATAACCTGATATCCATCAATTGACAAATGACTAAATAAATTATGGTTCGTCACATTGTTAAAAATATGTAAAATAAGCAAAATACGAAATGTTATGCAGCCATTTAAAAAATGAGCTAGATCTGTAGATATTGACATGGAAGGATATCAGTGATGCCTTGTTTGTGAGAAAAAGCTAGTTTTAGGGACTTCCGGCCAAGATGGAGGCATAGGTAGACGCACTGTGCCACCTTGCACAACCAAGATAGGGACAACAACAATATAGAAACAAAATAACAACCAGAACTGACAGAAAATTGAAGTGTATGGAGGTCGGACACCCGAGGATTTAAAAATAGACAAGTTCATCCAGACCAGTAGGAGGGGCAGAGTCGGGCCAAGGGAGGGACGTAGAGCGGAGACGTGAGCAACCGGGGCGATGTGCAAGTCTACAGCAGGCAGACCCTGAGCACACCAGCAGCAGTGGCTGGTGGGCCCTGGCCAGGGGGTGGCGACCAGCAGACCCAGCAAGGCGGCCATTGTGAAGTAAGGCATTGCGCCCAACTCAGGGTCCCAGCACTGGGAAATAGAGCTTTGAGTCACTGACTGAAAAGAAAGGTCCCGTGGGGTGCATAGGCCCACCCACACCAGAATTGGTGCCAGAGGGGCCCAGTTAGTTTGTGGAAGACAGCAGAAGAGTCTGAGGTCCTACAGACCATGGAGCAAGCGCTATTGTTCCTTCTCGGACCCCGCCCCCACATACAGCATCACAACCCAGCCATTGGGGTGCCCCGCCCTGGTGAACTCCTAAGGTCCCTCCCCTCACTACAGGAGCTCCACAAGCACCCCCCCAAAAAAAAAAGAACCAGCAAAAATATGGCTCAAACAGAAGAATTGAAAACATCAGAACCCATCCTTTTAAGCAACCAAGAGATAGCCAAACTATCAGATGCACAGTTCAAAGCACTGGTTATCAAGATACTCACAGAATTGGTTGATTTTGGTTGCAAATTAGATGAAAAAATGCAGACTACAATAAGTTTAATGAAGAAACATGCACACGGAACCAATAGTGATGGAATGAAAGATGGGTCTCACATCATTGGAGTGGACCAGAAGGAAGAAAAAATATACAACCAGAAAAGAATGAAAAAATAAGAATTCAAAAAAATGAGGAGAGGCTTAGGGACCTCTGGGACATCTTGAAACATTCCAACATCCGAATTATAGGGGTACCAGAAGGGGAAGAGGAAGAACAACAAGTGGAAAACTTATTTGAACAAATAATAAAGGAGAACTTCCCCAACCTGGCAAAGGAAA
>CM052538.1:52734318-52760066 GCA_028533065.1 Trachops cirrhosus
ACCAGCACAGTTTGCTTCTTACGGTTCTGTACATCAGAAATCCTGGTGGCTCTATTGGTTTCTCTGCTATGAATCCCCTAAGGTCAAAATTAAGTTGTTGGCTTGTGGGTGGGAGAAGAATCCACTTCTGGCATTATTCCTGTTTTAGAAGACTTCATTTCCATGTGGCTGCAGAACTGGGGTTCCTGTTTCCTTGCTGACTGTCAACTGGGCACCTCTGTCTCAGATCCTTTGGCCACGTGCATCCTCACCACAGAGGCTGCATCTACCCTCTGAATTCCCCTGTCACAGTTCTTTAACTCCAGTTGGAGGAAGTTCTTTGTCTTTAAAGATTCATGTGATTAGATTGGACTCATTTAGATTGTCCAGGACAATCTCCCTATTTTAAGATCTGTAATCTTAATTACTTCTACAAAGTTCTCTTTGCCAGGTAATATGACATATTTTCAGTTTTCAGGGATTCAAGCATGGACATTTTTGGAGTCCATTCTGCCATCCTCAAAGTTCAGAGTTCATAAAATGACTCTGTCATTTATGACCCCCTGTGTCTGTTTATTTTGTCAATTAATCCAAATTAATTTGAAATTTCACTACATCTGCCTTTCTTCATGCAGGTTTCATGCCTTTTTTATTACACAAAATATATTTATTCCACTGTCAATCTGTGCATGCTGCTATAACAAAAATACCATAGATAGGGTGGCCTATACAACAAACACTTATTTCTCACAGTTCTGGAAGCCTGAAGTCTAAGATCAAAGGCACTGGCAAATTCAAAGTCTGGTGAAGGCCAACTTCCTGGTCATAGTTAACCATCTGCTCTCTCCATCCTCACATTGTAGAAGAGGTAGGGAGCTCTCTGGGGTCTCTTTCATAAGAGCACTAATCTCATCCATGAAGGCTCCACTCTCATAACATAACACTTCCCAAATACCCACCCTTCCAAATACCATCACAGTGGGGTTAGGTTTCAATATATGAATCTGGGCAAACTCAAGTATTCAGTCTATAGCCCTTTCCAAGAACTCTGAAGATTCAGGTTCCTTCAATAACACAGGAATATAAACCCTTCCCCAGAAAAAAAAGACATAAAAGATTTTTTTTAGAAAATTACTGGTTTTTGACCTTTATTTTTACCCATAGCAAGTTGAAAGCAAATCATAAAGATGGTTACAGTCTGCATTACAAGTGCTATAATAATTCCCTTCTTTATTTTATTACTAAGTAATAATGTATTTGCATACTTTAAAAAGACTAGATGCTTAAATTACTTATAAATAAAGCAACAGAGGAAGTGCCTATAAAAATGATTCTTAACTCCAAAACTCTATTAATTTAAACTATTTTAAACAGGACTGGTCCTGCATATAGACATTTTGTTGCTATGCATAATATTAATGTCATTAAACATTATATGTTTTACAGGTGGTAAGTGAATCCAGTCAGCTTTGATGGGGATTATATAATGGAAATCACACTAAAAAGAGGACCAACGTGAAATGGAATAGTTTCCCAGTAGGTTGGAAACAAGAAGCAATGATACTAAATTATCACCTAGGAAACCAGAGGTGTAATTTTTAAAGATTTGACTATTAAGGTCAGTTAGAGTTTACTGCCAAGATAAAAAACTATGCATTTACCTCAGCTGCATCAAGGAAGAGCAAGTCAGGGAAAAGAGAGCAGGAAGACAGGATGGCCTTCCCTGGGGGTGGGGGTGGGGAGCAAGGCCCAGTTATTAGCTGTTCCCCACGCTAAAGGCGGGGGCATAGATGTGAGCACGTGGGAGAGGCAGGGCCACTGTGTGCATCAGCCTTGTGCTCACCCTCCTAACCTGGACAAGTGACATTCAGCACAAGGCTGCAAATGCCATCAGGAACATGAGCACATAACAGTGGGTGTCTGTGCCTTTGAAAGTCTAAGTGATATTCTAAATAAGAAGCAAAAGGCTTACACGTCTCTGACCCCAAGTAATTGTTTTTGTAGTAGCTGCCAAAAAAATCACAGGAAAGTCATTTTCAACACTTTAGTCTAAATACAGCGATGCTTTTATGAGGCTAATCTCAAAATGTAAATTTGTATATTTAGAAATTCTTCTGAAAGCATATAACCTTTTCTGAAGAACACACTGCACTTGCTTTTTTAATTGAAAGCTTTGTAATATGCCATGGCTAAAAGTAATGAAGTTCAGATTTAAATATAAAATATTGACGAATAGCTGCTTACATGCTGAAGAAGGCCACATATCAATATAGCCACAGCTGACAGTTGTAGGCAGTGGTTATCACTGAGGTATCAGAGCAAAGAATTCCTCAAGGCATGTGGTTAGTGGAAGGCTGGGCCATTGTTTTTCCAACTATGACTCTCAAAAAAATTTTTATATTGCAAAATAATCACCACAGTGAGTCCAGTTAACACCCCTCTCCTCACAGTTACAATATCTTTTCTTGTGATGAGAATGTTATGATCTACTCTCTTAGCAACTTTCAAATATACAATACAGTATTAACCGTAGTACCACTTTATACTTTAAATCCCCATGACTTTTTAAAAGATCCCACATATAAATGAGATTATATGGTATTTGTCTTTCTCTGACTTATTTCATGTAGCATAATAGTCCTCAAGATCCATCCATGTTGTTGCAAATGTCAAGATTTCCTTTTTTATAGCTGAATAATATTCCATTGTGCATATACATACACCACACTTTTTATATTTTATCCAATTTTTCCTCTTTTGTCTCCTCTACTCAGTCCCCCACCCCAGCTCCCTGAGGTAATCCTTACACCATTGTTCATGTCCATGGGTTATGCATATATGTTGTTTGGCTACTCTATTCCCTATGCTGTATTGTACATCCCCATGATGATTCTGTAACTACCAATCTATATTTCTTAATCCCTTCACTTTTTTTGTCCATCTCCCTGACACCCCTTCCATCTGGCATTCTCTGTACCTATGGCATTTGACGGTCAAATAATCAAAAAGTTCTCTGTATCTACAATTCTGTTTCTGTTCTGCTTGTTTATTTCACTTTTTTAGAATCAATTGTTGATTGATATGTATTTATTGCCATTTTATTGTTCATCTTTTTTATCTCCTTCTTAAAGAAGACCTTTTAACATTTCATATAATACTGGTTTGGTGGTGATGAACTCCTTCAGTTTTTTTCTTGTCTGGGAAGCTCTTTATTTGTCCTTCGATTCTAAATGATAGCTTTGCTGGATAGAGTAATCTTGGTTGTAGGTCTCTGCTTTTCATCACTTTGAATATTTCTTGCAAATCCCTTCTAGCCTGCAAAGTTTCTTTTGAGAAATCAACTGACAGTCTAATGTGAGCTCCTTTGTAGGTAACTAACTGCTTTTCCCTTGCTGCTTTTAAGATTCTTTGTCTTTAACTTTTGGCATTTTTATGATGTGTCTTAGAGTGGGCCTCTTTGGGACTCTCTGTGCTTTCTGGATTTGTATGTCTATTTCCTTCACCAAGTTAGGGAAGTTTTCTGTCATTATTTTATCAAATAGGTTTCCAATTTCTTGTTCTCTCTCTTCTCCTCACAGCACTCCCATGATGTGAGTGTTGATACACTTGAAGTTGTTCCAGAGGCTCCTTACATTATACTAATTTTTTATTCTTTTTTTAGTTCCTTTGTTCTAATTGATTGTTTTTTGATTTCTTATATTCCAAATCACTAATTTGATTCTCAGCTTCATTCACTCTGCTGTTAATTCCTTTTAAATGGTTTTTTATTTCAATTGCTGTATACTTTGTCCCTGACTATAATTTTTTATGTTGAGGTCCTCACTAATTTCCTTGAGCATCTTTATAACCAGTGTTTTGAACTCTGCATCTAGTAGATTGTTTGTCTCTATTTTGTTTAGTTCTTTTTGAGTTTTGTTGTGTTCTTTTACGTGGTCTTTGTTTCTTTGTCTCCTTATTCTGGCAGCTTCTGTGTTTGTTTCTATCTATTAGATAGAGCTACTACATCTCCTAGGCTTGGTAGAGTGGCCTAATGTAGTAGTATGTGTCCTATGGCATGGCCTCCACTATTACCCAAGCTGGACATTCAAGGTGTGCCCATGTGAAGGCAATATACACCCTCCTGTTGTAGTTTAGCCTTGATTGCTGTTGGCACATCCAAGTTTAGCCACTGACCATGTTTTGTTTGGGGTCACACAGTATATAAGCTACAAAGTGATCTGTAGATGGCTGCTCCTTGTGCTAGGCTTGGAGTTCCACAGGTGAGGCCAAGCTGTGAGCCAAGGCTGACTGCTGCTAGTGCCAGATCTGGAGCAATTTAGCAACAGGTATGGGGCTCACTAAAGAAAGAGACTGCTTGTTTGAGAGAATTTAAGAAAATCTGAAGCATGGGCCAAGATAAGCCATTTCTATGGAAAACAGCATATGCCAGGTTGATGGAGTCTCAGATATGGTGTTTGCTTGCTGGCTCTGTGGCTCTGTTGGGGGAAGGACTCAGAAAAGAAACAGTGGACTCTGCTAGCACTTCTATCTGAGAGAAAGGTGCCCCCCAGCTCTCACCCTGATGATGGACAATTCTGTTTCTCCCCAGATGTCTCTGATGTCTTTCAATCTGCTGCCCCTGTGCTGAAGCTCAGGGGGAGTGAGTCTGAGTAAGTTTGTGTGTGGGCCCTTTAAGAGGAGCAACCTGAGACTCTAGCAGCTTCTGTCTCAGACAGCTTTAATCCACACTGTTTTTTACAGCCAGAAGTTATGGGGACTTATCTTCTTGGCATTGGAATCGTGGGCTCTGGGGCCTCATGAGGGGCTAGAACAAACCCCTTGCTCCTGAGATATCCCTCACAATTTTTATCTACCACATGTGGGTGTGGGGCCAGCTATTCTGAATCTCCACCCCTCCAACTAATCTCATTGTGGTTTCTTCTTTAATTCTGTTGTTGTTTTCTTCTTTAATTCCATAGTTGCAGGACTTCCATTCAGTTTGATTTCTGATGGTTATGAATGATAGTTGTTCTTTTTTTTTTAAATTTTTTTATTTTAGTTTATTCAGTACAGTTTCTATCCTTTATTCCCATCTAGCCCACCCACCCATTCCTCCCCTCCTCCCTCCCCATTCCAACTCCCCTAGTTTTGTCCATGTGTCCTCTATATTTGTTCCTGTAAACCCTTCCCTTCTTCCCTGAAATCTCCTCCCCTCTCCCCTCTGGTCACTGACTACCTGTCCTCTATTCATAGCAGTACAATTTACAATAGCTAAGTGCTGGAAGCAACCTAGGTGCCCATAAGTAAATGAATGGATCAAAAAACTATGATAGTTGTTCTTTAGTTTAGTTGTAATTTTGATGTGGTTGTGCAAGGAGGTAAGCCATATTTACTATGCTGCCATCTTGACTGGAAGTCTACACTACATTTTCTAATCCATTCATCAACTGATGAGAAATTCTGGAGAATGCTCCCCATGACTTCCCTAAAGGAGAAGGTGAGACAGCATGGTTTCCCAACTATCTGCATCAGAAACACACAGACAACTTACTATGAAATACAAATTCCTGGGCCCCAGGCCTGGAGCTTGTGATTCAATACCTTTTACCAACCACTGTCACTCCCTAGGTGATTCTGATACAGACATAGTCTTGAGGACTTTGTCTTGAGTTATATTCATGCCTGTGTGCTCTACCGTAGGGCACACAGGCATGAATATAACTACAAAGTGGTTTTAGTTAAAGCTAAATTCATCATTGTCAATCACAGAGCTTTGCTTTTGACAAATGGTTTCTTTAATTAACCATTTGATTGCCACTCCTTTCTATCTCTGGCCTCCTATTGAGTCCTGTCCTTTTTCCTCTAATAAATGCAAATATACCAACTTTATTGGACAACACATTCAGTAAAGGTGATGAAGGAAATTCTTGTAGCCTGAGGAATAAAATTTATTGACCACTGAAATCCACCATAAGTTAATAAAGCATCAAAACTTTCTCCTTCTGAGATCATAATTTATTAGTTAAAAGCATTGTAAAATCTTATGTGAATTTCATTTGACAAACACTGATCGAAAGGCTATTGCATTTGATATACTCTACCAGGCAAAGGGCCTGTGAAGGTGTGTTAATCTTCGTTCCTTCCTTCATGAAGCTCACTGTGTAGCAGTGAAGAGAAAAATTACCCTGTCCCCATTTACACATCTGCATCTGGCTTCAACAGTACCACCCAACAGTGGTGCTGTCAGCTGGCATTCTTTTAAATTCATACTAAAGTGGAGTGGAGAGGAAATAAAAGAATTGAGGCTATAATTATTCTTTTCTTTACCATTCTGGAAGACTTAATGAAATGAAAGTGAGGAGCTGGTGGCACTTCAAACAAAATTACCTTAGCCTCTAATAGCCAGCCCAGCTCTTTGCTAGGGTTAATTTTGTCTAAAGGACATTAACCATGGAGCAAACTCTTCTGTTTCCCCCCAAAGCTGTCCAATGATCCTGTACACTAGAACAATGAGGCACCTGTGGGTTGTTCTTTTTAATTAAAAACTCTTTAATGGGGTGGACTTTCAGGCATGTACTTGTGGTAAATGCTAGATTTTGGTCCATCTCATTTTCCAAAGTCCAATTTGTAAACTGGGTTTAAAAATAGTCTCCTGGTTTGAGCACACAATAAAAAATTCACAGCAGTCTCTGAAGGATGGATTTATAGGCTGTTCAGATTAGAAAGCAAGCAAGATTACGATGTGTCTGTGTATGTATAAATGTTTATAAGCGCCTGGAAATTGGCAGAGGACTCCTGAGAAAATGCAGGTCAACCAAGAGACTGTCAAATTGAAAGAACTTAGGCCATCACAGCTGAGAGTGGGTTTGAACAAAAAGTCCTGACCAATCTAGGGGACGAGACTGGAGCTTGCTGTAGAGCTAGAAGATAAAAAAAATCCAGTGAGAGCACTGTTAAGCAGTTAGTGAAGTGTGAAACTCAGCTGTATTTAGAATGCTATCCTGATATGAACTTTCAGATGGAGGGATTGGTGGAGTAACACTCTATTCACCCAGTGCGACTACAGGTCCTTTTAGAGCAACTATCTCACTTCCCCTCATTTTAACACAGATCCAGGTTCTTTGCTGTAAGGACAGGGTAAGCAAAGAACTTTTCACAGGAACTAGCTGCTTTTGAAGCTCCCTACACATCAGAATTTGGATGGATGATGATTGCATGTGTAAATGAGAACTGGTTTCCAGAAAATACAACTAAATGCCAGCTTCTAGCTCATTTCTAGCACTAATTGTTCTTTCTCAATTGAAGATTTATATATTTTAAGGCTTCCATTGATAAAATGATATAAATTATAGCAAAAATTAACTCCTTTATTCATTTGTTATGTCAAGCCATTTGAGAAAGTGTATTGATAACATTAACCTTTATGTTGTCTTTTTTATTTATTCATTCATCCAACATACTTATGAGCACTTTCTATGTACTAGGATTATATCAGGTTCTGGGAACACAAAAAATAGACACAATGTCTCCACTACTCAAGCTAACAATTGAAATGGAGAAAGATGATAAGTTAATAACAAAAGGATAAGCTAAATAATTCTGTGACCTCTAAGAATTTCAAAATCTCATTGCTAGTAACCACAAAGGTATATTTCTTGTTCACAGAAAGTCTACTATAGAACCATGCAATTCTCCAGGGCAGACAACAAGCCTTCCAAGTGGGAACTCGGTATATATGTGGGAGGTAAAAGCAAGATAAAGTGGAGATGTATTAGATGTGCAGGGTGAGGAGCAGGGTGGTGTCAAGGATGACTCCCTGACTTGTCGAGCTGCGGAATAATGGTGTATTCACTGAAATATGAAGTGCTAGAAGACAACTATGATCTGAGGTCAGATGATGTTTGTATTTTGTGTGTTGCAGGAAATTTCAGAGCTTGGTGTTAGATATATTGATTCTGAGTTTCCTTTGAGACCCTCAAATAGAGATGCTGGGATAGAGGCATGCCTCAAATAGAGGCATTTGTGGTTCAGAGGTGATATACAGCTGGAGAAATAAATTGAAAACTATGAGAAAATTGGATGAAACCGAAGGCAGAAGCATGGATAAGGATATCTATAGAGACGGTATAGAATGAGATGAGAAGGAGGCCTAGACCTGAGCTTATCTTGCAGAGGATATTGATAAGGAGGGGACTGAAGTGATGGAAAAAACCAGAAGAGTATGCTATCTTAGAAATCATAAAATATACTCTTTCAAAGAATAATCAACATAATAAAATTCCACTAAAATATCAAGTAAAATAAGAATGAGAACTGCATTTTGGATATGATAGCACAAGTGATTAAGCACTTAGCAAGGGGTATTTTAGTGGTATGAGGGAGACAGAAGCTATATCTTTAGTATGCTGAAAAAGAGTAAGAGACCACCAGCTAAAAATGGTTGATTGAAAATAGGCTTTTATCTCACTGTCTTCCAAAACCCTACTAAAACAAAAATAAAATAATTTTTAAAAGGCATAAACCCTCAAAGAGAAAGGAAGAGAAGATCAAAACCATTGGAGACTCTAGAAAACTCGACTAAACTGGTAGGAAAAGCAAAGGAGCAACACAAAGAACATGTCAGATCCTAGCAGAAGTCTCAAGAAATTGTAGCACTGTTCTCTGAAAGTGAGGTTAAAGTGGGTTGTGAAATATAGAAGGATGAGTGGAAAATATTAAAAAAGCAATTAAATCTTCATTTATTCCTTTTCATATCTTATAGTTACTTACCTGCCCTACTTCTCCATACCAACATACAATGTAAGGTTATACTCCACAGAGGGTAAAACAAGATCTCTCGACTGGAGGACTGCACACACAGTTGGGGATAGAGTACCTCACTGAATAAATCAAAGTTCATTTATGGAAAGTTGAGACCTTCAAGCCCTCTTCCTTGATATATGTTGTAGCCAGGCTTATATGATTAGGAAGAGATTACCTGAGCCTTCTTTGGGAATCTGACAAGCTCATGAAAAAAGACCCACAGGTTTATCCTAGAGAAAAAGGTCAACTATCACCTGACACTGAAGACAGTCAACAGGAACCTGACCTCAGTCTTCTTCTCTCTGATATTTTCTTGGGTATCCCCATTGGTCAAATCCACTTGGAAGTGAAATTGCAAGGACTCTGGTTGATAGGTAAGCCTCCCAAGGTAGAAAGGGAGTGAGGAAAGATGGAGTGGTTCTGGAGGGGCCAATGGAAGACATCTTCCTCGAGGGTAAAACCTTAAGAAGGGCTAAGTAGTGGGGCATGCTTCTGGAAACTTGGGAACACAATCAGACAGAAAGGCAGGGAATGATATCAACTGATTTTAAGTAATCACAGTTGGGAGTGTTCTAGGATGAAAATCATCTATTAGATCTGGAAGTTAAAAAAGAGACTTAAAATTTAGAAAGAAGTAATTTCTCTAGTTTGTTGACTCTATTTTGGAGGAGAGAGTTGAAAGATTTTGAGTTGTTCTACAAAATTCCTTTTACTTGGGATATCACTGTTTTGCTTAACCAAGATTTAGGAGTTTTAATAAAAAACATAAAAGGTATATAGATGCTTACAGGACAGTTTTATCACATGTGATGAAAGATTTATGTAGCAATAAAATCAGAAATCAACATTACTCAAATCCCAAACTGTGTCTCTTTCACCAGTAAACCTGAGACATTTTCACTGATAACACTAGACAGCTTAATCTATTTCACAGATAGCCATAAAGAGTTTCACATAAAATGTTCTTGTACTGGAGGCCTCCCTCAGCTTCTGACCTTCTACCTTTTGCTTCTGAAAATATTCTGAAAACAAAGATTGTGATGGAGAAAGCTTGACTGTGACTCAAGGGAATTTTCTTTGCCATTTAAGAGGCCACATGGAGGTCTGAGAGATTCAGGTCCTTGGGCTCCAAAGATGAGCTGCATCTTCAGCACTGGCCAAGACCAGTAATTTTCAACATTTTCCATCTTATGGCACAGATAAACTAATGACTAAAATTCTGTGGCAGACCAAAAAATATAGATATATTTTGATTCATTCACACTGGATGGCTATTGTTGTGTTGGCTATTGTCATTTTTAAAAATTTGACCACCTAAAGGAAAAGAGGTCAGTACCCATGACTAGATAGTTGGATATTGCATGTTTTAAAAATTCTTGTAGCTAACAGTTGAAAATTGCTGCTATATATAATGAATTTGGCATGAATAAGTTGGGTACTTTGCAGCATGCATTAACTATTTTGGTGCACTAAATAAAGAGCACTGACATACATTAAAGACAGTGACCCACTCTACTGCCACCCAACAATGCAATTCCACAGGTCTTGCTTGCCTTGAACATGGCAAATTCATTCCTATCTCAGGACATTTACAGTTGTTGTTACAGTTGATGTTTCTTCTTTTTGACATGGCCTTCTCTCTAGTCTTCATATTGCAGGTTCCTTCCGAACATTCAGGGTTCTGCACAACCTTATCCAAAAAATCACTTTTACAATAGGAATCACCAGCCTTAGATTGATCATAAAGCACTATTACTAATCAAAGGCACATACATAGTATTTACCATATGCAAAATTCTATACCTATGTACTTATTTAATCTTTATATTGACTTTATGTAGAATATACCATTGTTATTTCTGCATTGTACATGAGGAAATAGAAATATAGACAAGTTAAGTGAAATTTCCTAAATACCTGTAGCTAGTAATTAGTAAACCTGAAAGTTGAATTCAGATGGTTGGTGCCAGGATACATGCTCTTAACAAATATGCTATACTTCCTCTTGAAATGAAGCACCATAAAAATGAAGCTACCAGTAGACAAATATAAAGAGGGTTACTATCAGTTCTATTGAATACTCCTAGGAAACCAATATTTTATGTTATCGTTTTAATGATCATATCTATTATGTCCATTTCCTTAATGATTGAAGCTGATCTATAAATACTTAAGAATTAGGGATAATGTACTATAACTTACAAGAAATTTACCTTCATCAACTAAAAAAATCTAAAATGTACTATATAGGTGAAAAACTTTCATCCATAAAAGTTCAATTATGTTTAAGGGTTTTTTTGCATAATATATTTGAAGGCAATGTAAAAGGATCATTAATTCTTCATTCTATATTTTTCCTTCTATTAACCCTATCATTTTTAAAACCACATTCTGTAACTTCTAAGAAAAACACAGACTTCTATATTAATATAAAGAATAGTTAATGGGACTTTCAGCCAAGATGGAGGCTTAGGTAGATATGCTTTGCTTCCTCAAACAACCAAAAGGAAGATAACAACCAATTTAAAAACAAAAACAACCAGAGCTGTCAGAAAATCAAACTGTATGAAAGCCCAACAACCAAGGAGTTAAAGAAGAAACATTCATCCAGACTAGTAGGAGAGGTGGAGATGGGCACCTGGGGTAGAGAGGATGCAAGGCAATGGTTGGCAGACCTGGCTAGTGAGGCAGCAGATGGCAGTCAGGGCAGTCCCACATTTGTGTGGGGATAAACTGGGAGGAACAACTGGGGAGCGAGACACATGGTGCAACCCAGGGTTCCAAATCCCAGGTAAATAAAGCCTCAAAACCTCTGGTTGTAAAAACCTGTGGGAGTTGCAACAGTGGGAGAAACAGTCTCACAGGAGAGTCCATTGGAGGGGTCCATAGGGTCCTAAAATGTACACAAGCCCACCCACCTGGGAATCAGCACCAGAACAGCAACTCAAAGGGTGCAATTCACTTGTGGGAAGTGGGGCAAGAGCTGAGCAAACAGCATTGTTCCCTCTGTGACCATTCCCCCAAATATAGCACCACTATGTAGTGAAGTAGGTTGCCCCACCCTGGCAAATACCTAAGGTTCCACCCCTTACAAAGTAACACGTGTGCTAAGACAAAGAAATAGGGCCCAAATGAAAGAACAGATTAAAACTCCAGAAAAAGACCTGAGTGATAAGGAGATAGACAACTTATTAGATGCAGAGTTCTAAACACTGGTAATCAGGATGCTCACAGAAATGATTGAGTATGAATGCAAAATAAAGGAAGATGTGAAGGCTATACAAAGTGAAATAAAGAAGAATGTACAGGAAACCAACAGTGAAGGGAAGGAAACAGGGACTCAAATCAACAATTTGGAACAAAAGGAAGAAATAAACATCCAACTGAAACAGAATAAAGAAACAAGAACTCAAAAAAATGATGAAAGGCTTAGAAACCTCTGAAACAACTTTAAACATTCCAACATCTGAATCATAGGGGTATCAGAAGGAGAACAGAAGAGCAAGAAATTCAAAACTTATTTGAAAAAATAATGTAAGATAACTTCCCCAATCTGGCAAAGGAAATAGACTTCCAGGAAGTCCAAGAAACTCAGAGTCCCAAACAGGTTGGACCCAAAGAAGAACACACCAAAACACATCATAATTATATTACCCAAGATTAAAGATAAGGAGAGAATCTTAAAAGCAGAAAGAGAAAAGAAGAGAATTACCTACAAAGGTATTCCCATAAGACTATCAGCTGATTTCTCAAAAGAAACCTTGGCAAAAAGGGGCTGGAAAGAAGTATTCAGAGTCATGAAAAGCAAGGACCTACATCTAATATTATTTTATCCAGCAAAGCTATTATTTAGAATGGAAGGGCTGATGAAGTGTTTCCCAGATAAAGTAAAATTAAAGGAGTTCATCATTACCAAGTCCTTATTATCTGAAATGTTAAAGGAACTTATCTAAGAAAAAGAAGAAAATCAAAACTACAAACAGGAAAATGACAACAAACTCACAACTATCAAGAACAGAACCTAAAAAACAAAAACAAGCTAAGCAAACAACTAGAAGAGGGACAGAATCACAGAAATGGAGATCGCATGGAGGGTTATCAGTGAGGAGGGGGAAGGAGGAGAATAGGGGAAAAGGTACAGGGATTAAGAAGTATAAATGGTAGGTACAAAATAGACAGGGGGAGATTAAGAATAGTATGGGAAATGGAGAAGCTAAAGAACTTATATGTATGACCCATGGACATGAACCAAAAGGGTGGGGAGGAATGCTGGAGGGAATGGGAGTACTGGGTGGAGGTGGATAATGGGGGGAAAGAAATGGGAAAACTGTAATAGCATAATCAATAAAATATACTTAAAAAAAGAATAGTTAGTGGTTTCACATATACCCTTTTCTATCTTCTCATTGAAATACAACTACACTGAAAGAAACACATAATTACAAGAGTAGTGGCAATAGGGAATGCTGTCAATAAAATACCAGATATACTAACCAAGCATTGACAGAACCCAAGAGGAGGATATGAGGTGATTTCCACTACTGTCTATGGAGCAGACTTGCCTCAGGTTTGGGAACATTCTGTGATCAAAATGAGGAAAGCAACATGCAGAGGCTATGTTGTGGGGTAGGCAGAACCTCCTTCCTACCCACTTCTACCAAATTAAAGAATACCTTTCTTTTCCATACCTATTTGGACACATTCATTTTCAAAACTGTTTGGGGTAGGAAATACAGATTTGTGATGAGGCAGCATACCTGGGATAAAAAAAATCTGTTGTAAGAGGAGAAGAAGGAAGAGTTTGTGGCAACCATATAAACACAGAAAAGAAAGATTTTCTTGAACTGTTTCTTGAAAGAGATGATCTATAGGCTGTATCAGATTATCAGAGCATAAATTCCTCTTCACATTAATGCATGGTGGGAGAGAAGATCCTTTTACAATGCAGCACAGTCAAATGTGTATCAATGACCACCAGACTTGGGAAATTAGAAAAGGATCTGTATAAAATAATCCAGGCTAATATTTTACGCAAGGGAGAAATTCTAAGTGCAAGCAGGTAAACAAGTCACAAAATAGGTGTCTGAAAAACAGGGAGACAGTCTAGAAGATAATAGCATTTATGCTAATGTGGCTGAAGAACCAGTATATTGAAAATATTCAAGACTTCCAATCAAGATGGCAGCATAGAGAAACATAGTTCATATCCCCACACAACCACATCAAAATTACAACTAAATTCTTGAACAACCATCACTCAGAACCATCATAAACTGAGTTGAATGGAAGTCTGATAACTATGGAATTAAAGAAACCACATCCATCCAGACTGTTAATAAGGACACAGATGCAGAACAGGCTGGTCCCACATCCACATGTGGTAGATAAAAATTCAGATGGGATATCTCAGGAGCAAGGAGTCCCAGCCCAACACCAGCCTATCCCCTCAGCTCAGGGTTCCAGTGCCAGGAAGAGAATTCCCCATAACTTCTGGATGCAAAAACCAGTGGGGGCTAAGTTAGTGGAAGAAACTTCTAGAGTCCCAGGAAGTTCCTCTTAAAGAACCCACACACAGACTTACTCAGATTTACTCCTTCTGAGCTCCAGCACCAATGTAGCAGCTTGAAAGGTACCAGTGGCATACAGGGAGGAACTGAAGTATCTGGCACTAAATGAGACCTGGGGGACAGCTTTCTCCCAGACAGAAAGGTGGGCAGAGGCCATTGTCCCTTTTCTGAACTCTCTCCCACAGAGCCGACAGGCAGAAGCCATATCTGAGACTCTTTCAACCTGGCTTGCATTTGCCCTGCCATGGAGATCCCCTGAGTCTCCATCCCACCTAATGTATAGGCTCACCCAAGCTGTTAACAGAGATTTTTCCACATGAGTGGCTGGTCTTGCCTCATGCTTCACAACTTCCTAAATGCTCTCAAATAAGCAACAGCTGTCCTAGCCCCTGTAACTCTTGCTAAGTGGCCCCAACCCAGCACTGGCAACAGCCTTCCTAGATTCATAGACTGGCTTTGCCTGGGAATTTCCAAGCCCAGCACAAGTAGCAGTCATCTAAGATTGCTGTATAGCTCATACAGGGTGGCCCCAGGCAGAACACATGTCAGGTGTTCCCTTGACCTGCACCACCCAGGAAACTCCAGAGCCTCTGCACCCAGAGGACAGCTATAGACCATGTAGGAGAACTACCAACCTATGTCTGCACAGCTGATCCTCCATAGAGGGTGGAGGTTGGTGGTCAGTGGTCACAGCCAGTCCTTGCAGCTGACTGGCATGGGTAAATCTCTCCCATTGACTTGCCAACAGCAATGAAGGCTCAACTACAAGAGGAGGGGGTACTCAGCCCACAAGAAGGACACAACTCAAGTAGACAGCTTGGGTGATGGGGGAGGCTGTGCCACTGGACCCTATAGGACACCCACTGCATTAGTCCATGCTTCCAAGACAGGGAGTCATAGCAGCTATACCTGAGACATAGAAACAAATGTGGGGAGGCTGCCAAAAAGAGGAGAAAAAGGAACATGGCCCAAATGAAAGAACAGATCAAAACTCCAGAAAAAGAACTAAGCAAAAGGAAGATAAGCAATCTATCAGATGCATAGTTCAAAACACTGGTTATAAGTATGTTCAAAGAACTTAGTGAGGACCTCAAAAGCATAAAAAAGATCCAGTCAGAAATGAAGGATTCACTAATTGAAATAAAGAACAATTTACAGGGAAACAACAGTAAAGTGGATAAAGCTGAGAATCAAATCAATGATTTGGAACATGAAAAAGCAAAAAGCAATCAGCAATCAGAACAACAAGAAAAATAGCATCCAAAAAAAAATTGAGGTTAGTGTAAGCAGCCTCTGGGACAACTTCAAGTCAACTAACATTTGCATCATAGGGGTGCCAGAAGGTGAAGAAAAAGAGCAAGAAATTGGAAACCTACTTGAAAAAATAATGAAAGAAAATGACCCTAATTTGGTGAAGGAAGTGGACATATAAGTCCAGGAAGCACAGAGAGTCCCAAACAAGATGGACACAAAAAGGCCCACTCCAAGATGCATAATTAAAATGCTGAAAGTTAAAGATAAAGAGAAAATCTTAAATCAGCAAGAAAAAAAAGCAGTTAGTTACCTACAGGGGAGTTACCATAAGACTGTCAGCTGGTGTCTCAAAAGAAACTTTGCAGGCTGGAGGGGATTGGCTAGAAATACTCAAAATCATGAAAAGCAGGGACCTGTAGCCATGATATCATTTCAAATCAAAGGGCAGATAAAGAGCTTCCCAGACAGGAAAAATCTAAATGAGTTTACCAAACCATTATTATATGGAATGTTAAAGGGACTTATTTAAGAAAAAGATCAAAACTGTAAATAATAAAATGGCAATAAATACATATCTATCAACAATTGAATCTAAGAAACAAATTAAGCAAAGAAAAACAGAGAGAATCATGGATACAGACTGCATTTAGATGGTTGCCAGATGAAGGGGGAGGTGTAGGAGAATGGGTGTAGAAGTGAGGTGATTAAAGAAGTATGAATAGGTAGCCACAGAATATCCATGGGGATATAAAGTATAGTGCAAGACATGGAGTGGCCAAAGCACTTATACTCATGATACATGGACATGAACAATGGTGTGGGAGTTGCCTAAGGGAGAGGTTGTCGTTGATTGGTTGGCAGCAAAGGGGGAAGAATTGGGACAACTGTAGTAGCATAATCAATAAAATATAATTAAAAAAGAAAAAAGGAAGAAAAACAGTATTTCGGTGAAACTGCTGGAAAGGTTAATATGTGTCATTTCAACAGTGAAACAGCTCTGAGTGAAAACCAGAGAATGGCTTTGGGAGGGCTTGGCTTGAATAGAGTAGAAAAGGACCTCAGATGTAATTAAACTACCACAGTATTGAATGAACCATTTCCACCAATACTAAAGTAAACCAGAAGGAAGGCAGAACATTGAGTGGAAAGAACTTTTGTAAGCTAAGTGCCAGAATCTTCTGTGAATGGTGGGGTATGGTAGTCTACTAGGGCTGCCTTAAAATGTCATGCACTGTTGACTTAAGAAATAGAACATTATTTTATCACAATTTTGTAGTCTAGAATTTCAAGATCTAGGAGATAGCAAGGCAGGTTTCTTCTGAGATCTCTCCTTGGTTTGTAGGTAGCTGTCTTCTCCCTGTCTTCATAGGGTCTTCCCTCTGTATATCTGTGTCCTAATTTTTTTCTTATGAGGACCCGTCATATTAAATTAGGACCCACCTAAATGATCTCAGTTAACCTTAATTACCTCTTTAAAAGCCCTATCTGCAAATACTGTCACATTTTAAGGTACTGGGGATTAGGACTTGAACATATGAATTTGGGGATGGGGACACAATTCAGCCCATAATAGGGAGTTACCAGGAGTTTGATAAGGGACAAGAACTAGGAGGAACAGAGTGTGGTATATGAAATGAGATGAACAAAATGAAGGAAAAATGAGTGGTAGTGACAGTGTGGTATGATGAGACACTAACTTTACCAACCGAGTTGTACATGGTATGAAGAAGGAAAAGGATCTCCATTTGAGAAAGTAATCCCCAAAATCACAATCTCAATGGTGAGGCAGGTAAGAACAGCAACACACACACACACACACACACACACACACACACACACACACACACACAACACTTAGTAAATAAGTTGAAGCTTTAGCAAAAATAAATTTCAGTCAAAGTGGTATAGTAGATTCATATTTTCTCACACTGCCACTTCCCTAAACACATGCCAATGTGATCAAATAGAAAAAGAGCAAAAACAACAAATAGCCAGGCTTTTAAAGAAATAAATATCACCCTGCAGTAGGAGCAGAGCAGAAATATCAATGGCTAAGCACAGCCCTGCTGAGTGCTAATGCAGATGCTAGAAGGTGGTAGAATATTCATCTCTGGGAATAAAAATGCTCTAAGGATAGGGGTTGGTCCCCCTTCTCTCTTTAGAGAAGCTATTAAAAAA
Source organism: Trachops cirrhosus (assembly GCA_028533065.1). Lineage (NCBI taxonomy): Eukaryota > Metazoa > Chordata > Mammalia > Chiroptera > Phyllostomidae > Trachops > Trachops cirrhosus. Next base: position 52,752,078 of record CM052538.1, read on the forward strand.
ATCACTTGGTTTTCATGAAGTTTACCAATGAGTTCCATTATACTAAATTCAGCAGTTAGTTTTCATCCCTTTTATTCTTTTCCCACTATTATCATTTGATGTTTCATCACTCTTCCTCTCTTTTTTGAATGCTCTTTGCAGTTTGTTTACCTTCTCCTATTGTAATGCTTTCTTCATTTAGCTTCTCAAAAACCACTCCTTCCTAACTTCTTATACTTCACTGACCTCCTCTTTGCTTCCCTACTGGCTCCTCTTCATTTCTCCCCACCTTGCAATGTATGCGTCATCCAGAACTTGAACCCTCAGCCCTATTTATTATCTTCTCTGATTATATTCTTTCTCTCTATGATTGCACTCATGCATGGCCCACCTACCACATGCTCAAACTCCCGGATTACACATCTGTACCAAACTCCAGAGCATGATCCAACTTTCCATGTCATATCCACTTGGATATCTTGTAGGCATTCTAAATAAATATTTCCAAAATTGAACTGTTCTTCTCTTCCCTTTCCAGCCACATCTTCCTTTACCCCTTAGAGCCCAAATCTGATCTTCCCCCCAGTCTTTGCCTTAGTAAACAACAACCCATCCTCCCAATTGCTTAGAAAATAATTATTGGAGTTGTCCTTGTTTCCTCTATTTCAATTTTATTCTACATCTAATCCATTTAGTTTTATATTCAAAACACCTCTCCTTATCTCCATAGCTTCCACCCTGATTGCTCACTCCACTGGCCCCCTTGTAAAGGTGCTCCTGCTTGAAGGCCTTTTTACTTGTTTCCTCTGCCTACAATTCTCTCTTCCTATTTCAGGTCTTTGCTCAAAAATCACTTTTTCAATGAGGCCTTCCCTTATCATTATATTTAGGTAACTAGGGTGATGACTATGCAGCTGATCTAGAAAATAGTCCAAATTAGAATGCGGAGGCAAGTGCCCAAAAAGAATGTCTTCAAATGTAACAAACTGGGCTATTCATGATGTGGAAGACCCTCATAATCAGACAAAGTCAGGCAGTTGTTTTCATGTCAACAAGAAAAACAACAGTTGGGAATGTAAATGATATCAACATTGATCATGTAAAAATCACACTCCAGCTGACTGAAGCAGATGTTTAGGGAGGGTAGCAAGGAGTTGAAGGGTAGGGAGTACCCTCACAGAATACTAGCCAAATTTATTGAGAATTCACTTAGCACCAGGCTCTTGCTAAACACCTTAAATTCATTCTCTAATTTATTCTTCATAAGAGACTTATAAAATAGGTATTAATAATTATTCCCATCATAAAGACATATTGAAGAATCTAAATATAGGCTTAAGGTTGATTATTAAGAAAAGGATTTAAGTATATTATTTAGAGTTATAAAATCAATTAGTAAATGGATAATTAAAAAATAAAACTTTTTTAGGAGTGGAAGAAATAGTACAAATATGCTAAATTCCTATTTTTTCATAGCAGGGAGTCAATATACTGTTTGAAGTTGATTTATCAAGAGGTGAAGGCATCTAGCACATTCCCTGGGGTGATGATGGAGGGAACCACAAGAAGAACTAAAAAAGAGTAAAGGAAGGAGATTGAAGATGCGGTTGTGGGAGGAGATATTTATTTTCTATATTACCATTTCTGTACTATTTAAATTTTATTATCAATACATACATTACATTTATAATAATAATGTTTGAAATGCACAAGGAAGGATATGACAGAGTAGCTATGGGGACAGGGTGGCAATAGTGGTGTCATGCAGAAATCAGGAGGGTCCCCAGCTGTTTGGAGTAAAGCTCCAGAAATGGGAGCCAGCTCAGCTCTGGGCTCTGCAGAGTGGTGACTCTTGCCCACCCTATACCTTTCCCTCACCATGAGCTCCGTGCCATATTCAATACCTGTAGGCATTGGAGAGGACTTCTAGTCTTGACATGAAATCTGCCATTTTTATGTCTGTGTAGTACCTTCTCTGGTCACTAAGCACGTATACATATATAAGTAATTGTATATATATACAAGAGTAAGTGGGATATACCCCTCATATTACACATGCCTGTGAGGGGAGAACTCCATGTTGTCTATCAGAAGACTGGTACTTGGGGTCCAGGTGGGCAGTTCAGGCACAGTGAAGTCTCCTAAAAGCAAAGTTCTGAACCCTTTATCATAGTCACTAGCAAGTATAATAATTTCTACAACTGAATTCTTCTCAGACAGCCCTGGACAAGGTCATCTTCCATCAAGGTTGTATCATTTTGATTACATGCTATTTTAAATAGCCATATAATTAACTGATGGGGCTACTCTCTTAGACTTGGTTGTCAATGAAGTGTTTATACCTTAGCACAGGGTTGCACAGGTGGAACATTTCACCCCCACACAAGAGTGAAGAGAACTCTTCTTTTTAAGGAGCAAAGAGAATTGCTTTTCTGCAAAGACCCATGAAGTGATAATTTACCTTAAGCCTAAAGAAGGGAGGTTTTACAGAAGATTGCAACTAGTGAATCATTCTGTCATGAAATCGATCTCTGCATCTGATTAGTTTTCTAGTAACACTTGGAGAGAGAAAATGTTGTTGGCAAAGTAGTAAATATCTGGGAGCTCAGAGATTTAAACATTATCAGCCATTCAGAAACAAACAGCGGCAATTTAGTACAATGGAGAAAAAGCCTTTGGCATAATTACTTCCGCTAGTAAAGCTACCATTTTTCTTCCCACTGATTTATTTAGTTTCACAGCATAAGCTCAATTAATTTCTTTTTACTAAGAGGTCATGTATATTCATATCTTCACTACAAATATTTTGAAATGCCTACCAGCTACGCAATACTTTGTTAACTCTGGCACCTGAAGTTACTACATACACAAGATTACAAATGCCATAGTTGGTACATGGAAGGCATTCAGCAATGGGAGAAAATTGGGGCAATTGTAATGGAACAACAATAAAAATAAATAAATAAATAAATAATAAGATAAAATTTAATCATATAAAATAAAGATCAGTAATAGTTTAGAAAGAGAATGTACTTAGACTATCCAATGAATAAATACAAAACAGTTGGGTTAAATGTCAAGACGTTGACCAGAAAACTGTAGACGTGAGAATAATTAAACTTTTGAATGAAGGGAGCAGATATATAATAATTAAATATCACTGAAACTCTAGATCACAGTAAAGGAATTTTGTTTCTGAAAATGTCCCCTTTTCCATATTTCAACTACAAGTTCTCACTAAAGAGGTTTCTGTATTTCTACTGACATGATACCAGTAAACAGAACTGAGAGAACTGACAGCTTACCCTGCCCTTCGGGTACTTAGCACAGTTAAATGGCCAGGTTTAGACTATGATTCAAAGCCCAAGCAGTTATCTAGGTATCAGGGAAAAATAGATAATCAAGGGGTATACTTAGTTATTAATTGCACTTACTTTCATAATTCAACTGAATTCATCCTCACCTTCTAAATTTTGTTTTGCAGAACCAGAATCATCCTATAGCCACAGTATCTAAAAACACTCCTTGGAGCAGAATAATCTGATATGCAACCTTATCTGCAATTCCTGCCAAATTGAATAGCCTTACAGTTTCATCTCCTTCATCTTACTCCTTCATCTGGCATTCTTAGGCAAAAGTACTTAGGAGAAAGGATTCTGTATATAGAAATGAGCATTGAGAAAGTTAAAAGAAAGAGGGCAGTATTTTTCTTCCTACTTATTCTGGGGCATTTCATTTATTTTTAACTACTCAGCAAAGCCTGCAAGACACTGTGAAATATGTACATAAAATAAGAAGGCAGAGAAAGTCACCAATTTACTAAAAGGCTACATTCCAAAAGTAGCCTGGCATGGTTGTGACATACTCAGTTTCTAATAGCTATATGCATCTGGCTTCACATCCCACCTCTGTCACTTACAAGCTGAACAATCTGTAAAACAGATGGAATAATACCTCACATTTCAGAGGGCTGGTGAGAGAAGCAGATGAGGACTAACAAGAAGTAAATGTCCAGCTCAGAGCATCTGAGGCCTGATGCATAATAAGTAATCAATAAATAGCTATTTTTACTCAAAAAAAATTTTTTTGGAACATAGTTTACTCTTTCCCTTAGACAAAAGGTTATAAACAGTGGTTAGAATTCCAGGTTAACCTATTTTAGTCATAATGGGTATAGCCCAGCATTAATAGTGTTATAAAACCAAACCACCAAATTCAGAGCATCACCAGCTGTCACTTTCATGAGCATGTTACCCTCCAACCCTCATGGCCAACTTCTCAGAACAGTCTGCCTCCTTCTAGGGCCTCCAGAGGTTTAGAGATGGGGAGTCCCTACCCAGGTGCCAGAGTTGCATCAGGGAGGTGATCCTGACTACACAAGCCAGAAATCTGTGCCTTTACTGCAGAGACAGTGATACACCAGGTGTGGCTTTATGACACCTTGAATCAAGAATGCCTTGGGTTTGGGGGAGACTTCCAGAGCTTGGTACTGATAGGGTATTGCTCAGTGAACCAAACGAGAGCTCAAGGCTAGACCTGGGAACACCTTGTTCCTTGAGCAATTTACCACCCTCCTTGTGCACAGTGCTTAAAATATTTAAGAAATTAATAAAGGCTAATTAACTTAAAATTACAAAACGCCCCCCACAGTTGGCCTCCTTAATTTACCATGTTTATTCCTGTCTCTGTGACTTGACAGTCTTCTTTTTGCCTGAAATGTTCTCCCTTCCAATCCTTCTGCGTGAGCAAATAGTCATCATTGAAGACCCCACTCAGAGGCCATTTTCTCCCAGCATCCTCCTGGTTGCCCAGAAGGCAGCCTTTCTGTGCTGGTACCCACAGCGTTCCCCACACAGCTCTCTCCTCTCATCGTGGTTTTTCACATGCTATTACTCAGTGCTTTCAGGAGTTCATGTGCATGGAACCATTTGGGAAGCTTGTAAACAGAGAAGATCCTTGGACTTAACCCCAGATACTCAGTAATAAGGGAGGGGTCTAGGAATCTACTCAATTCACAAACTCCCTGATGGTTCTGATAGAGGGGAAAGCGCAGTGTGGGCAATAGCATCCAGACAGAGACACAACTGTACTTGCTGCTCTCTTCCCACTAGTGCCCCAAACATAGTAGGTTCTCAATAAAGGGGAACATTAAAAAAGTGGGCATTCATCTATTAACAAACGTTTTTTGAGTGTATACTAACTCGACAAGGCTCTACCAACACTGAAGTTGGTAGTCATCAAAATCCAATACAGAGCAAGAAAACAGGTGCATGCAATCAATGCAAACAAATATATCTAAGACTTCCAGATTACCTTGCCAAAGAGCCAGTGGTTCTCAGCTGTGTCTGCACACTGAAATGCCTTGGCTTCCATCTCAAATGCTCCTGAATTTGTCTGAGATTGAGCATGTGCACGAAGATTTTTACCCCACCCCCCCAGGTGATTCTTCTGTGCAGCCAGGTTTGAGCATCACTGCTCCATGCTCACTGAGCACATTATTTGTACCTTTCCTAAACTAGTTATTTTGCCTCACTTTCCCAAATCCACTTCCTGATCTCCTCCTCTCATCTCTAACCAAATTCCTAAGCTGCTTGAAGTCATGTATCAAATCATATTCACCTTTTATTTCCCTACAGTGCCCATAACATGAATCTATACTTAGGAGTTACGATATTGTGATTTATAATAAGAAATACATATTTTGTTATTCCTGCCACAGAGCTCCTAACACCCTTATAATTTCCTAAGTGATGAGAGTGATAAAGAGGTCTTATGTTAATAAGGTGAAGTTTGGAAAGCCCCCAGGTAATATAAGGTTGGGGACTGACTTACGTGAGTAAAGGATTGGAACTTTAAGTCCTACTTCTCCGACCACCAGGGAAGGGAAAGTACATGGAGGTTGAATCAGTTGCCAATGGCCAACAATTTAATCAATCATGACTGTAATGAAGTCCCCATAAAAACCCTTAAGAACAGAGTTAAAGGAGTTTTTGTGTTGGTGAATATGTGGAAGTGTTAAGAGAGTCACTCACCATAAGAGGGCATGAAAGCTTTGCTCCCTTACCCCATACTTTGCCCTATGTATCTCTTCCACATGGCTGTTCCTGAGTTATATCCCTTCATAATAAGACAGTAATCTAGTAAGTACACTATTTTTCTTAGTTCTGTGAGTCACCCTAGCAAGTTAATGGAACCCCAGGAGGGGGTTTGTTGGAACCAGGGATCTATAGCTGATTGATCAGAAGCATAGGTGACAACTTGGACATATGTCCATATGTATATGCCATATGTATGGCACCCAAAGCACTGTGAGGGTGGGAGCCATGTGAGAGTGGAGGAGGAACACAAGAGGAAGACTGAGTTTTTCTAAATAGGAGGAGAGCAGTAAAAGTTTGTAGAATTAACGAATGAAAATACTATGTAGGGGACTTAAATATCACCCCTCAGTGCCCAATAACCACGAATGAGTTGGGCCAAAAAAACATTTCAAGAAACTGAACTAGAGCATGACTCAATATTCTAGGTAGGAATGTTTGAAAAAATAGAAAGTTTGCCATTTGAGCATATAAGAAGTCTAAAAAAAGTTTTAAAACAACAACAGACCCAACAACAAAGAACAGCAGGTGTGAACCAAAGGGAGCTCTTTATGTACCTGACATGGAAGAAACCCGGGGGACAGCAAATATACTGGAGCAAAGCCTGTCTGTTGTCAGCACCATGAACAAGGGCATTTCTGAAGGAGTTATAAATGAGGCAACGAAGGAACCACAGGAGGACTGTGAGCCAAATCATCAATCAAAGCGATTTTCCTCTTTTTAAATTGAAGTATAATTAACATACAATATTATATTAGTTTCATGTATACAACATAGCGATTTGACATTTGTATACATTGCAAAATAAAAACCACAATAAGTCTAGGACTTTAGGTCAAGATGGTGGTATAGGCAGATATGGCTCACTTCTTCACATAACCACATCATAACTACAACTAAAATATAAAATAACCATCACCCAGAACCATCAGAAATTGAGTTGAATTGAAGTCTGACAACTACAGAATTAAAGAAACCACATCCATCCAGACTGGTAAGAGGGCTGCAGACACAAAATGGGCTTTTCCCTCACTCATGTGTGCTGCATAAAAATTTGGGAGGGATATCTCAGGAGCGAGGAGTCCCAGCCCCATACCAGGGCCCCAGCCCAGGGTTCCAGTGCAAGGAAGATAAGTCTCCACAACTTCTGGCTGGAAAAACCAGTGGGGATTGAGTCGGTGAAAGAAACTGCTGGAGCCCAAGCAGTTCCTCTTAAAGAACTCACATACATACTCACCTACTCAGACTCATTCCTTTGAGCTCCAGCACCGGTATAGCAGCTTGAAAGACACCAGTGGCTTATACAAAAGAAAGGCCATCATCCCTTTTCTAAACCCTTCTCCCACAGAGCCAGTAAGTTGATGCCATATCTGAGACTCCTGGATAACACTGTTTGACCTGCCTTGGAGATCCCCAGAGATTCTGCCCTAACCAACTTATGGACCCACCCAAGCTGTTTTTCCATATAAATGGCTGGTCTTGGCTCCTGCCTCACAACTCCCTAAATTCTCTCAAAACAAGTAACAGCTGGCCTCAGTGAGCCAACGGCCTGGCACTAGTAGCAGCCAGCCTAGATACACACCTTAGTTTTGCCTGGGGTTCTCCAAGCCCAGCACAAGTAGCAGCCAATTCAGATGGCTTTATAGCACCAGCAGGGTGGCCTGAGGCAAAACACAGGTGAGGGCTGATCTTGGCCTGTACCACCTGGGATATCCCAAGGCCAGCACCCCCAGTGGACCACTATAGTACATGTAGGAGTACCACCAACCTTCCCCTGCACAGCTGATCCTCCACAGAGAGCGGAGGTTGGTGGTCAGTGGTCAGAGCCAGTCTTTGCAGCCAACTGTCTGAGCACATCCCTCCAATTGATCTGCCAACAGCAACCAAGGTTCAACTGCAAGAGGAGGGTATCCTC
>CM052538.1:52760166-52771323 GCA_028533065.1 Trachops cirrhosus
AGGGAAACAATAGTAAAGTGGATGAAGCCAAGAATCAAATCAATGATTTGCAACATAAAGAAGCACAAAACAACCTATCAGAACAGCAAAAAACAAACAAACAAACAAAAAGGATCCAAAAGAACAAGAATAGACTAAGCAGCCTGTGGGACAACATTAAACATTCCAACATTTGCATGATAGGGGTGCCAGAAGGAGAAAGAGAAAGAGAAAGAAATGGGAAATCTACTTGAAAAAATAGTGAAAGCAAACTTCCCTAATTTGGTGAAAGAAATAGACATGCAAGTCCAGGAATCACAGAGGGTCCCAAACAAGATGGATGCAAAGAGGCCCACTCCAAGACACATCATAATTAAAATGCCAAAGGTTAAAGATAAAGAGAGAATCTTAGAAGCAGCAGGAGAATAGCAGTTAGTTACCTACAGGGGAGTTCCCAGAAGACAGTCAGCTGACTTCTCAAAAGAAACTTTGCAGGCTAGAAGGGACTGGCAAGAAATATTCAGTCGTGAAAAGCTGGGACCTACAGACAAGATTGCTCTACCCAGCAAGACAAGAAAAAGCTAAAGGAGTTCACCATCACCAAACCATTATTATATGAAATGCTAAAGGGGCTTATTTAAGAAAAAGAAGATCAGAACTATGAAAAATAAAATGGCAATATATACATATCTATTAACAATTAAATCTAAACAGCAAACTAAGCAAACAAGAAGAACAGAGACAGAACCATGGATACAGAGAGCATTTTGCTGGTTGCCAGATGGGAGGAGTGTCAGGGAGAACGGGTGAACAGGTGAGGGCACTAAGAAGTACAAATAGGTAGTTACAGAAAAGCCATGGGGATGCAAAGTACAGTATAGGAAATGGAGTAGCCAAAGAACCTATGCATAAGCCAGGGACATGAACAATGATGTGGGAGTTGCCTGAGGGAGTAGGGGATGCTGGGTGGAGGAGGGCAAAGGGGGAGAAATTGGGGCAACTGTAATAGCATAATCAATAAAATATCTTTAAAAAAAGAATATATAGAATTATCCAAAGGAAATAAAATCAGTATCTCTAAAAATTATCTAAAGCTATCTATACCCCTTTGTACATTGCAGCATTATTCTCAATAGCCAAGGAAACAACCTAAGTATCTGTTGATGATAGAATAGATTAAAAAAAATGTGATACATACACACAGACACACACTGGAATATTATTCAGCCATATAAAAGAAGGAAAATTCTACCATTTGTAAGGACATTATACATTAAGTGAAATAAGCCAGAAAGAAAGACACAAATACTGTATGATCTCACCTATATGTGCACTCTAAAAAATTCAAACTCAAAGAAACAGAGAGTAGAATGATGGTTAACAATTGCTGGGCATGGAGAAAATGGGGAGAGATTGGTTAAAGTGTACATGTAACATGTAGTTATAAGATGAGTAAGTTCTGGGGATTTAATGTGCAATTTACAGCATGATGATTATGGTTAGCAATTCTGTATTATGTCATAAGGTGTTGTTGAACTTGCTAAGAGAGTAGATCTTAGGTGTTCTCATCTTATTATTGTTTATTAATTTGGTTGTAATTTCACAATGTATACATATATCAAACCATGTTATTCATTTAAAAATATACAATTTTTATTTGTTAATTATACTGTAAAACTTAAAATATATATAATAAAGAAATGTGAATGAGAAAATAAATGTATGAAGACATGTAAATAAAGTTCAGTAAACTTTAAAGTGAAGGTTAATTGAAAGTCTTTGGGAATTTAGGGCATCTATTGGATTGCTTATACTCTCTAGTCTTCATAAGACAGTTTTAGGTTACACTAATTGTCGTGGCATATTTACTAGTAGCACCCCTTTCACGCACATAAATGTCTATATTTGGATCACATATTATATAGTAATCCTTCCTTAATAGGTTCTATTTGTAAGGTACATTAACTGGTTACCATTTCTTGGCAGCTTTTAACATGTTATCAGAACATCTCCATGCGTTGGTTTCAGAATTCTACAAAATACATGAAATTTATCAAGGACTGACTCAGATCCCTTAATCAGGTTTCTAATTCCTAAATTCTTCTCTTGTTTTTTGACTTTCACAGTCTGTAAATTCTGTTATTGGTATTAGAAAATGGCTGTGTTTTTTTCCTAAATTTCCTTTCTCTTCTCAATATATCATTGTGTAGCACATAGTTTAAAATGTAATTTTATGCTTTTTGGAGGGAGAAAAATTAGAACTCATTATCTCTTAGATATTAAATCAAAATACACTTTCTAGTATTTTTTGTTTTTCACATCAAATTTTTAGCTTTTCCTTATCATTTGGGTCTACTTTAAATGGTTTTACATTCTCAGAAGTGGTTTTCATGTTTGCTTGCTGATTAATCTATATTGATGAATACATGTATAAATGATGGAGATGAATAAAAGAGCAGGTGACCAATAGAAAACTAACTGGCTTTAATAAGACTATTTTGCAGGTTGCTTTTGGTTAATAGACCACATATACAGCTATTGCCTTATTTTAGCAAGACTAGTTATTTGATTATGAGATAGTTTCAATATTGGTTTAAATAAAATTGGTTTTCATGTATTACAGTTTAGTAGATAATATGTTTGTTATTGTGGATTAAAATATCTTGAGGAAATAATGAATAAAAGAAATATCCAATTTGCCAAAGACTAAAATTGAGTGCATTGTCTAGGCCCAGTAAAATGGCAGGGTAGTTTAAAAAAAAATCAAACGCTAAAGTCAGGCAGGCAGACCAAACTGACTTTGTTTCTTAGCAGCTGACATCAGACAAGTTGTTCATCCTTTCTGATACTCAGTATCTTCATGTGAAAACTGGAGATGGTATTGAAACAAATTAAATGAGATTAATGTGAAATCCCTAGCACAGTTTGGGGTATACAGGCAAAGTTAAAAAATTATTCATTACCATTTCCTTACCTTTTGGATGGCTAGTATGAAAGTATGTTAACCTCATCCTCATTATCCAGTCTAACCTGAACCCTCATTTTGTGATGAAATACTTGGTTTCTTCAGATTTATTATTGTTTTATATTGTCTTACTATATTTCAAATTTTTTCATTAATACCCTCATGGCCTACTATAAGAAGTTTAAATGTTTTATATGATCTTTTGCTAAAGCAATAATAAAAAATGCTTTTATTAAAAGTTTAGATAAATCCTCTATGTTTTATCTATGAAATTAGAGCAACAATAACACTTAATTTAGAAAAGTTTTATATGATTTAAATAAGGTATTAAAATATTAGAAATTTCATAATAAGGCCAAAGACAAGAATTTTATTATTTACATTACATTTGTCATTTCAATAGCAAATGCTCCTACTTAAAAGGTTTTACAACAAAGAGCTCAGTGTTAGTCACTCTTCTCAAGAGTAACAAAAATCTTTTGTGTTGTATGTTTTGTGGAATAAAAGCAAATTGCTCTTTGACATCAGTCTCAGCACTGTTCTTTTGGATCTGATTTCAAAGGCAAGAGGAACAAATGCAAAATTAAGCAAATGGTACTACATCAAACTGAAAAGTTTCTCTACAGCAAAGGAAAACATTAACAAAATGAAAAGGAAACCTACTGAATAAAAGAAAATATTTATAATACATGTTCAATAAGGAGCTAGTACCCAAAATATGTAAAGAACTCATATAATGCAATAACAAAATAAATCTGATTATAAATACTCAGAGGAGGAGATCCAAGATGGTGGAGGATTAAGTGGAAGCTACACTAACCTCCTCCCAGGACCAATCTGGAATTATAACTAAATTGTAGAGAAATCCTGAGTGACCAACTGAACACTAGTTGGAGAGAAGCCTTATAACCACAGACAGAAGAAACAACTTCATTACAACAAGACTGGTACAGAGTGCAGAGGTGGCATGAGAGGGCTAGCAGGGCTCCCACAGGAGGCAGCTGAAGTTCCAGAGGAATATTTCAGCATTTGGAGGTTTCTACCTGAGTAACATGGGGTCTAAACCCAAGACTGGGTTCCCCAGCCTACAGCAACAGGGCAGGAAAGAAACCCACATGATATCCAGCTGTGAAAAACATCAGGGTTTCTGCCTACCAGGGAGAAAAGCAGAGAGCCTCTAAAGGGCCTATACACAAAATTCCATGTACAGTCACTTACCCTGGACTCTGGCAGAAGGAGAGCAGAGAAGACTGGAGGTGCTTGAGGAGACTCTAGGGCTGGTGGCTGTGGGTAGAGAACTGAAGAATAGCTATCAGGATCCTTGTGCTGAATCATTCCCCATACTGCAGAGCCATTTCTCTCAGGCAGAGCACTCTTCTCCTGAATGGCAACAGCCTGTGGGGAAGCAATAGCCCTGCCCACAGGAATTAATCTGCCCCACCTTGTGGTGCTTAAGGCTGACTGCTGATTACATATTGATTAGATTAAAACTGATTAGTTTGCTGTCTGATTAGTTTAGCAGCTAAAACATAAAATATAAAGAAGCAGCCAAAAGGGGAAGACAAAGAAACGGATCCCAAATGAAAGAATAAGAGAATTCTCCAGAAGAACTAGATGAAATGGAGACAAGGAATTTATCAAATAGAGAGTTTAGAGTCATAATTATAAGGATACTCAACAGCATGAAAAAAAGACATAGAAAACATAAGAAAGGATGAGTCAGAAATAAAAAAATGCAATACCTGAAATAAATAATACACTGGAAGGAATAAGCAGAAGGTTAGATGAAGCAGAGAATCAAATAAGTGTTTTGGAAGACAAGGTAGGAAAAAAAACACCCAAGCAGAGCAGCAAAAAAAAAAAAAAAGAATTTTAAAATGAGAAGACCTTAAGAAATATTTTGGATAAGATGAACCATAACAACATCCATATCATGGGACTATCAGAAGGACAAGAGAGCTAGCAAGGGATCAAGAATCTATTTAAAGAAATAATGACCAAAAACTTCCTTAATCTGGTGAAAGAAAATGTCACACAAGTCAAGGAAGCTCAGAGAATCCCAAACAAGTTGGACCCAAAGAGGCCTACACTCAGACACATCATATTTAAAATGGCAAAGCTTAAAGACAAGCCTTTAGATAGAATCCTAAAAACCACAAAAGAAAAGGAGGTAGTAACCTACAAGGCAGCATCAATTAGACTGGCATCTGATTACACAACAAAAATATTTCAGGACAGAAGGGAGTGGTGTGAAATATTCAAGGTGATGAAAAGCAAGGACCTTCAAACAAGGTTTCTTTATCCAGCAAGGCTATCATTTAAAATCAAAGGAGAAATAGGTGCTTTCCAGACAAGAAAAAGCTAAAGGAGTTTGCTAACACCAAACCAGTACTGCGATAAATGTTAAAGGGCTTGGTTTAAGGAAAAGAAGAAACAAACAAACAAACAAAAAACAGAAGAAAACTGTTTAACAATAAAATGGCACTACATATGTATCTGTCAATGATCACCTCAAATGTTAATGGCTTAAATGCTCTACCCAAAAGACAAAATGTAGCTGAATGGATAAGAAAACAAGACCCATATATATTATGCTGCCTCCAAGAGACCCAACTGAGATAGAAAGATGCAAACTAAAGGTAAAAGGTTGGAAAAAGATATTTCTTGCAAATGGAAAAGAAAAAAGAAAACTGGGGTAGCAGGACTTATATCTGACAAAATAAACCTTAAAACCAGAGTTATAGTAAGAGACAAAGAAGGACATTACATAATAATAAAGGGAACAATGCAACAAGAGGATATAACCCTAGCAAACATTTATGCACCCTATATAGGAGCATCTAAATATGTAAAGCAAATTTTGATGGAAATAAAGGGAGAGATTCACAGAAACACAGTTATGGTTGGGGATTTTAACACAGCATTGACTTCAATGGACAGATCTTCCAGGCAGAAAATCAACATAGAGACAGTGTCCTTAAATGATACACTAGATCAAATGGATTTAATAGATATTTTCAGAGCATTTCACCCCGAAGCAGAAGAATATACATACCTTTCAAGTGCACATGGAACATTTTCTAGGATAGACCACGTTAGGACACAAAACAGGTCTCAATAAGTTTAAGAAGACTGAAATAATATCAATCATTTTCTCTGGCCACAATGCTATGAAACTTGAAATCAGTCATAAGAACACTGAAAAACACACAAAGACATGGAAGCTAAATAACATATTATTAAACAGTGAGAGTGAACAATGAGATCTAGGAAGAAATTAAAAGATGCGATGAAACAAATGAAGACGAGAACACAACTCAAAATCTGTGGGAAACTGGGAAAGCAATCCTAAGAGAAAAATTCATAGCATTACAGGCCTATTTCAAAAAAACAAAAAAAGCTCAAATAAACAATTTAACTTCACATTTAAAGGAACTTGAAAAGGAACAACAAACAAAGCCCAAAGTGAGTAGAGGGAAGGAAATAATAAAGATCAGAGCAGAAATAAACAAAATAGTGTCTTAAAAAATGACACAAAAGATGAATCAATCCAAGAGTTGTTTCTTTGAAAAAAAAAAAGGTTGACAAACTTTAACCAGACTCATCAAGAAAAAAAGAGAAGACCCAAATAAATAAAATCAGAAATGAAAGAGGAAAAATAACAACTGTCACCAAAGAAATACAAAAAATTTTAAGAAAACATTATGAACAATTATATGCCAAGAAACTGGACAACCTGGATGAAATGGATAAATTCCTACAAACATACAAACTTTCAGAAATAAATCAGTTATATAGAGAATCTGAACAGCAGATTACACCTAATGAAATTGAAGTAGTAATCACAACACTTGGACCAGATGCCCTCACAGGTGAATTAACCAAAAATTCTGAGAAATAGCAGCTCTCCTTCTCAAACTATTTCATAAAATTTGAGAGGAGGGAAAGCTCCTAAGCTCATTTTATGAAACCAGCATTACCCTAATTCCAAAACCAGATACAGATACTACAAAGAAAAAAAATTATAGGCCAATATCACTGATGAACATAGATGCTAAAATCCTCAACAAAATATTAGCACACCGAATACAGTAATGCATCAAAAAGATCATAGACCATGATCAAATGGGATTTATTTGGGGAATGCAAAGTTGGTACATTTGCAAATCAATAAATGTGATTCACCACATAAACAAAATGAAGGATAAAAACCACATGATCATATCAATAGATGCAGAAAAGGCATTTGATAAAATCCAGCACCCATTTCTGATCAAATTCTCAGCAAAGTAGTATTAGAGGGTACATACTTAAACATAATAAGGCCATCTATGAGAATCCCACTGCCAGCATCACACTCAATGGGTGAAAACTACAAGTGTTCCCATTATGATTGGGAACAAGACAGTGATGTCCACTTCCACCTCTCTTATTCAACATAGTACTATAAGGCCTAGCCACAGCTATCAGACAAGAAGAAGAAATAAAAGGCATCCAAATTGGAAGGAGAAAGTAAAACATTTTATTTGCAGATGACATGATACTATACATAAAGAACCCCAAAGATGCCACCAAGAAACTACTAGAACTGATAAATGAATTCAGCAAAGTAGCAGGATACAAAATTATTATCCAGAAATCAGATGCACTTTTATATTTATTATATAGCAATAATGAACTAATGGAAAGGGTAATAAGAAAACAATCCCATTCACAATTGCTTCAAAAAGAATAAAATACCTAGAAATGAACTTAACCAAGGATGTCAAAGACATGTTCTTGGAAAAGTTTAAGATGCTGAAGAAAGAAACTGAAGAAGATACAAATGAGTGGAACGACATACCATGTTCATGGATAGGAAGAATTAACATCATTAAAATGTCCATGCTACACAAAGCAGTCTATAGATTCAGCAAAATTCCTATCAAGATTCCAATGACGTATTTCACAGAACTAGAACAAATATTTTAGAAAGCTATATGGAACCACAAAAGGCCCTGCATAGCAACAGCGATCTTGAGAAAGGAAAACAAAATTGGAGGAATCACATTACCTAATATCAAACTATACTACAAGTCCATAGTAATCAAAACAGCCTAGTATTGGCATAAAAACAGACACATGGATCAACAAAACAGAATACAGAGCCCAGATATAAACCCACACCTTTATAGTCAATTAATATTTGACAGAGGGAGTAAGCACATACAATGGACTAAAGATAGTTTATTCAATAAATAGTGTTAGGAAAATTAGACACATATGTTCAGAAAAATGAAACTAGATGACACTGTTATACCACACACAAGAATAAATTCAAAATGGATCAAAGACTTAAATGGTAGACCTGAAACCATACAAATCCTTGAAGAAAACATAGGCAGCAATATCTTCGACATTGCTTGTAGAAATTTTTTATTGGATATATTTCCCCAGGCAAGGGAAACAAAAGAAAAATAAACAAATGGGTCTACATCAAACTAAAAAGCTTTTGCACAGCAAAGGAAATCATCTGTAAAATACAAAGACAACCCACAGAATGAGAGAACATATTCTCTGATACATCTGATAAAGGGTTACTATCCAAAACTGATAAAGTACTTACAAAACTCAACACCAAAAAACAAACAACCCAATTAAAAATGGGTAAAGGACTTGAATAGACATTTCTCCAAAGAGGACAGACAGATGGCCAATGTACACATGAAACGATGCTCAATGTCACTAATCATCAGAGAAATGCAAATAAAAACCACAATGAGATACCATCTCACACCTGTCAGAATGGCTATCATCTATAAATCAACAAACAACTGCTGGTGAGGATGTGGCAAAAGGCAACCCTAGTGCATTATTGGTGTGAATGCAGACTGGTGCAGCCACTGTGGAAAGCAGTATGGTTTCTGAGATACCTCAGAAAATTAAAAATGGATCTGCCTTTTGACCCAGCTATCCCACTTCTGGAAATATATCTGAAGGAACCCAAAACACTAATTCAAAAGAACAAAAGCACCCCTGTGTTTATTGCAGCATTATTTACAATTACCAAGATACAGAAGCAGCCCAACTGTCCATCAATAGATGAGTGGATAAAACAACTATAGGACATTTACACAATGGAATTCTGCTCGGCCATAAAAAAGAAGAAAATTTTACATTTTGTAACAGTATGGATGGACCTGGAGAACATTATGTTAAGTGAAAGCGAAATAATCCAGTCAGAGAAACAAATACCATATGATTTCACTCATATGTGTAATCTATTGAACAAACTGAACTAACAAGGAAAACAGAGATCAACTCATAGATGGAGAGCAGATTACAGCTAGTGGGGTGGAGTGGGGAGTGGTTATGGAGTAGAGGGATTGAGGAAAGAGGAATAAGGACTCTTGGACATGCATGAAAGTGTGGTGATTGCTGGGGAGAAGGGTGATATCAATGGACTAGATGGTAATGGAAAAAATACAATAAAGTTTAAATAAAAAATAAATAGAGGATCTGAATAGACTTTTTTAAACAATGCATAAGATGACCAGTAGGTACATAAAAACATGCTTAACATCACAAATTATCAGGGAAATACAAACCAAAACCATATTGAGATATCCCCTGTCAGAATAGCAATTATCAAAAAGAGAGGAAACAAGTGTTGGTGAGAATGTGGGGAAAAGGGAACACTTGTGTACTGTTGGTGGGAATGTAAATTGGTGCAACCATATGGAAAACTGTATGGAGATGCATTAAAAAATTAAACATAGAACTACCAGGTAATCTAGCAACTCTACTTCTGAGTATTTATCCAAACAGAATAAAAATACTAGTTCAAAAAGATATATGCACCCCCATGTTCATTGCAGCATTATTGCATTATTTACCATAGCCAAATTATGGAAGAAAACTAGATGTGTGTATGTATATACATTTATACATGTGTATATATACATATATATGTATTTATATATATAGACATCTATATATTTATATATATAAATGGATATATATAAACATTACTCAGTTATAAGTAACAATAAAGTCTTTTCATTTGTGACAACAGAGACGGCCCATGATAGCATTAACTAAGTGAAATAAGTCAGACAGAGAAAAACAAATACTGCATGATTTTACTTATATGTGGAGTCTAAAAAAAATAACATAAAACCCAGACCCAGATATAGAGATTCTATTGGAGGTTCCCAGAAGGGAAGGGGCATTAGGGAGCAAACTGGAAGAATGAAATTCAGAGGTACACACTTCCAGTTATAAAATAAATATTTCATGAAGATATAATGTACAACATGGGAATACAGTCAATAATTGTGTATTAATCTTGGAAGGTGAGAGATGGTAACTAGACTTACTATTTTTTTTAATTTTAAGATTTTTCCTTCTTATTTTCACTTTTGAATGATATTTTATTGATTATGCTATTACAGTTGCCCCAATTTCTCCCCCTTTGCCCTCCTCCACCCAGCATCCCCTACTCCCTCAGGCAACTCCCACATCATTGTTCATGTCCCTGGCTTATGCATAGGTTCTTTGGCTACTCCATTTCCTATACTGTACTTTGCATCCCCATGGCTTTTCTGTAACTACCTATTTGTACTTCTTAGTGCCCTCACCTGTTCACCCGTTCTCCCTGACACTCCTCCCATCTGGCAACCAGCAAAATGCTCTCTGTATCCATGGTTCTGTCTCTGTTCTTCTTGTTTGCTTAGTTTGCTGTTTAGATTTAATTGTTAATAGATATGTATATATTGCCATTTTATTTTTCATAGTTCTGATCTTCTTTTTCTTAAATAAGCCCCTTTAGCATTTCATATAATAATGGTTTGGTGATGGTGAACTCCTTTAGCTTTTTCTTGTCTTGCTGGGTAGAGCAATCTTGTCTGTAGGTCCAAGCTTTTCACGACTGAATATTTCTTGCCAGTCCCTTCTAGCCTGCAAAGTTTCTTTTGAGAAGTCAGCTGACTGTCTTCTGGGAACTCCCCTGTAGGTAACTAACTGCTATTCTCCTGCTGCTTCTAAGATTCTCTCTTTATCTTTAACCTTTGGCATTTTAATTATGATGTGTCTTGGAGTGGGCCTCTTTGCATCCATCTTGTTTGGGACCCTCTGTGATTCCTGGACTTGCATGTCTATTTCTTTCACCAAATTAGGGAAGTTTGCTTTCACTATTTTTTCAAGTAGATTTCCCATTTCTTTCTCTTTCTCTT
>CM052538.1:52771423-52784318 GCA_028533065.1 Trachops cirrhosus
TTTTGATGTGTTCTTTCATTTGGGCCATGTTTCTCTGTCTTCTTGTTTTGGCAGCCTCCTTGTGTTTGTTTCTATGTATTAAGTAGAGCTGCTTTTACTCTGTGTCTTGGTAGTATGGCCTAATGTAGTAGGCATCCTGAAGGGTCCAGTGGCACAGCCTCTCCTATGACCCAGTCAAGATGTGCCCTTCATTTGGGCTGAGGATACCCTCCTCTTGCAGTTGAACCTTGGTTGCTGTTGGCAGATCAATTGGAGGGATGTGCTCAGACAGTTGGCTGCAAAGACTGGCTCTGACCACTGACCACCAACCTCCGCTCTCTGTGGAGGATCAGCTGTGCAGGGGAAGGTTGGTGGTACTCCTACATGTACTATAGTGGTCCACTGGGGGTGCTGGCCTTGGGATATCCCAGGTGGTACAGGCCAAGATCAGCCCTCACCTGTGTTTTGCCTCAGGCCACCCTGCTGGTGCTATAAAGCCATCTGAATTGGCTGCTACTTGTGCTGGGCTTGGAGAACCCCAGGCAAAACTAAGGTGTGTATCTAGGCTGGCTGCTACTAGTGCCAGGCCGTTGGCTCACTGAGGCCAGCTGTTACTTGTTTTGAGAGAATTTAGGGAGTTGTGAGGCAGGAGCCAAGACCAGCCATTTATATGGAAAAACAGCTTGGGTGGGTCCATAAGTTGGTTAGGGCAGAATCTCTGGGGATCTCCAAGGCAGGTCAAACAGTGTTATCCAGGAGTCTCAGATATGGCATCAACTTACTGGCTCTGTGGGAGAAGGGTTTAGAAAAGGGATGATGGCCTTTCTTTTGTATAAGCCACTGGTGTCTTTCAAGCTGCTATACCGGTGCTGGAGCTCAAAGGAATGAGTCTGAGTAGGTGAGTATGTATGTGAGTTCTTTAAGAGGAACTGCTTGGGCTCCAGCAGTTTCTTTCACCGACTCAATCCCCACTGGTTTTTCCAGCCAGAAGTTGTGGAGACTTATCTTCCTTGCACTGGAACCCTGGGCTGGGGCCCTGGTATGGGGCTGGGACTCCTCGCTCCTGAGATATCCCTCCCAAATTTTTATGCAGCACACATGAGTGAGGGAAAAGCCCATTTTGTGTCTGCAGCCCTCTTACCAGTCTGGATGGATGTGGTTTCTTTAATTCTGTAGTTGTCAGACTTCAATTCAACTCAATTTCTGATGGTTCTGGGTGATGGTTATTTTATATTTTAGTTGTAGTTATGATGTGGTTATGTGAAGAAGTGAGCCATATCTGCCTATACCACCATCTTGACCTAAAGTCCTAGACTTATTGTGGTTTTTATTTTGCAATGTATACAAATGTCAAATCGCTATGTTGTATACATGAAACTAATATAATATTGTATGTTAATTATACTTCAATTTAAAAAGAGGAAAATCGCTTTGATTGATGATTTGGCTCACAGTCCTCCTGTGGTTCCTTCGTTGCCTCATTTATAACTCCTTCAGAAATGCCCTTGTTCATGGTGCTGACAACAGACAGGCTTTGCTCCAGTATATTTGCTGTCCCCCGGGTTTCTTCCATGTCAGGTACATAAAGAGCTCCCTTTGGTTCACACCTGCTGTTCTTTGTTGTTGGGTCTGTTGTTGTTTTAAAACTTTTTTTAGACTTCTTATATGCTCAAATGGCAAACTTTCTATTTTTTCAAACATTCCTACCTAGAATATTGAGTCATGCTCTAGTTCAGTTTCTTGAAATGTTTTTTTGGCCCAACTCATTCGTGGTTATTGGGCACTGAGGGGTGATATTTAAGTCCCCTACATAGTATTTTCATTCGTTAATTCTACAAACTTTTACTGCTCTCCTCCTATTTAGAAAAACTCAGTCTTCCTCTTGTGTTCCTCCTCCACTCTCACATGGCTCCCACCCTCACAGTGCTTTGGGTGCCATACATATGGCATATACATATGGACATATGTCCAAGTTGTCACCTATGCTTCTGATCAATCAGCTATAGATCCCTGGTTCCAACAAACCCCCTCCTGGGGTTCCATTAACTTGCTAGGGTGACTCACAGAACTAAGAAAAATAGTGTACTTACTAGATTACTGTCTTATTATGAAGGGATATAACTCAGGAACAGCCATGTGGAAGAGATACATAGGGCAAAGTATGGGGTAAGGGAGCAAAGCTTTCATGCCCTCTTATGGTGAGTGACTCTCTTAACACTTCCACATATTCACCAACACAAAAACTCCTTTAACTCTGTTCTTAAGGGTTTTTATGGGGACTTCATTACAGTCATGATTGATTAAATTGTTGGCCATTGGCAACTGATTCAACCTCCATGTACTTTCCCTTCCCTGGTGGTCGGAGAAGTAGGACTTAAAGTTCCAATCCTTTACTCACGTAAGTCAGTCCCCAACCTTATATTACCTGGGGGCTTTCCAAACTTCACCTTATTAACATAAGACCTCTTTATCACTCTCATCACTTAGGAAATTATAAGGGTGTTAGGAGCTCTGTGGCAGGAATAACAAAATATGTATTTCTTATTATAAATCACAATATCGTAACTCCTAAGTATAGATTCATGTTATGGGCACTGTAGGGAAATAAAAGGTGAATATGATTTGATACATGACTTCAAGCAGCTTAGGAATTTGGTTAGAGATGAGAGGAGGAGATCAGGAAGTGGATTTGGGAAAGTGAGGCAAAATAACTAGTTTAGGAAAGGTACAAATAATGTGCTCAGTGAGCATGGAGCAGTGATGCTCAAACCTGGCTGCACAGAAGAATCACCTGGGGGGGTGGGGTAAAAATCTTCGTGCACATGCTCAATCTCAGACAAATTCAGGAGCATTTGAGATGGAAGCCAAGGCATTTCAGTGTGCAGACACAGCTGAGAACCACTGGCTCTTTGGCAAGGTAATCTGGAAGTCTTAGATATATTTGTTTGCATTGATTGCATGCACCTGTTTTCTTGCTCTGTATTGGATTTTGATGACTACCAACTTCAGTGTTGGTAGAGCCTTGTCGAGTTAGTATACACTCAAAAAACGTTTGTTAATAGATGAATGCCCACTTTTTTAATGTTCCCCTTTATTGAGAACCTACTATGTTTGGGGCACTAGTGGGAAGAGAGCAGCAAGTACAGTTGTGTCTCTGTCTGGATGCTATTGCCCACACTGCGCTTTCCCCTCTATCAGAACCATCAGGGAGTTTGTGAATTGAGTAGATTCCTAGACCCCTCCCTTATTACTGAGTATCTGGGGTTAAGTCCAAGGATCTTCTCTGTTTACAAGCTTCCCAAATGGTTCCATGCACATGAACTCCTGAAAGCACTGAGTAATAGCATGTGAAAAACCACGATGAGAGGAGAGAGCTGTGTGGGGAACGCTGTGGGTACCAGCACAGAAAGGCTGCCTTCTGGGCAACCAGGAGGATGCTGGGAGAAAATGGCCTCTGAGTGGGGTCTTCAATGATGACTATTTGCTCACGCAGAAGGATTGGAAGGGAGAACATTTCAGGCAAAAAGAAGACTGTCAAGTCACAGAGACAGGAATAAACATGGTAAATTAAGGAGGCCAACTGTGGGGGGCGTTTTGTAATTTTAAGTTAATTAGCCTTTATTAATTTCTTAAATATTTTAAGCACTGTGCACAAGGAGGGTGGTAAATTGCTCAAGGAACAAGGTGTTCCCAGGTCTAGCCTTGAGCTCTCGTTTGGTTCACTGAGCAATACCCTATCAGTACCAAGCTCTGGAAGTCTCCCCCAAACCCAAGGCATTCTTGATTCAAGGTGTCATAAAGCCACACCTGGTGTATCACTGTCTCTGCAGTAAAGGCACAGATTTCTGGCTTGTGTAGTCAGGATCACCTCCCTGATGCAACTCTGGCACCTGGGTAGGGACTCCCCATCTCTAAACCTCTGGAGGCCCTAGAAGGAGGCAGACTGTTCTGAGAAGTTGGCCATGAGGGTTGGAGGGTAACATGCTCATGAAAGTGACAGCTGGTGATGCTCTGAATTTGGTGGTTTGGTTTTATAACACTATTAATGCTGGGCTATACCCATTATGACTAAAATAGGTTAACCTGGAATTCTAACCACTGTTTATAACCTTTTGTCTAAGGGAAAGAGTAAACTATGTTCCAAAAAAATTTTTTTTGAGTAAAAATAGCTATTTATTGATTACTTATTATGCATCAGGCCTCAGATGCTCTGAGCTGGACATTTACTTCTTGTTAGTCCTCATCTGCTTCTCTCACCAGCCCTCTGAAATGTGAGGTATTATTCCATCTGTTTTACAGATTGTTCAGCTTGTAAGTGACAGAGGTGGGATGTGAAGCCAGATGCATATAGCTATTAGAAACTGAGTATGTCACAACCATGCCAGGCTACTTTTGGAATGTAGCCTTTTAGTAAATTGGTGACTTTCTCTGCCTTCTTATTTTATGTACATATTTCACAGTGTCTTGCAGGCTTTGCTGAGTAGTTAAAAATAAATGAAATGCCCCAGAATAAGTAGGAAGAAAAATACTGCCCTCTTTCTTTTAACTTTCTCAATGCTCATTTCTATATACAGAATCCTTTCTCCTAAGTACTTTTGCCTAAGAATGCCAGATGAAGGAGTAAGATGAAGGAGATGAAACTGTAAGGCTATTCAATTTGGCAGGAATTGCAGATAAGGTTGCATATCAGATTATTCTGCTCCAAGGAGTGTTTTTAGATACTGTGGCTATAGGATGATTCTGGTTCTGCAAAACAAAATTTAGAAGGTGAGGATGAATTCAGTTGAATTATGAAAGTAAGTGCAATTAATAACTAAGTATACCCCTTGATTATCTATTTTTCCCTGATACCTAGATAACTGCTTGGGCTTTGAATCATAGTCTAAACCTGGCCATTTAACTGTGCTAAGTACCCGAAGGGCAGGGTAAGCTGTCAGTTCTCTCAGTTCTGTTTACTGGTATCATGTCAGTAGAAATACAGAAACCTCTTTAGTGAGAACTTGTAGTTGAAATATGGAAAAGGGGACATTTTCAGAAACAAAATTCCTTTACTGTGATCTAGAGTTTCAGTGATATTTAATTATTATATATCTGCTCCCTTCATTCAAAAGTTTAATTATTCTCACGTCTACAGTTTTCTGGTCAACGTCTTGACATTTAACCCAACTGTTTTGTATTTATTCATTGGATAGTCTAAGTACATTCTCTTTCTAAACTATTACTGATCTTTATTTTATATGATTAAATTTTATCTTATTATTTATTTATTTATTTATTTTTATTGTTGTTCCATTACAATTGCCCCAATTTTCTCCCATTGCTGAATGCCTTCCATGTACCAACTATGGCATTTGTAATCTTGTGTATGTAGTAACTTCAGGTGCCAGAGTTAACAAAGTATTGCGTAGCTGGTAGGCATTTCAAAATATTTGTAGTGAAGATATGAATATACATGACCTCTTAGTAAAAAGAAATTAATTGAGCTTATGCTGTGAAACTAAATAAATCAGTGGGAAGAAAAATGGTAGCTTTACTAGCGGAAGTAATTATGCCAAAGGCTTTTTCTCCATTGTACTAAATTGCCGCTGTTTGTTTCTGAATGGCTGATAATGTTTAAATCTCTGAGCTCCCAGATATTTACTACTTTGCCAACAACATTTTCTCTCTCCAAGTGTTACTAGAAAACTAATCAGATGCAGAGATCGATTTCATGACAGAATGATTCACTAGTTGCAATCTTCTGTAAAACCTCCCTTCTTTAGGCTTAAGGTAAATTATCACTTCATGGGTCTTTGCAGAAAAGCAATTCTCTTTGCTCCTTAAAAAGAAGAGTTCTCTTCACTCTTGTGTGGGGGTGAAATGTTCCACCTGTGCAACCCTGTGCTAAGGTATAAACACTTCATTGACAACCAAGTCTAAGAGAGTAGCCCCATCAGTTAATTATATGGCTATTTAAAATAGCATGTAATCAAAATGATACAACCTTGATGGAAGATGACCTTGTCCAGGGCTGTCTGAGAAGAATTCAGTTGTAGAAATTATTATACTTGCTAGTGACTATGATAAAGGGTTCAGAACTTTGCTTTTAGGAGACTTCACTGTGCCTGAACTGCCCACCTGGACCCCAAGTACCAGTCTTCTGATAGACAACATGGAGTTCTCCCCTCACAGGCATGTGTAATATGAGGGGTATATCCCACTTACTCTTGTATATATATACAATTACTTATATATGTATACGTGCTTAGTGACCAGAGAAGGTACTACACAGACATAAAAATGGCAGATTTCATGTCAAGACTAGAAGTCCTCTCCAATGCCTACAGGTATTGAATATGGCACGGAGCTCATGGTGAGGGAAAGGTATAGGGTGGGCAAGAGTCACCACTCTGCAGAGCCCAGAGCTGAGCTGGCTCCCATTTCTGGAGCTTTACTCCAAACAGCTGGGGACCCTCCTGATTTCTGCATGACACCACTATTGCCACCCTGTCCCCATAGCTACTCTGTCATATCCTTCCTTGTGCATTTCAAACATTATTATTATAAATGTAATGTATGTATTGATAATAAAATTTAAATAGTACAGAAATGGTAATATAGAAAATAAATATCTCCTCCCACAACCGCATCTTCAATCTCCTTCCTTTACTCTTTTTTAGTTCTTCTTGTGGTTCCCTCCATCATCACCCCAGGGAATGTGCTAGATGCCTTCACCTCTTGATAAATCAACTTCAAACAGTATATTGACTCCCTGCTATGAAAAAATAGGAATTTAGCATATTTGTACTATTTCTTCCACTCCTAAAAAAGTTTTATTTTTTAATTATCCATTTACTAATTGATTTTATAACTCTAAATAATATACTTAAATCCTTTTCTTAATAATCAACCTTAAGCCTATATTTAGATTCTTCAATATGTCTTTATGATGGGAATAATTATTAATACCTATTTTATAAGTCTCTTATGAAGAATAAATTAGAGAATGAATTTAAGGTGTTTAGCAAGAGCCTGGTGCTAAGTGAATTCTCAATAAATTTGGCTAGTATTCTGTGAGGGTACTCCCTACCCTTCAACTCCTTGCTACCCTCCCTAAACATCTGCTTCAGTCAGCTGGAGTGTGATTTTTACATGATCAATGTTGATATCATTTACATTCCCAACTGTTGTTTTTCTTGTTGACATGAAAACAACTGCCTGACTTTGTCTGATTATGAGGGTCTTCCACATCATGAATAGCCCAGTTTGTTACATTTGAAGACATTCTTTTTGGGCACTTGCCTCCGCATTCTAATTTGGACTATTTTCTAGATCAGCTGCATAGTCATCACCCTAGTTACCTAAATATAATGATAAGGGAAGGCCTCATTGAAAAAGTGATTTTTGAGCAAAGACCTGAAATAGGAAGAGAGAATTGTAGGCAGAGGAAACAAGTAAAAAGGCCTTCAAGCAGGAGCACCTTTACAAGGGGGCCAGTGGAGTGAGCAATCAGGGTGGAAGCTATGGAGATAAGGAGAGGTGTTTTGAATATAAAACTAAATGGATTAGATGTAGAATAAAATTGAAATAGAGGAAACAAGGACAACTCCAATAATTATTTTCTAAGCAATTGGGAGGATGGGTTGTTGTTTACTAAGGCAAAGACTGGGGGGAAGATCAGATTTGGGCTCTAAGGGGTAAAGGAAGATGTGGCTGGAAAGGGAAGAGAAGAACAGTTCAATTTTGGAAATATTTATTTAGAATGCCTACAAGATATCCAAGTGGATATGACATGGAAAGTTGGATCATGCTCTGGAGTTTGGTACAGATGTGTAATCCGGGAGTTTGAGCATGTGGTAGGTGGGCCATGCATGAGTGCAATCATAGAGAGAAAGAATATAATCAGAGAAGATAATAAATAGGGCTGAGGGTTCAAGTTCTGGATGACGCATACATTGCAAGGTGGGGAGAAATGAAGAGGAGCCAGTAGGGAAGCAAAGAGGAGGTCAGTGAAGTATAAGAAGTTAGGAAGGAGTGGTTTTTGAGAAGCTAAATGAAGAAAGCATTACAATAGGAGAAGGTAAACAAACTGCAAAGAGCATTCAAAAAAGAGAGGAAGAGTGATGAAACATCAAATGATAATAGTGGGAAAAGAATAAAAGGGATGAAAACTAACTGCTGAATTTAGTATAATGGAACTCATTGGTAAACTTCATGAAAACCAAGTGATTTTTTTAATAGCTTCTCTAAAGAGAGAAGGGGGACCAACCCCTATCCTTAGAGCATTTTTATTCCCAGAGATGAATATTCTACCACCTTCTAGCATCTGCATTAGCACTCAGCAGGGCTGTGCTTAGCCATTGATATTTCTGCTCTGCTCCTACTGCAGGGTGATATTTATTTCTTTAAAAGCCTGGCTATTTGTTGTTTTTGCTCTTTTTCTATTTGATCACATTGGCATGTGTTTAGGGAAGTGGCAGTGTGAGAAAATATGAATCTACTATACCACTTTGACTGAAATTTATTTTTGCTAAAGCTTCAACTTATTTACTAAGTGTTGTGTGTGTGTGTGTGTGTGTGTGTGTGTGTGTGTGTGTGTGTTGCTGTTCTTACCTGCCTCACCATTGAGATTGTGATTTTGGGGATTACTTTCTCAAATGGAGATCCTTTTCCTTCTTCATACCATGTACAACTCGGTTGGTAAAGTTAGTGTCTCATCATACCACACTGTCACTACCACTCATTTTTCCTTCATTTTGTTCATCTCATTTCATATACCACACTCTGTTCCTCCTAGTTCTTGTCCCTTATCAAACTCCTGGTAACTCCCTATTATGGGCTGAATTGTGTCCCCATCCCCAAATTCATATGTTCAAGTCCTAATCCCCAGTACCTTAAAATGTGACAGTATTTGCAGATAGGGCTTTTAAAGAGGTAATTAAGGTTAACTGAGATCATTTAGGTGGGTCCTAATTTAATATGACGGGTCCTCATAAGAAAAAAATTAGGACACAGATATACAGAGGGAAGACCCTATGAAGACAGGGAGAAGACAGCTACCTACAAACCAAGGAGAGATCTCAGAAGAAACCTGCCTTGCTATCTCCTAGATCTTGAAATTCTAGACTACAAAATTGTGATAAAATAATGTTCTATTTCTTAAGTCAACAGTGCATGACATTTTAAGGCAGCCCTAGTAGACTACCATACCCCACCATTCACAGAAGATTCTGGCACTTAGCTTACAAAAGTTCTTTCCACTCAATGTTCTGCCTTCCTTCTGGTTTACTTTAGTATTGGTGGAAATGGTTCATTCAATACTGTGGTAGTTTAATTACATCTGAGGTCCTTTTCTACTCTATTCAAGCCAAGCCCTCCCAAAGCCATTCTCTGGTTTTCACTCAGAGCTGTTTCACTGTTGAAATGACACATATTAACCTTTCCAGCAGTTTCACCGAAATACTGTTTTTCTTCCTTTTTTCTTTTTTAATTATATTTTATTGATTATGCTACTACAGTTGTCCCAATTCTTCCCCCTTTGCTGCCAACCAATCAACGACAACCTCTCCCTTAGGCAACTCCCACACCATTGTTCATGTCCATGTATCATGAGTATAAGTGCTTTGGCCACTCCATGTCTTGCACTATACTTTATATCCCCATGGATATTCTGTGGCTACCTATTCATACTTCTTTAATCACCTCACTTCTACACCCATTCTCCTACACCTCCCCCTTCATCTGGCAACCATCTAAATGCAGTCTGTATCCATGATTCTCTCTGTTTTTCTTTGCTTAATTTGTTTCTTAGATTCAATTGTTGATAGATATGTATTTATTGCCATTTTATTATTTACAGTTTTGATCTTTTTCTTAAATAAGTCCCTTTAACATTCCATATAATAATGGTTTGGTAAACTCATTTAGATTTTTCCTGTCTGGGAAGCTCTTTATCTGCCCTTTGATTTGAAATGATATCATGGCTACAGGTCCCTGCTTTTCATGATTTTGAGTATTTCTAGCCAATCCCCTCCAGCCTGCAAAGTTTCTTTTGAGACACCAGCTGACAGTCTTATGGTAACTCCCCTGTAGGTAACTAACTGCTTTTTTTTCTTGCTGATTTAAGATTTTCTCTTTATCTTTAACTTTCAGCATTTTAATTATGCATCTTGGAGTGGGCCTTTTTGTGTCCATCTTGTTTGGGACTCTCTGTGCTTCCTGGACTTATATGTCCACTTCCTTCACCAAATTAGGGTCATTTTCTTTCATTATTTTTTCAAGTAGGTTTCCAATTTCTTGCTCTTTTTCTTCACCTTCTGGCACCCCTATGATGCAAATGTTAGTTGACTTGAAGTTGTCCCAGAGGCTGCTTACACTAACCTCAATTTTTTTTTGGATGCTATTTTTCTTGTTGTTCTGATTGCTGATTGCTTTTTGCTTTTTCATGTTCCAAATCATTGATTTGATTCTCAGCTTTATCCACTTTACTGTTGTTTCCCTGTAAATTGTTCTTTATTTCAATTAGTGAATCCTTCATTTCTGACTGGATCTTTTTTATGCTTTTGAGGTCCTCACTAAGTTCTTTGAACATACTTATAACCAGTGTTTTGAACTATGCATCTGATAGATTGCTTATCTTCCTTTTGCTTAGTTCTTTTTCTGGAGTTTTGATCTGTTCTTTCATTTGGGCCATGTTCCTTTTTCTCCTCTTTTTGGCAGCCTCCCCACATTTGTTTCTATGTCTCAGGTATAGCTGCTATGACTCCCTGTCTTGGAAGCATGGACTAATGCAGTGGGTGTCCTATAGGGTCCAGTGGCACAGCCTCCCCCATCACCCAAGCTGTCTACTTGAGTTGTGTCCTTCTTGTGGGCTGAGTACCCCCTCCTCTTGTAGTTGAGCCTTCATTGCTGTTGGCAAGTCAATGGGAGAGATTTACCCATGCCAGTCAGCTGCAAGGACTGGCTGTGACCACTGACCACCAACCTCCACCCTCTATGGAGGATCAGCTGTGCAGACATAGGTTGGTAGTTCTCCTACATGGTCTATAGCTGTCCTCTGGGTGCAGAGGCTCTGGAGTTTCCTGGGTGGTGCAGGTCAAGGGAACACCTGACATGTGTTCTGCCTGGGGCCACCCTGTATGAGCTATACAGCAATCTTAGATGACTGCTACTTGTGCTGGGCTTGGAAATTCCCAGGCAAAGCCAGTCTATGAATCTAGGAAGGCTGTTGCCAGTGCTGGGTTGGGGCCACTTAGCAAGAGTTACAGGGGCTAGGACAGCTGTTGCTTATTTGAGAGCATTTAGGAAGTTGTGAAGCATGAGGCAAGACCAGCCACTCATGTGGAAAAATCTCTGTTAACAGCTTGGGTGAGCCTATACATTAGGTGGGATGGAGACTCAGGGGATCTCCATGGCAGGGCAAATGCAAGCCAGGTTGAAAGAGTCTCAGATATGGCTTCTGCCTGTCGGCTCTGTGGGAGAGAGTTCAGAAAAGGGACAATGGCCTCTGCCCACCTTTCTGTCTGGGAGAAAGCTGTCCCCCAGGTCTCATTTAGTGCCAGATACTTCAGTTCCTCCCTGTATGCCACTGGTACCTTTCAAGCTGCTACATTGGTGCTGGAGCTCAGAAGGAGTAAATCTGAGTAAGTCTGTGTGTGGGTTCTTTAAGAGGAACTTCCTGGGACTCTAGAAGTTTCTTCCACTAACTTAGCCCCCACTGGTTTTTGCATCCAGAAGTTATGGGGAATTCTCTTCCTGGCACTGGAACCCTGAGCTGAGGGGATAGGCTGGTGTTGGGCTGGGACTCCTTGCTCCTGAGATATCCCATCTGAATTTTTATCTACCACATGTGGATGTGGGACCAGCCTGTTCTGCATCTGTGTCCTTATTAACAGTCTGGATGGATGTGGTTTCTTTAATTCCATAGTTATCAGACTTCCATTCAACTCAGTTTATGATGGTTCTGAGTGATGGTTGTTCAAGAATTTAGTTGTAATTTTGATGTGGTTGTGTGGGGATATGAACTATGTTTCTCTATGCTGCCATCTTGATTGGAAGTCTTGAATATTTTCAATATACTGGTTCTTCAGCCACATTAGCATAAATGCTATTATCTTCTAGACTGTCTCCCTGTTTTTCAGACACCTATTTTGTGACTTGTTTACCTGCTTGCACTTAGAATTTCTCCCTTGCGTAAAATATTAGCCTGGATTATTTTATACAGATCCTTTTCTAATTTCCCAAGTCTGGTGGTCATTGATACACATTTGACTGTGCTGCATTGTAAAAGGATCTTCTCTCCCACCATGCATTAATGTGAAGAGGAATTTATGCTCTGATAATCTGATACAGCCTATAGATCATCTCTTTCAAGAAACAGTTCAAGAAAATCTTTCTTTTCTGTGTTTATATGGTTGCCACAAACTCTTCCTTCTTCTCCTCTTACAACAGATTTTTTTTATCCCAGGTATGCTGCCTCATCACAAATCTGTATTTCCTACCCCAAACAGTTTTGAAAATGAATGTGTCCAAATAGGTATGGAAAAGAAAGGTATTCTTTAATTTGGTAGAAGTGGGTAGGAAGGAGGTTCTGCCTACCCCACAACATAGCCTCTGCATGTTGCTTTCCTCATTTTGATCACAGAATGTTCCCAAACCTGAGGCAAGTCTGCTCCATAGACAGTAGTGGAAATCACCTCATATCCTCCTCTTGGGTTCTGTCAATGCTTGGTTAGTATATCTGGTATTTTATTGACAGCATTCCCTATTGCCACTACTCTTGTAATTATGTGTTTCTTTCAGTGTAGTTGTATTTCAATGAGAAGATAGAAAAGGGTATATGTGAAACCACTAACTATTCTTTTTTTAAGTATATTTTATTGATTATGCTATTACAGTTTTCCCATTTCTTTCCCCCCATTATCCACCTCCACCCAGT
>CM052538.1:52784818-52823855 GCA_028533065.1 Trachops cirrhosus
TTTTGATGTGTTCTTTCATTTGGGCCATGTTTCTCTGTCTTCTTGTTTTGGCAGCCTCCTTGTGTTTGTTTCTATGTATTAAGTAGAGCTGCTTTTACTCTGTGTCTTGGTAGTATGGCCTAATGTAGTAGGCATCCTGAAGGGTCCAGTGGCACAGCCTCCCCTATGACTGAAGCTGGGTACTCCAAGTGTACCCTTTGTGTGGTTTGAGTACACTTTCTTATAGTTGAGCCTTGATTGCCGATTATAGGTCAATGGGTGGGATTTACCCAGGCTAGTCAGCTGAAAAGACTAGCTGTGTGCTGATGACCCACCTCCACCTTCTGTGGACAATCAGCTGCGCAGGGACAGGGTGGTTGTCTCCTATGTGGTCTGTAGCTGTCCACTGGGTGTGTAGGCTCTGGGATTTGCCAGGTGGTGCAGGACAAGATAACACTTGACCTGTGTTTTGCTTGGGGTCACCCTGCATGAGTTATAAAGCAATCTGAGAAAGTTTCTACTTGTGCTGGGCTTGGAGATTTCCTAGGCAAAGTCAAGCTGTGAATCTAGGCTGCTTGCTGCTAGTGCTAGGTTGGGGCCACTTATTAAGAGGTACAGGGACTGGCGGTTCACTGAGGCTGGCTGTTGCTCATTTGAGAGGATTTAGGAAGTTGTGAAGCATGAGCCAAGACCAGCCATTCATATGGAAAAGCAGCTTGGTTGGGCCTAAGTCTCAGGAATCTCCATGGTGGGGCAAACAGTGTTAGCCAGGTTGGTGGAAACTCAGATATGGCACCAGCCTGCTGGCTCTGTAGCTCTGTTGAGGCAGAGTTCAGAAACAGGATAATGGCATCTGCCCACTTTTCTGCCTGGGAGAAAGCTGTCCCCCAGCTTTTGCCTCAATGTCAGATACTTTAGTTTCTCCCTGTATGCCAGTGATGCTTTTCGAGCTGCTACCCCAGTGCTGGAGCTCAGAGGGAGTGGGTCTGGGTAAGTCTGTGCATGGGTTCTTCAAGAGGAACCCCTTGGGACACCAGAACTTTCTTTTACCAACTCAATCTCTACTGTTTTTTGAAGCCAAAATTTGTGAAGACTTATCTTCCTGACACTAGAACCCTGGGCTAGGGGGTCTAGTGTGAGGCTGGGACTCCTCCCAGCTCAAAATATCTCTCTCAAATTTTTATCCACCATATGTGGATGTGGGACCAGCTCATTCTGTGTCCCCCGCCCTTCTTACCAGTCTAGATGGATGGGGTTTCTTTAATTTCATAGTGGTTGGACATCAATTCAGCTCAATTTCAGATAGGTCTGAGCAATGGTTGTGCTATATTTAAGTTTTTATTTTGATGTGGTTGTGCAGGTAGGCAATCTATGTTTACCAATGCCTCCATCTTCATCAGAAGGCACTGATCATTTTCACCATGTGTAGACTTTAAAGCACCTGCAGTCTGTTGTAGCATTTTGACATCTCCAAAGGACCTTGTATTGCAAACTAAATCAAAGTGCCTCTTGGAAGCATTTTGACAACTCAAAAATAGCAGTGCTGTCCAAACTGAAGCATTTGGTAATTGTGGGAGCACTTTCTGGGCTTCAAAACTGAACCAAAACCTTAAGAAAATCTTGAAGAGCTTTGAAACTGTAGTTGAAGTACTTTGGCAACAGCGATGACACATTGAAGATTGGGAGGAGCAGCCAGGTCCTCCTGAATGATTATTGCCCCAACTAACTCTACAGGGAACTTCCAAAACACATCCAGAGATCTGTAATAATTCCAGGGTCATGGAAACATTCTTGAGCCCCTCAGCAAATTCAATGCTCCAGTTGCATTCTTCTTCTGCACCATCTTGTCCATTTTCTTGGCAATGCAGACCACCTCATCCTCCATGGTTCTGGCAGGTATACCCCATGCCCAGCCTGCTTGGGATAGGAAGTGGGCAACACTAGGGCAGCAACCACTGTGGGATGAGAGCTCAGGTGCTGGGTGAGCCCAAAACAGCAGACCCTGACCTAAGCCCTTCCTCACAAACCAAGTGAGTTATATATTTTCTTAACCTTTATATATTGTCCCTCCTCTATCATCTCTCTACCTTTCTTTTTAGTTCCATCTTTTCCTTCCCTCACTCCTTCCCTTTTTCTCTTCTCTTTCTGTTACCATAGACAGAGCATGGGCAGTGAAGTGAGCCCTGAAGGCTGGCCACTTTAGAGGAGCAGGCTGCTTGGGAGCTGTGCAGAGGATGTGGGAATGCAGGGATCTAGGGGTGCCTGGTGGACTCCTACCAGCTCCCTCAGCTGTGCGGGCTCCAGATGTGTGGGAGCCATATCTAGCGTTGGGTGGCAGACTGAGGATTATGACAACTCCAGGCATCCTGGCAGCCAGTCCTGAAGCACCCTCTCACCAATAATCTTGATATCATAGTCAGGGAGCACCCGAGAGTCTCTCCCATTGGCCAAGATGGCAAAGGGGGAGGTTCTTATAATAAGCAGGCCAAGGGCTATAAAAGTGAATGGGCAGAGCCTGAGCCATCAAAAGATAGCATGATAATTGGATAGAAATGAAGCCCTCCCCTCCCTATCTCTATAAGAACTGTGGGCTTGAGCAGGAAGGGAAGATGGTCTTTGAGATGGGAGTCTGCCATTCTCTCAGCCACCTGAATAAACCTCTTTCTTTTGCACCAGCACCTCAGTTTGGCTTTTGTTGCAGCAGGCAGCCAAACCTGTGTTTTGGCTATATTTCCATGTCTCTGCCATCCTCCATCTATGAAGTTCCTTTTCCCCCATTCCCTTTTTTAAAATAAATTCTCCCCTCTAGATTATGTGTTGCCTCTACTCTGCCAAGCCCATCCCAACTTGCCTTTACCTGTGACTGAAATAAAGTTTTAAGTTTATTGTTACTTTTATTGAATAGCTTTATGTATTTTGGTTTTTAACTTAGGATCAGTTGCATTGAATGTTTTATTTTTTTATACAAATGAACATTTTGGTAGATAGACTGAAAACCCAAATATATCCTTACCCTAACCTTTGGAACCTATGAATATGCTAAATTATGTGGCAATGGGACTTTGCAGGGTTGATTAAGATTACAGAATTTAAGAGAAGAAGATTATCCTGAATTATTTGGGGGGTGGGGTGGTGGTGGCACAATCCACTTATATAAGCCCTTAAAAGTGGAAAACTTTCTCTAGCTAGAGACAGAAGAGACACTGCAAAAGGGCAAGTCAAAGAGATTCTAAATGTGAGAAGGGGTCAAAGCTTTTGTTGGCTCTGAGATAGGAAGAGTCACATAATGGAGAGGGCCATGCTTGAGGACTAGAGAGAGCCTCTAGGAGGCAAGGTGGCCTCTAGCTGACAACCAGAAAGAAAGCAGAGCCCTAGTCCTACAACCACAAGGAACTTGATTCTACCAACCATCAGAATGTGCTTGAAAGCAGGAAGAAAAACAGCTCGGTCAACACCTTAGCTTTGCCCTTGTGAGGCCCTAAGGGAAAGACCCAGTTGAGGCATGCTGTACCAGCACATCTGATATACATAATTGTGAGATAACAAATGGGTATTTTAAGCTGCTAAATTTGTGGTAGCAACAATAGACAATTGATGCAATGTATGTATGTAGTATTTAACCCAGCTTAATTTTGGGAGAAGAGGTTCATGGGTTAGTGGTTCCTAATTTAAAAAAAAAAAGTCTCCCTCATCTCTCCTTTAGGCTGTGTTTTGGATACATGGTCCATGCACTAATTGATTTTTCAGTCATTGTCATGTTTTCAGATGAAAGGATAAACAGGGATCTAGAGGAGCTCATTCTGAAAGCACACATCATTACTGTCAACACTTCGTTTGTTCCCATTCTCATACAACTCTCCAGGAAGAAAACGCCCTTTTTTTCTAATTACTTCTCATCCCTGTAAGAGACTTAAGCAAAACATTTTGCTTCTTTGGGCATTCAAAGGACATACCATCCTTCACCACACTACCAGAATAGAAGAATAATTAGCCCAAATGTATAAATGGAAGCAGAAACAGCCAGTTGATTCTGCTCATTGACTCAATTTATCAGTCACATTGACCTTAAGAAATTGATCTTAAGAAACTTCTTCTACCTTATGAAATCAAACATCAATAAAAACAAGAAATTCTGCCAATTTTCCACTCATCAAAAAAATTCCCGCCTTTCTTCCCACCTGCCATGAATTCCTATAATATGATATGGCAAAATAATCTATTAAAATATGAATTTAAATGCTTCTTCCTGCTACTGCAATAGGATCTAGGAATAATGAGGCAAATTTCATCCCCTTCTTCTAGGTAGCACAAACTCTTGAGCCTTGAGTTTCGGGCTCCCAGAAATTTTAGGTTGAGGAGTTAAAAACAGAAATTGCCAGAAACATGAAAAATAACTCTAGTTAGGCTTTGTTACTAGCCAAAGAGATGGATATGTGTAGGGAAAATGGAGGCAGTCTGGCTTCCTCACCCAGGTGTCTGGGTAACTAAGGGAAGTAGGGTTCCCAAAACCTTGAATGGACCTGATAAGAAGTGTTCTTACAGCCTTGAGAGTGAGTTCGATAAACTGTTCCCATAACATGAAGTGGGCTCGTATGTGCAGAATCATGCTATGTTATATAATTTTCTGGCTTGAAGCCAGCTTTGTTTGCCTCTAGTACTTAAGGAGGTAGAGACTCCCTGCTGGGGGCACTACATGTGCCACACAAGGGGACAGGTGACATGCAGTGTGCCATGCAGAGACATGCAGGGAGACACATAGCTTGTAGCATGCGTGGATTGCCCACCCTTGAATAAAGGCACGCCAAGCATCCCCAAGGCTCCATGAATATTTTTTTCTTTCTTTTAGTTTATTCAGTATAGTTTCTATCCTTTATTCCCATTCCAGCCCGCTCCATGAATATTTTTCCATCTGCCCAAACACTGAACCTGTCAGGCCTTGAATGTCACAACACAATTGCCGTAGTCAGCAGGATTTGACAGGATTCAGTGCAGAACAGTATGGAGCTGGTGCCCCTAAAGGGGGATGTGGAGTGGCCCATCACCAACAGGTTGATGGTTGGGCTCCTGGCAGCTTGGCCTCCCACCCCAGGACTGGCCCAATGTTAGTGGCAGAGCCAAATAGTCCTCTAGACACACTGGACAGGCCTCTCCCCAGAGGGGCTGGCAGGTACAGTTTCTAGCCACATACCTTGGCTACAGTATCAGCTTCATCATTCCCAGGGGAAGCAAAAGATGTATGTCCAGTAACATGATATACAATGATTTGTATTTACCCAGCACAAGGAAGACTTCAGAGAAGCTTGGAAGAAGACCTGGGAGGGAAAACTGCTTTCGTGACTCTGATAGAAAACACACACCAGTGCTGACATTGATTTGTAGTGTGAATGCATATGTTCCTTTTTATTTTGTGGATCCAATTTGCTGTAGACAGTTCACAGTGTGTTACCTGAACATGTGGCTATGTGCTTTACTTCTGTGAGTGTCCAAACCAATGCTTGGGGACTGTCATGACTCTGTCGGGCAGGTTTGTGCTATAAAAGCAAGAGACTGGAGCTGACATTAAACACAGTGATGTTTTTCCACTTCTAATATCTGTAGTAATTTCAGCAATGATACACTCACTTAAATGCACTCATTGCAATAAATCAGCTGTCTACTTATTCTCTTCCCATTAAATATCACACACACACACACCCTGCTGCAAGAAAATTAAGCCCATATACTTTATTAGTAGAAAGTCACAGCTGACTTAAGTTTCAAAAGTCAAGCAATTCTAAGTTTCTTCTGCAACTTTATCTCATATAACACATAAGCACACAGTGAAGCATGAAATCTAAATATGCAAATAGAATAGCTTTTGTACAAAGGGGATGCATTCTTGCAGCAATGATTTTGTCATCCCTTGCTCTGTATCTTTAAAAGGACTTCCACCAGAGTCATATTCTTATCTGTCTCTATTCTGCATGAGCTCCTTACATACTCAAACATTGGGCTTAAAAGGAGTATTTAATGCTAAACAGAGTTGAGGCACAAAAAGAATGGCATGAACCTTCTCAGGTTCCATTCCCCACAACTCCAATCTGCACTCCAATTAAGCCAACCTGGCCATCATCTGCCACATTCTGCTTGGTTATTGTCACCTTGGTCCCTTTGCAAACACCCTTTAAAACAAAATCCCCACCTCTCTGACAACCTCCATTTGTCACCTCCATAGGATTTTTAGTCGACTCACCTCCTCCAGAAAGATTTTTCTGATTTAGTTGTCCCACCAACTCTTTTGACACATGTGCATTCAGTTGATAATAGAATATTTTGTCCTTATTTATGTAGCTTTATAAGTGATATGTAGCTTTATAAGTGAGATGAAGTACATCTGATGTTATTAGAAAGTGTTTAAATGCCTATTAGCATGGCAAGCTGATTAGGTTTAGATGGGTAATAATAGAGTGGAACTGTATTTCATGGCATTAAATATTTTTTTTGGAATTTAATAAGAACTAGAAACTGCATAGCTAGTAGACCTCTGTCAATGTGTGGGATTCTGTGAGAGAAGAAACATGGGATAGAAGAGGTATCATTGACCCAGGAGTCAGAAGACATAGGTCATTCAAATTCTTATGATGATGTTTCCCTAGTCTTTCTACATGATTAGAATGTGAATTCCTTGAAAATGAACTTTGTGGTCATCCTCCTCTCAACAGATATATAACCCATCCCATATAATGCAAAGTTGGGTGATCATCTACATATACCAGGCACTTCCTAAGTATTGTTAACATATACAGGGTCTGACACAAATAACACCCCTTTTTATTACAAAACCTTTTATTAGAAAATCATAAGCATGTAACTGTAACATTATGATATCACATTCAAGCATATCATAGGACATTTTAGGTGAAATGTGCAAATTAAAACTATAAATTATGACACCCATATTATTACCCTACCAACCATACTCAAGCAGTCGTTATTTCTGCTGGACCCTGTATTTGCACATATGCTTACAGCCAGAATCAGTTTCAGTGGTTTTAAAATGAAATGTGTAGTTTTATCAATTTTTAGCTTGCAAAGCTTAGAGAATTTTTGAGACTACTTAGTCCAGAATTTTTATTTTACAGAGAGAAAAAGTGAGGCCATAATGACTTATTCAAGTGCATAGTGCCAATAAGTGACTCAAGTGGCATGAAACCCAGGCTCTAACATTCCTCCCAAGGCTCCCCTTATACTCTGTAAGGCAAAATCTGGTTCAAAAGCTCAACAGGGTGACATAAAACTTTAAACCACAAAGGCAAATTGCCACATACAATGACATATTTTTTGTGTGTTTATTGGCAAAACCTTTTGTTTGATGATTTTTCTCTATGGGCTAAATATTTTAGATGTGTATTGTTTAGAATAGCGATTTTACACCTTTTTCATCTCATGGCACAAATAAACAAATTACTAAAATTCTGCAGCACACCAAAAAATATATTACATTTTTTGCCAATCTGACCCCCCAAAAAAGGTAAATTTTGATTCATTCACTCCGGATGGCTCTTGTTGTGTTGGCTGTTGTCATTTTTTTATTTGACAATCTAAGGGTCAGTGTCCCTGATTTAATTGTGAGATATTGCATGTTTTAAAAATCACTGTAGCATACTGGTTACAAATTGCTGGTTTAGAATTATATTTGGCTGAATACACCCAGGGATTGCCAAGACATAGTGACTTAAATGAGAATGACATTAATTTTTCTGTCACTTAAAGAAGTCTAGCACCAGAGGATCCAAAGCTGGTATGGGCCAATATCCCTTCTGTTCCCTATTACATTTAGGTTCACGCTGGCTCTAGAGGGATCCATCCATCCCCTCTGAATTCAGCCAGCAAGGACAAGGGGCAGAGAAAGGCCATACCACTCTCTTTTAGAAGACCTCTTGGAGGTCCCAAGCAACAATTCTGCTAACCTCACCTTAACTAGGACTTAGTCATGCAGCCCTACCTTGCTGCAAGGTACCCTGGATGATGCAGTCTTTTATCATGGTGGTCATGTGCCCTGCTAAAATTTGAATTCTGTTACTAAACCAGAAAAAGAAAATAAGTGTTTTCTCCTTTGCCACAGAATTGCTGCTCAACAATCCCTTTCTCAATAAATTCAAAGAATGCTTTAATATTATGCAAATAATCCAGGTATTAAAGTAGATATTATGGTTTTATATGCATAAAGTAATATGAACTGACATAATGACAATTGCTTTAAACACATTTGGTATATGAGTAACATTTTATTAGAATGCAATTATTATAAGCTTACATTTTTACCTTATTGATACTAATAGTAGCAAAATAATCCCAGGGCTATTAGAAAATTCCTCATATGTCAAGAAACTAGTCACCAGGTCATGACATTTGTCAAGAGAGCTTATAATAGTGAGTGATTCCTTCAAGAGTCTAGCCAGCAGCTCCTTCCACCTACTTCGACTGCCTCTTTCCTGCCCTCTTAAACCCTGCCAAAGGCCAAATCATCACCAAGGCAACGGAGGCCCTTCATTCTCCCCAGCTGATTCAGTTTGCCTGTGTCACCATCAGACAAGTTAAGAAGCAAGATCCTGTGGAGCAGACAGACGTTTGGTTTTCTGCCTCTGTCACAGAATGGCCTGTGTTTTGATCTCTGTATCCAGAGTGTCAGATTGCTGATTCTTCCTTCCTGTTCCTCCTTCTGGAGAGACTACCAAGAGGGAGTCAAGAAAATTTGAATTAACTCAAATTTTAGGTTTTAAATTAATGCAAAATATTTTTCACTTTGGACCTAATTCATCCTTCCCAGTTAGCTGTTCAGAATGAGAGCCTGGCCCTTATACTTTATATAGAAAACCTATATTATTATCAGCCCAAATCTCTTCTAAAATATTATCTTAAATTGAGACTAGTAGTATTTCAAAGTTTTAAACAATGTCATGAGATACTGCTCTTAACCACCTATTTCCTCCTCTCCATTGCTCCCATCTCCATTGTCCTTCAATACTGAAGAAATTTTAGGCATCCTTCAGTCTTCTTGTGATCCTTTGGATTCCGGAAGGCTTGTTTTATCCTCTAACTTACTTTATATCCCTTAAGTTGCCTAACCTCTTTAGACCTCTATTAACTCATTTAAAAAGCAAAAGTGAGTGCTTTAGAAAAGACAGTCTCTAAAGCATGTCTCAGCTCCAACACATTCCATGATTTTATGATAGGACAACCAAATAGCAAGGTCACATAATGAAAGTGAAGCTTTAAACTTCTCTCACAATGTTTCAGTAAGAACTACAGCCATTTAAAAGTAATTTGACAATTCTTCTGGATGAATTCTTCTGAAGAAGAAATCGTTTTTGTATACATCATCCTGTCTTATCATACTTTCACAGCTGCCGAAGAGTGGCAATTCACTATGCCATTTTGAGAGTTGGTGAAATGAAAACTGATATAGACTCCCAGGTAAGTACCAATTAAAATTATTTCAAATCATTTAAGATGAGTGTTATGTCATAGTCTTAGAATACTACTTTTAGAAGAATTAGTGCTTTGTCTTTTTGCAAGGAGAAAAGAATCATCTGCTCCCCAACTCTGCAGGATTATCTGATATTGAGTACCTACCTCTGCAATGCATATTCTGCAGAGTTCATTGTTGTTTCAAGTTCAAAGTAGCAAGGATAGTGATATATGCTGTAGCCTGAGAAGACCAAAGTCATCTCTTTCCCATTTTTCTCTCTTTGCTTTTGCTTCTTTTTCCAGAACCTGTGTGTGCCCAACTTTATTGCCTAAAGCATAGTGCCCAATGGACAGTTTCTAGTGCTCATGCCTGAGTAGGTGTCTACATTTACTGATAAATAGTATAAAAGCTGACTTCTGGCCAAGATGGAGGTGTAGGTAGACACACTGTGCCTCCTCGCACAACCAAAAGAAGGACAACAATTTAAAAACAAAAAATAATCAAAACTTACAGAAAATCGAACTGTATGGAAATCCAACAACCAAGGAGTTAATGAAGACATATTCATCCAGACTGGTAGAAGGGGTGGAGACAGGCAGCCTGGCAGAGAGGACTGGCGGCAAGGTGAGGGCTGGACCCAGTGAGGCAGTGGATTGTGGAGTGGGGTAGGCCAAGCTGCAGTTGGCAGACCCAGTGACTGGTGAAGCGGTCAGTCCCACATTCACGCGCAGATAAACCAGGAGGAACAGCTGAGGAGTGAAGAAGACCACACAACCCAGGGTCCCAGTGCGGGGAAATAAAGCCTCAAACCACTGATTGAAAACACCTCTGGGGTTGAGGCGGCAGTAGGAGCAACTCCCAGCCTCACAGGAATGTTCACTGGAGAGACCCACAGGGTCCTAAAACGTACACAGGCCCACATACCTGAGAATCAGCACCAGAAGGGCCCAATTTGATTGTGGGTAGAGGAGGAAG
Organism: Trachops cirrhosus; assembly: GCA_028533065.1. Classification (NCBI taxonomy): domain Eukaryota; kingdom Metazoa; phylum Chordata; class Mammalia; order Chiroptera; family Phyllostomidae; genus Trachops; species Trachops cirrhosus. Next base: position 52,795,224 of record CM052538.1, read on the forward strand.
TGACTGAAAACTGGCAGAGAGCCAAGCAAGTGCCATTGTTCCCTCTCAGACCCCTCCCCTACATACAGTGTCACAACATAGCAACTTGGGTTGCCCCACCCTGGTGAACACCTAAGACTCTGCCCCTTATTACATAATAGGTGTGCTGAGAAAAAAATGGTCCAAATGAAAGAACAGATCAAAGCTCCAGAACAAATACAACTAAGTGATGAAGAGATAGACAACCTGTCAGACATACAGTTCAAAACACTGGTAATTAGGATGCCCACAAAATTGGTTGAATTTGGTTGCAAATTAGATGAAAAAAATGAAGGTTATGCTAAGTGAAATGAAGGAAAATGTACAGGGAACCAATAGTGATGGGAAGGAAACTGGGACTCAAATCAACAGTGTGGACCAGAAGGAAGAAATAAACGTTCAACCAGAAGAGAATGAAGAAACAAGAATTCAAAAAAATGAGGAGAGGCTTAGGAACCTCAGGACATCTTTAAATATTCCAACATCCGAATTATAGGGGTGCTAGAAGGACAAGAGGAAGAGCAAGAAATTGAAAATTTATTTGAACAAATAATGAAGGAGAACTTCCCCAATCTGCCAAAGGAAATAGACTTCCAGGAAGTCCAGGAAGCTCAGAGAGTCCCAAAGAAGTTGAACCCAAGGAGGAACACACCAAGGCACATCATAATTACATTAGCCAAGGTTAAAAATAAGGAGAGAATCTTAGAAGCAGCAAGAGAAAAGGAGACAGTTACTTAAAAAGGAGTTCGCATCAGACTGTCAGCTGATTTCTCAAAAGAGACCTTACAGGCAAGAAGGGGATGGAAAGAAGTATTCCAACGCATGAAAGGCAAGGACCTACATCCCAGTTTGCTCTGTCCAGCAAAGCTTTCATTTAGAATGGAAGGGCAGATAAAGTGCTTCTCAGATAAGGTCAAGTCAAAGGAGTTCATCATTACCAAGCCCTTATTATGAAATGTTAAAGGGACTTACCTACGAAAAAGAAAATAAAAAAATATGAACAGTAAAATGTCAGCAAACTTACAGTTAACACACCTAAAACAAAAACAAAAGCAAACGAAGCAAACTAGAACAGGAACAGAACCACAGAAATGGAGATCACATGGAGGGTTAACAACAGGGGAGTGGAAGGGGGAGAGGCGGGGAAAAGGTACAGAGAATAAGTAGCTTAAATTGCAGGTAGAAAATAGACAGGGGGAGGGCAATATAGTATAGGAAATGTAGAAGCCAAAGAACTTATATGTATGACCCATGGACATGAACTAAAGGGGGAGAATGTGTGTGGAGGGGTGTGCAGGGTGGAGGGGAATAAAGGGTAAAATGGGACAACTGTAATAGCATAATCAATAAAACATATTTTTAAAAAAGTACAAAAGTTTGTCCACTTGCCCTTTAAGTTATTTATAATGCTATAATAAGTATTTTCCAGAACTCTCTAAAGTGATCTAGATTTCTTCCTCACTCTTCAGCCCTTCCACGTAGAGTTGAACAAAGGAGAATTGCATATTTTTTAATGATATTAAATTTATTGGGGTGACATTGGTTAATAAAATGATATATATTTCAAGTTTACAATTCTATTTTTTGTTGTTGTTGTTCAAGTACAGTTGTCTCCATCTCCTCCCCACCACTATCCCCCATCCCAGCCATCCTCACTTCCCCCTTGATCCTATGCCCCTTTGGTTTTGTCCATGTGTCTTAAATACACTGTCACCCACAAGTGAGTGTAGGAAGCTGCCCATCTTAAGAATCAAAGTTAATATATGCAAAGAATTGCAACTTAGTGTTTGTTTTTATATATTCAAAATGTCACTCAATATCTTACATACAGGACTTTTACAGCTCTAGGTAATACAAATACTGGCAACCAAGAAATAAATGTCTTAAAGTTTTGCTTAAGGGACTTAGCTTAACTTTATGTATGAGACTTCACAGAAAAAAGGAGGTTCCTAAAAGACTTCATTAACCTTTATTAATTTCAACATAAATTAATCTCCAGGCTAGATCACACCCACCTTGCAAGCAATTCAAAGGAAGAGGCTGTTTGGCTAACTTATAGTAAGTGTGGAGACTGAAAATTAAAATGTTGCATTTTTATGCAGGAAAAAATTATTTTCAAAGCACTAAAATGATCAATTCTAATGAAGCCTTCATAATTGAAATTTCTCATTTTGAATTTTTAAATTTACCTTATGACAATAACATTTAAAATGCACTCAAACTCATTATAAGTGTACTACATGAATGTAAGTTGCTATTTTCTTACATTGTGAAGAAAAATGTCTTTTATGAACATTTAAAATTATTAATTTTTATAATCCATTATTTTTATAGAGAGTAATGGGACTTTGGTTTTGAAAACATGATTGTGATAGTCACTTTACTCCTTTTTTATATACATAAAAGTGAGAGATTAAGACCACAAAAGCTTTAACAATCACTCTGGCTGTAAAACCTTATAAAAGAATAAAAAAATATTTGCCTCAGTTTTAATTCCTTCATATTTTTGCTGTGCTTCTAGCTTCCACATCATAATAGTAATGTTTTAGGTTTATAAAACTTTATTTTTCTGGAAGCACTCTCAAATCTATTACCTCATCTACTCATGAAAATGCTGTAGCTGCGGTGACGGGATCTTCATATTCTCACTCAAATATTTTTCACTGACAACTGCCAAACCTGGGGAATTTATCAAAGCCATAAAATCCTGACCTGGAAAGGTCACTTAATTTATACCTTTTTGCAGCTTTCAATAAAGCCAGCGGTCAGAACAACACTGGCTTTTCACACTTCATCCCTGTGCCTCTTGATTAAATCAGACTCTAAGTGATTTTTTTTGTTATCTGCTAAATGATTTAAAATAGCACAACTAAAGCACAATGCATTCCCCACAAGAATAGAAACATGACAGGCTAAAATAATGGTTTATTTCAGAGTAAAATCTCACCAAGGAAGCGTAAGTGGATAATAGCTTAGGAAAGTTTTAAACATAGGATAGCTCAATTTTGAAATGGAGGATTATGAGCAGTTATAATGTGGAAAATTGGGAGGGTTCTTCCATATACACTCTTTTTAGTTTTTCCAGAGCTGCCATTTACTCATGATAATTGCACTGAATCCCTTTTATCAGCTATCCCCAGTCTTTGCTGTCCTTTTGGGGACACAAAAATGAAGAGCAACGGAAAACAGCTAACATTTATTGAGAATCTAGTATGTGCTTAGCTATGCTAAGTGTTTCATGTACAGTTAAGGTCAACCTAAGGTCACACAGCCAGGTAATGGTAGCGCCTGGGTTCTAATATTGATCTGCCTGCCCGGGATCATGCTGTTAAGTGCCTCTTGTTACACCAGTCAGCTGGAAGCCCTGCCCTGAAGGAGATCACATAAATCTAAATCTAGTGAGACGGTCGATCCACTCATTGTTCCCAAAACTCAATACTTGCCTTTAAATTATTCATTTCTGTTAACTATTCCTGTCTATCTTTCTAAAACAAACCACCACCAGCTCACAAGCCATCTCAATGAGAGATTTTTTTGAAGCTCCTTTAAAAAGTGCTTGCTAATGACCTGGTAATTGTTTTACACCATTTTAAATGAAGTGCAAAGTCAACAAGAAGTCACAGGAATCCTGTGAAAGCTTTGGCAGAAATAAGGCTTCCCAGAGGAACTGCTCATATTAGAATTGGCAGCAGCTTCTCAGCTTTAAATAAATAAAGGGAGGGGGGCTCCAAAGGGGAGAAGTGTCCGGCAGTGACTACCTGGTTTTTAAAAATAATACCAATAAAGATACAATGAAACAGACACTGACTAGGACAGCATTAGTTGGCACAAGTTTCTGGAAAGCAATATGCATTCAGTCTAGAGAGATGCTAACATCCTTTGACCCAGTAAAGCCATCTCTTAACTATTCTAGGAAAAGAATTAGGTATTTGAACCAAGATGTTTATATGCATGTTCACTAACCCTTAATGGTAATACCACAATAAGGAAGGCAATTTATAAATGTGCAAGAATACGGAAATGATTAAATACATTATGGTACATAAATTATATCATGGGTTTATAGCCATTTTATGTGATTTTTTCAAGATATTTTGAATAATATGGGAAAATATTCACTATAAAATTTTAAGTGAGAAAAATAGGCTCAAACCATTATATATATGAAGGCCTTCTCTAAAGATTGATAATTGTAGAAAGAGAGAAAAGGACAGGACAAGGTATGTATGCACTTAAAAAAATGACTGTAATGAAACAAAGCAAAAAATAAATGTAACTAAAAGGTAATGAAAAGTGTTTTTTAAAAACCAATGGAGAGGGACCTTGGATTAGGCAATAGTTTCTTAGATATAATACCAAAAGACCACCAACAAATGAAAAAAAGTTAATATCATCAAAATTTTGTGCTTTCAAGGGGTATCATCAAGAAAGTGAAAAGACATCCCACATAATGGGAAGACATTTTTGCAAATCATGTCTTACAAGGAAATTTTATTTAGAATATATAAATAACTATTACAACTCATTAATAAAAAGGCAAATAACTCATTTTTAAATGGCTAAAGTAACTGCTGGATGTCCAAAAATGACATTCAAATAGCCAGTAGGAGCATGAAGATACTTCACATGATCAATCATGAAGGGAATGGAAACTAAAACCACAGTGAGATATCCCTTCCTACCCACTAGGATTGTAGAGTCAAAAGTCAGATAATAACAAGCATTGGGGGAGGATGCAAAAAATAGAAACCCTCATATGCTGCTGGTGTGAACGTAGAGTGGTGAGCTACTTTGTAAAACAATATGGTTGTTCTCCAAGTGGTTGTACATTAAGTTACCAGATGGCCCAGCAATTCCATTCCTATGTATCTACCCAAGAGAAATGAAAACACATGTTCACACAAAAACTTGTACATGAATGTTCATAACAGAATTATTCATAACAGCAAAAAGTAGAAACAACTCAATTATCCATCAACTGATGAATGGATAAATAATGTGTGATATATACATATAATGAATCTTGAAAACATTATGCTAAGTGAAAGAAGTCATAGAGAACCACATATTGTGTGGTTCCATCTATCTGAAATACCCAAAATAGGCAAATCTACAGACACAAAATAGATTAGTGGTTAACTAAGACTAGGGTGGGAAGTGGATGGGGAGGGTTGTTGGAGGGGTGACAGCTGATGGGTATAGGGTTTCTTCTGGAGGTAATAAAATGGTTCTAAATTGATTGTGGTGATGATTCATAATTATGTTAATGTACTAAAAACCACTGGACTGTGCACTGTAAATGAGTGAATTGTGGAGTATGTGGACTATTATCTCAATAAAGCTGATAAAGAAAAAAGCAAAGGAGGAAAAATAATTATTCCTTTTATTTCATGTATCAACCCTCAATATGTGGTCTGTGCTAAGCACAATGAAAGATACACAAATAACTTGAACTTCTTGTTTTCCAGGAGTTCACATGAATTGATTTCGATACGTGCTAGAGGGAAGTGTTACTGTGCATAAATACCTAATTACACAAATTAAATATATATTCTCTCACATTACAAAGAAACAGAAATGGAGATTATCATTTCTCACTCTAACTGCCACTTTCTAAACAATTACATAGGGCTTCATTATGTAATCTAGATTCTACCAAATCAAATCTTTATTCCTAATTATCATGGAAATATACACCTGGGTCCCCAGCTAACATCTCAAACCTACGTTTTAAACAGTATTTTAACCTTCCATTCCTGCCCCCTTCATGCTATGTCAAATGTACATGTCTTCCTGTTCCTATCTCTCAGGTCATGTATGGTACAACATCCTTGTAGAGAGCAGGTATAGAAACCTTAGAATCACCTGTGAGTCTGCCTGCTGCCTCATCTCCCATCCCAGCCCATCACCAAGGTCTTATAATCCTACCTCTTCAGTGTCTCTGGACTTAATGTTCTACTCTCTCTCATTACTGTCCCCTTGGTTTTTGTCTTCACCATCTTTCACCTAGAATAGTATAACCATTTCCTAAGTCATACCTCTAATTCCAGCCCTTCCCCTCCAATTCTCAATCCCGTGTTGCAGTAAAAATGAACTCCCCTGTATTTAAAATTTTCTTAAAACACAATAAAATACAGAAAATCATAGCAGAAAAGGATAAACACATCTTAATGTAACTTGTTATAAATGTAATCGCTTTCTTAGAAGAAATGGAGCATTTCAGACAAAACCAAATTCACCTTTATTCCTTTTCCAGTCCCACTCTCTTACCTTCCACCCTAAAGACAATTTTATGAATTTGGGGTTATAATTACAGTACATAAACTTTTAATACACACATATGTATGTATACGTATCAAGGTTTATCCAGAAAAAGTTCAGCCATTGTTAATATAATGAGAAGGGTTTGTGTAACATTGATGTAACCTGGCAGCCAAGGAGAATGGACTAGAATACACATGCATGACCAATGACCACTTTACTGTACTAGTCAGTGGGGGCAGTAGACACCATTGAGCGAGCATGTGTACTGTGTGGCCATTGCATTCAAAATGACTGAGTAGAGCAATGAATCTGCATCAAATTTTGCATTAATCTTGAACATTCCTCTGCAGAAACTATTCTGATGACTCAAAAGGCTTTTAGGGACTATGCAACGAGTGCAACGCAAACAAAAGTGTGGCAGAAATGCTTCAAAGATGGTTGAGAATCTGTTGAAAGTGATCCACCTTCTGGAAGGCCTGCAACAAGCAGATCATCTGAGAATGTTGAATGTGTATGGACTGCAATCAACAAAATTGGCAACTGACAGTGTGAGAACTAGAAGCTGATCTGGGGATTCCAAAAACTCCTGCATCTGAGATTTTGATACAAGATCTTGGCATGAAATGTGTCATGGCAAAATTCTTTCTGCAGCTTCTGCTACCAGAACAGAAGGAACATTGTGCTGCAGTTGCTAATGACTTGATTCAAACCATTACCAGTGAACCAGATTTTCTCAAGAAGGTCATAACCAGAGATGAATGGTGGTTCTCCAGCTCTTATCTGGAAATGAAGGCCCAGTCATCCCAATGGAAGTCACCTGGTTCTCCATGCCCAAAGAAGGCACAGCAAAGTTGCAACAAGACCAAGACTGTGTTAACTGTTTTTTAATTGGGAAGGTGTTGTCCATCAAAAGTATGCCCCCTCAAGGCCAAATGATTAATAAGGAGCTTCCAATCACCAGTTGCCCAATGTTCTTTGTCAGATGAGAGATGCAATACAACAAAGAATGGCCGCAGCTATGGGCAACCGGTGATTGGCAGCTTTATCACAACTATGTGCACACTCATGCATCATGTCTCTTGCAGAGTTTTTTTGCAAAACATCAAATCACCCAGGCGTCTCAGCTCCACTACAGCCCAGATTTGGTGCCTTGTGACTTCTGGCTTTTCCCAAAACTAAAATCACCTTTGAAAGAGAAGAGATTTCAGACCATCTATGAAGTTCAGGAAAATACAACAGAGCAGCTGATGATGATTGGGAGAATTGTGTGAGGTTCCAAGATGTCTAATTTGAAGGGGATTGAGGCATCACTCTCCTGTGTACAATGTTTCTTGTATCTTGTATCTTCTTCAATAAATGTCTCTTTTTCATATTACATGACTGGATGCCTTCTGGACAGACCTTGTATATATACTACATATCTGTAAACACTATATAATATTCTGTGTGTATTTTTTATTTGTTCCTTTGCTAACCTTATCATTGAGGTATGACAAGCAAAATAAATAGTGCATATCTTAAATGTATGTCTTGATGAATATTTACAAACTGAACACTCCCATGTAATCTCTGCCCCCAACATTAAGATATAAGAACACTGCCAGAACTTTAGAAACATCCTATGCACCTTTCCACTCCCAGTCATTATCTGACATTATTACTGTCTTGACCTTTATCACCTTAGATTAGTTTTGCCTGTTTTTGAATGCTCTGTGAATGCTAATCAACCAACAAATCAGTCAATAGGTAAAATAAATGTATACATGTTCTCTTTTGTACTGACTTGTTTCACTTAACATTATATCTATGGGTTTCATCCATGGTGCTGCATGTAGCAGTTGGTAGATATTTTTCATTGCTGTATAGTATCCTATTTTATGTATGTACTACATGATGAACCTCAGGTTGTTTCTAGTTTAAACTATAGTGAATAATTCTTCCATAACTCTTCTTACACAGGTCTTTGGACACACATGTATATATTTCTGTTGAGCATATACCTAGAATAGAACTGGTGTGTCATTTAGTTTTTGCATGTTCAGCTTCAGCACATACCTCCAAAGAGTTCCTGCCTTTACACTCCTACCAGTAGTAAATGAAAGTTCTGGTTGCTCCTCATCATCCCCAATATTTGGTATTGACTCTCCCCTTCATAAAAGCCATTATGGTGAGTATATTACATACTTTTACTTTTATTTCCCTGATAAATCATGTTGAACAATTTTTCTACACTTATTGGATATTTTGACCTCCTTGGGTGAAATGCCTGTTCTAGTCATTTGCCCAGCACCTTCAGGGTTGTTTTTCCTTTTTATATCAATTTATAGGAGTTATATATCCCAAATATTAGACATTTAAGAAGGATATTTAAGACATATTAAGACATTTATAGATATCTTCTCCCATGTGATTGCTAGCCTTTTTATTCTCTTAATGGTAAGATTAAATGGAAATTCTTAATTTTAATGAAGTCTGACCTATCATTTTTATAGTGTTTTCTTCTATTAAATCATGTAGAAAACAAAAAATGCAGTTACAAAACTATTGTTACAAGAATATTAACCTTTATAATTGCCCATTCATTTACCTATAATGAGATCTTTATTCATATGGCTTCAAGACGTTGTCTAGTGTCTTTTCACTGTAACTGGCATTCGAGTTATTTTCTAGTGTCTTACATTTCAATTAGCTATACTTCTTTAGCATATCTTGCAGGGTAGGTCTAATGGTAATGAACTCAGTTTTTGTTTATCTGTGAATGTCTTCATTTTTCCTTCACTTTTGAAGGACAGTTTTGCTAGATAAAGAATTCTTGGTCAACTTTTTTTTTTTCCTTCTGAGCACTTTGAATATAACAGCCCACTGTCCTTGGCCTCCAAAGTTTCTGCTCATAATCTTATTGAGAATTCCTTGTATGTGATGAGTCATTTCTCTGATGCTGCTCTCAAGATTCTCTCTTTGTCTTTGTCTTTCAAAGGTTTGATTGTAATGTGTCTCAGTGCAATTCTCTTTGAATTCATCTTATTTGAAGATTGTTGAACTTCTTGACTGTTTATATTTTTGCATTTCATCAAATTTGGTAAGTTTTCAGCCATTATTTTCTTAAATATTCTCTCTGCCTCTTTATCCCTCTCTCTTGTCCTTCTGGTATTCCCACATTGTGTATGTTGGCTCTCCTCAATGATGTTCTATAGGTCCCTTGGCCTCTGCTTACTTTTCTTCAATCTTGTTTTCTTCCTATTCTTCAGACTTGATCATTTCCATTGTCTTATCTTCAAGTTGCTGATTCTGTCTTCTGTCTGCTTTTACCTGTCTTTGAATTCCTCTAGTGAAATTTCTATTTTGTAACTGTACTTTTCAGCTCCAGAATTTCTTTTTAGTTTTTTAGATGTTCCATTTGTTTATTGATATTTCTATTTTGTTCATACATTGTCATCTTGTTTTTTTCCACAAGTTCTTTTTCCTTTAGTTCTTTGAGCATCTTTATGACAGTTGCTGTATTTTGTCTACTAGATATTCCATCAGGTCTTTTTCAGGGTATGTTTCCAATGATTGATTTATTTATTTTTCTGAGTAGGACACACTTTCCCATTTCTTTATATGACTAGTATCTTTTTGTTGTTGTTGGAAACTGGACATTTAACTCTAATGTAGTAACTAGAAATAAGTTCATCAATGAAAGGTAAATTCACCCCATTCTTAAAGGTTTGCTGATTTTTATTGCTTTTATTTATTGTTTTTTGTTTGGTTGATTGTTGTAGGTTGACTCAGTGTTAAGTATTAGACTGAGTTAAAATTTAACATCTTTTCAGGTCTGGCCTGAGCCTCTGCATTTCCCTGGGCAAATACAGTGACTTTCTAACCTCCCCTGTATACACAGTTGTGTTCTAGTTCTAGTTCTTGCATTGAGTGTTCTAGTCTTCAATTTCTGGCTCCCAAAAGGGGAAAAAAAGAAATATAAAGAAAGGGGAATAAAAGGACCCTGCTCCTTTAAATTCCCTGGAGTCACTTCAGCTAAAGAAGTAGGATAAAGTGCAATAAAAGGAGAAGGTGCAATAGCAATGGCTGCCTGCCTCTCTGTCTGCACTTTTGAGATAAGAGCAGTAACCAATGATCAGATCCCTGTAATTTGGAAGACAATGTCCTTTCCACCCACCCTGGCTCCCACAAGCTGTGGACAAGCTGCTCCTGGATCATGTGCACAGCTGCCTGCCATGTGGTAGGGTTGGAGAGCAGGTAGCTGTTACTATGCTAATAATGGAAGTTGACCAAAATTCACCTCGATTTACCATCTAAGCCTTCAATAGAATCCTAAGTTCCAAAATAGTTATATTGGGCAGATCCTGTCAGTGTCATTGTTATCTAGGTAGAGAGACAGACTCCTGGAACTTATACTTTGCTATCTTTCCAGCAGTCATTGTATGGTCTATATTATTTTTTAAGTATTTTAAATTGTTGAAATTATATAATATGCACAGTTAGTTTACATAATTTGAACTTCAATTTAGTGATCCTTTAAATTTTGACTAATTTATAGCTTGTCTATGAGAGTCTTTGTCTTTTTCAAGGTATGTTCAAAGTATTTAGTTATTATGATTGCTTACACATTTATTCTTATTGTGCCATTTAATTGTTTTGAATTTATGTTGTTTTGTCTTTGCTTTCTTTTCCCTCCTTACCTTTTGTTGAATCAAGTTTTCTTTATTCTTTCCTATTTTTCTGCTATAATCTTTTGTTTCCCAATCGTATACATTCTATTTATGGTTTTATAACATTCAATACTTATCCTAAAAGTGTTCAAATGTAACCCTAATTTTAGTAAGCCTAGATTTGATCAGTGTATCTCATTTCCTAAGTAACAAAAGGACTTGATTCTCTGCCCCTCACCCATATCTTATGTTATTACTGTCTAAGTTAATGTCCACCTTTTGTGTTAAATCTCCATAATTAGATGTTTTGAATATTATTTAACTTACATGCCTATTTCCAAAATTCCTCATTCACTATTGTTTTCTGGATTTAATTTCTTACTCTCTGAGAGACATTTTTCAAATGCGAAGTCATAGTAGTAAATGCTCTTAGTCTTGTATCAGAAATTATCTTTATTTTATCCTCACTATTAAATAATACTTTTTCTGGATATACTATTCTAGACTGACAATTTTTTTCTCTGCATAAAGATATTATTTTGTTGTCTTATGACCTTTTTTGCAGGTACAAAGTATACTGTTATTCTAACTGCTCTTCTTTTTTAGCTACATTTCTCTCTAGAAGCTTATACAATTTTATGTTGTTGATATTCTGCATTTTCATAGTTATGTATCTTATGTGGGGTTTATACTTTATTTTCTACTGATCATATCAGGAGCCAGTGTGCTCCTTCTCAAATTCTCAAATATCTGCACCATCATCACTTTGAATATTGCTTCTGTCTCATTATTTTCTCTCATCTTAGAACCTGGATTAGACATGTGTTGACTTTTCTCAGTGTGGTCTACTTTTCTCTTCTTTTCTCTATTTCCCATCTCTAAATTTCTGCACTAAATTCTCCATGATTTCCTTAAGTTAACATTCCAATTCACCACTTCTTTGTATGTGTCTGGTATACTATTAAGACCAGTTACTTTTTTAAAAAATTTAAATGTCTACAGTTCTACTTTTAGAAAGTCTACTGGTTATTTTCAAATACACACACCTACTTCACACCTACTTTTATACAGTGCTATATTTGCCCTATGGTTTTCTGATTTCCTTTAGTTCTTTGAACATTCTTAATACACTCATGTTGATGTTTCTGGTTTTTCAATCATTTATAGTTCTTGAAACCTACATTCTACCCTTTGTTGGGTCTTCTAATCCTCTCTGCAGTGTATTGATACTAATATGATTGTGCTTTTTGAGTGAGCTCATTTTCATTGGGGGTTGTTTTACACTAGAGATCTGTTGGAAAAAAATACCAATATGATGGTTGCAGATGCCTCTGCCACAGGTCTAATTTCTCCTGCTCTAGAACAGTTTTCATGTTAATTTTCCAATATTGGGAAATAACCCAATAATAACCCAATATTGAGTTTCCTGCCACATCAAAAGTGTTTACATCTGCAATGGCAATAGCCTGAAGTTCTAATCTTTGGTGATATGTTTCCCCGTGATATGCTCCAGATGTATGGCAATCTCCATCAACAATTCTTTGAACCAGTACAGTTTTTTAGTCCTTTTTAAATGGGCTAGGTAGCCCTTTCTGACTCCTGGTTTGGGGCACCTAGAGCTCAGATCTGTGATTATGGCCTGAACTCCTCCCTCCAAGGGACTTAAGACTTCCATTGCCAGGTGTTCAGGCCTACATCTTTATTGCTTTCTCTCATGGTCTGTTTCAAGTTTCAGATCCTGCTCACTGGTCTAGCTTTGAGTTCCTCTCCATTTCTGAGTTGAGGATTTCCATTTTTTTATTTTGAGCTTGGCCTAGGTATTTACATTTTTATATTTTATTGACATTTGTGTGTTGAAGTGAAAGGTTAGGAACCTGTTTCATATCAATCCAATCAGTCATATTTGTCCTCTTTCTAAACACAAATATGATCACATTGCCTTTAAATGGCACCCATTTGCTTGAAAAACAAAGTCAACCTCTTTACCTGGCTATTTGAAAAACTCCACATCCAGGTGAAATTCTGGCTCCCAAACTTTACCTGCAATCATCCCGAATTCCCTCACCCCATACTATAGCAGCAATAGTCCAGGAGTCATCCCCCAACACTTCATATAATGTCGCATCTTTAATTTAAGAAACTTCATTTAGGGGTGGCATCTAGATCCAATTTCTATTTTTAATAATAATATTTTGAGCTCTTCATTCTGGCTGTGAATGAATATTCCATTTTGGAAAATGCAAAATCGGGTTTGAATGCACAGTTGACTATGTCGTGCATGTATCAGTGCATTCAACCAAACAAAACCAAAGCAGGAGAGTGAAAGTGTTCATACAAAAAGCCAGAGAGTCTCTGTGCATACAGGAGAAACTGACCCAGCTGAAGTGAATTATTGAATTTCACACTGATGCAGCAGTCCTGGGTAGAAAGTACCTTAGAATTCATTAAGTTCTCCGGGCTTAGCTCTCTGCTCTCAAGAAACATATTTTCTGCCCTCTTTAGAAAGGGTGCTGCTGAGGAGATAGCAGTTATATTTTGTGTACTTCATTAGAGCAAGGAAATATAGTTCACTGTGCTCAAACAAATCTTAGCTGCTAATGGGCCAAGATATTGTGAATGTAGAGTCGGAATTGCTGGGACATCAGAGAACTGCTGAAAGAAAAAAAAAAACACCTTAGGAACCAAAGAAATTGCACTTGTAAGCTTCATTTATGTACCACATAGCAAGTGAATCAATAACTTGAAAATGTACATTGAAGACCAAAAAGGAGTTGATTGCAATCTTCAAAGAGTTGGCAAAAATAAAACGTAGCAGTGCAAATTAAACTCATTCAAAAGAGTAAAGACAGTTGGTTTAAACCTAAGAAGATTCAACTAGGCTAGCAAAAAAAAATCATTATTCCTAGAAGAGAAGACAGAGGAAAGTAATAAAATATAAAATGTGAATACCAATTTTTTTTAAAAAAAACAACCCACCCAGAAGTGTGTTTTGAGAATTTTTTTCACAGCATGATTCATAAGAATGCAGAATGGTATGTTTAGGGAAGGCTGATAAATATAAAAATAGAAGGTTATCACCATGGTAAATACAGTTTTAGTAATTAGGGCAGGATCTTAAGAAATGAAAAATTACCTCCTGAGTCTCCAGTTTTATGCTATTAGCCAATTTAGTGTAAGAAAAATCATTCACATTTTATCATTCATTTATTTTTTTTTAATTTTGACTTGTTTATATATAACTTTTAATTTGCAGTTAAATATGCATCCTTTTTACCTGTGGGAATATTGTCACATAACTCATCAATGACAACATTTTTTTCAACACACCTTTCCCATTCCACACCTCCTCACTTTTCTTTCTCTCTCTCTCACACACTCATATCCCTCAATCAACTCTCAGGCATCTCTGGGTTTAAAGTCTGGAGAATTCCCAAGATGAGAATTCCATCTGATATGACCACTTGAGATCTTAACTAACAGTATTTGCATTATAGTGTCCTCTTCCAGTGCCCTGGTCTTGGGTTCAAATTGAGGTTTCATCCAATACATAAGAATTGGGTTTGTTTAGTAGAGGATTAATAGGAATGATGTAGTGTGGTCTGTTGTCTCAGACTACACACTTCCATTCAGCCAGCTATCTCGTCATGTATACCATTGGTGCATGAAAGACTGGCAAGGGCACACACCTCTAGCACTGCACTGGAAAAGTACCTCAGAGCACAAAGCAGACTGATAGAAGCATCAGGACAAGGCTCTTGTTCATATTGCCCATGCACATAGTCTGTTTAAAAAATGAAAACATATTGTACCCAAGGAAAAGCCCAGCATTTATTCATATGGGCCAAAAATAATGGTTGTGTCATGTTAAGAAATGCAAAGCACCTGAGTAGCTTCCCTGCCCTGCAATGACACAGAGAGAAATTCAGAATGTCCAAAGGTACCTCTCACCCAGCTCCCTATCATGCTCACCTCTATAGAAAGCAAGCCAATTGACAAGGGGCTCAGAAAGAGAGATATATTCACTACCTTACAGGATTTTGCATCATATCTGCAGCACAAATTATAACCTTCCCTAAAGTATCAAGTATCCCAGACACTGATTTGAGCCATATTTGAAGTTTCACTCCACCTGTCCTCTTGATAAAGGTGAAGTACCAGCAGTGAAGAAAAGAAGTGTTGGGCTGAAAACACAGTCCAACAATAAAAAGCCATATCTTTGTCCCTGGCTATGTTTTTGTCTGTATGTCTATATTTTTGTTTATATTTATGTCTGTATGTCAATGGAGTTATACACAATGATTTTATGTATGTAAACATTTTTATATTTATGTCAATATTGTTCTTTGTATTTTTACCAATATTTCATGAAGATATATGTAATGATTTTATGTAAATGCAAATATATTTGTATGAATTTGCATCAATGTCTTTGCCCGTATATATGTGTATATATATACAAATTCATCAAGTAAAATCATAGTATTCTTATGGTAGTTTCATCAAGATGCTACTGAAGATGTATTTCTTCCATCAAGCAGTGGGATACAAGAAAAATAGATCTACACATTTAAAATAATTTAATAGGCATTCTATGTGAAATGAGGGAGCAATCTTTCATTGACTTAAAATTGAAGAAATATTATAAACAAAGACAGATGTCATAGGTCAAGCTTCCCAAGAAATGGATTCTGAGATCAAAATGTGTCTGCCTGACATTTATTGAAGAGTGTTCTTGGGAGCAGCATCATGGGCATGAGGGCAACAGGATATGACAGAAGAAGAAACTGAATTGCTATTCAGTTTCAAAAGAGGCCTCAGTTGACCTGAGGGGAATCTCTGGAACTGGGGTGACCTCTCAGAGATGTCCCAGATTGAGACATGTGGGCATGGCCCTTGCACCCAATGTGGACCAGTCATAGGATGTTGCCTGCCCTCGTGAAGGGGCATAACCTTGGCAAAGGAGGGCAGTGCCTGGGGACAGATTCATGCCTGCCTTAGGCCTTGAAGGGGGCCTGGGCATTGCACTACAGCACTACTAACACATTTGTAGTCTGTCTCATTTTTTTATGTGACGGTTACTATTTGTTGCTCCAAATTATAAGTCCACTGTTTTACTGGATATCGCTTCTAAACTGTATGACTTTCCTTCTGATAATCTGCCTTCTTAGGTCAGGGAGTCAACTGTAGTCCAACTTTTCCACATGGAAAAGTACCCTGATTACCTTGTAGAGAAATCTGACTGAAAAAATACTTCCCCACAAGAGGTTCAGTTACTGAATATGTAAAACAAGGATAATAATAATAGTATCTACTTCATGCAGTGTGCAGAATAAATTAAATTAGCCAGGCAAAGGTCATAGAAGAGTGTGTGTCATACCATTAGCTATAACCAGCATTATTCTTTTAAGAAAATTCTATGAGCTCAGTATCGCTTCATGATTACTAATGCTTACTCATAACCTGCTTCACAAACCACATCAAGGGTCAGAGTCAGGTGCTTGCTCAGTCTTCTAACATGTTAGGTTCTTGTGATGTGTTTCCCACCACCTCTTTTGAGGTGGTAGCCCAATAATTTCACACTACCTTTGGTTAAGTTCAATGTCACCGATAGGAAAAAGGGTTAAGGTTCTCCTCTGTTCTTATTGTTGGGAGACATGGCTTCAGTAGATATTTGAGAACAGACACTTGGGAATTGCAGAAAAGACAGCATTAGGTCAACTCTTCCAAAATCAAAACCATCATCATTGTCAGGTGTCCTCCAACCTTTAATTGCTCATATGTATTAATTCTATTTAACAGGTCAAGTCAAAATCAGATTTCTGAAGGCACAATATGCAGAGATTTCATATAGGGAGGTTGCCAGAAAACCAACCACTTAAAAGAATATACACTGCAGTTGCTTTATTGAAATTTTCATTTGGCTACCTTGTGCCACTGGAACTGTATTTACTGGCTAAAATGATTATTTAGGCAAAATACTGTGGGGCCTCAATACTCATTCATACATGTGATGGGGTAAACATCCAGACATTTTCCACAGGTATTCCCTAGCCCACTTCCTGCTTGTGCAGAGAGAGTGACCACCCACTCAGTGGCCTCAGTTTTCATGAGAGGAATCTTGCCTTACATACATCTTACCAGATCCTAAAAACTTATGAACCTGTCTTTTATCTGTCCCCCAGTGTCTACACCCCAGATCATGCTATTATCCAGGGCCCTCAGCTCCCTGCTCTTTAATCTCACAAAGTCCTGGTGAGAGAAATATTGCCCAGAATATCCTGAATAACATGATCATTCAATCTTCACAAGCAGAGACTTTTAATCTAATTGGAAGAAATCCAGGGAGTATATGAACACTGTAAAGACAAATGCAAATTTTTGTGTTTATGTCCATGTGTGCATTTTTCTGGAGAGACAACATGATGGGGTTAATTATGTTATCCAAGATAACAGAACATGGCAGTTCTGCACCGTGGTTAAGAGCAGGCTTGAGCTCCAACTGCTGGAAGTATACCTCGTCCCACCATTGTGTGACCTGGGACAAGTGACTTACCTTTCAGGGCCTTCAAATCCCTAATCTGCCTCAGGGGATAATAACAGCATTTATTCCTGGGGTTGTTGAGCAGAGTAATCAAAATAATTTCAGGTTATCTGAGTGAAGCACTTCAAACAATGCCTGTCGGTATTAGGGGCCTAATTTATATTTGCCGTTATCTTATAGGAGTCCATACTTCCCCCAAAACTCAGAAATGTTGCTCCGGATAGTCTCAATAAAACAGTTAGATGGAGTCAGACCACGAGAAAGTTTTGATCTGAACTGTGTTCATCTGTACCTGTTTTATTTACTTTTTCTTTTTTTCAGTTAGGCCTTGGTTATTAACATTGGCCCTCACTGAGGGATGTACGCACTACTCATCCACTGCCTGTTATCACACACTGTGCTCTTGATGATGCCCCATACAAGAACTATCTCACAGGCAAGGACACAGGAAAGTTGCCCAGGTGAAAAACTCAAGACTTTTAATATCTTAGAGATCCCAGGCACCTTGTTACAAGTGCCAGGGCCCTCTGGAGCCTGGGCACCATTTGAAGCAAACTCCAGCAAGGACACAGGATCATGTTGTAAGCATTTTGTTGCATTAAATCTTTCCCTGGTTTTCTGATTTTGTCACCCATGTTTTCCCTGGGTTCCTGTTCCCTCAGCTGTTATTTAATCCTGTTGTAATTTATGTGGTTTTATGAACCACATCAAATGCATTAAGGAATAAAGTCATTATGTACATAAACAAAGTAACAAATCCATATAGAATGAATAAATGTCTTGTTTCTTATGCTATTTGCTCTGTTTTATGGGTATTCTCCATGCTGTTTAAAAGAATTTTGATCTTCTGTTGTGAAAATATAAGGGGCCAGGCAGGGGGACTGGTGGGTTGTAAACAGATGAACAAGCAATCAAGAGATTTCTAAGATACCCGGTGGTGATAGTTTTCAAAGTAAATAAAATTGCTCCCAGAAAAATATTATACAGGCAAAGAAAAATAAATCACTTTAAAATTAATCTTGTTTATAACTTAGAAAGGTATTTCTTGTGGGGCTAATATATTCTTAACTCTTAGTCTAATAGAACTCTGTCCTCTTTGCTGTCTTTTTTAATATAAACCCTTTTCAATATTTTAAATTGAACATTCCAAAGACAGCGATCCTCAGGCTTTTTCATGTAATGAGGGAATGGAAGCTGCTGGGTTTCCTTGAATAGAACATTTCAATTTCATACATAAGCCTAGTGGCCTTGAGTACAAGAGTGAGTCTTAATAAGTCCAATAAAAATTCTTGAGGAAGTTTCTTGGATTCCCTCAGAAAAGCAGAAATTAATTAGTAGATCCTAATTCTTTGCAAGAAAATGCTAAAGGTGGCTTCTCTCTCTCTCTCCTTCCCCCTCCCTCCTTGTAATCCTGTGGTAGCAGAAGCATTTCACCTTCTTCATACTTTCTTTAGGGTGACAGCCTGCTTTGTGATATCCAAAAAACAGAGGGAAATTTATAAAATAGTCTGAAAAATTATAAAATGCACAGTAATTACAATAGTAATTACACATCTGTGTTGCACTTCATGGTTTATAAAGTGTTTTCATAGCATTATCTTAATAAAAGATATTTCATAACATAATCTTAATAAAAACTCTGATGACAAAGTTTAAACTCCTTTTCTGGTTTACAGAGCTGCTATGGGTTGAATTGTTTCCCCCCCCCCAAATTCTCATGTTGAAGTTCTAACCCCTAGTCCCTCAAAATGTGACCTTATTTGTAGACAGGGTTTTTACAGACAGAGGCAATTAGTTAAAATGAGGTCCTTAGAGTAGGCCCTAATTCATTGTGACTGGTATCCTTACAAAAAAGGGAAATTTGGAGACAGACGCATACACAAGGAGAACACCATGTGAAAATGAACACAGAGACCAGGGCGATGCTTCTACAAACCAAGGAACACCAAAGATTGCCAGCAAACATAGAAGTTAGGTGAGAGGCAAGGCAAAGATTTTTCCTCAGAGTTTTCAGAAAAAAAAACAACCCTACAAACACCTTAATGTTAAATTTCCAGCCTCCAGAACTGTGAGACAATAAATGTCTGTTGCTTAAACTGCTTGGTTTGTGGTATTTTGTTACAGTGGTTGTAGAAAACTAGTTTGTGATCTGGCCCTTTTTTTTCTCTGGCACTATCTCTTTTCCCTCCTTCCAATGGACTCTACACTTTAGCCAAAAGGGACATTCTAATCAGGACTCTGTCTATAAAGAGTCTGCTAGCTATTGTTAAGATGTTAATCCACATAAGTAGAATACCTTCTCTGGCAGGGATAACTACAGGTTTCAGAATATTTGGGAAGATATAACCTACTCTTTCTAGTTTCATGAGGTAGAATCTAGGGATCCTACACTCAGTTCACCAGTAAGTATTTTTTTCTGCTTTGTTTATAGCAGAAAATTGTTAAACTCAAGGGATAGCCTATGTCTTTAGCTCCAATAATTTGATATATATCTTTTTTTAAAAAACACCCCGAAGTTGCATAGAGTGGTCAGAGGATCAGGTACTCCAGCTCATGAATGCAGGTGGTATATAGCATGTAGGTTCTATGAATGGTCTTTTGCCATATGTGCTGTGACACCCCTTCCATCTAGAAGTAGGGTCTCTGACTCCCTCTTGAGTCTGGATGGTTGTTGTGACCACCTGATCATAAGAATATAGAATGCTAGCTTCCAGGCCAGGTCTTAAAGGACTGGTAACTTTCTCTTCCTGCCTAGTACTTTGTTTCCACACTCTGATGGAGTGACTTTGACATCACAGTCCAGAGACCATGGTTGTAAAAAAAGAGGCAAACCTAGAAATCATTATATGGAACCACAAAATACCTGGAATAGCCACAGAAATCTTGAGAAAGAAGAACAAAGTTGGAGGAATCACACTGCCTGATATTATACTATACTACAAAGCCATAGTAATCAAAACAGTATGGTATTAGAATAAACATAGACATATAGATCAATGGAACAAAATAGAGAGCCCAGTAATAAACCTATACCTTTACAGTCAACATTTGATGAAGGGAGCAAAAACATACTATGGGGTAAAGATAGTCTATTCAATACATGGTGTTGGGAAAATTGGCAGATACTTGCAAAAAAAATGAAAATAGACCCACCTTTTTACACCACACACAAGAATAAAATCAAAATGGACTGAAGACTTAAATGTTAGACTCAGAACCATAACAATCTTAGAAGATAACATAGGCAGTAAAATTGTGAACATTTCTTGTGGCAATGATTTTTTCTGATATATCTCCTCAGGCAAAATAAACAAAAGAAAAAATAATCAAATGGTACTATATCAAATTGAAAAGTTTTTGTACAACAAAGGAAACCATCAATGAAATGAAAAGAGCACCCACTGAATGACAGAACATATTCACAATGATACATCTGATAAGGGGTTAATACCCAAAATTTATAAAGAACTTATAAAACTCAACACCAAAAACCCTCAAAAATCCAATTAAAAAATGGGCAAAGGACCTGAATAGACACTTATCCAAAAAGGACATATAGATGACCAACAGACATGTGAAAAGATGCATAGTGTCACTAATCATCAGAGAAATGCAAATTAAAACTACCATGAAATATTACTTCACACCTGCCAGAATGGCTATCATCAGTAAATCAACAAGCAAGTTGTTGCTGAGGATATGGAGAAAAGGGAACCCTTGTGCCCTATTGGTGGGAATGCAGATTGGTGCAGCCACTGTGGAAAACAGTATGGAGTTTCGTCAAAAATCTAAAAATAGACCTGCCTTATGACCCAGCAATTCCACTTCTGGGAATACATCTGAAGAAACTTGCAACACTAATCAGAAAGAATATATGCACCCCATGTTCACTGCAGTGTTATTTATAATAGACAAGATTTGGAAGCAGCCACAGTGTCCATCTGTAGATGAGTGGATAAAAAAGCTGTGGTACATTTACCCAATGGAATACTACTTGACCATAAAGAAGAAGGAAATCTCACACTTTGTCACAGAATTATACTAAGTGAAATAAGCCAGTCTGAGAAAAACAAGTACCATCTAATTTCACTTATGAGGGTCAACCCCCCAAAAACCCCAGAATTTATTTATTAAAAAAATGTGTATTTATTCTTATGTGCTTCAACTTTAGTCAGCTTCAAAATACTCTTGATTAGATGAAATATACCTATCGAGATTTTTTTCCACTGCTCAAAACAGTTTTTGAACTCATCAGTTTTGATGTCTTTCACTGCTTCTGCCGTTTTTAGTTTCACCTCTTCCACCTCAGCAAAACATTTCCCTTCAACGACTTTTTTCATCTGGGGTGAGGAGTTATGTGGGGTGACATTGGTGAATAAGAAGGGTGGGGAGTGAGGATGATGCCATTTTTGGTCAAAAACTGCTGAACACTCAACACAGTGTGTGCAGGTATGCTTGTAAATCACCCATCATGAAATGGGCAAATGCATTGAAAGAGTCTTCAAAAAAATTCACTGAAGCTGAATGCAGTCTCTCACAATAATGCCAGCTAGTATACTGATATGGATGGGTTCCTAGAACACTCACCTAGTGAGGGAAGCCTGTATTACAAGAGTTCTACCCCCGCAGAAGATAATTTCATATTTTGGGGGGTCTCCCCCTTGTATATGTGGAATGTAATGCACAAAATGAAATAACAAACTAAATAGCAACATACACAGAAAGAGAGCAGGTTGACAGCTGTCATAGGGTGAGTTGGAGGGGCTGGGTGTGGAGGGTGGAGGGATTGAGAAAAAAGAAAGGACACGAAAAACTCATGGACACAGACAACAATGTGGTGACTGCTGGGGGAGGAAAGTGGTGGGGATTGGAGGAGGGTATAGGGGGATAAATGGTGATGGAAAGAGACTTGACTTGGGGTGGTGAACACATGGTACAATGTGCAGCTGGTGTGTTGTGAAATTGTGCACCTGAAACCTGTACAATGTTAACTGTCACCCCAATAAATTCAATTAAAAATAATAAAATTCTTAGAAACTAGGAATAAAAAAATCCCTTTGATGGGTACAGAGTTTAACTTGTGACTGAAGAATTGGATTCAAAACCTCTCAGAGCACTGCAAGTGGCAGTGACCCTGAAGGTCTTCTAATATATCACTCCTCTGAGTTTAAATCTCTTCTGTGGTTGAAGAGAAAGGCGGGAGAAGAAAGCACAGATGCTACTCATCTGCTAAGATGAATGACAACCTCTGCCCTAACTTGTAATAACAATCATGAGTTTTGGAATCAGGCACACATAAGTTTGGAATCAGACATATTTACTAACTGTGTGGCCTTGAGAAAGCTGCATAATCTCTCAGAAATTCAGTTTCCTTCTCTCTGAACTAGAGATAAAGATATTATCTTCAGGTGGTTGTGAGTAGTAGATGGATAATGAACATATAGTGCCCAGTGACACCAGGCATGTGAGTGTTCATTAAAGACCCCCATTGTCATCCAGAGGGACAGGGTTCTTCCCTCTCAATCCCTCAGTCCTGATAATAATACCATTATATCTGCTCAGGGCCTACATGGGGTAGGTGATATGGCTGGATTATTACAGACATACATGGTAGCATGGCCAATATTTTTATTAAAATATACACTTTACAAAGTACTTAAGTTATTGTACCCAAAGTATTCTTCTCCTACAAAGAAGAGCTCCTGTGTAAGGCCTTTGTGGGTGCTGCTGGTTTGTAGTCCTATTGGTCAAAGGCTGGTACTCTGGAACTACTCTATACTCCAGGATGAGGGGACAGGAGACAAACATGGCATGCAGCCTCTGAGGAAGACAATATGGCTGCTATCATCTCCCTTGCACAGACAGGGAGACTGAAGGTGAGAGAGTTGATGTGACTTAGACAAGGTCATAGACAGAATAAGAGGCAGACCTAAGAGAACCCAGGTATCCTGGCTCTCCAGTCAAGCTCTCTACCCTAACACACCACTGTGTTTTGAAAACTAAGCTAAAAATCTTTGCACAGCATGGAACAAGATGCAAATATTTTATATTCCAAATTTCCCTTGGAAAATATCTAGATAAGAACCTGGGGTAAAGCTGAGACTTCTGAGAATACTAGTGAGGAGCAAGGGGAACAATCTGCTTCTTTAGAAAGTGGGAGCAGGAGGGAGGAATCAGCAGAGAGTGAGCCTCAGCCACGGAGACTTAAGGGGGAGGTAACTTCCTGAGTGACCCTCCCTATAGACCCCAACTGTCAATAAAGGCTACTAAAATCAGGAAACATTATTAGTAGAGCTCTTCTTATAAAAACTGACTTGGAGAGAGACTGTGCTTGGTGACTGGGCTGGGCCAGGTGAAGCACAAGCTGCCTCACAGACCCTGAGCACTGAGACCAAGGGTCCCTTGAGGAAGGAAGACCCAGAGCTTTCCACAAAGGACCGTGGCTGTCACAACCTTGGAAATGGAGTTGGACCAAGTATAAACAGGTCTTCATAGAGTAGGAGGACCCCCCAACCTTGTACAAGTGGTAAAATCAAGTGATATTCAAGTGCCCTTTGACTATCAGATAGAAGACTATGTCATACATATTTATCATGAAAAGAAATTTGCACATATACATCAAAATAAGCATACATTTTCCAGGACATTTGCAGATTTTCCAGGGCTCTCTGGTTCCCAGGTCCAAGCAATTAATCATGCATTTATTTTTTTAATCACCTTTATATGTCAGGTTTATTCTACATTAGAAAAATCATATATTCTATGTTTACTTCAGGAAATCTGAAATTTTGTTCTCAAGTTTGACAGAATGAATCCCAAAGCATGTATTATATATGAAATGACTCACAGTTGTTAACAAAAATCAGCTACTCCCTAAAATAGATAACAGCAATTTTGTCAACTAAATGAAAACATGAACAACAGCTTTTTCTGCCTTTGTAAGCAAACGCCTAAGGAAAAATGTGTTCTTTAGTGAAGACTTGAGCTTTGCTTTGTCCCTTATAATCAGAAGGAAGTACAAAGTAGAACCAGCTGAGGCAGCTTCCTTACTACTCTACTTACCTACAGATCAAGTCATTGCATGAAAGATTTTTATTCCCCCAAACATTCATTTCATATGTGTTAGGACATTCATTCCCCCAAATACTTAATTGCTTTCTGGTCAGTGATAATGGCTGTCAGTGAGAAACAAGCACCTCAGAAGGACTGGACAATCAATAAGCATCCACTTAAAAGAGGAACCTCCCAAATAGGTGGGAGAAGAATGATGTATTTCTGTCTGCACTTTGATCTATAAATGAACAACTTAAAAGCTAGTTGGGAA
The DNA here is from genome assembly GCA_028533065.1 of Trachops cirrhosus. NCBI lineage: Eukaryota > Metazoa > Chordata > Mammalia > Chiroptera > Phyllostomidae > Trachops > Trachops cirrhosus. The sequence goes on from CM052538.1 coordinate 52,820,020, forward strand.
GCAAAGTTTAAGAAGCTCTAAAAATTCAGTGATCTTACATTGTTTAAAGATATTTTTTTAAATGAAGACTATATGAAAGCCCAATAATTTCCTCTTAATAAGCACTTGCTTATTTTAAAAGCAATGATTGTATAATAACAGCCAAAATGCCTTTGATGAATGACTATTAAAATTAATTTTACCTTATTTGAACCATGGAAAGAAAAGGTCAAAATGAAATCATCTCCTTTGCTTTTAAGTGCTTTTACTGACAGAAGCCTAAATTGCCTCTATTGGCTTCAAGACCACAGCTCACACAGGCATATGCATCATATCTGTCCGTGGCCAGCCTATGGCATAGGTCAGAGGGAGGTGGCAGCAGCTCCAGCAGCAGGGAGAGCAAGAACCTAGGCCCAAACAGCAGGTGCTTCCACACTAGACACTCTATATGCAAAACTGTGCATGGTTAGGAACTATCAGCATGTTTCAGGCAGTGGATTGCTGGCCAAAGCACTGTTTCCCTTGCCAAGAATATGCTCAGCAGAATTGCGTTTAATAGTGCTAAACTTTCACTGAAGGACTGAATGTTCTCCTGGAAGCACACTGCCCAGGAAGAAACAGTACCACAATTGGAAGAAGAGGTGGGAAAACTGAAGGAAGGCATAAACAGAATGTGGCTACTGGCTTGCACAGATATCTAACCCTTAGCCAGGGAGTCATAAGCACTTTGGAAGAACCAAGGGGACAAAGCACCAAATAGACATTGGACTCATGCTATCTGAGATGACCTAGGAACTCCAGGTGATGCAAGTGCCTGATTAGGACACTTCGTGAGGTGTTTTCTCATGAGTGACAATGTGTTCGTGGGCCAACTGTGCTCATTTTGAGGTCCTCCATCTGGTCATAGTGAAACAACTGAATAGAGTTAAAGATCTCCTCCTGATGGTAGAATATGCAGAGTGATGGGAATAAAATGCACACAATTATTAGTAAACAGAAGAGAACTATTTACAAAACTTCACTCACTTATTCCATGGCATGATCTGAGGCTCAAATGACCTTGCATACTTACTGTTATCCCTCTGCCCATATGGGAAGTGATGGTTTCTGGACAATCACTCAACCCACTGGTCTAACAATCTGTAAGGCACCAGGAAACATGGCTAAAGAATACCCACTGGCTCCATTTCAACCTAACACTGGCTCAGAGAAAAGGAAAGCAAACTATTCTTAGAGAAATGCAATTCAGTAGAATAGAACAATTATAAAGTCAAGAAAGCTTAAAATTTTTACTCACATCCATTCTCACTTTAAGACATTAATGGTAAGAATAGGATAAGACTGTAATAATAACATTCAAATAACATCCACTTGAGAAAAGCTAATATATGAAAGCTCTATAAGACAACCAAATCAGTAATATTTGTTCAAGGTTCAGAACAACATATTCCTTGCCTTGCAAATGGATTCTCTGTAATTTGCAAATAGCCAGCTTCTGCAGGCATCTAAAGCATTACTTGGCTCTGAAAGCATTGTATTATTTACGCAACCTATGTCAGGAAGTGAAAAGGGTTTGTTTCCCTTTGCCTAACCCTGATGGATAGGTTAAATGTTTGTTTTGCCCTCTAGGTTCCTAGTTTGCCAAGATAAAACATCATAAAATGATCACTCCAAAGAGAGTTTGTGTTTAATTCACTTCTAGGGTATGAATCACTTTTAGAGATGAAGGTCATGAAACCTTCCATAGATAGAAATATTTTTCCAGACACAATGTGGTACAAATGGAGCGCAAGTTGCAAAACAAAGGAAAATCTTGCAATAGGCTTCCTATATATAAAATTGAGAATATGAATTATCCTGCATTGGGCCTGGTTGACAGTGTCTGGGTAACAGAATGGAAAAGATCAGTTCTCATTTGGGAGACACATACCACAGTATCACTGTGCTTCTAACTCCCAGTGCAATGCTCACCTTATAATATCCTTGGAATCTAGTTGCACACAGCAGTTGCCTTGTAAAATTACTAAGATATATTTTTTCAATATTTTAAAAGGTAGGGACTTCCGGCCAAGATGGAGGCATAGGTAGACACACTGTGCCTCCTCGCACAACCAAAATAAGGACAACAACAATTTAGAAACAAAATAACAACCAGAACAGACAGACAATTGAACTGTATGGAAGTCTGACAACCAAGGAGTTTAAATAGACATATTCATCCAGACCAGTAGGCGGGGCAGAGTCTGACAGCTAGCCGGGTGGAGAGGGGTCGCAGCACAAAAAGCGGTGGCACCAGGCATGCAAGGCACCCTGGGCATGAAAGACAGCAGTGGGCGGACCCTGGGTGTGCAGGCAGCGGTTGGCAGACCCTGGGTGTGGGGTGGCAATGGGCTGACCCAGCGAGGTGGCGATTGTGAAGCGAGGCGGCGATTGTGAAGCGAGGCACTGCACACAAGGCGGCTGGCTGACCAGACAGACCCATATTCAGGCACAGATAAACCAGGCAAAACTGGGGAGTGAGACAGGCCGCGTAGCCCAGGGTCCCAACGCTGGGAAATAAGGCCTCGAAACACGGATTGAAAACACCTGTGGAGCTGGAAAGCCTTATGCTAAGCGAAATAAGCCAGGCAGTGAAAGACAAATACCATATGATCTCGCCTTTAACAGGAACCTAAACAACAAAACAAAGAAACAAGTAAAATATAACAAAAGACACTGAAATAGAGGACAGATAGTCAGTGACCAGAGGGGAGAGGGGAGGGAATTTCAGGGGAGAAGGGAAGGGTTTACAGGAACAAATATAGAGGACACATGGACAAAACTAGGAGGGTTGGAAATGGGAGGGAGGAGGGGAGGGATGGGTGGGTGGGCTGGAATGGGAATAAAGGATAGAAACTGTACTGAATAAACTAAAAGAAAAAAAAAGAAAGAAAATACCTGTGGCGGTTGAGGCACAGGGAGAGACTCCCAGGCTCATGGGAGAGATCGTTGGAGAGACACACAGGGTCTTAGAACATATACAAGCCCGCTCACACAGAAACAGTGCCAGAAGGGCCCAGTTTGCTTGGGGGAAGAGGCGGAGGGGACAGAAAGAGGAGTGAGTGCCATTGTTCCCTCTCAGACTCCGCCCCCACATGCAGTGTCACAACCCAGCAACTGGGTTGTCCCACCCGGGTGAACACCTGAGGCTCTGCCCCTCATATGTAACAGGCGTGACAAGACAAAAAAAAATGGCCCAAACAGAAAAATAGATCAAAGCTCCACAGAAAATACAACTATTGAGATTGACCAAGAGATAGCCAACCTATCAGATGCACAGTTCAAAGCACTGGTGATCAGGATGCTCACAGAATTGGTTGAATTTAGTTGCAAATTAGATGAAAAAATGAAGGGTACACTAAGTGAAATGAAGGAAAATGCACAGGGAACCAATAGTGATGGGAAGAAAACTGGGACTCAAATCAATGGAGTGGACCAGAAGGAAGAAAGAACAGAATGAAGAAACAAGAATTCAAAAAAATGAGGAGAGGCTTAGGAACCTCCAGGACATCCTCAAATGTTCCAATATCCGAATTATAGGGGTACCGGAAGGGGAAGAGGAAGAGAAACAAGTGGAAAAGTTACTTGAACAAATAATGAAGGAGAACTTCCCCAATCTGGCAAAGGAAATAGACTTCTAGGAGGTCCAGGAAGCTCAGAGAGTCCCAAAGAAATTGGACCTAAGGAGGAACACACCAAGGCACATCATAATTACATTAGGCAAAATAAAAATGAAAGAGAGAATCCCAGAAGCAGCAAGAGATAAGGAGACAGTCACCTACAAAGGAATTCCCATCAGGCTGTCAACTCATTTCTCA